>OY730170.1:3034219-3736061 GCA_963422465.1 Lichina pygmaea
CCCCGCCGCGTCCGAATCGGTGTCGTTCTTCTCGGCACCGCCGCTCTTCATCTGCTGGACCTGGCGGAATGCTTTACGTTTGACGAACGGAACCACAACCTCCATCGCTAGATTCACGACTTGGGCGGTGACCGTGAAATAGATGACTTGCTTTCGCAGCCTGTCCCGATTGATTTCGAAGCCTTGCTTCGGTGCCTGAGCCTGTTTCTCGTCCTCGACGAACGGCTGAACCGCCAGTCCGAAGATGTCGAGATGAGGCACGATGATGCTGCCAAAGGGTATGTAGACGAAGGCGGTGAGGAAGATGGCCAGATACGAGGTGATGAAGTTCAGAACGAAAATCTTCTGCGTCATGGCCACCTCATAAGCGTCTTGCGTCTCGTAATTTTCATAGTCGTTGAGGCGAGTGGCGAACTGCGTCAGTACGGCACTGATGGTTGGCACGAGAGTGACCAGCAGGCCGGTAGGAAGGAAGACCTGACGGTTGTCAGACGTATGACCCATCATCGACGCGGTGACTTCCTTACCAGCACGGTCTTCAAGGGCCCATTGTAAACCTCAGAGATGAAGATCTCGATGCCAAAGCAGATCGCAATCAACCCTCCGAGGGCTAA
Organism: Lichina pygmaea; assembly: GCA_963422465.1. NCBI lineage: Eukaryota > Fungi > Ascomycota > Lichinomycetes > Lichinales > Lichinaceae > Lichina > Lichina pygmaea. The sequence continues at coordinate 3,034,834 of OY730170.1, forward strand.
GCCGGCGACGAGCGCAAACGGTATCTGCAGCAGCTGCCGCATCAATCGTGTCCTCTTTGGGAAGACGCCGACGGTCTCTTTGGTGACAGGGTCTGCTGACTTCTCTACGCTCTGGAACTCAGGACGCTTGGACTGCACTGCGGAAACTCCGTTCACTCCCCACCGAATGCGGAGGTCGACTTCCTGCTTTCGCCAGTACTCGACGAAGACGACGCTCCACATGCAGCTTACGATGCCGTAGAGCGTGGAACAGCTGCCAAGCAGAACCCACGCCGAGAACCCAAGAGCCGCGGGGATGGCCAGGAAGACCAAGTACGCCTGGAGGAACGTAAAGTAAAAGGCGATCTGGTTACAATCAGCATGAGGCGTGGGGAACAGAGACATTCACAGGGCTGACCTTCTCGCCGAACTTATTCCGGATCTCGTCTTGGTCATCAAGGCCTAGAACGTACGTCGAGGCCCATTTCTTCATCCAGCGCCTATTGAATGTATGATCATGAAGGGGAAAGACGGATTCGACTTCCTTCCACTCGCCACGTTTCGGTGTGATGGCCGCGCCGCCGTCACTGGGACTGTTCGTCAGGATCTCGTAGATCACGCGCAGCCGTTCGGCCTCGGTGAGCGGTTCCGACTCCAGGGAGGTGCGCGTCTCCTGTTCTGGGGCAGCATGGCGGATTCCACGAAGCCAATCCTGAACCCTGTCCTGTCGTCAGCCTCTGCAGCGTAATCGAGAAGCGGCTTCAAGCTGACCTAGATCTGTACACCGCTGATGCCAAATGTCGATCCGTTGCCGGCTTGACGAACACCAAGAGGGACTGCTTCTTCCCATTTCTGACCTCGGTATCAAGGCCAACATTTGCCAAGGTATGGATCAGGTGCTCAAACTTGGCTTCCGCCTCTGGTCGATCTGTGCAACCGAATCAGACGCACGCCTCACGGCTAGCGGGCAGCTGGGTATACTTACTGGTGTCCGAAAAACGATATGAGATCACGTAGTCGACATCAAAGTTGGCATGGGTTGCATGATTTGCAGAGGCACGATCTGATGCCATGGCTGAGGGGAAGATCTCCTTCGAAGGCTTTCACAAGGTAGAGCTTCCTAAACCTCAGCGAGAAAAAGATTGAACTGTCGAGCACCCAATTGACACCCGACTAGCTGCTGTAAATAAGGCAGCTCTCGGCGTTCGAAATTACCTGCGGTGAAGGCCCAGTTTTAATTTGAGACTGCCAAGGCTCAGACCAACCAAGCAGGTTACCCCACCACGGGCGGCCAATGACAGCCGAGGAGTGACGTCACGGGCTCTCCGTACGAGTACATACATACGGATCATGGGAAGTGCGTAACGTACCCTAAGCGTACTTGTACCGGTACTTCGTACGGTAAAGCTCAATTACTGTGCGGTGCGGTACGGTACCTACCGGTAAGCGCCACAGGCGCGTTTGACTCAATCGCACGACGAACGACGACCGCTTCTATATCGACGGGCAAGGGGCCGTCCAGACTTCTTCTCGGCCTGTATTAGAGGGAAAGAGCCCAGTAGGAACCATCAAACTAGAGAAATACAAGCTAGCCTCCTCAGAGAACGATGGTCAGATCGGATTTCGACCCGCCTAGTGTGCTGGAGCAGTTCCTGTCCAGGCCTCTGAAGACAACGGTGCGATACCTGTACGCCGCCATTCTCTTCCTACGAGGTCCAGCATATAGCCTACCGGCCCACAGACCCAAGATTCGGGTAGTCTGCATCTCGGACACACATAGCAAGGAAACATCGATACCCGATGGCGACTTGCTCGTTCACGCTGGGGACCTCTGCAACGACGGCAGTGTCCAGCATCTCCAAGAGCAGATCGATTGGCTCAACTCATTGCCACACCGAGAGAAGGTCGTGATCGCGGGCAACCACGACAGCTTTCTCGACCCGGCATCGCGTCGACCGAAGGATCAAGGCAAGACGTTGAAGTGGGGTGGCATTCGTTACCTCGAACGTTCGGCTGCGACGCTCGCCTTTCCGGACCATGAGAACAGGAAAGTATATCTCTATGGAGCGCCCGATATTCCGCGATGCGGCGGCGGCAACTTCGCCTTTCAACATCCGCGCGAACGCGACGTATGGACGGACACCATCCCCCTGGAAACAGACATCTTGGTCACACATGCTCCGCCAAAATATCATCTCGACCTGCCGGTAGCCAACGGCGACAAGTTTCTGCTCCGCCAGGTATGGAGAGTGCGGCCGACGCTGCACGTCTTTGGTCATGTCCACGCAGGCTACGGCACCGAGGCGGCGCATTGGGACACGGCGCAAGAGACGTACGAGCGTATGATGAGCCGGAAGACGTACGGTGCTCTGACGGACATTTGCAGCATCGCAGCCTGGCGAGGCGTGATGTCGCTGTTGTACCACGGTTCGCGGGAGGTCCTGCGGAGTCGGGTGTGGGGTGAAACCAGCCGCGGAAGCCTCTTGTTGAACGCATCCCTTTCTTACAGGGATACTGGCCGGCTGGGAAACCCAGCACATGTAGTCGAAATCTGACCAAAAGAGGTCGAAAATGAGTGCAAATTCGTATGGATGCGTAGCGAGCCATATGGTCTTTCGGATTCGTCGACACCGTATGAAGACCGGGCTCGATGTCTGTGGCTGCCTACCAGCGACGGCACCTTCCCTCGGATCACAACTTGGATCTTGGCTGAGGCGATCCAAGCGGATCGTACAACCCAATGCCTAGCGTGTCTGACGGCACGTTCGAAATGTGCGTGTTCAGGGCCCTGGCATCGATGAACGACGTATTCAGTTGGTCGACGCTCGTGCAGCCGATGAGCCGCATGTTCATCTCCATCTCGTCTTTGAGTAGCTGGCAGGCGCGGTCCACTCCTGGTAGCCCGTATGCAGACATGGCGTACAAGAAAGGCCGTCCGATTCCAACGCCCCTGGCGCCCAAACACAACGCCTTTATGATATCGGTCGCTCGACGTATGCCGCCGTCCACGAAGATCTCTATCCGGTCGGACAAGCCACGTTCGCGGAGGACAGGCATCGTCTCGGCCAAGATTTCGATGCCGGAGCGAGCGAAATCAAGTTGGCGACCGCCGTGGTTGGACAAGACGACACCATGCACACCACATTCGATGGCGTGGATGACGTCCTCAACTCTCTGAACGCCTTTGAGCACTATGGGCATCTTCGTTATTCGCCGAAACCAAGGAATACTGTCCCAGGAGAGGGCTGGGTCGATGAATGATGAGATGGCGCGCGTGACTCCTTGGGATCTGTCGACCTCGTCCCCGCTCGAGGATTGCACGCTCGATCCGACATCGGAGAACTTGCTTCGCATGTCTTTCTCCCTTCGACCAAGCTGAGGCGCGTCTACGGTGATGAAAAGTGCTTTGCAACCCCGCATCTCGGCATGCTCGACGATCCGCTTGGTAATTTCGCGATCTTTATTCACCTGAGTCACAAGTCAGCCACGACGACAGTCTCCCACTCCTTTGCGACAAGACCCTAGCTATGACTGCCGCATACGCAAACGTACGTAGAGCTGGAGCCACTGCACTTGGTCACCTTGGCTTGCGTCGACAATCTCGTCGAAAGAGCAACTTGCGAGGGTTGGGATCATCTGCGCTACGCCGTGCCTTCTCGCTGCTCTTGTCAAGATCACTTCACCTTCGGGATGGCCCAGTTTTCCCAGAGCGGTGGCTGTAATGTAGAATGGCATCTCCATTCTCGTACCCAGCATGGTGGTGCTTGGATCTATCTTTTCCACGTTTACCAGCACCCTTGGTCGGAACCATATCCGATGGAAAGCGGAATGGTTCTCTCGCAGTGTCTGTGACATCCGCCAGTCCTTACTTGTTGACCTTCACACCAAGCCAAGGATACTTATGACTTACTATTTCATCGTCCGCTCCACTGGAATAGTAAGCCCACGCAGTCTTCTTCATCAGCGTTCTGGCCACGGCTTCAAAGTCCATGAGGTTATAGCATTGCTCTAGGATGGGCTTGGTGCGAATTCGCTCTTGGCGTGCTGCTTCGTCTGGATCATGCTCTCTTCGTTCCTCCTTTACAGTGGTCATATCAACCTCGCCGAGATGCTTGGAGGGGTCCAAATACTTTTCCAGGGTATCTGAAGGGTGGATCGGCTCAAAAACCTCCGTGGCATCCTTTCCAGCATACTTGAGGATGATCTTCGAACCTCCCGGGTGCTCTTTGGTCAAGTCATCAGCACCGCAGATGAAGTCTTGACTCTGGTGCAGTATCAGGAACGGAGAGGTTGTATACCAGGTAGGAAATCAGTAACGTCGTATGCACTCCCGCGGATGATGATCCAGCAGTCGTCCGGGCTGCCATGCTTGCTGACCTCATCCCCCTTGAGCTTGGTTCTCTGAGTGGGAGTTGGTCGATTCATTTTGCAGGCACCTCAAGTGGGCAGATATATCACGGATTCGGTAGGTGATTTTGAAGCTTGGCTGTAGCTGAACGTGCCAAGTGGGAATGTTCGCTGCTTACATAGTAGTACTTGCTGGAACCCACCGTTCATTTTGTGACGTCACCCAGTTTGATGTGATTTGGTGCTAGACTCAGTGAAGGCTACGGTATGACGATCATCATCACTGGAACGGAGGCGCACTAGTGGCAAGGTTGCGGTGATTGCCGCTATTCTTATCGGTGCAAGCACCGCCTATCACGAACTCAAGTACGGTCTACCGTACGATAGATGCGAGTATCAACAAGAGATGATGGCTTGTGATGTATTACTTCAACAGCAACGAATATCTCATCTAGTGCTGTAAGCCTGTCGCTCACCCCAACTGCCATCGCTTTTCCCGTGAGAGTTGTGAGTTCATAGACCTCGATATAGCTCCATCTCTATGCGCTTGTCTAAAGGCAGCTGACTCTTTGGAACAGGTATAATTTCATTAGTCCACCAATCTCCCTGCCGCCAGTTGGATCCAATCCGACATCAAGACACTGCTGGGTAGAGAGATTGGACGATCTGCCGGTCGAGTGGCATGGTCCAAACAAGTGCTGATAGTGAGATGCACTAGGGAATGCGTGAAAAACCACTCATATGAACTTGCAAGTAAACTACAGCGAGGTTTAGTATCGATATTTCCACTGCTGAGACACCTGCTCTACCACGTAAGATGGGTGATGTCGAGGCCAAGATCGTTGTGCTGGGCTCGCAAGGTAAGCCTCCCTTTACGACAAAGATCCTGCGAGTCATGACTGACCATGACAAACGAACTCGTCTCGTCAACAGCGGTAGGCAAAACCTCGCTTGTGCTGCGTTACACGAAGAATGTATACGCGACTTCACAGATGCCCTCGACCCTTGGCGCCTCCTTCCTCACTAAACGCGTCGTGGACGACGAGACGGGCACCACGGTCCGCCTTCAAATATGGGACACGGCCGGTCAAGAGCGTTTTCGGTCCATGTCCAGACTCTACTACCGAGGTGCCCACGCCGGGTTGCTATGCTATGACATCACCAACGCACAGAGCTTTCAGGACATGACCCAATGGCTCGTCGAGCTGAAAGAAAACCTTGGCGAAGACGCCGTCCTACACGTCGTCGGAACAAAGAGCGATCTGGTCCAGCGAGATCCTAGTTTGAGGAAAGTGTCTTTCGACACTGTCATCAACTTCGTCGAAGAACAACTGGGCTCGAGGATACGCTCACCTTCGGGCAGCGGCGTCGGTTCGCGAACCCCGTCCGCCAAGAGGTCGAGTGGTCGATGGGGCAGCGACGTTAGCTCCGACATGTGTCACGAGATCTCCGCAAAGGACGGCGAAGGCGTCGAGGAGGTCTTTCGGGTCATCACGCGCAAGCTGGTCGAGCAGAAGGCTGTCCGAGACACGAGAGAGGCCCTTGCGGCAGCCATGAACTCGTCACGTGCCAACGATGTGGTTTCTGGCCATGGAAGGGAGTTCGACAACCGCGGCAGCTTCCGGGTTGGCCGTAATAGAAGGAGCTGGATGGTTTTCCCGCCGAACTTGAGCACCGACCCCCTCTTCAACGGCGGGGACGATCCTGACGTGGCTCAACGGCGACGTCCACGGTGCTGCTAACAGACCCGACCAACCTATCTCAGCTTCGCCAAGATTGCTCGACTCCTGACCTCACGCCCTCGAGCGACCAGTGCTAGTGTTGAACAGGGTGTCTCTAGTATGTTGGCTGTGTACAACACTTTCCACTGCATCTCAATCATTCGGCCCGAAATGGCCGGTCTTTATTACTTTCGTTCCGCGACGTTGATATATATACAAGGAAACTGAGGCATAACTAATTCTGGAATTCCTGACGACTTGGCGAGCTCGCTTTGGGTTGTCAAACTTGGGCTCACATGACCACGCAACAGGAGTTCTGCTTCTTTGCCTGTAGATCTCCATGATGAATTAGGGGTGATCCCGTAGTTCTCATACCCGGGGGGGGGGGGGGGGGGGACTATGACTAACCTGCGTGTAGAACATCTTGCTCTGAGCGCTGAGACCGTCGCTTTTCTGGACCAACGAATCGATCTTCTCGCCTCGCTCGAGCACGCTTTCGATGGTCTTGTGCAGCACGATTTTGGTGTCATCCAGCTCCCTCTGGATCTTCATGATACTGTCCGCCTGCTGGGGATCCTGATATTTCACGAGGTACTCCTTGAGTTCGGGAAACGTGATCTTGGTGTTGGGGGACGTGAAGGACGATCGAGGGTTCTTGGCCAAGAACTCGTCCACGATCTTCGAGAGCAGCTGGTGAGCGGCCAGGGCTGGGTAATCGTGGTCGGAGATGATGACGCCTGCAATGCCCTCGGAACGCCCGTACACGTGGAAAGTGTACGCTGCGATGAGCTAGTTAGAGCACTCGGCTCGACGCAGTCACGGATCCAGTAACCCACATCTCTCCTCGACGTCCTGCCGCTGACCGGGCCGAGTCCTCTCGGCCACGGTCTTGCTGAACCTGCACCGTTCCGGCCCGTTAGATCCCAGCCCGGATGTCTACCGTCAACTTCGGGCGTACATGGTCATAAACTCGCCATAACTGACACCGTACGTAGTCAGCTGCTTGAATCTGACGAGCTCCCTGGCTTCGACCTACTTATCTCGGGTGAAGCGTGAGTAGCTTGAGAGATCCTTCTCGGCGCATAGCTCCACCGCCGGTCTCTCCTCGTTCCTGATGATCTACGCCGAAGTTATCAGCTGAGGCTCGTTGCACGATGTCTGCGTAAGTCATACACCAAGATAGTGGAGCTTCATGGCGGTCGCGATTCAGTAGGTAAGTGTTGGGACTCGTCTGATACAATTCTGGAAGTCGGTCGACCGCTATGTTGGTTCTGCCTCCGCTCAACTGGGCCAGGCAGCGACGGGTTTGGTGGGGAAGATGCGCGGCGCACAGGTGATTGTTGGTTGGTCACAAGCTAATGATCTTTGTTCCCAACCCCTACTAGCCGAAACAAGCCACCAGAAGGCTGCTGCATTTGCCTGAAGACACCCCGCCAGGATAGCTTCTACACACCCGGCATTCTCGGACAAGGCAACCTTCATCATGTCTCCCTCGGTCTTCATGGAGGCGGAAGATCAGTGGCTTGCGCAATTGCGGACGATGCGAGATGCCCTCGCTGAGCTAAAGCAGAGTCACGATCTCTCCACAGTCAAGGATGACGAGACGCCACAGTACGGCCAAGATATCATTCTCGATGACCTCGACTCCTCAGAGCCCAGCTGGACCGACGACTTGTGGGAACCCGAGCTGGAGAGGGAAACAGAGAGCGACTTTGGTGACGGCCTCGATGTCACTCGCGGTATCAATGGTGGCGCCTCCGACAACGGTGTTGGAGGCAGCAGCTTCGGTGGTGGCTGGTTGTCGGCCAAGTGCATCAGCTTCGCAAGGCACAATCCTGGTCTGGACGCCACCGAGCTACAGGAGCAGATCATGGCCATCTTGGCGTCTGATAGCGATGGTGATTGCGACCAGCAGAGTTTCAGGTCGATCTTACTGACAAAGCATATCAGAAGCCGCTTTGCAATCTCTGCTCATCGATATCCTTGGGTTTGACGATCTTGCCCTGGTCATGGAACTTCTGGCTCATCGAAAAGAGATTGTAGCGTCTCAGCGCGTTGCAGCAGAGAAACAGAACGGTGTCCTGGGTCGTCTTCATTCCAGACAGGAAAGGGAAGAGTCGCTTCGCAGGCTAGACTATGAACACAAGAATGCTACGCTGGGCCCTAGTATTGATCGTGATGGTGCACGGTACCCGCATGTGTACAAGGCTCAAGAGGCAGGGAACACGTTGAGCGTGGTGGGAAAGCGGTATGCGTTGCCTTTGGGCAGTGAGAGGAAGGAGTATCCGGTCAGTTGCACTTTCGTGGTGCTTTGCATGTCTCCTGCTGACCCATCGCCTGAAGAAATACGAAGAATACTCAATCCCTGCCACCAGAGTGGGGACGTTGGCGTCGGGGCAGAAATTGATCCAGGTTGCCGAGATGGACGGGCTGTGTCAGAAGACGTTCAAGGGCTATAAAGCTCTCAATCGCATGCAGAGTCTTGTGTACCCTGTTGCCTACCGGACCAGTGAGAACTTGCTGATATGTGCTCCAACCGGTGCGGTAAGCCATGCAAGGTCTTCATATCCATCGGACTCGAGTTAGGGTTGTGAGAGAAGCTGACCGAATGTCACTACAGGGAAAAACTGATGCGGCTATGCTGACAGTCCTCAATGCCGTTGCAAAGAACGTCACGCCTAACCCGATAGAGGAGCCGGATGCCTTGGATTTTATAGTTCAAACGGAAAGCTTCAAGATTGTCTACGTCGCCCCGATGAAAGCACTGGCGGCAGAGATTACTCAGAAGCTTGGGAAGAGACTGGCCTGGCTGGGGATAAAGGTGCGCGAGCTGACAGGCGATATGCATCTAACCAAGTCCGAGATTGTGCAGACACAGATTTTGGTCACGACGCCGGAAAAATGGGACGTTGTCACCCGCAAGAGCTCCGGAGATACCGAGCTCGTACAGAAGGTCCGACTGCTCATCATAGACGAAGTGCATATGTTGCACGACGAGAGAGGTGCGGTCATCGAGTCGCTTGTTGCCCGCACCCAGCGCCAAGTTGAAAGCACGCAGTCCCTCATCCGCATCGTGGGCCTCTCGGCGACGTTGCCAAACTATATCGACGTTGCAGACTTTCTCAAGGTCAATCGCATGGCAGGCCTCTTCTATTTTGATGCTTCCTTCAGACCCGTGCCGCTGGAGCAACACTTTATTGGAGTCAAAGGCAAAGCTGGCTCCAAGGTCTCCAAGGATAATTTGGAGCTTGCGAGTTTCGAAAAGGTCAAGGGCATGCTTCAGCTGGGTCATCAGGTCATGGTCTTCGTTCACTCTCGCAAGGATACTCTTCTCACCGCCAGAAACTTTCATCAGATGGCCGTGGATCAAGGTTGTACCGATCTGCTCGTCTCTCAAGATCAACCTGGTCTAGATCTTGCAAAAAAGGAGCTGCAGAAATCCAGAGGAAGAGAATTGCGGGAGCTTTTCCAGAAGGGTTTTGGCATCCATCATGCCGGAATGGCTCGCTCGGATCGAAATCTGATGGAGAGGCTGTTTGCCGAAGGGCATATACAGGTTTTGTGCTGCACCGCGACCTTAGCGTGGGGTGTCAATCTTCCAGCGGCGGCGGTCGTTATCAAAGGGACTCAGCTCTACAGCCCTCAAGAAGGCAAATTCGTCGACCTCGCGATTCTCGATGTGCTCCAGATATTTGGCCGCGCTGGCCGACCGCAATTCCAGGCTAGCGGTGTCGGTTTCATCGTCACCTCTCATGACAAGCTGGCTCATTATCTTTCTGCTGTCACCCAGCAGCAGCCCATCGAATCGAAATTCTCTTCTAGGCTGGTCGATAACCTTAACGCCGAGGTCGCGCTGGGCACGGTTACTTCTGTCGCCGAGGCCGTCCAGTGGATGGGCTATTCATACATGTTCGTCCGCATGCAGAAAAGCCCCCTTACGTACGGTATCGACTGGGCCGAGATTCGAGACGATTCGCGCTTGGTGCTGCGAAGACGCCAGATGATCATCGGGGCGGCCCGGATCCTTCAGCAGAGCCAGATGATCATCTTCAACGAGATGACGGAGGAGCTTCGTAGCAAAGACATCGGACGCATTGCTAGTCAGTTCTATATCCTGCAAACCAGCATCGAGATTTTCAATACCATGATGCGACCTTATGCCACCGAAGCGGACGTGCTCAAGATGCTCAGCATGAGCGGTGAGTTTGACAATATTCAGTCTCGAGACAGCGAATCGAACGAGCTGTTGCGGCTGAAGGATGAGGCGGTTCCGTGTGAGGTCGGGGGAGGCATCGATCAGCCGCATACCAAAACAAACATCCTTCTCCAATCCTACATCTCTCGAGCTCGGATCGAGGATTTTGCATTGGTGTCCGACACGGCATACGTTGCGCAGAACGCAGCTCGGATATGTCGTGCTCTCTTCATGATTGCCTTGAACCGCCGCTGGGGCTATCAGTGTCTGGTGCTGCTGTCCCTGAGCAAGTCGATAGAAAAGCAGTACGTCGTCAACAGCCATTGGTCGTTATACACTCTGATTGGAATCATAGAATATGGCCTTATCAGCACCCACTTCATCAGTTCGACTTGCCTCAGCCGGTCCTTCGAAACCTCGAAGCAAAGCACTCGTCGTCGTCGATCGAGTCTTTAAAGGACATGGATGCGGCCGAGATAGGACAACTGGTCCATAACCACCGGATGGGATCCACAATCTCTCATATCCTTTCAAACTTCCCCACCCTGAATGTCGATGCTGAAATCGCCCCCTTGAATCGTGACATTCTGAGGATGCGATTGCACATTGCGGCAGATTTCCGCTGGAACGACCGGCACAACGGGACCTCCGAGTCATACTGGATCGTGGTCGAGAACTCTGAAACGTCTGAGATCTATCACCACGAATTCTTTCTGCTGAACAGGAAGAAGCTACACCACCAGCATGAGCTAGACTTCACAATCCCGCTGTCGGATCCACTCCCATCTCAGATCTACGTCCGAGCCGTCTCGGACCGATGGCTGGGCGCTGAAACCGTGACGCCTGTTTCTTTTCAGCATCTCATCAGGCCAGACACTGAAAGCGTTTACACGGATCTTCTGAACCTCCAGCCACTTCCCATCTCCGCTCTGAACAATCCACTGCTCGAAGAGATCTATGGTCAGCGCTTCCAATACTTCAACCCCATGCAGACCCAGATCTTCCACTGCTTGTATCATACCTCGTCCAACGTCCTCCTGGGGTCCCCCACAGGCAGCGGGAAAACCATCGCCGCCGAACTGGCAATGTGGTGGGCGTTTCGGCAAAAGCCAGGCTGCAAGGTCGTCTACATCGCACCGATGAAGGCGCTCGTCAGAGAACGAGTGTCCGATTGGCGAGCTCGTCTGACACGGCCCATGGGTCTCAAGCTCGTCGAGCTGACGGGTGACAACACGCCTGACACCCGAACCATCAAAGACGCTGATATCATCATCACGACCCCGGAAAAATGGGATGGTATCAGTCGAAGTTGGCAAACACGAGGCTACGTGCGCCAGGTAGCACTGGTGATCATCGACGAGATCCATCTTCTCGGGGGCGATAGAGGGCCCATCCTCGAGATTATAGTCTCCCGCATGAACTACATTGCAGCTCAGACGGACCAATCTGTAAGGATCGTCGGGATGTCAACCGCATGTGCCAATGCCACGGATCTCGCCAATTGGCTCGGCGTCAAGGACGGACTGTTCAACTTCCGTCACTCGGTCCGGCCGGTTCCCCTGGAGATATACATCGATGGCTTCCCAGAGCAACGGGGATTTTGTCCGCTCATGCAGTCGATGAACCGGCCAACGTTCCTCGCCATCAAATCCCATTCTCCTGACAAACCAGCAATTGTCTTTGTGCCCTCCCGTCGGCAAACTCGCTTGACGGCAAAGGACTTGATCAACTTCTGCGGCATGGAAGACAACCCGCGGAGGTTCCTCCAGATGTCTGAGGATGATCTTGAAGCGAATCTGTTCCGCGCGAAGGATGAGAGCCTGCGAGAAGCATTGACGTTCGGGATCGGCCTTCATCACGCTGGTCTTGTGGAGTCCGACAGGAAGCTAGCCGAAGAACTCTTTGCCAACAACAAGATTCAGGTGCTTGTTGCAACCAGCACCCTCGCCTGGGGAGTCAACCTGCCAGCTCATTTGGTCGTGGTCAAGGGCACCCAGTTCTTCGACGCGAAGATCGAGGGATACAAAGATGCGGACCTGACAGATGTCCTGCAGATGCTCGGGAGAGCGGGCCGGCCACAGTTTGACTCTTCGGGTGTGGCTCGCATCTTCACGCAGGAGGCCAAGAAAGCTTTTTACAAGCACTTCTTGCACACGGGATTCCCGGTCGAGTCGTCGTTGCACAACGTTCTCGACAACCACTTGGGCGCCGAGATCTCGGCGCAGACCATCAACACCAAGCAAGATGCGCTGGACTACTTGACCTGGACCTTCTTCTTCCGTCGGGTGCACAAGAACCCTTCTTTCTACGGACTGGAGATCTCAGCAGAGGAACACAACACGACAGCCGCCCAGGCTCTTGCTAACACTTTCATGATCGAACTGGTGGACAAGTCGCTCAATGAGCTTGCCCAATCGAAGTGTATCACCATCCACTCCAACGGAGATGTCGATCCAACTCCCCTCGGCAAGATCACGAGCTACTATTATCTATCCCATCGAACCGTTCGCCAACTGGTTGGCAAGGCAAAGAGACGCCCAAAGTTTGAAGAGGTGCTATCTTGGATGTGTTCTGCAAGCGAGTATGATGAACTGCCTGTCCGCCACAACGAGGATCTCATCAATGCAGAGCTCTCCAAGAACCTGCCTTTCGGTGGGGAGGTGCTCGGCTTGCCAATGTGGGATCCTCATGTGAAAGCATTCCTTCTCATACAGGCGTTCATGTCTCGCATTGAGCTGCCCATTTCAGACTATGTCACGGATCAGAACTCTGTAAGTTGCAAGGCCCAAAGGCTGTTTGTTTTTTTGCTATCTAATCACATTGTGTCATCTAGGTTCTCGACCAAAGCATACGCATCATTCAGGTGAGGCCTCCGATTCTTTCTTCCGTGGGCCACACGAGCTGACCCTTGCTGGCCAGGCATCCATCGACGTTCTCGCCGAATTAGGATATCTCTCCAGTTGCGTCGGCATGATGACCTTGCTACAATGCATCAAATCTGCTCGATGGCCGAGCGACCGTCCGCTATCAATCTTCCCAGGCGTAGAGCCCATACAGGCACAAAAGAACTCTGGGGGTACCTCTCCTCTCCCTCCGCTTACCGAAGTGGCCGGGCTGCCTACCAATGCGCTCAACGGGTTGATGGACCGGCTGTCTGTTCCCACTGGCGACCGACCTCAATTCACGCGGGCGTCATCGATGCTGCCAAATTTGAATATCTTCGTTCCAGAACCCTCGGCAATTGAAGTCACCATCTCCATCAGTCGCCGGAACAAGAGCGGCGCCTTGGCAAGCCATCGACCAACACCTGCGTCCTCTAGCGAGCGACCGCCGCTCTCCGAGTTCCGCGTCTGGGCACCGCTCTTCCCAAAGCCGCAAACAGAAGGCTTCTTCGTCATCGTCGCAGACGAGGCGAAGGACGACATCATCGCCCTTCGGAGAGTCACATGGCCGTCGACGGCGGATCAACACGCACCGAGCAATGCCAGAGGCGGGCAATCTTCTTTGTCTTCTAGACGGGGAGGGTCGAATGTCCCTTCGATCAGGGCCTCACTGAAGATCCCCGCCAGCCCTGAAAGTCGCAATCTGGATGTCCTCGTGGTCAGCGATGCCTACGTCGGTATGCAGTGGCGAGTCAAGGGCGTCGTGCAGGTGCCTGGTGCGCCTCGGTTTGATGATGACAAGGGGAAGGATGGAGGGAAACCTAGCGCCTCCTGATACGGGGACATTGATCCCAGTTGTAGTACTTTACGTGAAATGCCAAGTTCAATCACCAGCTCTATCAAGCCTGTAGCGTAGAGGCTTCTTGATACCGAGCTCCTCGCACAAGCCAACAGTGACTGTGTTCGGGGGACTACAAGTTTGTGGGTACGTGATTGAGTACAAGGGCACACCAGTGACCCTGCTTGATCATTTCCCTAAGAAGCACTACGTAACCATTCACTTCAGCCTGCCATGCCCGCGATGTCGGACAAACATTGCAGTAGTTCTGACACACACACAATTTCTCTTGAACACCGCAGCCGTCATTCAACTCTGTTTGCGCACACTCCGATGTCCAACAGAAGCCCGTTCGCATCCTGTCGCACCCCTTGGACCCATCTATCGTCAGACATCTTAGAGAGAATCTCACTTGGCAAGTGTCGTGCAGAGGCTTGATTCACTTTGCTTGCGATGTCTGATAAAGAAAGTGTGTGTGAGGTACATGGCAGGTAGGCACGGTGGGTTGTGTGGTGTTGGACATCGCTGGGTCAATTCACTTGGCTTGGCAACATCTGGAGGAGAAATACTCTGTACACGTGTCACGGCCCATGTAGTTTTGAACATCGGAGGTGTGGGTGGGCTTCATTGGATTGCGATGTCTGACGTAAAAAGCATGCACCTGTGATGGCATCATGAGCGTCGAACATCGCAGCTTCATTCACTTCACTTGGCAATGTTGGTCAACGAAAGAGGTACTTTGTGTGCGGTACTGAGTACAGTATCTCACACAGAGATAGCCAGGGTATGTATGTACTAACTACTTGCTTGCTGTGCTACCTGTGGACCAACAGCGGTGTAAGGTGAGAATACAGATGTTGATGGCTCTGAAGAAGTAGTTGATCTTAGAAATCATCATAACCTTTGTTGTTCGCGGTTGCAGAAGTGTATAGTCATAAGTTTCTGGTAGAAGCATGTACTAAATACTTTCTTAGGGGCTAGGTATCATCTCTGGCTCTCTCACCTTGTCATGGCGCGATGTCTGACAGAAAAGGGGCCTGGGCAACCGCAACAGCCTCCCACCTCACTCGTACAGTGGTGTCCGATCTCACCATACGATGTCTGACGAAGTACTTCCGTACCGGTAGTGACCACTGCCTATGGACTTCAACAGGACTTCTGAAGCCCCGCCGGAAGCCACATTATGAGTACGTACTATACCACACCAGAAGGAGCTAAGTACCATATTGTCTTCATGCTCCGCTTCTAACAGCTGCGCGTGGCGTTATCATACCAAGGGCGTCTTGTTCCTGTTTTTCAGGCGAGTTTTGACAGGCACCGCCTCGGTGCCTGCGTTAGCACCGGCTACTGTATTCCCTGGTCGAGGCGCTTCGCGGCCAAGACAGCCGGAACAAGGGGAACAAGATTGAAGACAAGGCCGAGGAGTAGTATGAGTTGACGCCCGTGGGCTTGAACCTTAACAGCCTCGCTGTTGCCGCAGGTCGCATCGGTTGGCCAGACCGCACGCGCTGGATAATGACAAATACTCTGGCGCCAATGCTACTGTCGCTGCGCATGCAAGGGGATGATGATGATGCGCTGTCTTCTCTCGGGATCAATGACGGCCACAACGAGAAACCCGAGCAGCTCAACTCCCATCTCGTTGCTCTACCGGTACCTACTCCACTGTCTTCCGGGGCTCAGCATCCCAGAAAGCCACAATCTTCGACAGCATGAAAGCCCATCTCAAGAACAGGGGCGTCTTGTCCAGAGTCACCATCCTTGGACACGGCCAACGCCGAAGCAAACATGGGCATTCATAACCTAGACATCTCTACGCACGAAGTAGAACAACAGCGAGGGGTGTGGCAGCCAAGGGCGAGTCAAGACCCGCGGCAAGCAAGACGCAAGAGAAGGAGATGCACATGCCGAAGGCGTCAGCCTGGGCCGTCCGGCCTGGGCGGGTTTTATAACTGGGCAGATGTAAGGACGGTGTTCTCGAGAGGCCTGGGCAAGAAGTTTGAAGTTGTAGATGCACATATTGTCGGCTGTGTCTTGCTCTCATGGTGCGCTCCACTCAGATGTAGCCTGGACTTATCAAACAACGGAAGAATGTAGAAACGTCTATTGGACCGACAGAACGAAAGAGAAACCTTCTAGATGCTGCCTGTTTCCGCAAACCCTGAACCCGGATCTTCCGGAAGAGCCTGCTCCCAAGGACCACAACAACGATATACAACCAAAAAGTCTGCAGGATCAAACCTTTCTTTCACCTCGGTCGCGTCTTGACAGTGAAAGAGGAGACAAGGGAACACTAGGGAAGATTCGCCAATGAAACTCCCTTGGGAGGCACGTAGTAGCCTCGCTATGCCTTGTCGAGGGCGAAAGTCGAGGGGAGAGAAGGAGGCCCTCGATTGACTAGCTCTCTGACTCGACTGTAGAGCTGAGTCTGGCTGACGGGGCTACCTGCTGGGTTCCTGTTCCTCCAGGCTTTTGACCTGGAGCCTACAGCTGCTCCTGTCTAGGGTCTACCGGTACGGCCGGGCTAGCACAAGGGCCTTGAGAAGACTGACGTTAGCCTCCGAATAACAGGTAGGACTATAGAGTTGAAACAAACAATCACAGAAAGGCAGCTCTTACTTGAACATCAATTCTCTCTTGAGGATAAACCACCAAGTCTATTCCAACTGACTTTTTGTTGCTGGATTCTTGGAATCCCTTGAGAAGCGACACCACGTCAAGATCAGCGTGTCTAGTTGTGTAAAATGTAAGCGCGGCAACAACCAGCGCAGTGATGTGTTTTGGCCTTTCTGTGCTTCTTCCTTGAGCCACGAGAGCTTCAGCCTGAATATTGTTGGCAGTTCTGTCGCACCACTCCCTTGATTGCTCTGTGAGCTGGGTTGATTTTCTGCTGTTGACTAGGTTGGGGCACGCTAGTATGTTCTTGAAGCGCTCTCGGTATGATATTTTACACGAGATTTATTTTAGGCTAGGTCGATGTTTTCTTGCGACAGGGGAGTAAGCTGACACCACGTTTTTTTTGCACAAGAGTTGCAGCATCTCTGTCAACAGTGCGACCAGCTGCAATCAGACACGACTTCACGTCAGCAATGTAGCTCTCAATCCAAGTATCAGCTCTTATCTACTGACCAGTTTCACAGTTGAATTTCCCGAAGCTCTCTATGGGTTGTTGCTCTCAATAGCGTTCTTCACTGTATCGTGGGTCTGCTCCTTGCCCAAGGTCCAGTTGGGTCTCACAGACTTTACCCATGCGCTGCGCGCCTTGTCCAGCCTTTTGCTGCCACCCTCCACGTCGACGTCTGTGTGCCACGCTGACAGGAAGATGCTTGAATTCAATGTCAGTAAAGATATTCAAGACATCTTTCTAGTAGACATATGCTGTAACGTGCTCACTGGCTGTTCATCAGTAATTTCACCAGCGGGGGTCTCCAATAGGGCATTCGGGTTCTATTTAGATCTGTGGATGTAGGTCCACTGATGGGATCTCCGGCCTCCGTCCGACTCCTGCTGACAGCTGACAAGTCAGCTCGCTGATTCATCGCTCCAGAGTCAGCAGCAAGAGACGGCAGCGACGAGTAGCCGCTGGAGAAGGCTGGAGCGGACGGCGGGCTCGCCAGTCTATTTAGCTAGCGAGCGAGTTGCTCTCGTCCTTTTCTCCGAGATCAGACTCAATAGCACGTATCTTCTCTGGCGTCTTCTCGGCTTTCCCGGTAGGGTTCCCATCACGCACGGACCTATCGCCGCCAACCCGTCATGGGGCATGATACGGTAGTGGTCTGGATGAAATTCCGCGCCTGATTGACATGGGTCCAGGGTGGAAAGACGAGCCCAGGGGTCCTCGGCATCAGGTTGATCCCTGTCTGAAAGACGTGGCGTATATTGTTGCGGTAGGCCGCATCAGCTCCACAACAGTGATTCGGATATGCACGATCGGCCACCCTACTGTGGTGTTTTGGGGTGGTGGTTTCTTGAACAGCTTTCTTAGTAGGTCTATGGACTTGCGATCGTGATCCCTGATCCTCAGTGGAGTTGTGGTGTATGGTCAGAATAGTGTTGTGCTCAGTTCCAGAGTATGGAAAAGTTGCTGGAGAATAGCCTTGATTTGGTCATGTGTGGGGGATTGCGAGCGGAAGATATGCTGTACCGTAAGACTTTCAAGAGAGCGGATCCATCAAGCACACTAATACTGTTGTAGAGCTTTGTGGCTAGGTCAACAATTGTTGGAGACTGCACCTTCTTGCATGAATAGTGCAATAGCAGTAATCACAGTGAGTGAGGTTTCTGATAATTCAACTATCGTGAATAAGCTGAGTCTTTCTGATGTATGCAAGCCACAAGCAACACGAGAATATTGGTAGTAAAGGGAGACTGTGATTTGCTTATTTCTGTTGTTGAACTTCGAGTAGAACTGGATTTGTAATCTCTGTTTCCTTCAAACATTCTTGAGCTTGTGGACAAGAAAAAATCAAATCTATAGATCAAGACCAGTGTCAGTGATTTATTACATGTTACTAGCTAGAACCTCTGACATCTTTCCACAGTAATAACAAGCTATCATCACTGGACTTACTATGACTGATCACATGAGTTGTTCTTGCTAACATGGTTGGCTGTTGAGACTGGATGGAGCTAGTCGCGATACAGATCAATTGCACTAGCCTCGGTGGCGTAGTAGATGGTAGTGGCACGTGAGAGGGAACTTTCCCAGTCCTACTAGGCACTCGCGATACTCCAGGCTGTCTGGGTTTGGATGATTCCAGCAAGTGGACTGAGCCTGGGTTGGTACTCCATCGCTTGTCCTCACATGATTCTGGCCTTTGTTGGAGGGCGCCTCGACCACTGTCTTCAAGTCAGATCAGATACCCTGTTTTTCAGATACAGACGGTAATTTGTGACCTCCTGAGACTATTCATAGGTTGGCATGGGGCGGGCGAGAGATAGAATTGACAGGTCTCGACTCACAGTAGTTATTCCCAGCGTCGGTCATTGACGTGCTCGACGTTAGGCGCACATGCTCGCGCATGGCGCAGTTCTCAGCTTGTCGTCAGTTGTGTGGTGGCGGCCAACTGAACGACTGCACCTTTGGCCTGCTCGAGCTCTGTCTAGGGCGCTGCCCTGCAGACACAGCGTATTCCAGAAGGGGACGTTCCTTGCTGCTGGTTACTCCTTCGATCGACGTTCATAGACATTGGTCTATTGTGCTATCCCGAGACCGACCCACGGTGGTCGAGGTCTTGGAACCAACCCCAGACTGGGTATTTGCTCCGTCGATCACGCCAAGAGCCCCGTACGTAAAGTGTGCTCTCTTGTACGAGGTGTCCCCCACACGCAGCTCCGCCACTATACCTTATATCTCCTGTCTGTCAGACTCTCGCAATAAGACTTAGAAGAGGAATAAGAAGCGCCACGTCTCTTCGGGGACGGCATTGCCCCTTGGACAGGGGTATTGTAATTAGTGATCATCCGAAGGCGACATTCTCCCGTCGCCCGCTCCGTCCCATGCCCGGAGCCCTCGTCATTGTGCCCATCGCTGGCGGCAGTGGTATCGGACGGAGCGACTCCACAGAGCCGACGGCGGCCGTGGAATTCCAGGTCGAGCGGTGGTTGCGGGGCCACTGTTCCGTCGCCGCTGCTCGGTCGTGTGACTGAACCGGTCGCCCGGATGAAGTCGCGGGCTTGGTTCACCTGCCTCCAGGTGAGGAGCTTGAGGCTGGAGGTCCTGGGCGCCTGCTTTGGCCCGGTGACGAAGGCGTGCCTGACGGCAGTGCGGTACGCCGCTGACAGCTCCGGTACGGTGGTGCGAGCGTGCACCGTGGGTCAAGCCCGAGCGCGTCCCAGGATCGAAGCCAGGTAGCGGGCTGTTATCGCTGCAGGCCCAGTTTGTCTGGCCGCATCATGACCATTGTTGTCAGCGGTAACAGTGGTAGCGGCTGTGGCTGGAGATTGGTGTTCCTGTCTCGGTCGGGTGCTGCGACGCGGCTTGGCTCTCCAAATCGGCTGTTCGCCGCGCAGCGACCGCTCTCTCGTCATCGGTTGCCTTCTCCATGGTAGCGTGGCTTACTTTTCTTGCTGCTTGCTTCATCGTGGCTGGTTTGACGTTGGTGGTGCCAATTGGCCTGGGACCGACATGACGGAGAAGACGACGAGAAAGAGAGGAGAGGAAGGCTCAGTTCCAAGGATTTAACAGCAAGCCCAGGACGTGCATACCTACCGTAGCTGGCTGAACTGGGGTTTGATGTCAACTTGTTCCTGTGGCGAAACACAAGCCTAATCATAGTCTGACTGGTTCCGTATCTGAGAACACTGGTACTGATCCTGAAATCGACGATCGATGTGTGTATATGAAGTGGATGGCCAGAAGGTATGTAGTAATTACCAGGCGCGGATCAGAATATCCCTGGGTGGCAGAGTTGCTGTAGTGGAGTGTGGGACACCACCGGGCGAAAGTGGTCGCCACCAGTGTTATAATGAAGAGTTGTTTCGATAATGACCAGATGAAAGTTCGTCCCAGAGTCAACCAAGTTGATCTTCAGTTGATTCGGACATCCACATGGCCCATTGTATAGTTTGGCAAACACTGGCCAGTCACACCACCCAAGGTCTTCAACCGCAGAAGTGCGGGAGTACGTATGTACTGCTTTCAAAGCCCTCACAGAGTAACAATCACTATACTCCGTACAGTACAGGACTGTACGGTGAGGCCGAGAAGAAGTTTGACACCTCCACGAGCTTGGAGCAAACCATGGATGATCTAGATTGAGCTAGATGAGTGACAAAGATTTTCCTGAAGTTGGTTTTCTTTGTGAGCTACGTGCGGGCAGCAGATGCCTTACCCGTGCCCCCTTCAGCGCGGGTACGAGGGGTACCGTGAGACATCAGCAGCGCTTGTAATGCGGCTCAACAAGGTCTCATCAAGATCCCACACGAAGAACCACAGAGGACCGATGACTGGGTATGGGTTCTACGACTACATTTCTTGCCTTGTTCAGACCTATATCATGCCAGGGTCAAACTCTTCCCAGTACCACATCGTCAAAGGACCATCACTTTTGACAATCAGCGCATTTGGTCATAAGTCCTGGAAACCAGTCGTGAAGCTTGCTGAAACCACCCACTTCCCAAGAGTGAAAACCCATCACTTTTCTGAATCAGGCCTATTGGTCAAAAGTTGTGATCCCAGAACTCACGTCTTCTTGCTTCAACTACCAACCACCCAGCCACAACAAGAGTGAGAGGGACCAGAGGTATTCTGAAGGACTGGGCAAAGCCCTACCTACCTTGGAACAATCAGCCCTGAGACTAAAACTCAGGATTGAGCCAGCACTCCCAGTCTATCAGAGATAAAACACGAAACCTCTCCTAAAAGTGAGAAACACCCACCAACAAGGAGATCAGGGCTCCCAGGATAAGAGGAATGGTTTAGAGCTTGCCTCTAGTGCTGGTAGAGTTGAAAAACTCTAGGAAAGCTCAGGCAGGGGGTGTGGTCCCTAGCTTGAGTTAATACAACCAGATTTCCCTAGAGTCTAGTTGGAAAAGACTGCCCAGGAAAGTACAGTCTTGGGGAGTGGTCCCAGGATTGTGCAACTACTGCTAGGAACCAGGTGACCCTTTGCGAACAACTGGAAGAAGCCTCCAAAAGAGCCTCACCAATCCCAGCCAAAAAGAACTGCTGGAAGACACCCAAAATCACATAATGCCAAAGAAAAAACCAGAGAAAGAGAAAGAAAACCAGCTGTTACGACCCAGGAGGAACACGGTCTTTATATACTCACAGAAAGCAGCAGACAGGATACTGGACAGAAGTACCAGACAGCGTGACACGGGAACCGGTCACGTGACCGGCGAGACAAACCAGGGGGTGCTCGCCGCAGCATGCATATGCACGAACAAGTGAGCAAAGTGAGCAGAGCTCACCCAGCTCGCCGCAGCGTGCATGAAAAGTGAGCAAAGTGAGCAGAGCTCACCCAGCTCGCCGCAGCGTGCATGAAAAGTGAGCAAAGTGAGTAGAGCTCACCCTGCTCGCCGCAGCGTGCATGAAAAGTGAGCAAAGTGAGCAGAGCTCACTCTGCTCACGAACTGGGCACTATATAGCCAGGCGATAGTTCCCCTATGGAACGATCGTCTTCAACTCATGTTGTGATCCAGACAACTAGATCTACTTCAATACAATCCTTTTGTACGAAGCCGTTGATCAGGTGTCACCACCACCACGTTCCACCAAACCCCTTCGCGCTCCTTGACACTCCTCTCCTGCGAGAACCAACCCGCCTTCCGCCTCTCGCCCTAATCCTATACTCGGATAGGACGGTACGGTACGGACCGCAACACTTTGAAGACCCTCAAGGATGAGTACCTCAGGAGCAACCAACCCCAACTTCCCAGATGGAAAGATCAGCGTCGCCAAGCCAGACCTGTTCTACGGCGAAAGAAACAAGGTCGACGACTGGCTCATGCAACTCCAAGTCTACTTTCAATTCCAACCAGAGACGAAGCTGCCTAAGGAAAAGTGGCCCCTCTTCGCAACCACTTACATGAGAGGCAATGCCTATCGATGGATCAAGCCCTACGTCAACAAACATCTCTCAGGAAACAGAGACCATGATGGCACAACAGAATGGATGACGAAATGGACGTGATTCAAGGACAAGATCAAAAGGATCCTTGGACTATCTAACGAAGACGAAGTGGCTATACGAATGATCCAGCACATCAAACAATGACGCTCAGTCGCAGAGTACACCACGCAGTTCAAACAATACTCAGTACTGACCGACTGGGACGACAACGCCCTGATGGTCATGTACCGACGTGGACTCAAGGAAAACGTGAAGGATGAAATCACCTTCGACGGACGAGCAGTCGACACACTGGACGAACTCATCGCACAAGCAATCAACATTGATGACAAACTATTCAAGCGAGCGATGGAGAAACGCCACGACGGAGGATACAGCCACCCCGCATGGCATGTGAGCAACCACTACAAGCCGCCTAACAAGGCACCGCCACATGACCCATATGGCTATGCACCCATGGAACTGGATGCAGTCCACCACAAGGGAAGGTTCACGAAGGGAAGGAACAACAAAAAAGGGAAAGCACTGAAGTGCTATGCCTGTGGCAAGCTAGGCCACATGGCGAAAGACTGTTGTTCAAAGAACAAGGTGCACCGACAGCAACTTAATATGCTCGACAGAGACTGGAATGTCATCAAGCCAGAGGACCCACCAGGAGAAGCTCAGCTATCCCTCGAACAATGGGACGACTACAATCAGACATTGGAAGCAGCCCACCAACTGGCAACATCAGGAGGTAAGGACCTACCAGAACTAACAGGTCAGGACAAGGGACAGGAGCCCTTAACCACCTCTGATGGGGACCGAGACAAACCCGCGTCTATCAAAGAAGAAATACCACAAGGAAGCTATGCTTACAGCATGGACCCACGAAATCTACGGCACGGTGAACTACAGTGGAGGTTTTGCACGAGGCACTACTGCACCTACCACGAACAACTACGAAGGTACAGAGGACATTCACCCTACCACGCCACCTGCCACAAGCATTGGGTCAATTGCGAGAAGGATGCGTGTGAGATCCATCTTTGGGACAAACGCCAACACACTGCATTCCCCGGGCACACACATGATTGGCACGAACACCTCATGTTCCTACAGCAAGGCAACAACTACAACTGCTACGTCGACAATTGGCAGTACTGCCTCAAGCCTGGATGTGACAAGCATCAGCAAGACAAATTCATGAACAGATTCCTCAGAACTGATGGGAATGGCTGGACCCATTGCCCAGTCAGTGGTAAGACACTTCGATCGGGAAAAGACTGAACTCCCTTGTCAAGAGGCGACATCGGGAGCTCAACAACATGACCCCTAGCAACGCAAAGCACCTGCGATTGCCTGTGTCACTATACGCCAACACGCCGATACAGACATACGCACTTGTTGACTCTGGAGCCAGTGGGAACTACATTTCAAGACAACTTTACGATACCCTCGGCACTGGAAGGAGACGCAAGCAGCAGCCCTATCAGCTTGCGATGGCAAATGGACAGACAGAGCTAGTCTGCCATGAGACGCAGCCAATGGAAATGGTTACCGGACACCATGCTGAAAGGATCCACCTTGATATTGTCGAGTTGGCCACTCAGGATATCTATTTGGGGATGCCTTGGCTAAAGAAGCACAACCCAGTTGTTAACTGGAAGACAGGAGTACTCACGTTTAGGAACTGCACTAACAACGCAGCTCGGACCTGTTACCAGCCGCAGAAGGCGTGGACAGATGAGGGAAGGAGTCCTCAGTGGAACCTCACCGACAGAAAGGACAACTCTCAAGAGAAGAGGTCTGCCTCGACAGGCACACCCCAGAACCAGGTGGCCAAACAGTCAGAGATGAAGAGAGAGGAAGTTGTTAACTCTCTGGAGATCCCTGAAGAGTACTGACCTGGGTATGATAACCTCTTTCAGGAAGAGACAACGACAGCAGCGTTGCCTAAGCACCAACCTTGGGATCATGAGATCAAGTTGCAACCAGGGACGGAGCCAGGATTTGGACCAATTTACCAGTTATCAGAGAAAGAGCTCCAAGTACTTCGCGAGTACCTGGAGGAAAACCTGAAAAAGGGTTTCATTCGAGAATCTCAATCGCCAGCAGGATACCCGATACTATTTGCACCAAAGAAAGACGGAAGTCTTCGACTTTGTGTGGACTACAGGAAACTCAACGACATTACCATCAAGAACTGATATCCGTTGCCAAATGCGAATGAATTGCGAGACAGGATCAGCCAAGCTACAATCTTTACCAAGCTGGACTTGAAAGGAGCATACAACCTGATACGCATGAAAAAAGGAGAAGAATGGAAGACAGCCTTCAGAACCCGATACGGACACTACGAGTATCTGGTTATACTATTCGGACTCACAAACGCACCAGCAACATGTCAAGCATTGATCAACAACGTCATCAGAGCACACCTGGACCAAACAGCTATCGCCTACCTGGACGACATTCTTGTCTACTCGAACACACAACAGGAACATACCAAACATGTGAAGGATGTTCTACGATGCCTACAAGAGGCAGGGCTCAAGCTCAACCTGAAGAAATGCGAGTTCAACAAACCGGAAGTTGAATTCCTCGGATACATCATAGGGATTGAAGGGATCAAGATTGACCCTGAGAAAATCAAAGCGATTCAGCAATGGCCAACACTGACATCAGTTAAGGAAGTACAAGCCTTCCTGGGATTTGCCAACTTCAACTGACAGTTCATCAAGAACTACTCACAGATGGCAACTCCACTGACAGAACTCACGAAGAAGGATGTGGAGTACTGGTGGACGGAGAGACAACAAAAAGCATTCCAACAGCTCAAGGACGCTTGCGCCAAGGAACCAGTTCTCCTCAACTTCAAGACAGGCCAGCCGACACGAATCAAGACAGACACTTCAGATCAAGCAGTGGAAGCATGTCTATGCCAACAGGCAGACGGCAAGTGGCACCCAGTTGCCTACTACTCACGAAAGATGACACAAGTGGAACAAAACTATGATATCCACGATAAAGAGCTACTGGCAGTCGTCAACGCACTCGAACACTGGAGAGTGTACGCGGAAAGCAGTTCTGAACTCACCATTCTCACAGACCACAAGAATCTGACAACGTTCACGACAACCAAGAAGCTGAACAGATGGCAAGTCAGATGGGCTGAACTCCTAGGGCAACACAAGTTCAAGATCTTGTACACCCCTGGACGAGACAATGGGAGAGCAGACGCACTAAGCCGACGAAAAGACCACATGGAAGATGATGAACGCCAAGGAACAATCTTACAGCAGGACCAGCAAGGAAACCTGGTGCCCCAGCCACAGATCAACAAGCTCACAGCAGAAGACACTGAAGAACTAATAAGGAACTACCACGACAATCCAGCACATGGTCACCCAGGAATCTCCAAAACCACAGACCTTATCCAACGGGCAGGGAACAATGTCATCAACCTCCGACAACATGTCACAAACTACATCAGCAAGTGTCTACTATGCCAGAAAAACAAATATGGGAGACACAAGCCATACGGAGAAGGACACCCGAACACGATACCGAGAGGCCTGTGGGAAGACATGTCAATGGACTTTATCACAAAGCTACCCAAGTCCAAAGACCCAGTCACAGGAATCACCTACGACTTGATTTTGGTGATAGTGGACAGATTCACAAAATATCTAATAACAGTACTGTTCAAGGAGACCCACACAGCAGAACAGTTGGGACACCTCTTACTGGACAGACTAGTCAGAGACCACGGAGTTCCAATCACGATCATTACAGACAGAGATAAACTCTTCACATCCAACTACTGGAAGACAATCAGTGCAGCCATGGGAACAAAACCCAAAATGTCTACGGCCTATCACTCACGAACTGATGGCCAGACGGAGCGAGCGAACCAAGTCCTGGAGACTTACCTACGGCATTACATCAACAAAACCCACAGCAATTGGGTACAGTTATTACCGGTGGCACAGCTGGCAATCAACCAGCACAGATCAGACTCAACAAAGGAATCGCTATTTTTTGCCAATTTTGGACAACATGCAAACATCGGGATGCCAAGCAGAGCTTCACCAAACACGGAGAAAGCACTCCAACACAACAAGCTCCTACGACAAACGCACACGATGATGAGGCACTACCTTCAAGAGACCTCAGAAAAAATGCAACGTCAGATGGACAAGAAATCGAAAATGGCACCTCAGCTAAAGAAGAGGGATAAAGTCTACCTTCTCACAAGAAATTGGAAAACAAAGAAACCAAGAACAAAGAAACTGGACCATGTTAAGGTCAGACCATTTTCAGTCAAAGAAAGAACTGGACCAGTCAACGTCAGACTGCGACTACCAAGGGATGCCAGAGTCCATCCAAACTTTCATATATCAATGATTGAACCAGCCGACCAGAGCACACCCTTGCAGGAAACATTCCATTACCAACCTGAAGAAGAACAAGAGTTTGAGGTTGAACAGATCCTGGCTAGGAAAGGTCAGCAATACCTTGTCAAGTGGAAAGGATACCCAGACTCAGAAAATACCTGGGAACCACTCAAGAACCTCGCGAACTGCCAGCTTCTTCTGTGACAGTTTTGGCAGGAGCAGGACCGAACAGCTCGGCCTGCAGGAGGGACGCGTCAATGACTGATCAAGTCAAATCCTCGCCATCCGACTCCATCTCTTTCACCAAGCACTGAAGCTTCTGCCTCGCACGGACCTCAGCGCCCTCCAACACCTTTCGCTTCTGAGACAGACGAGCCTGCACTGTGGCAAGTTGTTCAAAGAGTGCATCACATGTTGCCTTGTCAGTGGCAACATCCTCACGGAGGTTGTCCCGGGACATGTTCAAAGATTCCCAGGACACAGAGACACAAGACCTTCCGCACTGAGTGCACGCAGCACATTTCAACTTATTGTCTTCTCCCGGCATCTGGAAGCACGGACGACCACGGAGAACACAAAAGTCGCAGGGCGTACGCGAAACAAAACCCTGATCGTGGATTTGAGCAGCCAGCTGAGTTCGGCTAACAGTCGCACGTGACTTTGGAGGCATGACCAGATTTCATCAAGATGATGAAAGATGGAGAGGAGGATAGTGTTACGACCCAGGAGGAACACAGTCTTTATATACTCACAGAAAGCAGCAGACAGGATACTGGACAGAAGTACCAGACAGCGTGACACAGGAACCGGTCACGTGACTGGCGAGACAAACCAGGGAGTGCTCGCCGCAGCATGCATATGCACAAACAAGTGAGCAAAGTGAGCAGAGCTCACCCAGCTCGCCGCAGCGTGCATGAAAAGTGAGCAAAGTGAGCAGAGCTCACCCAGCTCGCCGCAGCGTGCATGAAAAGTGAGCAAAGTGAGTAGAGCTCACCCTGCTTGCCACAGCGTGCATGAAAAGTGAGCAAAGTGAGCAGAGCTCACTCTGCTCACGAACTGGGCACTATATAGCCAGGCGATAGTTCCCCTATGGAACGATTGTCTTCAACTCATGTTGTGATCCAGACAACTAGATCTACTTCAATACAATCCTTTTGTACGAAGCTGTTGATCAGGTGTCACCACCACCACGTTCCACCAAACCCCTTCGTGCTCCTTGACACTCCTCTCCTGCGAGAACCAACCCGCCTTCCGCCTCTCGCCCTAATCCTATACTCGGATAGGACGGTACGGTACGGACCGCAACACCAGCCTTCTCCAAGCTCCCAGCAACCCCCAGTGGCTAACTCCCTGACAGACCAATCCCAGACTCAAGAAAAAGAAGAAGAGAAGGGGCTGACACCTCCCCAGCTAGTGGAAGAATAGCTTATCCACACAAAAGCTCCCCAACACATCAAAAAAGCATGGGATAGTATTCTGTCCAAAGTGGTAGAAGCTCTGGACAAAGATGTCTCTACTCACTCACCTAACTCCCAGAGTCTCCAGAAGATACTTGAGAGACTGGACAGCATTGAGAAACAAGTCCAAAAACAAAACACCAAGCCAACATATGCCCAGGCAGCCCAGAAAACAGTAGGACAGGAAATCCCTGTTCCAACCAGAATCCACAGTGAAATCACTATCAGACCTGGAACTCAGACTGGCCAGTTAGCAAACAGAACACCAGCCCAGCTTATGGAAGCTCTCAAGAAGAAAACACCACTCTCCTGCCAAAAAGAAATAAGAGCAGCCAGAAAACTACCCTCAGGAGATATTATAATCTCTCTGGAAACTCCTCAAGCCAAGACTCAGCTAGAGGAAAACAAGGACTGGATCCCAGCTGTCTTTACAGCAGAGGCCAAGATATCACCCAGAATCTTTCCAGTGCTAGTCCATGGGGTGCAGACAAAAGACTTCAAGCCAGAAAACCTGGAGGAAACAAAAAAGACAATCTTCTCCCAAAACCCTGGGATGGAAAGTAAGGTCAACATCCTAAGAACCTACTGGTCCAGAAAAGCCAAACTCCTCCAGAAGCCAGTCACATCTCTACATCTGGATCTAGCCACCCCAGAGCAAGCAAACCTTCTAATTGAGAAAGGAGTAGTTCTAGGATACACTCTACATGAAGTAGAACCAGCCCTGCTAGCAACATCAGTCACCCAGTGCTACAAATGTACTAGGTTTGGACACCAAGCACGCACTTGCCAAGCCCAAGCCCAGTGCACAGCCTGTGGAGGAAAGCATGCCAGAAGAGACTGCCAGACTTCTCCAGAAACTCTAACACCAAAATGTGCAAACTGCAAGGGAAACCACCCAGCCTGGTCAAAGTCCTGCCAGAAAAAACAGGAAGCAATCCAGAAAGCAAGAGAGGTATGGCTAGCAAGACCAGGGAGGTACACAATAGCTCCCAGACTAGCTCTACCTCAGACTCCCTCAACACAAGAAAAAGGGCCAAGTCTACAAGACAGACAAGAAGCTAAGAAAAGAAAACAAGAGGAAGTACTAAGAGCATGCTCAAGCTCAAGACTGAACACTCAGCTCCCCACTTTCCCACTTGCACAGAACTCAGAGTTCCAAATCAACATACCCAGAAAAAAAGCTACTGAGATCTTGGAAGACTCTAGCCAAGAGGATTAATGAGTTACTCCACACTTAACCTTCTCCAGTACAATGTCCAGAAAAGCCAGACATGCCAAGAACTTCTACTGGCAAACCCTAGACTACAGGAAGTGGACATCATCACTCTGCAAGAACCCTGGAAAAACCCCCACCAAGAATCAAGCATCTCTACAATATTCTCAGCCTTCTACCCTTTACAAAGCCAGGAGCTAGGGAGAACACTTGTTCTTGTTAACAGAAGAATTTTGCGGTCATCTATAAGCCCAATTTTCTGGAGTAAAGATCTAGTCTCCTTGGAGATAAGAGTTCAAACAAAGTCATTCTGGATCCACAACCTCTATTTCACACCCACAAGCCAAAGGAACTATAGAGAGTCAGCTCAGACTCTTCTAGACCTACTGGAACAAGCTATCCAAAAAGAGGGTGAACATATTCTCCTGACAGACTCAAATCTCCACCACCCAAGTTGGTCAAAGTCAAGCCAGCTATACTCAGAACTGGCCTTATCCTTCAAGAACCTAACAGACAAATGGGGACTAGAGCTGGCAATAGCTCCCTACACACCAACAAGAGCAAGAACTCTTCTAGAACCACCTTCATCAGCAATTGATCTTTCTTTTATTTCAAGTTCTTTACTTAATTCTCTTATTTACTCACAAATTAACATGAGATTCCACACAGGGTCAGACCACAGACCAGTGCACACAATTCTCAGTCTGGAGACTCCAAGAAAAACCAGAACAGACAAAAAGAACTGGAGAACTCTGGATGCTAGTCAAGCAAGACAAGAAGCTGATAACCTACCACCTATTCCATCTCTTACTAGCAAGAAAGAAGTGGATGATTACCTGGAAAGACTGGACAAAACTCTCCAAGAAATTGCAAACAAGACAACCCAAACTTGCAAAGAGTCCAGGTATGCAGTACCATGGTGGAACCAGGAAATCAAAGAAATAATCCAGGAGGAAAGAAAAGTAAGAAGAAAAGTACTCCAAGGCCAAGAGGAAACCACCAGACTAGAGGAGATAACTAAAAAGAAAAAGAGTCTGATCAGACAAGCCAAAAGAAAGACATTCAGAACACATCTCCACCAGCTAGCAGAAACCCAGGACTACTGGAGAATTGCCAAATGGGGAAAAGAAAAAGCCGGCAAAGTTCCTGACCTACCAATAGTCCCAGAACTTATAGGACAACAAGGACAGCTGGCAAAGTCTTTTGAAGAGAAAACAGAAGCTTTCAGGACTCAATTCTTCCCTCTTCCCCTACAGCCAGAGCCAGAGGAACAGGACCTGCCAGAAGAAACCCAGGAATAGCAACTATCCCAAGAAGTCTCCAAGGAAGAAGTACAAGAGGTTCTAAAGAAGAAAAAACCTCTCTCAGCACCAGGCCAAGATACTCTACCAAATGGATTTCTAAGAGCACTGGGAGACCCTTTCAACAAAAGAATTGCTAAGGTTTTGGAGGCTTGCTGGAGACTGGAATACTTTCCAGACAGGTACAAGTCAGCCAAGACAATCTGCCTAAGGAAACCTGGCAAGGGATCCTACTGTCAAGCAAAAGCATGGCGCCCTATAGCTCTCCTGAATACAATTGGGAAGCTAATGGAAGCTATTGCAGCTGCAAGACTAAGTGAACTAGCTGAGAAAGAAAATCTCTTGCCAGAAATCCAGATGGGATTCAGAAAAGGAAGATCAACAGAATCAGCACTTTTTCTTCTGACCTCCCAGGTAGAAAAGATCTGGAAAGAAGGAATGGTTGCTAGTCTTCTCTCTCTAGACATCTCTGGAGCCTATGACAGAGTCTTGCCAGAAGTTCTCAGAAAGATCCTGATTAAGAGAATGATTCCTAAGTGGTTTGCATCCTGGATCTTTTCCTTCACTACTTCACGCACTACCTCTCTGGTGTTTGATGACTCAGAATCCCCCCAGTTCCCTATATACTGTGGAGTCCCTCAAGGATCACCTTTCTCTCCTATTCTATTTCTTTTCTATATCTCAGAACTGCACAATACTGTACACACCCCCGAGAAAGGAGTTTCAGCACTTGGTTTTGCAGATGACACTAATCTTCTTGCATTCTCCTCCTCCTTGAAAAGCAACCTTCTCAAGTTGAATTCTACACATTCCAAATGTCAGGACTGGGCAAGAAAACATAGTATGAAGTTTGCACCTGAAAAGTATGAACTTCTCCATTTTTCTAGAAGAAGAAGAGACAATCTTCAGCTCAGTCTAAGACTTGGAGAAGTGGTACTCCAACCAAAAGAAGAAGTGCGCATCTTGGGACTTTACTTTGACTCAAAACTTGTCTGGAAAAAACACCAAAAAATCATGTCACAGAAAGCCTCCAAATATTTCTCAGCTTTATCCAGAACAACCTACTCTACTTGGGGACTACCAGTCCTAACAGCACGTCATGTCTACACTGCTATACTAAGATCTCTTCTTAGTTATGCAGTAGGAGTCTGGTTCAATCCCCAAAAGAAACTCTCTAATATTATTTCATTATCTACTTTCCAAAATAAATGTTTAAGAACTATAGGAGGTGTCTTTAAAGCCACTCCTATTTTCCTACTTGAATCAGAACTATTTCTACCCCCTCTAGACTTATACTTCAAGCTGAGAACAGCATGTTTTCTTTCATCTTTCTATTCAAACACACTACCCAACTCTCCTTCTACACTTCTCCACAAACTACACAGTCAAATTTCTCTCTATGTTTCTTCTCTCAGAACTACACCAAAGTCTCTGACAACTATTTCTCTAAACTGGAGAACAGTCTGGCTGGAACAACTAACTACTAACCAAGACTTCTCAAAGAAAAGTCTACAGGAGGTTTTCCACAAAGAATGGGAAGCCAGATGGCAGGTAAGCAGAGGAAATTGTTCTGCTATTTGGGACATGTTCACCAGAAGGCCACAGAAGAAAAACCTCAATATCTTCAAAGATTTGAGAAAAGCTGAGTCTAGTCTATTTCTTCAAATTCTGTCAGCAAGAATAGGACTGGCCAGTTTTCTTTTCAGAGCAAATGTTCCAGACTTTAACTCCCCTCTATGCACATGTGGTTTTGGAGAAGAAACAGCCCAACACATCACTTTTTTCTGTAACAAATTTTCAAACCAAAGACAACAAGTCCAATTCCCTCTACAAGATTTCCCATCTATCTTATTCTCCTCCAAGCTACTTCCTAAACTTCTTTTCTGGTTTATGTCTTTGAAAAGACTTGACCAGTTCAACCTAGCCCACCAACTCTCTTTCTAAGCTCTACCAAGTCAACTGTTTGTTTTAACAAATAGCTACATGTACAAATTTCCTTAGCTACTGCATATTCCACAAGATTTTCCCTAGTCTCTCCCAAGCTCCAGTTTTTATTCCTCCAAAGGTTTTCTGGAGAAACAAACATGTACCTAGAAGTTCTGCATGGCTCTACAGCTAAATCAGTGTAAGAATAAAATAAATAAATAAATAAATAAAAAAATCATGCCAGGGTACTTCCGTACAAGCACGAGACATAAGGATCCGGCAGTCCCAACATTCGCTCCGTAGATATGCCAAGGCAAACAACTACGCTTTGTGGATAAGTAACAATAGGCTGCCCGCGGGATGTAGGAAAACGAAGCCCTTCCGACAAGGGGAATTTCCTTTGCTATCTGCATCAAGCCTTTGGGGCGCCGTGATCTAACGAACCAGCGTCGCTGTGAAGAAGAAGAAAGATCCACCCTCTCAAAGAAAGGAAGAAAGGGAGAAAGAGAGAGGGAAAAGATGAGAAGAGGATGGACGAAAGCGGAAGAGAAGAGAATGAAATCGAAAGGGTAGAAAGAATGAGAAGAGGGCTGTGAGATCATACGTCAGAGCAAGTAGATGCCCGCAGAGATCGTGAGACGTCGTCGGCGACTCTCCCCCATCACGCCATGACCAGCACCCAAGGGTCTATTCAAGGGAAGAATGCCAAGAAGAGCCTGTTCAAGCAATTTCAAGCATGACCTGCTGCGATTTCCTGCACGACGGGCTCGTCGGCGAATGCTGCACGACGATAGGGTGCGCCCCGAGACCCTTGCGATCGACGAAGCGCTCTTCCAGATTGACGTGGTGTTGATGCGAAGACGAAGCGGATGCCGGTAGGTGAGCGTGCGGGTGGGAGCGCGGTGGCAACTGCAGGGGAGACGGGGCGTGGGAGCCCGCTAAGAAGGCGACGGGGGTGACGGGCGCGGACGAGCTGGCGGGGAAGGGGGACGTGACCACCGCGTTGCCGTCGACGAACGGAGGTGCTACTCTGGAGCCGTTGCCGGTGCCGACCGTGGCCGCCGCCGAGGTTGGAGGTGTGGGGAGTCGGATCCGAGGCAGGATCGGCGACGAGAAGGATGCCGAGGACGAAGATGATGGCAGGGCGGGGGATGGTTCTTCGGGAGGAGTCTTCGACATCATCGCCAGACGGAGCCTCTGCTGACGCGACACAGATATCTGCCGGGCGATGGAGATCTCGGCCGCAGCCTGGGCCAGAGCCTCCCTCTCTTCCCGTTCTCGGTCGTCTTCCGTCGTGGCAGCATAGCGTCCGCCACCAGGCCCATCCCTGCTGTTGCGGATCTTAGCGAGGGGCATCGGTCGAGACTCGGATTGCCAGCTGTTCGCACGCGAATTGAGCGCAAGACGAATCGCGACGTCGCTCTCGTGGCCGGGAACCGGGGTCTTGCTGGGCGACGGCGGGGGGAGCGGTGGAAGCGGCCGCGGAGACTCGCTCGAGGTATCGACGGTAAAGGAGTTGGACCTCGACGCCATGGGTGTGCCCGGGCCGTGCACGAGAACGCCCACGTGTCCCGTGATGGTGGGTGGATGGGCCAGCTTCAGGTGAGCAATGGAACGCGACCGTCGATGATTCTGCACCGCCAAAGGCTTTAATCTTGGCTGCCACGCATCGTCCATCGACTCGGGCGCAGAACGTTGGGGGGACGCCTGTCCCGTCGTCAGAACTGTTCGACGGTGACACGTGCGGCGGCTGCGTACCGTCCGTGCGCCTGCTTCCTCCTCCGCCTCGCGCAGCTTGCCCGTTCGCTCCTGGGCACCGCTCAGCAACGTTGGGGTCGATGCGTTGGGTTGCAGCACGTTCGAGAACATGACGCTGTATCTCTCCAGCTGTACACTCGGTATCTCGACGTCCAGCAGCAGCCTCCTAGGATCCTTGGGGTGTCTTCGCATGGTCGGCGGCTCTCCCGGAGTCGGCAGCGGCTTCGAGACATCATGAGCTCGCATCGGCATCGTGACCGTCCGTTTGATCTCGGGCTTGGCCTGACCGTCTCGATGCCGGGCCGAGCGTAGTCTCGAGCGGCTGCGGAACAGGCCGCGAGGTGGCTCCGGCGGACACGGTTGTCGTTCCAGGACGCTCTGGTGGTCGCCGGCCGACGTGCGGATGCTCCCATCGACAGGAGGAGCCTTCGACGGCGTGTCGGGAGGAGACGCAACCTGTGTCTGGAGGTTCTTCTTGCCGAACAGTCCGCCCAGAAGGTTCCATTTTCCGGGCCTTGCACTCATCTCGTGCTCCACTTCAGCGCCACCGAGCCCATGAACGTCTGGTCCGGGCGTCGTCGTCGCCGTCGCCGTCGTCGTCGTCGTCGCCGTCGCCGTCGTCGTCGTCGTCGTCGTCTTGCGACCACCAACGGGACTCGGCCGAGGCCGCGGTACGGACTTGTCCCTGCGCAAGCTCCGACTCCGATACGGCGACGTCTCTTCGCGGGCTCTTTCGCGACTCGATCTTCGCTTCTGCTTCAGACTCGGCTTCCTCGACGGGAACGCGGACGGGGCCGAGCTGGCCGGCTGCGCAAACGTGTGGGCCCTGGCCAGGAACGCGCTCTGCTCCGGTAGGGGTGGTGAGGGCCACGATTTCTCTGTATCTGGCACGCTCCGCGGCGCAGGACGTAAGGTCTGCGACTTCCGGACAATATCGATGCTGTCCCGCGGCTTGACGGTCCTCGGCCGTGTCGACGCCGTGGGGGCCGGTTGAGCACCGTTCCGCGCCGGTGTTGTCGCCATGGCCGTCGCTGTCGCCTGGACCACACGACGGTGGGATCGCGACGTGCGGAAATCGATATCCGGTATGCTCCCGCAACGACGTCGGGCCACTTCGCAGACCGACAGAACCTCGCCAGGGGTTCTGCTATCGGGGCAGCGTTCTCGGCTGAAGACGAGAGAAGGAGACGAGCCTAAGCAGGGCCCAGAAAGGAAAGGCAGCAAACATGCGAAAGATGGCTACTGTAGTACGGTGCCGAAGCCGAACGGGTACTACTTGTCGTGCACGTCGCCGACACCCAAATAAAGAGAGGCAGCCCTGACGGAAGCGCCGGTTTTGCCCTGAGGCTGACCGCCTCCACATCATCGAGGGGCGCGCTGTACTCGTAGGCGCTGGGGTAAGCACCAGGCAAATTGCAGGCGAGTGTATCAAGATGAAAGGACGGTCTGACAGCAGATCCAGGGCTGACTCAGGCTGCCGAGCTACGTACACACGTACTGCACATAGTCGTACATACGTACGTGCGTATGTACTGTACGTGTGTACGGAGTACAGAGGCTTACCTCGCAGCTACCGGGCCAAGCCGGCGATGCTTCAGCGCACGCGCCCACCGCATACGCCCTCTTCCGATAGCCACCTAAATTAGCACCTCCGACCCTTTCGTCTCCGCCGATACCCACCAGCCGAAATGTCGTGATACCGAGGCCCCCACCCTCTTCGTCGGCTGGGTCTCGGCCTCGTCTGACTAAGCGCTGCATTGTTCGAGAAGATCCGACTCGACGTCAAACCTGTTTCGGCAGTACGTAGTACGTACGTACGTACGTACGTATGTACAGTGTACGTAGGACGGCGCTAACGTCGCACCATCGGATGGGATGCCCGACCTCGCGATCGCGCCTCATTTCGCACTTTCGACGCTATCGGTCGATCCATCGTCGAGTTTCGGCGACGTCGACTGTGATGTAGGGCAAACATGCCAATGCGTTCATTTGAGCATCTTTGTTGTCGTGCTCATAGGGCTGGGCTTTCGAAGCCCAGATTAGACTGTCTGGACCCATAGTAGGGTACCGCATCCCGTAGATCTAGGGCTTCGATCAGATCTACGCTGTCCTTCTGAGTGTGACCTCCCACTAGAGTACATACGTACAGTACGTACGAAGAAGTTTCTATTCCCGGACACGTAGATTACTTCGGTGCCCCCTCTTACTTCCATGCCCCCCCGCATAAACCAGTACATGCACTTTGCCGAGCCACACCATATAAAGCTAGGTGTCTCTTCAAGTTAAGCAAGGCTCAGCTTCATAAGTCCTGGTAGCATCACTCAGCGTACATTCTTCTGTCGCAATTTTTTCCTAGTCGCATCCAATGCCTAGCTCTAGGTCTATCAAGCCAAATCTTATTTTCGATGTCGTACATGGCATTTTTGGTGTTGTGGGGACTTTGTGAGTGGTGCCCCAAAAGGTTAGTAGTACTTAGGTCTTCTAGGGAGTGCCAGTAAACTAGAAGTATTTGTACTAAGCGAAGGGGCCATCGAAGTCGGAGGGGGGCATCGAAGTAAGATACGTGCATAGAGGGGGGTACCGGAGTAATTGTCCCATACAGGATTTCTATTCCTGTATACATAAGAGAGGTGCTGACCCTCTTCGAGCATGGCTTCATTCCATTGTTTTCCCGAGAGGCAAGTGCTTTACTTTCGCGGTCGAGGGCTCACATGCTTGCATCAACCCCAGTCTGGACTAGTGACATACAACACAGCTGAGTTGCGGCGATTGCGCCTCAAGATGGCAATGCTGAACATGTCTGCTTGGAGTCTGATGACTCCTCCCCACGACCACAGCTTCTCCTGGAAGACCCTACGACACCTTTTATCATATCAACAGGAGGCGCAGAATGATCGAGATGGGAGATGTTGTCAAATTCGTTACCGCAACCAGGGGGTGAACATCCATCAGAGTTGGCAGACAACCCCACCGATCAGGGGACCCCGGACGCTGTTGGCCCAACTCCAGCATCTGATCCTCCTTCTGCACCGGCTGTGTCGTCATACCAAGCTGCTTATCGGCCCTCACCCAGTCAGGATGATGCCGCGACTACGAGAGTATCTGGTGCTCTTTCTAGACAAGCTGTGTCACCATACCATCAGCTATCATCGAGTCAGGATGGCGCCTCGACTACGACACGATGCTTTTCGGAGAGGATGGCTCGGATTGCATGGCCAGAATGGTTGCACCTCGGCAGCATCTTTGTCGGAGTCCTTATCGGCGTCGTCGGGACCGGTCTGGCAGTCCGTTCGGCGGACGATCAACTGCGTCTAAGCAAATGGACGACGAGGAAAGATTTCAGAGAATACTGCTCACAAGAGAGGGCAATCGGTGCATCACCTGCCGGTTGCAGCGAGGCTTTAGATTGGCAGTTGCCGCCGCCGCCCCTAGCTAGGCGCGGTGTTCATCCTGGCCTGCCACTGCATCAAAGAGATAGGACACTGCTGTACGGAGCCTCCTCTGACAAAGAAACAGTCCATGCTACCATCTTTGCCTTTCCTCTGATTTTGCTGCTTCTCTGGGTGCTTTCGAGACGACGCGCTCTTCGCAGCGCGTACCGCTGGTCTCGGTCCGGTGTAGCGTCTTACAGTCCGTCTCGGCCGCCAAGAGACGCTCCCGTTCCCCTCCACCCGACAATTTCGACAATGTCGCAAGGATCTGCCAGCTCCTTTACTGTTGAAGGACCCGCTCAGACTTCGACCTTGAGACACAGACGTCCAGGCGTGGAGGACGTCACAGACTATTTTAACCTAGTCAGGGCCGCTTCGCGGAATGATGCCCCCCTGGTCCGGCGGCTACTGGATGATGGAGCCGATGTTTGTGGCACTGACAGAGACGGAAGTACCGCACTACACTGGCTGGCTTCTAATGGCCATGGAGAGATGCTTGAGCTGCTACTCCGTCGCGGTGCTGACGTCAACGCTCTTGACGGGAAGCAATGGCAGCCGATTCATTACGCTGTCTCAGAAGGCAACGCACTTGTATTGGAGACACTGCTTCGCTGGAGGGCTGATGTTGGAAATCAGACGACCAAGCACACAGTGCTATTGCGCCTGGCCGTGGAGCGAGGACACGCCAAAGTCGTCGAGTCTCTCCTCAGCGCCGGGGCGTGGATCAGCGCTGGGGTGCCAGGGCATGTTGCACTCGTGACGGAGGCGACGTCCCTTGACGTTAACGAAGTGGCCGATATTATGAAATACAACGAGGAAACAAGCAAGAGAGGCCGAAGAAGGGATGAGAGGCCTGGGCGGTGCTCTTCCACGTTTCCAATCGGTTGCCCAGAATGTCATTCATGCCAGTGCTTTCCCTATGCTGGTTCTGGCAGACTGTAAAGTATTCTGCGGGGCCTTGGAAGGGCCTGGTACCAGAGGCGACAGGGAGTTTCGAGGAGTCAGGGATGTGTTGATAATGACTCTGCTGGACGGAACGATGCCCGACGTCTGTCTTCATGTGGCAGATCGGAAATGGAGAGATTCGTACAGCTTAGATTCTCGATCGCAATCACTAAAAATCGAATTGGTCTTGACACGCGGCCGTTGTGCTGCGAGCAAGATGAGACGAGACGAGGGTTTCGAAGTGCTTGTTGGTCCACTTGATCGCAGCGTGCTGTACGTTTTCATGCTGGCCGGACGGGCTTCCTGCTGCATGTTTCAAGACAATGATGTGAATATACCTTCGGGGGATTGCGGTATAGAAAGGGCTTGGTGAGCGAATGTCGAGGCAATAAAATCAGTGAGATCATGTCACGGTCGTGCCCACATGCCTACATGATGCCAAGGGCACATGATCGCCGACCCTCCATAGCTAGCTTCGCGCGTGGTTTTAGCTGCGCCGCAGCTCATCGATCGTCAATCCAAGACAGGCATCAAGACCAGCATCAGCCGCAGCCGGCAGGCATCGCTACAGATCCGCAGTGGCGGGCTAGACATGTAGCACATCTAAAGCGACTGCAAATACGGAGTACTTCCGTACGTACTCACGGATGGACGACTCTTGCTGCGACTCCACTGGTGATACGTACTTCCGTACGGTGGTACAGTAGCTCTATCGGTCACCACTTGAAAGCGTGGGGATCACAGTGACGAGTGGGGTGTGGGGCGTGGTGGGGTATCATCCTTGGTCTTGCCGCATCTTGACCGGTTCGTGCTATTGACGACATTTACCCCACCATCGCTCCACCAAACATCAGCCTGACAGTCCCGCTGCGACGTGTCCAGTGCAATCATCGGAGGCAGCAAAGACAAGGCATCATTAGGTCTTCATCTGCCACGTGTGACTCAGGCATTCATACGCTACTTTCACATCAAGGGGCCCACCACCTCTGTACTCCGTACTTTTGGCGGCGATACCCCTCCCCCACCCGCGCCCCTCTATACGGATTGCTTGAGCCTCCTATTCCGACCCGTCCACTCCGTCATATCCAACATCCCTACACTCGTCGATCTGGGTGACACAGTCGGACCTAGTCGTCTTCTTTAACGCATCGTCATGTCTTGGCAGGGTGAGTTCTCTGCCGCTGTTCCATGCTTGAACGTCACACTGACTGGATCGTCACGGCCTTGTAGCATATGTCGACACTACGTAAGAATCCACTGCTCAGCGCTTCTTGGGTTCGGAGCGACGACTGACCGACCGAGGCGCATGATTCAGCCTACTCGGTAGCGGTAACGTCGACAAGGCAGCCATCTTTGGCATCGAGGGTCCCAGCGCCTGGGCGACGTCGGCAGGTTTTACGGTGAGCACAGGGAACGATCAAAGGGGAGGACTCGCCACAGCATTTCCGCGTGCTGATGGGCCGCTTTCAGGTCGCGCCAGCGGAGATCAAAGATATCATCGCCGCCTACAACGACAAGAGTGATATCAAGGCCGTCCAGAGCGACGGTCTTCACGTGGGCGGGGAACGATTCGTGGTGCTAAAGTCGGACGACCGAAGTCTGTACGGCAAGCGGGTATGGCCTGGCTCCTGCTCTTCTCCTTTAGCATCGGATGGCCGACAAGATGGATGGCTGACGATGACTGCGCGAAACCGAGCAGGGCAAGGAGGGTGTCGTCATTGTCAAGACTCAGAAGGCGCTCCTCGTCGCCCACTACCCGGAGACGATCCAACCGGGTGCGGCGGCCCAGACGGTGGAGAGTCTGGCGGACTATCTGCTGAAGGTGGGCTTCTGATGCCGAAACGACGAGGTTCTGGTCGTTCTCTCCTTCTCGGCTGTTCCATTTTCTTTCTCCGTCCTGTCGGCTCCGTTGTAGGTCCGTAGTACTCGCATCAGATTGGGGTTTTACATGTGACAGGCAGAAATCATCGTTCGTACAGTACCAGCAGCAGCGGCATCAAAGAGGGTAACATGGGGGTGGAGGTAAACCATCAAGATCGCTCAGGCCCGAGTCGAGAGAATGACTGGGTCTTTCGCGCACGAATTTTCGATCATCTGAACCAAAAGGCTATCTTCGTTTTCATCGTTGTCTTTAGCACCATCCATCAATACCGAAAACAGAACGATAGATACGGTGTTCCCAGACCGATTTTGTTCTTTTCATTCCTTTCTGCCACGGTCCAAGTTTCATGGACATCATACCCGAAAACTTGGCCGGCGCTTCTCCGGGCGACCACATGGTAACGACAACAACAAGAAGAACAACAACAACAACAACAACAACAAAAAGAAGAAGGAGAAGAAGAAGAAGAAAAAGGGTAGAGATTCTCGCTATACCGGCAGCTCTTCGTTCCGACGCGCCCCCGCCCAATCGAGGGCGCGCGCGATGTAGGGTCCGACGATTGGGACGTTCGCGGCGAAGCCGGCGACGGTGCTGAGGAACTCGCCGAAGAGGACCATGATGCCGTAGAGCTCGACGAAGAAGCCGATGAGCGAGTAGCGCAGCTGGATGAGCACGATGCCGAAGGCGAAGGCGGCCGTGCCGCGCAGCTTCTGGCGCCGGCCGAAGAACATCAACGTCTTCTGCGGGCCGATGGTGAAGGGCAGGCCGATCAGGAAGAGGAGCTGCGAGGCCGGAAGGTGGTCGATACGAGAGCCGCCCCCCCCCCCCCGTCGGGTCAGCATTGGATTCGAGCTCGCTGGGGGCGAAGGGGGGAAAAGAGGACTACGGATCACGGTGCGGGATCACGGCTGGGCATCACGATCGGGGAGGGTTGCATGTTGGAGCGATCTGCTGGGATATCTTCCTGGGAGGAGGAGTCTTGGGGTGGATGTTGGGGGAGTATGCTGAGGCAAGGAAGTGCTTATTACATTTCCCATCAGAAGCCTGATGCACAACGAAGCACGGATAGGTCAGTCCATCGTCATCAAAGTCGAGCAACGGCATATGAGTGCCATCGCAGACGAAGGCCTGACAGATCGAATTGGAAGGGTGCACCCACATTGCTCGATCAAAGAACATCAGCACTCCTCCGCTCAAGAATAGAACACCTGTTCGTCGGCGCAACCCAGGTCTCTCTCAGAAACATTTCCCAGCCGAACAAAATAGCTACCCCACCGATACAGATCGACAAGGACGAATATGACGCCAAGCAAGCATAGGGACAGGAAGTGGGCCCGTTCGCGGAGGTCATACCTACCGCCGGCGCAAAACGCAACTCCAACCTCTGATTACGGTTCCCGTCAGCGTTGCTCCTCTTGGAGCGGTGTTGGATCAAGGGGCTGGGATTCAATAAGAGCAAGGCCCGGATAAGTCGGGAGGACAGGGAGAGAGACTGTCAAACCCACTCTGCTTGTCGGTCAGCCATGTCGACGGCATGGCTGGCTTGCAATATATCCGGACTGCGCTGCGGCAGCAGTAGTAGGCGCAGGTATCTTCCCCTCGTTGTCGACCGTTCTGGCTTGCTCAAGCAGCTGATTGTATCACTCTTCTGAGCTCACCGATGAACTTCACCAGGTATGTTCAGCAGTTGTGCACGCAGATGCAGCAACGATATCAAAGTATGGATGGCTCCAGCTCTGGCTTTCCAAGGACCTGCAACCAGAAACGACGGAGTGCTTGGTTTCGTCGAGGGGTTGGAAGGAAAGTCTGTACCGCGTGTACGTCAATGTTGTGATTCGAAGAAAAGCAGCAAGTCGTCACCTGTTGCTGAAATCAGGATGTCGGGCGTGAGAATCACAGGGAAAGGATGTGTTTTTCGGCGTCTTGCGACAGCTGATAACAGCTTCGGAGACTCGTTTATGCGAACGCGTGCATAGGCTCTACCGTACAGCACGGTACGGTACGTTACGTACCGGTATGTCGGAGCTTGCCGCGTCGGTGACGAGCACGTCACGTGCGGTCCCTGATCCCATACTCGGCTGCGAGCCTTTATATTGGCTGAAGCTGACTGGTCATGAGCAACAGCTATGACAGAGCTAGAGCCTCCTTACAAGAGAGCTATGGTAAGGCCAGCTCTCTTGTCTCTCTCTCGAGAGGCACAAAGGCTGAATGGGCCAGTGGAAATCACCAGTCCTGCGATCGTACCAGAGTGGTTGAACATCTTGGCTCTTGCTTCTCTTGCGTCGAGTTTTCTGATGTTGGGCCTCTGAACTGCATTGTCCCCTTTGAGTCTGGAAGGCTTGCTCCATTTTATTGAAACCTGGATGGCTCTCTAGATCTTGCTAGAAATGCTTGGGCAAGGAAGAATTCAAGACGATGCCACCAGATCGATATCCCCTGGCTACGTTTCTCTACTGTCTTCCCCCCTGCTCTTCCATCTCTTCGACATCCGTCTCTTTCAAGACACCAGTCTGACGACGAAGGAGACCCTTTCATCCATCTCTTTCTTCCCTTGAGAAACCCCGACATGAACAAAATCACCCTGCCTCGACAACGACTCCACTCCTCCCCAGCCACAGCTCGGGGAGTGTAGGGAGTTCGTAACTGATATCTCCCTTTTTCTTCCCCCCTTTGGGAAGAAGAATAACCATGAGATATTCGGTATCTAGTCGACGAGGCACAGAAAAAAGCGAGGGATATCCTTCCCCTCTTCCTTCTCTTGTCAAAGAAGGTCGTAGGGCGTGGTCGCGATTAAGCCGGAGCGTCTTCCCCTATCACAACGCATGAAAATGCTCGTGGGAGAGGCTTGACTATGTTTGGCCGCACAGACTTTTGGGAACTCATTTCTTGTTTGTGACGTCGGAGGGGGACTACAAGAGCTGTCGTGCTTGACAGGTTATGCATCACATACAGTTACGACGATATTCTTCTCTACAGCACGTCTTGTCTCGATGT
Organism: Lichina pygmaea; assembly: GCA_963422465.1. NCBI lineage: Eukaryota > Fungi > Ascomycota > Lichinomycetes > Lichinales > Lichinaceae > Lichina > Lichina pygmaea. The sequence continues at coordinate 3,078,658 of OY730170.1, forward strand.
GTTCCGCCTTAGGACCGGAATGACTTGAAGAAGTACTGAGTACAGAGGGCTCAGGGAGACTTTCGAGCCGAGGTGGTTTGGGGAGGGGAGGGAGAGAAGCGGAATGTTTCGTCTCAAGTCGGGAAGTCAATTCCGTGACCATTTACCGCTGTGTTTCATGTCCTGAAGGTACCGTAGGTGGAAACAATCTGGGCTGCCTTCTGAGTTCTAATTTTATGGGAGTCTTGATGATGAGACATGTCTTGTAGACACATGAAGCCCCCGCGTAGAGAATTGGGCCGGGCAGTTTGTTTCACAAGCCTCCCATGGGATCTGGCGGTGTTGTCACAGGATGTTGAAACAATCTGCTCAATGTAGCGCCAGATGGACCGATGGACGAATGGGTCTCGTAGGGAAGACGACTCAACTCTCGGCGTTTCATTCCTCGGATCCGAGACATGCAAAAGGTGACGTGGCTCGGACACCCGTCTTGGACAGTCTGACGGCATGACAGCCCGGTCCGCACACGTAGCCAGCATCATTTCAGGACCACGTGCGCGCCACGCAGCTCGAGGTACTTTTCCGGAACGCCCTGTCCGAGGGTCCTGATGACGGCAAAGACCTCCTTGTTGTGATACCTCAGCCGCGTCTTGGGGTCGGTGTAGGGTGCCGGCAGTCCCGTGATGTCGCAGTAGCGTTTCTGGTGGGCCGGGTGCAGCGACGGCGCCGACTCGATGTTCGTGTACGAAACCACCGGTCCCGCCAGCATGCTGCTCTGCAGGTTCCTCTCCAGCACCAGCGTCGACAGACTCTGCGCCGCCTTGGCGATGTTCGTATGCCCGACCGACAGCCCGTTGACGTGCTCCGCCGGCGTGTCGGCCGCGTTGGTGCCCACGCCCGATTGCCTTGGCGTCGAGCTGCCGCTGTTGTTCAGGGGCGTCGCGAACGAGGCCTCTCGCCGCGAGGCTTCGGCCAGGATCTGCTTGACGTTCTTGTTCCGCCGTTGCGACGGCTTCCAGTTGGCCTTCCGGAACGGCCGGCGAAGAGGAGCTACATCCAAGCTGCTCAAGTACTGCTGATGGCTGGTGTCATCCGTCGCAGAATTGCTTGGCGCCATGGCCCTTCGGTTGATTCAAGAGAGATATTCGACAGAGCGCCACCGCCGCCGCGACGATCATGTGCTTTTGGTCGCTGTCGACCGCCGACAAAGTCAAGTCACGTGCAAGTACCGCCGCGTGCCCCGGACGGACAGGGGTTAATCCGACGCCTTTCAAAAGTCTAACTACTCTGTCGATCCCGACTGTCTCCGACGTGGCAAAGATGGTGAGCTGCCCAAGGTGCCTCTATCGGCGTGGACTGCCAACTGACCGCTGAGATCCTACTTCTAGGAGAGCCCTCATGAACATCAGCAGAGCCTCTTGTTGTCACGCATCATCACGAATGTGGTAGGCACATTGAAGCAGTAGACCACATGCCGTCACTCACTTTGCTCAGGACAAGCTGAACGAGGCCATCATGATCATGAACAAGAATCTTCAGGTGAAGGTCTGTTCGAGCATTGGTCCCTGCAGGTGCTGAGATATCCGCACGCCCTAGGAGATCAACGTGCACAATATGAACATCGAGTTGGTGGCTCAAATGTTCAAGAACTATCAGTCAAACGTACTCTTCCATCTCGAGGGTAGGTGTCCTCGTGCAGATGTTCCTGTCGACGATGAACCTGATGTTGGGATAGCGACGGATGGCCTCAAAGATCCAGCATAGGTCGAGCCTAGAAAATGAGAGTTAGTCAATGGGGGAGCACATTTTGATTGTTCATGTAGCCCACCGCTGCAGTGCTCGTAGTGCGTTACCCCGTGGGCGTATGGAATGCTGTCCTGCATCCAGACAGACCACAACGCTGTACAGCCGTAGAGATGAAGTCACGCCACGCATCGGAACAAACCATGCCAGTTAAACATACGAGTAAACAGACGTCGCTACCATGGCCACCGACATCTCGCTAGTCGACTTTCACTTCTTCAAGCTCTATCCAAGATGACCAAGTCAGCCAGCGGGTCGCCGAATGCTGCTGCACCTTCGCCGCGGATATGGAATGTAAAGGAGTACGCGCCTCCAACACTTGACGATAGAGAGCCGGGTGGTTATGCAGAATCGGCGGATGCAGGACTAGAACGCACAGCGATAGTCATAGACAATGGTTGGTGCCCCGCGCAGGCCTTCGTCTCGCACTCGTCTGCCCCACGCTGTTGCTCGACCCCGGCTGACAAGCACCGCGTCCAGGGAGCTCGACGACAAGAGCCGGGTGGTCCTTCGACAATGCGCCCCGGATGTGCTTCCCCCCGGCCGTGTCTCGGTACAGGGACAGGAAGGCGTCGCGGACGTACACCCTGGTCGGGTCGGATGCCTACGCCGATGCGGCGACGCGCGGACAGATCCGGACCGCCTTCGAGGCCGACACCGGCATCGTGAGCAACTGGGATGTGATGGAGCATGTGCTGGACTACGTCTTTCTCAAGCTCGGCGTGGACGGCGCCGAAGGTGGTGTGGGCAGGTCCGTCGTCATGACGGAGCCCCTCGCGAACCTGGGATACGCGCGAAGGAGTACGTCCGACTGAGCGTTGCGGTAGTGGCCATCACGGTCTGCTGACATGTTTTGTCTTGCAGCGATGAACGAGATTCTGTTCGAGTGCTACTCGGCGCCTTCGGTGGCGTATGGTGTCGACTCGCTGTTCTCTTACAGCTACAACAACGGGACGACGGGCCTCGTCGTCTCATCTTCGCACAGCTCGACCCATCTCATACCGGTCGTCGACTCAAGGCCGATGCTGGCTCTGGCTACACGCCTCAGCTGGGGTGGCCATCAGAACGCCGACTTCCTCTTGAAACTGCTGCAGTTGAAGTATCCCAACTTCCCCGGCAGGATGACGAGCGGTCAGGCCGAGGAGCTGGTGAAGGAGCACTGCTACATCTCGCTGGACTACGAACGGGAAGTGAGCGGATACCTGGACTGGACCGGTCTGGAGGACAGGGACCACATCATCCAATACCCCTTCACCGAGCAGGTCGTGGTGCAAAAGTCGGAGGAGGAGCTCGCGCGGATCGCGGAGAAACGTAAGGAGAGCGGGCGGAGGCTGCAGGAACAGGCTGCGAAGATGCGGCTCGAGAAGCTGGTCAAGAAGGAGCAGGAGCTGGACTACTTCAAGGACGTGCTGCGGCAGGGGGCCGACTCGACCAAGAAGGATTTCAAGCGACTGCTCGAGTCGAACGACTTTGAGACCGAGGCCCAGCTCGAGAAGGCGATCAAGGAGCTGGAAAAGTCGATCAGGAAGGCGCGCACAAAGGACGTCGGAGGCGCCGAGGACGAGGAGGAAGAGCCCTCGTTCCCGCTGCTGGACGTGCCGGACGAGGAGCTGGACGAGGCAGGCCTGAAGCAGAAGCGGCAGCAGAGACTGACCAAGTCGAACGTCGAAGCGCGCGCACGAGCCAAGGCGGAGAAGCAGCGGGAGAAGGCGCGACTGGAGGAGGAGAAGCGGCTGGACGAGGAGAGGCGGGAGAACGACCTGGCCGGCTGGATCCAGGACCGACGACTGGCCAGAGACGTGAGTTTGATCGGGCAGCTCGACCGGGCGCGAGCGTGTGTGCTGTCTGCTGACGCGGCATTGGCCTCCGACAGAGGCTCCTGCAGCAGCTGAAAGAACGACAGCGGATGAAGGCCGACCTCGGAAACCGCAAGTCGCTGGCGAGTCAGCTGCGGATGAAGAGCATCGCGAACCTCGCGTCGGACAACGTCGGCTCCAAGAAGCGGCGGCGCGGCGGCGACGACGACAACTTCGGGGCCAACGACGACGACTGGGGCGTGTACCGCACCATCGCCGTCGGTGACCAGAGCGACGACGACGAGGACGAGGACATCTCGAGCGGGCTCAGGTCGCTCGAGGCCGAGCTGCTGCAGCACGACCCGGACTTCACCGAGGCGCAGACGCACTCGGCCGAGGCGGACTGGACCAAGTCGATCGTGCACGCCTTTCTGCGCGGCGCCCGGCCCTTCGACCCCGACAGCGCGCGCGAGGCGCACCAGCTGCACCTCAACGTCGAGCGCGTGCGCGTGCCCGAGGTCGTGTTCGAGCCGTGCATCGCCGGGCTCGACCAGGCCGGGCTCGTCGAGATTGCGGCCGACATCCTCACGCAGCGTCTGTCTGTGGCCGGCGCCACTCCGGCCGGCCCCGCCGCCGACAACGTCCTCAAGGACGTCTTCTTGACCGGCGGCAACACGCTCTTCCGGAACTTTGACGAGCGCGTCCGACGAGAGCTCGTCGCGGCCTCGCCCGCCGGCTCGCCCCTCGCCGTCCGGCGCGCAGCCGACCCGCTCCTCGATCCTTGGCGCGGCGCGGCGCGCTGGGTTCGCCACAGCGTCGACGACTGGAAAAGGGCTGCCGTCTCCCGAGAGGAGTTTCTCGAGAGGGGGGCGGATCACATCAAGGTACGGTTGAGTCGTTCTTACACCTTTCCTTCTCTATTTTTTCTCCTCCTGTCGTCTCCTGTCGTCTCTCCTCTGCTGTCGTGTTTCTCCTTCCGTGGGTGGGGTTCTTCTCCTGGCAGGGGGGACAGGGGGAGTTGTTTCCTTTTCTTTGTCACTCCCATCAAATCAATTTTACTCTGCTCTCTCTCTCTCTCTCTCTCTCTCTCTCTCTCTCTCTCTCTCTCTCTCTCTCTCTCTCTCACACACACACACAAATGACGGGCTTTCCTACTTCCCTTTGGTTTTTGGCCTTTGAACCTGGTGACTGTGTATTCCTGCTGTTTTTTTTTTTACTTAAGCTGCCTATCGTTTCCTCCCTTTCTTCCTTCCTCCTTTACTCGCATTCCTATCGTCTTGACTCTCTTATTACTTAGGCTGCCTGTCACTTCCTTCCTTCCTCCCTTCTTTCCTCCCTTCCTCCCTTTCTTCCTTCTTTCCTTCCTCTCTTCCTCCCTCCCTTCCCTCCTTCCTTGCGCTCCTACTATCTTTACTCACTCACTGACTTACCTTGCCCATCATCGTCTTACCTTAGGAACATGCTCTCGGCAACTCTGTGTCTTCTTGAAAAAAGTCACAACAGTCACGTCAGCTCCGGTACAATACAGTCCAATATACCATCAGGTCTCATTACTGAATGCTTACTTGCTCCATGCGTGTTGCAAGCTTATGCATACGTGCCATCGTTGCTTTGCGTGTTAGCTAAGCCCTGTTCTCAGTCGAGCAAGGCAGTCTAGTGATGTAGTGAGCTAGTGTTGTAGTGATGCAGTAATATAACGACATATGTTACGTAGTGAGACGGAAAGGTGGCCAAGCACTACCAAGTTCATCGGCAGCCACTCTACCTTCCAACCACAAGACCCACCCACATACACACTCATCTTCCCTCATCTTCCCTCATCTTCCCTCATCTTCCCCCCATCGTCCCTCATCTGCCTCCACCTACCTTCATCCACCCACACCTTTCCTCTATCTACATACCCACCATTCCTTTCAAGCCAAGAAAAAAAAAAACCCATACCTCTCTCACTAGCTGCCACGGCTGATCAATCGCTTGATCGCTTCATCGCTTCTCGGAAAGACGTACGTTGTCGTGGATATCACCTCGTCCGCGGTACCTACGCTGACGCTTACTTGGGCGCCGATGCTGCTGCGTGGGCCTTGCACTGCGCTGTGGCCGACGCTACGGGATGTGGGACTGACGGCTCGTGGGCCTGACGCTGCTTTATGCGCGAAGACTCGGTCGAGCCTCGGCGGCATGGTTCATCTTGCAGCAGGATTAGTTTTTGTGGCATGGTTAGTCTGTGCAGCAGGATTAGTCTCTGCAGTGCTGCTGCTGCTGCTGCTGCTGCTGCTGCTTGTTCTCTTGGGACGCATGGCTGGATGCACTTGGTGCCGAGTATCCATGTGTTTGATGGTGTGGAATAGACTGGAGATGGAGAGCTGATGTGGAGAGAAAGATGAAAAGAGAGAGAGCTAGTCGTACAGTAGTAGTGGTGGTGGTGGCGGTGATGGCGGTGATGGCGGTGATGATGGTGGCGGTGGTGGTAGCGCCTCGGTGACGTGATTGAAAGACGGTAGGAGATTCATCAAAGGTATATAGAGAGCTAGCACGCAGGCAAAAGAGACACGAGCGGAGATAAGTAGTCAGAGAGTAGAGGATCACGGGCACCGGCATGGGCACCGACATGAGCATCGAGATGGGCATCCGCACGGGCATCGGCATCAGCAAGGGCATCGAGCGGTCACAGTCATCAAGTCGACGGTTCAGTTGTTTCCATCTCTCAGATTCTTTCCCTCTCCAAATCCCCCGCTCATCGGCTCGTCTCCGACCAGCACTGCTCCCGAAGAAAAGAGAACAACATGCCGGAAGTAGATGCAGAAGAAGAAAAAGGAGAAAAGGAGGAGGAGGAGGGGGAGTAAAAGAAGACACAGAGATGTGTGAAGAAACAAAGCAGATGACCACCGTAAACCCCCCCTTCGATCACGCTTTCCGTCCGTCCGTTCGTCCACCTGGTTCCTGTTCGAATCCCTCTCCACGTCCCTAGAACCCATCTGGCTTGTCCTGCCTTTCCCTCACGCTTTCGAGTGAAGAGAAGAAGAAGTAGAAGTCGAGGATGCGATCGGGGATACGGAGAGAGAAACGGAAAAGAAGAGATGGCGAGAAAAGAAAGGAGAAGATGCTCGGTCAGCCGATTGGCGCGGTCGCGCCCTTGCTCGGGCCACCGACGCCGTTGCTGGCCTTGACGTCGACATTGCCGACGGTGTCCCGTTTGGAATCGGCGGGCTCAGCGGAGAAGACATTGCCCACGAGCTGGGCCGCGGCGGCGGCGGCGTCGTCCTCGGCGGTGGCACCCTGCTTGGCGTCGTCGGCGGCGGCCGCGGCGACGGCCTGAGCCTGGGCGGCGGACGCTTGCAGCCGGTTGTCGGCGTTGGGGGCGGCCTCGGTCGTCGCCACAGTGCCGGGACCCATGGGCGCCGTCGGTACGGTCACGGCCGGGCCGGTCATCTGGACTTCCATCGCCTCCGGACGAGGGTTGTGCAGATCAATGTTCGACGGCGGCTGCGGGAACTCGCCCTGCGACTCAATGAGCCGCGACTGTAGGTTGATAATATAGTCCCGCAACTGGTAGTTCTCGGCCTGGATGGCCTTGTAGCCGCGATCCAGGCCCTCGAGCTCCCGAACTTCACCCTCGAGTTTCTTGATGTAGGACTCCTTGCGCAACCTGAAGGCTCTCTGCACACAGAGTCACTTACGTAAGCCACGTGCGCTGAAGCAGGACATGAGGTATCGAGAAGCTCGCTTAAGCGAGGCAACGTGACAAAGCAATCGTCAAGAGAAAAGCCGCCTCAACTCTCCGCGCCGAAATCAAATCCTCGTCCTTCTTTGCAACTCTCCCCGCTTCCTCTCGCCAACTTCTCTCCGTCCGTTCAACCGCCACGAAAGCACACGATCGATATGGAAAGAACGAAGACGAGACCGATCCACATACCTGGGCCGCGCGATTCTGAGCAGCACGCTTCGAGCTCGACAGTTCGCGCTTGTTGATACGCTTGCTCGGAGTGGAGTCCGTGTGCGAGTCGTCGCCCGCGGTGGGATCCACGGCGCCGGGCGTCATGGGCATGACAGGACCCGCGATGGCCGGATCGATGTTCTGATCATGCGGGCCCGCCGACGCCGGCGCATGCATGACCTCGAGGGCCATCGACCCTTCCACCTGCGGGGGCTGCACCTGCGCCAGAAGCTGCTCTCGCATCTCTGTCGTCGCGCTCAGCCTGCGATACTTGGGGCACACGACTACGGATTTTCAAAAGCGACCCACTCTGCTCTGTCATATTATCCTGCTGAAATACCACGTCAAGAGTCAGCCACGAACGTCCAAATGGCATAACACGTCCGTCGCCGAGAACGGCGGCCACAACACATACCTGATTGGCCGGGTGCGGGGCCGGCGCCAGATTGTGCTGCATCATAGCTTGGTTGTCGTCGATCTGGAACCTGGGGACGCTCATCGAGTCAAGGCTGCGGACGAGATGCACGGTGAAGGAGACTGGGCATGGGCCAGAGCGCGTCGGAGTGAACAAGCAAGGATCACGACCGTCTGGAGGCCTTGGACATCGACGGACGAAAGATTACGGCTCGAGATTCACGTCGCAGGAATGATCTCCGACGCGGCTCGCCAAGGCAGAAAAGCACGACGGGGAGATCGACTCACTGGACAGACGCTGCGTCTCTGCTATCGCGAAATCGCGCTGTGATGCGACGACTTTGGGGGCAGCTCGATGATAAAGAGTCGTATGTAAGCAGGAGGTAAGCAGACCGTTGCTGACTGAGACGGACGGTTTTGTGGAAGGTTGTGGGAAGGAGGGAGGAGAAGAGTCTGAGTCAGACGCCGGTGAAGAATGCGAGACGGAATACGGACGTGCCCGATCCAGCATACGAAGCGAGCACCTGATCTTCTTTTCTATCAGTCCAAAGTCATGCGCCGTCTGGCCCGGACGACTCGCTGGCTACCGACACAAACTTTTGCGATCAAGGGAGTCGATCATATCTTATGGCGGCCACTAGCGGGACAACTCGGGGAGTTACGTAACCAATGTGTCATCATCGCCGATCGGATCACAAGCCCCCTTGCCGGCGGCTGTGGTACGAGGATACGGCGTGGGATGTACACACGTACCGTACCTGAAAAGCCCGCAAGCAAATGTCAGCAGGTGCCTCGATGATGCAATATGGCTTCGTTTCTATCGCCGAGGCGGCCCGTCAAGCTCAATTGGAATCGATTCCGCAGACGAAGCTTCTGCAATTCTTGGGCCATGAGGCAGGCCACACCAGAGAGTCCAATCCCCTCGAGGGGAGAAAGTGCGCAGGTGCTCGAGGATGCATACTCGGACCTGTTATCCACATCTCCAGGCTCATGGCAGTTGAGCCATGACCGGAAAGGAGTGCAGCGAGTCTTTCAGTTCAAGACATTCAAGACCACCTGGGTGCGCAAATCTTATATTCTCATCTAAGCTGTTTGCAGACGTCCATCGAAACATATGGGTACTCGTACTACTACTCTCTGGTGGATCGAAACTATATCTTGCGTTGCCAGCGCGGACAGAGCTGCAAGTGGAGTTTCACCTCATCGATCAAGACTTGACCATCTCATGTTATGAACGTCTTGTCCAGCACAGTCATGGCGTTCGCAATACAATATCAATCCATTTTCTTCAGGCGTGGCTTACCAGGAAGAAATACACATGCCTTCCTGAACCACCGACCTGAGAAATTACACTGCTGATCGACATGGCAAAAGCAGGCTTTCATGGACACCGTGGCCAAAGAAGCTGCGTCCAAAAGACACCACCCAGAATGGTCTAACGTACGGCATCATCTTCAACCTCGCTTTACCATGTCCACCAGTTTCCTGTCAATACAGTCCTGATTCTATCTTCCACATCCACGTTTCTACGCCTCACAACCCAGCAAATGACAGTCCTCGCCCTGACGGCCTACGAAGAAACTGACACGCGATGCCCGTAATATTGATACAGGTGTACAACAGAGTCTTTGTCCGCTGGACGACTCACAGCCCGCCGGGACTGTCTCACAAGGACATCGCCATGGCGAGATTCTGTGACGAACAGGCTGTAGCGCTTGGAGAGATTCGATCGACGCCCCCGGAGACACGCGCCGAGGGACAAGCGAGGGCCGGAGAAGACGCTGGCGAGAAGATCACGCCTGATCCTACGCACCTCGAACACGTCCTCGACGGAGCTCACTTCGATCGAGACGAGTGTTGTGGGACGGCCAAGAAGTGAGGCCGGGACTCGGCGCGTCAGATTGTGGTCGAGTCAGACACATGTATCTCTTGGCTCGGGCCTGGTACTCGACGAGGACAGGTGTGCGCTCGATATCACTGCCAGCGACACAGCGGTGCCAGTTTGTCTAGGTCGGCATCTATCGAGTGTAGGCTTGGAACGGTCTAGCGAAACAACATCTCTCCGGGGTGCCGTCATTGCGCCTTCAGGCCCTCCTTCTTCAGCTTGCGCTCTCTCCGCTTCTTGGTCGCCTCGGGTCCGGACTCGGTGTCCATGAGGTAGTCCCACCAGCGGAAGCTGCTCGAGTAATTGCCGATGAAGCGTTCGTGGTGCGTGTCGTGGTGGTCGGCGCCGGCCCAGAACGGCAGGAAGTGGTGCAGGCTCCAGGGGAACTCGTAGCCACTGTGGGCGTCGATGGCCTGGAACAGCCGCAGCACGATCCAGATGTACATCGTCAGGATGTGCAGGTCCTTGGTGATGGCGCACCACAGGATCGGCGAGCCGAGCGTGCCGAGACCCAGGATCATCACCTCGATCGGCGACGCGTACTCGGCCGCCAGCCCGAACGGAGCCGAGTACTGGTGGTGCAGCTTGTGGATACCCTTGTACAGCGGACCCCAGTGCAGCGCCCGATGCGACCAGTAGTGCCACGTGTCCTCCATCACGAAGAAGATGGCGATCTGGTAGGCTATCTTGAGGAAGGTCGGGAACGGGACGTCGGTGTTCAGGCCAACGAACTGCGCCATCGGGTGAAACAGCCTGGAAAACGTCGTCAGCGCCGTGGGATCTGTGTCTCCTCCGGACCGGACTGACCATATCTGGGGCAACTCGACGGTGAAATGGCTGAGCAGCACCAGCTTCGCGCAATTCCATTGCTCCTGGGCCGTTGGGATTTTGTGCTGCCATGGAGCCGTCAGCCTCGTCGCATCGCCGGCAGCAAAGGAAGAGGTCGATCCCGTAGGCGCAAGCATACGTTCTGGATCTTGTATCTGTTAAAGTACGGGATGCGGTCGATGATGATCCAGGGCAGCGACCGGCCAAAGTAGACCGTCTCGTGCATCATGAACGACATGATGCCCGTCGCCAGGACGTCGTTCTGCATGTACGCGTACCATGCCGCCCACAGCTTCTCGAAGAAGTTCAGCTGCACGTTGAACTTGGCAATCTCATCGTACTGGCCCCAGTACGACTCCGCCTGGGAGGTGAGCCAGGTGGTGTTCCTAGCGTTGAGCGGTCAGTACGATCGACGACGTCATCCCACAGGGCCGCTCTCCCCAGATCCAATCGCTCACATCTCAGGTAGATGGTCCCCGTCGAATATCGACCTGATAAAATGCAACGGCCGCGAGGTGGACGTCGTCGCGAGGAACGTTTGGAATCAGGAACAATCCTCAACGGTCTCCTACCCCAGACCGCTAAACAATGAATTACGCCACCGCGGCCACTACGTACTACCCAGTGGTACCCAAAGCGACTAAGATACTGTAATTACTCGTACGGCTCGATCTTCAATCGGAAATCACCGGATTCCGTCTTTCTTGGCCAAGTGGTTCCGCTCGGCGTGAGCAAGAGCCGAGATCCCGACAGTCGGAAGACGCTACGGTAGAGCACAACGGCCAGAAGAATCCACACACGACAAGCCGGCTACAATACGGCTACACTCAACTGTGACGGGGCACCCCTATACCTTCCGTAGAGCATGGACAACTTCCTAGGGCAGCAAGACAATCAATTGCTCCCTAGTACGTCTCCATCTCAGAGATGACGAAATCGCTTTTGTGCGCCTACGGAGCAATGTTTTTCCGCTCAGAGGGCTGTTTAGTCATCAACCCCCTGACATCGACGCTCGAGACCCCACTAGCTCGATTGGGAAAGCGCTAAGTACGTATTGCCTTGTCACGTGTTGCTCTTTCCTCTCTGGCTATGCTGACTCAGCCTTCAACGTCACTTTGCTCGATATGGCAGCAAGCTTCAGGCAAAGAAGAGATGCATCGGACGCAAGAATCAGCTCGCTCTCAACAGTCTCACGCATGCTGCCATCTCCCGCAGCCGTAGACGAAGCTCGGTCGCAGAGGCTACATCCCAGCGAGCTGCGTTAGAGCTGGCCGGTCGCCGGCGGCAGATCCAGTCATGTCGTTCGTCGTCGAGTGAGTCTCCGTCCAGGCTGTCTACCGTCCCACGATTCTAATCGAGACAAGCCAGGTACGCCAGATCGATAGCCAGCTGGACCGCCTGCAGATGTCGAGTCCGCCCTCCAGAGCTTCGTCTCCCTTCTTGGGCAGTCTCGGGGGCCACGATGGCGCGAGCGTCGATCCCGTCACGGCCCAGCCACCGCCGACGCCGGTGCGCGTCAAACGTCTACGTAACTTGATCAGGGGGATGTCTGCAACGACTTCGCCGAACGTCCTCGTCGACGGCGTCCATCTGTCCAACATGCTGGCTCAGTTTGAGGCGACCATCGTCGATACGGATCTGCAGGGCGGCCCCAGCTGGGCACACTACGAGGATGAGCTCGAATGGTTGCTCGTCGGCAAAGCCGCGGCTCAGACGTACGGCATTCTGGTCAAGACGCTGTTGGAAGAGACGCTCCCCCTGAGCGAAGAACTACGGTATTGGAACGACGTCCTAGGGTCCTACAGCTACACAGCGCTGTATTCGGTACAGACGTCGCCCTTTCGTCTGTGGCACTGGTGCAAGATGATCTATGCCGATTCTTGTATTCGTCTCGAAGCACTGCGTCAACAAGGCCCCGAGCACGTTTTGGACGGAGCGGCCCGGACGTCGAGAAGAGGGTTCCAGACGTCGACGGATGGGATCCAGAGGCCGAGAAGTGGGTTTTCGTCGGTCCTGCACGGCTGGCACCAGTTCTATGGACTGGTCAGGACGAGCATGCGGGCGAGTTCGATCGGGGTGCTCTCTTCAAATATCCCCGTGCCCTTTGCCCAAAGCCGAGCGGATGCGAAGGAGAAGCAATGGGGTGTCAGAAAGCTTCGGGACATGACTGCGACTGGCCTAGGCATCCTCACGAACGAATGCCTTCGCTTCAACATCGATGCGAACGGCAACATCATCACCCTTCAGGGGCTTGGGCCCGGCGGGAGAGAGGAGTGGAAGGAGATTGTCGAGAGCAGCGTCGCGTTGATGGAGTCGCTTACGACGAACGTTACCGTGCTCGACATTGCCGTCTCGGACTTCGAGGACTCCGTGTTCGCCGGCGCCCACCAGGACCCTGCCGATGCCGACCTACCCTTCGTCACCGACCATCACCTGATGACGCGGCAGGCGGTCCTGTCGAGGCGCTTGCACCGGATCCTGGACCTACATATTCCGGCACATTTCTCGGTAGATGGCCGTCTCGCCAAGGAGTACGGTCGTCCTCCGATGTGGCTCCGCTACTGGTTCCCGGCGGCGGTGCTGCTGGCCTGTTCGGGCACGATCCTGGGCGTCCTATCCCGGCGCCGGGCCGCCATCCTGGCCTGGATCGGTGATGTCGGACAGACGACGGTGGATTTCTGGTTCAACTGGGTGGTCGAGCCGGTCAAGAAGATCGTCGGGACCATCAGGCACGACGAGGACAGCGACTTGGCGCTGATGAGCAAGCGAAGCCTCGAGGCCGACCGCGAGAGTCTCGAGCGGATGGTGGTCGACTTCTCGGTCGACCATTCGGCCGCGACGTCGGCCGGGCCGCTGGACGAGGCGGACGTCGCCAGCATCCGGGCGAAGGTCAAGCAAGGCGATCTCACCCCGGTGCTTCGAGCGTACGAGCACGATCTCCGCAGGCCCTTCCTCGGCACGATCAAGGGCGACCTCGTCCGAGCCCTCCTCGTGCAGATTCAGAAGACGAAGGTCGACGTCGAGATCGCCATCGGCGGCATCGATTCGCTCCTCAAGAGCCAGGAGCTCGTGTTCGGGTACGTCTTCGCGGCACCACGACGGACCGTTCGCCGTTTCCTTCTGACCTGACGCAGATTCGTCGGACTGACCCCCGGCGTACTCGTCTGTCTCGGGACGGCGCGGTGGTTGGGGGGCCTCCTCAGCAACCGTAAAGGCCCGAGTCGCGGCAGGCGCCGGGGCACGATGATCCGACTGCTTCGGTAGGTTGATCGAGCATCCCGACAAGCTTGCGGGATGGATCGCAGGCTGATGCGTTCTGTCGCTCAGCAACATCGACCGTACTTTCGCCAAACCGTCGGCGCCCGGTTCCTGCGTGCTGTCTTACAAAGATCACGGTCTCTTGCTGTGTCAGGTTCACGAGTTGGATCGGCACGCGAGACGCTACATGCCAAGGGACGTCTACCGCGAGTTCACAGACGAGATCCACGACCTCGAGGACGTCCGCATCGGGGTCGACAGGCAGCAGCACGTGCTTGAGCGCATCAGATGGGCGTATGGCAGGTGGATCAGATGACCTGATGATGCCACTCGTCGCCGTCCCTACACTGTTTCGATCTGCCAGCATATCTTTCCTCGGGCGTGATCCAGCGATAGCACTGCTTACGGAGGCATCGGGAGGTTTACTGAAAGCTTGGCGCGTGCATTCGATACCTTGACAGCCTTGATCGGCGCCACTGTGATATCCTATATACCCATAGCTTTACTTCAGGGCAGCGTAGACGCCGCGCCTACGACATGACTCGGCTGCAGCACACAATACATCTTCGGCGCTCTGTTTCGGTGGCCGTCCGTGTCAACCGGCGAGGCTGTGCGATTGTTCTCGCAACGCCCTGTCCCTCTGCGGCGGTGGCGGGAGTCGTTTGAAATCGTTATCATCGAGCAGTCAATTGAAGTTCACAAAGGAGTCTATTCTCGACTCATCGGATACATCCTTCCAAACAAAGGTGTGCCTCGATTGCTGTCGTGGTACGTATCGTAGTACGTCTTGCCTCGGATCTGCAGGTGACATCTTCTCGGCTCACCGTTTCCCACCGCCTAAGCGCCGTATAACCACGTTGACCTGTAGCTCTAGATGGTGGCGCACGAGTAGCTGCCTAAGGAGTCAAGACCAGACACAGACTGACGACGAGAAGGATCGAAACGTCGTCGCTTGATTCCCGGCGCGGCGTCTACTCTTTGACGAACCCAGATCGAACTTCTCGGCCGTCATCCTCGCTCTCAACTTTCGCCTTCAACCAACCTTCTCGAGCCACGAGACCTAGCCCACTGCTACCTACCGTGCCTACAAACCACCTTACCACTACCTTACCACGCTTATCTACCAGCCAAACAACCGTGTCACACGACGGCGCCCTGTAACGACGACGTGGCAGACGGAGAAGCAGGAGAACGAGCAGGAGCGTTGGACGAGTGCTCCTCCAGCACCTAAGCATGGCTGGGTCTAGGAACTATGACTTTCTCGTGAGCCATGCCCCTCTCCTCGCCCCGGCTGTTGTCGCTAGACGCAGCGAAGCCTGTACATGTCCGACCTGGACAGGTGTCTGGGCCCAGCTCGCACGCATCGCTGACCTTCCCGGGCGCTCGACAGATCAAACTCCTGCTCATAGGCGACTCGGGCGTCGGCAAGTCATGCTGTCTGCTTCGGTTCAGCGAGGACTCGTTCACGCCGTCGTTCATCACGACGATTGGCATCGACTTCAAGATCCGGACCATCGACCTCGACGGCAAGCGCGTCAAGCTGCAGATATGGGACACCGCCGGCCAGGAACGGTTCCGGACCATCACGACGGCGTACTACCGGGGAGCGATGGGCATACTGCTGGTCTACGACGTGACGGACGAGAGGTCTTTCAACAGTGAGTGTCCATCATACTGCAATACATACGAGTTTTGACCCTGGGAGGAACATGTTCCGTCCTCGGCGTATCCTTCCCACCACGAAAAAGATGTCCCGGCGGACGATCCCGAAAGCTAACCATCTCCTCGAACAACCCAGACATCCGAACGTGGTTCTCCAACGTCGAGCAGCACGCGACCGAGGGCGTCAACAAGATCCTGATCGGCAACAAGTGCGACTGGGAGGAGAAGCGGACCGTGTCGACGGAGCGCGGCCAGCAGCTCGCGGACGAGCTCGGCATCCCCTTCCTCGAAGTCTCGGCCAAGGCAAACATCAACGTCGACAAGGCCTTTTACAGCCTCGCGGCCGACATCAAGAAGCGCATGATCGACACGGCCCGGTCAGACCAGTCGAACGCCTCGGGCGGCGGTGCGGGTGCAGGTGCGGGCGGAGGTGCCGCTGGCTCGGGCGGTGGTGCCGGCGGCAACGTCAACGTGTCGGATCAATCGGGCGGTAACTCGTTGAGTAGTAAATGCTGCTGAGCTCAAACCGAAGAGAGGGAGAGGGAGCGAGTGAAAGGGAGAGTGAGCATTCAGTCTAGACGTCAGATATTTTCCACCTTCCAATTTTTTTTTCTAACTGGGGGAGTTTTCCCAAGGCTTTCTTTTTCCGTTTTGTATCTCATCAGAGGTTCTACTCCCGTCTCTCTATTGTTTCCGTCTCTCTCTCTCTCTCTCCATCTTCTTCCTCTCCTTCCTTCCGCTCTCCGTCGGTCTGTGTTGTCTCTCTCCATCTCTCTCCCTCGCTGTTCATTTCTTCGTTTACGTCTCTTCATGTCCGTCTATTTTCCTCCCTTTTCTCTCTTCTTCCTTTTATGCCTGTTTTGGTATATCTTTACTCGTCTCTAGTTTTGGGGGGAAAGGGGAGGGGGGAGAGGGAGGGGAGAGAGGGAGGAGAGAGAGGAAAGAGGAGGGGGGACTCTCTTCTGCCCATGCCCATGCCTTCTACCATTGCTATGGCATGTATGTTACGGCATATGGACGTGGCATGTGGACATGTCCCCATGATATCTGGCGACGCCTCGTCCGTCGCCATCTGTCTTCTGTCGTGCCCCTACTCGTCGTAATGGTATGGGATGCATCATCTCGTCCGTCGCGCCTTCATCTGAAAGTCCGCCTGCCATCCACCATCCCACATCTGCCACGCCTCTGTTCCCTATCTATCACCGCCATCCCTCCGTTTCAACGTCCGTCACCACGCCGGCTCATCTCCCATCGACGACCTCTTATCTGGCCACGTCCAAACTACACAACCAGATAAACACACTCACTCACTTTCCACGAAAAGATCACGCAAGACAAGACAAGACTCCAATCCAAAAACCCACAGCCTACCACCGGCAAAGCCAGCAGTCATCGTAACCAAGCACCTATCCCAACCTCATCCGTCCGTCTCTACGCCGGTGCCGGTACCGGTACCGTAAAGCACAGTAAGCATATCCATTTCGCAGACAGAAGCAGGGAAATGAAGATCATACCATACCGTACCGTATCCTTTCTGCTGACACAAGGTACGTGCGTACAACGGATAGACGGATGTCTTGTGCCGTAGATGGGATCTGACGAGAGAAAAGATGGGGGTGTGGGGGGCAGAAGATGCATGTGTGAGAGTAGACTACCGGTACTGTAGATTGGATGTGCCGTGGTGATTTACTCGTACAGACAGGCTTGTGTATTCGAACAGGGACGTCTGAAATGAATGCCAGAAAGAAAGAAGAATCCGGTCTCACACTTGGGTTTTGCCAATGGAATATCTGCGAGGTCACCCGTACGGAAGTGTGTACTTTGGTAAGTGCCCTCGTATGGTACAGGACATGCCGATCGATATACCGGTGCCAATGGTGATACATGGATTGATTGATGATCAGATCTATCGGCAGCCAGTGCGTAGCAAGTTACTTTGTAACTTTGCTCCGGGGATGTTGGCTGGTCGATACCTTTACATACGGGAGTACGCGACGTAGTGACAGACGCAAGAAACATCCATCACCTGCGAATGGATGCTTCTCCAGCGGCGACTGAGATTCGTCTCACCACAGCATCTCGACGTTGGCCCAGCCCACCTTCCGTTGGTCGCGGACGTCCATGTTCACCGGTCGTCGGTGCCACTCGCGCACGAACCGATGCGCCTCCGCCGCGCTCTCGAAGCTGAGCACGCACCGCCCCAAGCCCTTCCGGCCTGACCTGTCGTCTGCCACGTCTGCCTCGTCGTCGCCGCCGTCATCGTCCTTGTCGGCGTCTTCGGCGCCCCGGCCCTTGTCTTCCCCTCTGGATCCACCGGCACGTTGCTTCTCGATCGTGTCGCCGTCGTCGTCGTCGGTCATCTCGACGTTCAACCCTACCGCCTGGTCGATGGCCCTGATCCCCCTGCGCGCCAGCTTCCAGGGCATGCCGCGCCGCCGGGCATCCTGACGCGTGAGCACGGCACGCCAGTCGCGCGCGTCGAAGCGAGTGCCGTCGACCCATGCCGTCACCGAGTGCTGCTGCTTGGCGTCTCGTCCCAGTTGACGCTCGTATCCGCCAGCCCTCAGCAGCGACTGGAGCTTCTTGGGCACTTCTGGGCCCAGGAGCTTCAGCATGAAGTGCTGCGATGGAGGCATGATCGTGAATCGCTGGACCACGTCGTATGCATTCACGCCCTCGTCCATATAGCCTGGAGGTGGGGGAATGGGGCCCTCGACACAGCGCAGCGTATGCTTGTAGGCGATGGAGCGGACCTTGCGCAGTCTGTTGCAGAATGACTTCGCCGCTGTGACGGACCGGAACACCAAGAGGTAGGATCCTGTCGGGGCTAACGAGTGCGGGTCCCGGCCTGGTATGACTGTTGCCAGTATACCACTGATCAGCATCGACCCAGCATCGTCTTCTCAGGATGGACCAGAGCTACCCTTGAGAATGCCCCCGCCGCTGCTCCATTGTTTGATGTATTTTCCTTTCATTTCGTATCTCCGGAAATCGCTCAGAGCCAGGGATGAGCTGACGTCAGAGATCATGACGACGGTCGGTGTCCTGTCATCAGCATAGACCATCTCTGCCGCGGGAACTAGGTCAGTCCTGGCGGTACTTCTTGCAGTAGGACAGCCCGAACAGACGTACCCCCGTCGGGAAACTGTTCGCTCAGCTCCATTGTACGCGCTTGTGCTCGACCGATCTTGATGTATCTGTCAATCAATGCGATGGGATTGTGCTTTGGTATTCCACCCAACAACAGAGACGGGTCGGTAAAGAACGACCCATCATCCAGGGCGGAAGGCGGTCGTCGGAGGTTGAAGAAATTTTTCGCCAGATCGATCTGTCGTGACCATGGGTCTTGAGGGGAACGGTCCTTCAAAAGGGCCAGCTGCTCTTCATCCTGACGAGCGTTGATGCCAATCTCCTCCCCAACTCTGTCCGCTGTTGGAGCAGACTTGTCGGCTGAAGTGGGTTTTCGGCCATTCTCAATGTCGATCAAACGTAGCTTTCCGGTGTGTAGACATTGTCGATATCGTTTTCCTAAACACAGTGCTTGGACGAGAAGAGACGACGGCCGCTGCGGCAGGACAACCATGAAAATATATATCAACGTATTGCTGGCATTGACCCCGAGCTTTGGAGTGGTCGGTTCGTTTGTATGATCACATGACGTTAAGCTGAAGATGGTACGATGGTACGACATACTACAAAGTTGCAAATCGGAAGATTTCAAGTCTGATCACGTGGCCATATCTGAAACTTGAGCACGTCGGGGGGGGGGGGGGGGGGGAGAGGGTATACAGGAATGATTAGGGGGGGAGTGTTGTCCCCTTTTGGCGCGGGGACAGACATTGCATTTCCACACGACACACAGTTGCGAACGATTACCGTCAGAACTCCAGGCCAACAACCGACACAAATAAAACATGGCGGCAGATGCTTCAACTTTCGTCGTTCGGCCTCTTTCTAAACCTGCGAGGGCCGACTTGAAACATGCATTCCGTATCTATTTGGCCCCCGGGGCTTTACATCAACTTGGGCTCAAGGCTGGCGACCTTTGTGAGGTGTGGAAGAACCTTTCGAAGAAGGGCACGGCCGTCGTCTGGCCGCCGACAGAGAAGCTTCAGGAAAATATTGTACAGACATCAAAGATTTTGCAGTCGACCTACGGATTGAGCTTGGGGGATAAGATATCCATGCGAAAGAGCGATGCTTGCATCAGAGATATTGCCGCCGTCTACCTTCAGGAGCTTCAAGGTGACTGCATGCTGGGCTCCTCGAACGACGAGCAACAACGGGAAAAGGTTTGCTGGGAGGGGCTTCTTGAGGAAGCGCTTGGTTTGGCTCATCTTCCGCGCTCTACGGGCCAGGCTCTGACGACGAAACACTGCCACAGAGAATGCACAGTTCTTGACAGTTGGGCTGGTGATTGACAACACTCGTTGGAAAGGCCGAGACCGCAGCTTCCGAGTAGAGCGGATCAGAGATGATTCCAACTCGCCACAGACATGTGGTGCCTTTCAATCCGCTTCCAGAGTTCATATTGCCGTCCAAGAGGAGTCTAGCTCTGGACCTCCTGAGCTGTCTGCTTTATGTATCACCGGGCTCGAGAGTCAGATCAAAGAATTGGATGTTATTCTGAAGTATATCTTTCTGGTACCGCGGCCACGCGGGCGCCCGAGGCCTGGCGGTATTCTGTTTCATGGCCCTAGCGGGACGGGCAAAAGTATGCTTCTGCAAGGCATCGCAGGCCTTGGCTGGGGCGAGGTCTTTCACCTGGATGCGGCCGGGCTGGACGGGAGTGTTGCGAGCAAGAGGGAGAAGCTGCAGGCTCTCTTTCGGAATGCTCGGGCCCACTCGCCGAGTTTGATCTTGATTGACCATCTCGAGGCTCTCGTTCCGAAGGGAAACCGACACGATGTTGATAATAGCCTGGCGTTCGTTCTTAGGTGCCAGCTCATGGCAGTGACCCAAATGACGTCCGACGCTCGCGTGATGGTTCTGTCAGCGACTAATCGCCCCTACGAACTTGACAGCTCGCTCCTCAACCGCAGTTGCTTTCAGTTCAAGATCGAGTTCCCAGCCGCAGACGTGAAGGAGCGCACCGAGATACTCAAGGGATTTCGCGGGCTGCCTGCCGATGCCAAGGATCTGTTGCTGGAAGAGCTGAGCGAGCGTACGCAGGGGTTTACAGGCGATGACCTTTGCGAGTTGGTCGAGGCCGCTGAATGGGAGTCATGGGAACATCAGCCGGGCAAAGTCGGAGACCAGATGGCGAAGAGGAACGATGGCGAGGGCGATTCTACCGCGAAGCCTCCCGACGCCTATACGCTCACTCGAGAGGGGATTGATAAGGCGTTGCTGCAGTTCAAGCCCAGTGCCATGCGTGGCATCTTCCTCGAAGTACCGAAG
Organism: Lichina pygmaea; assembly: GCA_963422465.1. Taxonomy (NCBI): domain Eukaryota; kingdom Fungi; phylum Ascomycota; class Lichinomycetes; order Lichinales; family Lichinaceae; genus Lichina; species Lichina pygmaea. The sequence continues at coordinate 3,099,617 of OY730170.1, forward strand.
GTGCGATGGACGGAGATTGGCGGCCAAGAACATGTGAAGGAGGCATTGAGAAAGACGTCCGAGTGGCAATTGAAGGTGGGATGCACCAAAAGGCCTCCCCGAAACCGGCAACCCGCAAACTGATTGTCTGCGCAGGACGCCGCCGAGAAGAAGAGACTCGGCGTTCTGCCTAGGAAGGGGCTGCTTCTGTACGGCCCGCCCGGCTGTTCCAAGACGATGGCGGCAAAGGCGTTCGCGACCGAGTCCGGTCTCAACTTCCTTGCCGTCAAGGGCGCCGAGCTGCTCAACATGTACGTCGGGGAATCGGAACGGGCGCTGCGAGAGGTGTTCTACAGAGCGAGGGCCGCCAGCCCCAGCATCCTCTTCTTCGACGAGATTGACGCGATCGGGAAGAGTCAGGATCGCGATCAGACGGCCGGTATCAACATGCTGACGACGCTGCTGAACGAGATGGACGGCATCGAGCCGCTCCGAGGCGTCACGATCCTCGCGGCGACGAACAGGCCTGAACTGCTCGATGAGGCGTTGCTACGGCCTGGACGGCTGGACAAGATCTTGTACGTCGGTCCGCCGGACCTGCAGGCCCGGTGCGAGATCCTGAGGATCCAGACGGCCGAGCGGGACGTAGCCAGGGACGACTTTGACCTGGACTTCCTGGCGCAGGAGATGGACGGCTACACCGGAGCCGAGATGGTCAGCATCTGCGCAGAAGCGGCCGATCGGGCCTCGGTCGAGTCTACGACGAGCGGGCTCAAGGAGAAGATCCGGCAGGCCCACTTCGTCTGGGCCATGACCCAGGTGCCTCGCGGGATCTCGCCGGCCTTCTGCGCAAAGTACGAGCGGTGGATGGCCAAGCGGTTGTCGTAAGCCGAGAACGTCGTCGGTTGCTCATCCAAGACTGTCGTATGGCCTCGTTGTACATACTGTACGTAGATTTCGCGACGATGGGGAGAAGAACAGGAGCGGGAGGCTTGCTTGCTTGCTTAATAGACATACACTCTTCCTGTACGGACGTACGTAACGTACAGTACATGCGGTGGTATTCCACCCACCCGCGCACTACCACCTACGATACAGCACCGAGTCATTCCTACAGCCCTCTCGTCGCACATCGTTGTCGGTAGCTTTCGGTAGCTTGGCACAGACACTTGATCCGTGATCAATCAGTCTTGTACCCTCGTGAAACCCCATTGTCAAGTAATTTGCCATCATGGTGATTGTGATGATGATGATGGCCATGATGATGATGGTGATGATGATGGTGATGATGATGGTGATGATGATGGTGATGATGATGGTGATGATGATGGTGATGATGATGGTGATGATGATGGTGATGATGATGGTGATGATGATGGTGATGATGATGGGAGATGATGATTATGATGTGAGACGAGACCAAGTCATCTCAGCCAATATACCGCATGATAGCTGAGTGATTACTCCGTATTGAAAGTGAGCTATCCAATACCGTACGGTACCAGTAATTCTCATCAAGCAGTACTATACCGTACCGGTACGGTACAGGTGAGAGTGCGAGTGCCATGAGCCGTGCAGAAATAAATCGTCTGTCAATGCTCTGATGGTGATGCACACTGTTGTCACTCCTCCTCCTTCTTCTTCTTCTTCTTCTTCTTCTTCTTCTTCTTCTTCTACTTCTCCGTATTTCTCTGCTTGTGGGTCTTCTTGTACGTCATCATGGTTCTCTTCTGTGGCTTCTTCTCTGTCTCATATGATTACAGTATGTATGTATGTATGTATGTATGTATGTATGTATGTATGCTAGAAAGTGGGCAGGAAGGAAGGAAGGAAGGAACAGCCAGGAAGGAACGGCCAGGTAGAAGCGACCGACAGAGCTGGTAGTGACCACATGTGTGCTTGATCCAGACTTGTTGTTGGTGATTTGCGGCAGTCTATTTGGCAGGGCAGGTTTGATTTATTTGTTCATCTTGCCATCACCAAAACGCTGTTGTGCCTGTCTACTATAGCTTGCTGGTGATGATGATGGCGGTGGATACAGTAGTCTCTGTAGACATACGAGTACGTACAGCGAGTAATCCATGCAGAGGCAGAGTGCTGCCTGCCAGAGGAGCGATGAAACAGCTCCTCTCCCTCCCATCCCAAAAAAAAACCCCCCTCAAAAATGCAAAACAATATGCCCTCGACCGGACTCGAACCGGCGACCTCCTCATCTCGTAAGTTTCGAAAGTGCTGCTTCGACTGGCTTTTGCCGAGTCGCTTGCTTGCTTTCTTTTTACTAGTGAGGTGCTCTACCAGACTAAGCTACAAGGGCTGGTTTGATGCGATGATGGAGAAGAAGGTGGATGCGTGAATATAAATCTTGCGTTCAGCAGGTGGGTACAGAGGCATGAGACGGACTGTTGAGGGAATTGTCTACCACGCCTACGAGAATATTTTGTTCGAGCTCGCCCTCTGATCCCCCTGTTCATGGCTGTTGGCTGTCAGTCGTCATGTTGTGTACGGTACATACGTACTCGTGCTGTTTCTGTCTCAGGCATCTTCCCGTCCCGATGACACGATAAACAAAAGCGCCCAAGCAGGTACCGTGCACTACAACATCCAGGTGCAATGTCCAAGTGAGATTCACATGGATCTTTCACCTCCTCTGCAGTGATCGCAGAGGACCCTACGTACAGAAGATCCTACAAACGGAGTAGGGTACCGTACAATAGTGCAGCAGGCTGCTGCTGAATGTCCATTGGAGACTCACTGCTGACAGATGCCCCGTTGCTGACACTGAACACCAAGTGCTGAAAGATAAACCCACTGCTGAACACCCCGCTGCTGAACACCCACTGCTGAACACCCACTGCTGACAGATAAACCCGCTGCTGAACATCCACTACTTACTCAAAACTCTCTCCACTGCCATTGAAGATCCACTGCCACTGAGATCCACTGCCACTGAGATCCACTGCCACTGAGCATCCCCTGCCGCCAAACATCCACCGCTGCCCGCTGGTCACCCGGCTGCCAACAGATGACCCATTGCTGCCCGCTGAACACGACAGATAATCCACCGCCCACCGCCCATACTCTCCATCCACCCATCCATCCTTTCTCCCTTTCTTCCTTTCTTGCACTAGACGCTGCCACGACTCCCCAGAGTATCAGTGCCGTACAGTACTTCCGTACACCTCATGCAGTACGCCATCACTCAGAACTCTGCCAGTACTTCTGTACCATACCCAGAGCCGTACGACGCCCGCTCAACTGGCCAGCAAACGAAAGAGCCAGCAACGGAGTTGTGTAACCGAGTCTTCATCCGGATCTGACAAGCACAGAGGGAAGAATATCGTCATGTTGTATTTCTTGATTGTAGTCCCTTGTTCCTAGTCACACACCCGTTATCCCGTGTCCCCCTTGTCTGTGCCCTTTCTTCCGATCCTTCATGACACGGCCAGGAGCAGTTGTCGTGCCTGTCTTCCCTCTGTTGATGGATCCCTTTTCTTTGACATGATCCCATGCATGTGGTTTGCCCTCCCCGCTCTGGTTGACCGTGGTCGACCGCGGTCAAGATCCTGTTCCCTCCCTTGTATCCTACCCTATCCCTGTTCACGGTACTCCCAGCTGAGCAGAAGACCTGGGCATGTAGGGGAGGAAGCGGGTTATCCCCTGGCTCGTCCCTCGCGTCTCCTGGTGTGTGTGTGTGTGTGTGTGTGTGTGTGTGTGTGTGTGTGTGTGTGTGTGTGAGGGGGGGAGGGGATCACGGCGGATGGACTTGCGACAACCCCACAATCAGGTCTATGACGGGGGATGGAGAGGAGAGGGAGGGAGAGGAGAGAGGACCAGGAGAGAAGATCACCACAGCTGGCCATGGGGAATCAACAGGCATGATCGTTCCCTTCGGACAGATAACCCAGCCCAGCATCCAAGAGACTACCTTTTCATTCCTTTTTCATAACGTCCAAGTGTCCAGAGACTTTCGCTCAAGCAACGGACATTCAATACGGCCCAATCTGATCGGTATGTACCCAGGGCACGTCCAGCTCCGTCTTGGGCGGCATATCATCCACGAGAGGACCGAAAGCGCCGCTCGCCGCGCCCGAGTACATCTGGCTGTTGACAAAGGGACCCTCGAACAGCGGCTGGGGCATCTGATACTCCGGGTACGGTTCGTGCTCGATGTATGGGCCCTGCTCGTAGAGAGAATGATCGTGTGTACCAGGCGCCTCGTGCGTCGGCTGAACTGGCGGCGGCGGCGGCGGCGGCGGCGGCGGCGGCGGCGGCGCTACTGCCCGGTGGATCAAATTCGGCATGGTCCCCGGCGGGCACCGGCCGCTAGGCTCTTGGTCCATCGACGGCGGGTAGTACCCACCTCCGGCCTGGCCGTGCGTTGGCATGGGCCCGGCCATGTTGGCGGCGTAGTGACCGGCCGTCGGCATGACGTGAGAAGGCAGTTGCTGCATGACGGGGACCATCGACCGGCCGCCCGAGTTCTGCACAGCGCCACCACCACCGCCACCACCGTAGGGCAGCCCGTCGCCGTTGCCAGCCGCTTCGCAAACCTCGCCGTGGCCCTGTCGCTGTCGCTGCGAAAGGCCCGTCTCCTTGATAGGACCGTACAGGTCCTGAGTCGCGGCGTGACAGCCGTCGTGCTGTGCAGGCCGCTGGTGGTGGTGCACCATGTAGTTGGCGTACGGTTCCGGCGCGAGTTCGGGGCCACGGCGAACAGACGGAGGGGGAGGACCACCGAGGGGGGGCATGGGTGTCGAAGATTGCGAGCGGTAAGAAAGGGCCGGATCATCGTCCGCTCCCCGACCGCCGGATGTAGGGCGCGACATGCATGAGACAGGCTGCATGGCCGGGCTCGTCGACCACGATTGGTCACCTTGGCCGAATGGGGTCGGCGGCGGGAACGGCAGGCGCGGCTCAAGCATGGGCACGTCGTCGTCCGAGTCCGTGTCGGTCACGTTGTCTTCTTCCGCTTCCGAGTCGTCGGCATGATCGGCGGAGATCTGATGGTTGCGCGACAGATGCTTGGTCAAGGTCGTCTTTCGACAGAAGCTGTCGGCGGCGCGTCAAGCAACGATCAGCGAAACGGCTCGGTCTCGAACCACCGCTCCGGTCGGGAAGGGGGCTGACCTCTTGACGCAGTTCTGCACCTCGCACTTGTAGGGCCGTCTGCCGGTGTGAATGCGACGGTGTCGCGCGAGACTCGACGACTGTCGGCAAAGAGGAGGCGTCAGCGGCGGGCACCCCGACGCCGACCAACGGTGGGAGAGAGGGAGGGAGGAAGGAGGGGTTTCCTGTGTCCGCATACGTCCGAGAAGCATTTCCCACATCCGTCCCACTCACAGCGATGTGGCTTTTCTCCCGTGTGGGTGCGGATATGGACGGTCAGGGCGCTGCGCTGGATGAAGCTTTTGGTGCAATTGGGCTTGTCGCACGAGTAGGGCCTCTCGTTGGTATGGATGCGGAAGTGTCGCAGGAGGTCGGACTTTCGATTGAAACTCTGTTCGCCTCGTGCGCACCCACGGTCAGCCTCTCTCCGTCTGTCTGTCGAGGTCCAAGATGTGTTCCGAGGTCGGTTCGGTCTGGCCTCAGACCGCCAACGATGCGCGGCCGTGGCCAGGTCGCGCCGCGCTGCCTTCCCCATGCTTTCCTCTGCCCTCGACCACGGACAATGGTCTGGCTCGACCGGGCGCTCTTACCTTCGGACAGCCGACGTACTGACAAGGGAACGGTCTCGGCGTATCTTCGGTCGCGGGGATGTCCCGGTCGTCCTCGGTGTCGATGGCCGACATGAAGGAGGATGTTCCGACAAGCTCAGGATCTTTCCCTCTCGTCGTGCCCTTTTCGCCACTGGGCCGGGGCAATTTGACTCTACTAGCACCGCTGCGCACCTCGGGCACTACTGTCGGTATCGATGCTGTCTCCCGTCGTCAGCTGCAGCACACGGGGGGGGGGGGGATGGTCCAAGACTCCGGCCCATCCTCGCTCCCCAACTTTCTTCCTCTCCCACGACCTTGATTCTTCTCCTCTCCTCTCACCTCGACGGAAAGCTTCGCAGGACGCCGCAGAAGTGTCGTCCTCGGTGCTCGACGCACGATTCACACGGCGGGCGACTGGCCTTAGCAACGGCCCCAGAGTCCCTGCTCACTCGTCCACCGAATTCGCCGTCCTCGGCTTCCTCCACCAGAACATCCAGCCTCCGTTAGAGCGTGTTCGCCGACCAGCAGGTGACCGAAGAAGCGCCTAGTTCAAGGATGTCCCCCCCCTGATGTCCTAAATATCAGATGAAATCTGTTTAAACCGTGCGCACCCCGCAAGAGAGCTACGGCATGGTATAAGTACGTCTCCGCCTAAGTACCGAGTACTTCCGTACTCGTACGTACGATGGCCGCACACACCACTCCATTGTCACCATCCCACCACGCCCAGCCAGCTCTGCCGTACGGAGTAGGGCAGGACTGTCCACCGGAAGTTGTGTTGGCACGCACGGTCGTAGACATGTGGACATGACCACTTCCAACTTCAATGCGATCATGATAATTCAGCCGGGGGAGACGGATGAGTGTAAAGAGTGATTTACTCAGTACGTATCATGGGAAATGAGTCAAGAAGAAGCACAGACCTGGAGTTTAGAATGCGGAGGAGGGTACCTACTTCAACCCAAGATGAAGATTTAGATCTAGGTGTCGTGGGATCTAGGACATAAAACATCTACCACAGTTGTGACCTCCGTCTGTATTGCAGCTACAATACCGTCAAGCTCACACTCCCGATGAGCCATCGGATAGAAACATCTCGTGTCAACGTATCTAAAGATCGTTGATCTGTCGCTGAACAGAGATTCTAGACCGAGCACCTGTTGGTGTCTCTCCTGGGCGCTTTCCATCTAAGTTTCAACCGTGCCCAAGACCTTGTCCTTGACCTTGACCTTGCTGTCGGCAGTGGCGACGAGACTGATTCATGGATGTGATGCCGAGAAGAAAAAGTGAAACAATTGGAGTATATATCCGATATATCAAACGGCAGTACGGAGTAGATGATCTACTACGCCGTATAGCGCTGCCGATTGTCAAGACAACAATCGTCTTGGGTGGGCTCGATCGATGGCCTGGCTGACGCCCCTCGCCTTCTGGCATACATCGCAAGGAGAAAACGACATTCCCCGACGACAGCATCGAGCACCTTGATCGTTCAGAATATGATATGATATGATTTAACCACGGCGGTTAAAGCCATCTTTCAAACAAACCGCCCTCCCCCTAAGCGCTCCCTCTCGTCCCCCTCCTCTCTCGCTCTCCTCTGTGCGGCAAGACGAAAAAAAAAACCCTCTGCGGTGCAATCAATCGTCACGCCTACATGGCCGGAGTATCATGGATATACCCAGTCGAGATGGAAGGGTCGAGCGTTTGCACGGTCCTCCCCCCCCCCTTGTGATCTATAACCGTGCCGTACGACACCACCTACGTAAGTACGGTACCACCAGTACTTCGGTACCCTACCTACGCCCAAGACGAGGCCTGTTCGGTAAAGGTACGGTACGTACGTACACACGTCGCGTGACTTCATACAGCGTACGCCTCGTCCTACGCTGCCCTCGTACTCTTACGAGTATGATGACAGCTCCTTTTGCGAAAACCGGACAACTGGTACCCTTTCGAGCTACAGCTCTGCCTCGGTCGCCTGTCCTGTGGCCTGTGGACCGTGGCGTGTGTCCCATGCCCTGTGTCCTGCTCGGTCTCTGTGCTGTGCGACCTCGAGATGCAGTTTCATCTGAGGGACCCCGAGGCCAGCTCGGAGCTACCGACGTAGATCCAGTAGGTAGGTACGGTATGTGCGTACGTAAGTATGCCGGCGTGGCAAACTACATGGATGCGAGATTTCGCAACGGCCAGTGCGTAAGAGCCCCTCGAGAGGTCCTCTTCTTTCTCTCTCCCTCTCTCTCTCTCTCTTTCTCTCCAACTTGCATCTGCAAAAACTACGACGACCTGCACGGAGCACTTCGTACCACGATACGTACATTACAGTACGGAGTACGTACGTACGTAGGTAGGTCTTGCAGCCTCAATGACGTGGATGCGCTACCGTACTGTACGTACGCGCTGTACGTATGTACATACGTATGTACATGCGTAGCATGGTCAACCCAACTTGTACGGCACAACGTACAAGTGCTGCTGCCCGGCCTGCCAGGGTTACCGTAGGCTTAAGTAAAAGGCCCGGCCACCACTTGGCGCGAATGTACGCGGTACCTTCGCTCCCCTCGTCTAGGCGGATAAGTACAGAGTTACTTCCCCGAATCGATTCCAGCCTCGAGTATCGTCGACCGTCGTGACTTGTCTAGCTGTACATACGTACGCACAGCACGAGTACGGTGGATTTTCATATGAAACTTGGAATCTTACAGATATATTACGTACTCGTGATACTCTACTCTACCCCGCCAATCGAAGGTCCCCCTATCGAAACCCCCGCCACCAAAAAGAAAAAGAAGCTCCTCTCAGTCCCGACCCGGGCCAGGCCGGGCCTCGTCGATAAAAAAGTAAAAAGCCTCACGAGACAATCGATTTTTGCGGAGAGGAAAGGAAAAAAAGAGTCGACGGTAGATACCGTTCCGAGGATGCGAACCTTTATTAGGATAAGCTTGTGGCTGCTTGCAGATGGTGTTTCTTGCCTTCTGGTAACCCTCCCTTCATGCACCCTCCTTCATCCCCCCTCTCGATTCCCGGCCGTGCCGGCTTCGCGGCTTCGCCGCCCTGGATACACGGCAACGGGACAATTGGTGTGTTCCAGAGTGGCGAGGCCTCTGCATTTTCCCTTTTTGGATTCTTCCACCACCCTCCCAGGCCTCCCTCCCTCCCTCGCTGGCGCCGGCAGAGAGGAAGGTAGTTGCTGATGCGGGTTAGAACGCTGCGGCTCGTGCGTACCGTACCGTGTCTACGCACGCTACGATACCACGGACCCGTACGAAACGTACGAACGTACCCGTGGGCCTGTGTGGGAACGGCACGGTGGAAGGAGAGCCGGACTACTGTGCTTAGCAGGCACGGCTTCATAAGATAACGACTGAGTTCACCGGTAGAGGAGTTGGCGGCTCTCGTCTACCAGTACAAGAAACAAACAAAGTATCCGGCCACGCCGGCTCACCTGAGCAATGAGACATGCACCAATCGGCTCTTTGGTATGGCAAAGAAAGCTCCGATAAACGGCATGTGTACGTACGGTATGCACGTACGGACGTACCTCGTACCTACCAGCGCTGAAGCATCTGCCATCGCACGTCCTGCACGTCCTGCACGTACTGGCAGCCCAGATATCGTCCTGCAGAGACCAGATCCATCAAACATGTTGATCGCTGTCGTTGTCGTCATTCTCGTTGTTTTCGTCGTCGTCTGTCCGTCTGAAGCGACTGTGATGGTCCTGTAGGCTGAATGAAATTTCTCCGCATCAAGGAAATCCTACTGTAATGTCACGTACGGAAGTACATAGGTACTGTACTTGGACTGCCAGAGGCCCTTGCAATCATCGTCCTGCGATGTCATGCCATGCAATGCAATGCCCATGTAATGCAGACGCGATGCAGATGCAGATGCAATGCACTCTTTGCTGCGAGGGCGAGGGAAAAATAGGCAAAGCCGCAGCCTGCACGACGAGGCGACGAGGAGGTTCGTCGGATGTCTGAAGCGGTGGAAAAGCTTGTGATGGCCAAGGTCTGATTGGCTCTTGCTGGCCCGGTTGCTATTAGTGGAAGAAGAACCGGACGGTATCGAATGCCTCCCTCCACATGTGGCAGAGGCCGGTAAGGGTCTGCCGGTTCGTGCCGATGGTAACGGCCCTTCCACCGAACTGGAATTGGCCTTTGAGAATTCAGATCCAGATCCCGGGGGGCGTCCTGTGAGGGGCCGGCTTGCTGTGCCAAGCTTGGTCGCAGGGCACGCTCGATGCTCGATGGCGCGATCTTGCCTTCGATAGGAGAGCACACACGCACTGTAGGTACGCTCGTCAGGATCAGGACACTGCTTTCGGCGCTTTCCATGAGTCGTTTGGGCCGGAATCGAGATCCTAGTCTCCTGCGGTCCGGCCCCGAACCGTCAGCCGGCCACATGCGAGGAGAGCGAATGGATTGCGCCGGGAGTAGCACCATCTTACCCATGCTCGCGCTCGGCGCCTCAAGTGGACGTACTGTAAGGACAGGTTCTTTAGCAGAGACCGGATGCTCTTTGTAGTTCCCCGCGGGTATTATAGGGGAAAGAGGGGGGGGGGGGTCCCACCCGGGGACCGCATCACTCCAGCCCAGATTGCCGTCTCTTGCGACTTCGCTGTCAGATCCAAGGCTGTGATCGTCGTCACGATCTGTCGGCTCGCTTGCAGGTACGTACGTACAGGCCCTGACCAGGAGGCGCTCGAGCCGCTCAACGTCATATCGTCAGCATCTCCGCTCGAGGAAAGAAGGTGAAGAGGACGGCAAGGGTGCTCTCTGCTGCTCCGTAAGCGACATTAGGTGCAGCCCTCATTGTACGGCGCGGTCAGCGGAGGCCCGTCCAAGCTCGAAGAGGGCCTCGTCCGTGGATGCAAGCCCAGTTGGGTGGGATGACTGCTGGGTGGCCCGATGAGCGCAGTAGCCCCAATCATGACTTCGCCGACGGAAGATCTGTTCCTTCTGCGTTTGCCGATTCCGTCCCGAAGAACAGTGTCCGTGAAGCCCCGGCTCGGCGAATGGTGCAACCTGGCTCCTGCGATCTGCCACGTCGAGACGGCTTTTGGGCGAGATGCCCGTCGTCAACTGCCCTGCAAATGTCACTACCCGAGGCAATAGGTCCGCAACGTCGGAAATTCCCCACCCGCACAGCACTTCTGTTCGACGACACGTTACACCGTCGACACCAAGTTTTCGCCTTGCGCCCTTGACTTTATGTATTGTGTGCCTAGACTTCGGTCGTTCTGTACCTGCTGCTCGAACCCAATTATTACCGCAAAAGCCTCCCCCGGGTGTGCAGAGATGCTGCAGAGATGCTGCGGCCGAATGCTATTTTGGGCGACCTCAAACCTACCCGAGGAATTCGTTGACGTCGGAGACGGAACCCTATCGCCCTTTCCCCCTCCTCCAAACCCGCAAGGGGTCCTGTGACTGCCCGTCTGACGTTCGGTCAAGGAACAGACGCCCTGCTGACGTATGAACTCGATCCCTGAACTCAATGTCTTTTGGTTGAGAAAGTGCTCGAGGAACCCCACTTTCGAGTCGATGCTTGTACGAGTCGATCCTCCTCTCATGGAACCTCGGCCGCTACCGGGACCAGCTAGCACCAAGTCCGTTACCGTGGACCAAGCTTTTTCCAATCCCTGTCATCAGCTCGGTTTCAAAACACCCCACCACGAAGTCTGTACTTCTCACGTCCAACCCGGTATGGTGCTTGGTTGCAAGGCTGTAGGGGTACTGTGTCCTAGTGCAGTCGTAGCATGCGGGAGTCGAGCCGGATTTCAGATGCCGTAACCCTTGACCCTGAAAAGAAGCCCGGGGTAACCGTATGCTCTGAAGACTCAACTTGGGATGTTATCTTTGATGAACGCCGGGCAACATGGAAAGAGATCTGACTTCTTGCAGATTGAGATACGGCTCATAGGAAACTTTGAAGCTTGCATCAACAAGAAGAATGGACAGGGCACCACCTGCTACTCTTCTTTTATGATGTTGAGAGAATATTCAACAAGAAGATCTTTTGTCAGACATAAGTGATTTCCAAGGAAACTGTGCTTGACGAAACTAATTGTTTCCAGGCTAGATTTCCATCAAGTAGATGGAAAAGCGTGAGCAGTTCTTAATCCACTGTCGAGGTGCTCACCAGTGCGTATCTTATCGTGAAGACCGGTGTGATTCTCTAAGAGTCATCTGCTCTGCTCTACTCTTGGTGGACTATTAATTTGTTATCATCAAGCCAGCACATTGTTACCAAGCCAACAACTTTTTCCGACTTACCAACTAGATTCTGACATGGTTTAGGCTGCGCCAGACACATGTTCATATGTAGCATCCTGCTCCATTCCTTTCCCAGTGCTGCCTTCAGTGTATTTTCTTTCGAGTGTTATAGAAGCTCTCTTGCCACACGCCCATGATCTAGCTACACCTTGGACAGTGTGGACTGAGACAACAACAAGGTCACATGATTATGCAACAATAGCGTCAGACAGCCAAGAGGCTTGGACTAGTGACTGAACACAAAGCAGAATAAAAAAGCAAGTTGTGAGATCCTAGCCCAAGATGTTGCTGATTGCCACCCTTTTCTAGCGCCCACACACTTGACAAACAAAACTATCCGTACACAGTTTGACACAGACACTGTTATTATGCAGAGGAGAGAGGAGGCCAGGCAGAGGAGCTGAAAGAGAGATAATACACACTTGTCCAACCTTATTTTGAACAACCTTCGTAGGCTGATGATAGTGATTCTTGGCCCTGAAGGCAAGTCGGCACATGAAAGAGAAGGGACACCTGTCATGGCTTGTCATTCTCGACCATGGTGTGGTACATGTGAAGGCTTCTTGGAGCAGGATACATGCATAACGGAATTGGACAGGTAAATCATCACATGTTGTTAAGCAGTCACAGTCGTCAAGATACAAAAGACCTTGATCAATTGCAAGTGAGGGGAAGGTGAACCAGACAAGATGCTCAGATGAACACTAGGCTACAGTGTAGTATCTCTCAAGTGTAGAAGGTCCTGATATATATCAGGGTGTCGCCAACATCAACTTGATTGATCAGAGCTCTCCCTACGGTACCGGTACCGGTATTGAGTGAAACAGAGCTCTTGAAGAGAATTATCTTTGTGAAGAGAGGTGTGTGAGTTGGTTCAGCTCTCTATACTGATTTTCTTATGAGGTGAAATCAGTAGGATCAATTGAACACAAGAACACTGACATGAGTGGTGGAGAGTCGGTGGGTCGAAGCTCATACGTGCCACAAAGCCGCATTTGCGCTTGTGGTTTTCCTAGACCTGTTAAAAAGCGCACGTGACGTCGTATCGTGTCACGCGCGTTTGCACCCAATCCCAGTCTGGCCTCCTGGCTGATTTTCCATTGGTCTTCAACCTTTGAACGTCCTGATCTCAGCTTTGCCTCACGATCATCCAACGATGCGCTCGCATGCGGAACGGGGGTCGGTCCCCGCGCGCTCGATGTCAGGCTCGCGCTCGCCACGGAGATCCATCTCTCCGCGATCGGTGTCGAAATCCAGGAGTGTCAGCGGCGATGCGTCTCCGCACGATCACGGTAGGCGAAACGGCCATCGTGGCGGCAGGGCGTACGACCGCGGCCGGAGCAGGAGTCCAACGAGGAGTCGGAGCCGGAGCGGCAGTCGCGATCGAGGCTGGGAACGAGGTCGAACCCGAAGTAGGAGTCTCGACCGCAGTCCGACACCGAGAGGGGCGAGCCCCGGCCCTACCAGCTCCAAGGTACGGTCTACCATCATTCCCGACCCACATGTGATCCTTACTGGATCGATCTACAATCTCTAGCCCCTGTCTATGGCCCATGCCTTCGTATCAATTGACCCATCAGCGAGGAGAGTCAGGATGCTGACTTGCGCACGCAAAGGTCGTCGTTGAGAAGCTCACTAAAAACGTCACGGAGGATCATCTTCGGGAGATCTTCAGCGCGTACGGCGACATACAAGATGTGGACATGCCGGTGAACCGTCAATGTATGCATCCGTGTCTTTGCTGCATCTTGCTCGTTGCATGCTAATGGCCGCGAAAGTCATGATCAACCGAGGCACCGCGTATATCGTCTATCAGAACCCGGCCGACGCGGCCACGGCGATTGCGCACATGCACGACGCGCAGCTGGACGGTGCCGTCATCAACGTATCCATCGTCCTACCTCGACGCAAGTTCTCGCGCTCGCCGCCTCCCGCAAGGCTAGCGAACCATGGACCCGACCGCTACGGCAATCGTGGGCCGCCGCCTCGTTCTGGTTATCGAGGTCCACCGCCTGCACTGGCCGGTGGCCCAGGACCCGGGCGGTATCGGTCCCCACCCCCATATCGACGCAGCCCACCGAGACGTTTCGGCCGACCCGAGCCGCGCGGACGAGACCCTGACGTGTATCGACCTCGGTCCTACTCCCGCTCGCCCTCATCACGATCTCTCCGTAGCAGGTCAAGATCCTTCACGTCGCGATCTCGATCGAGGTCTCCGCGAAGACGACGAGGTGGAGTAGGGCGCTATGGTGGTCCGCGACGTGACAGTCCACCAAGGAGCCACGGACGGCGGAGAAGCCCAAGCTACAGCAGCTACAGCAGCTACAGCGACCGTAGCCGCAGCCGCAGTCGAGGAGGGGGTCGACGGAGGTGAAGTGCTTCCGTCTGGTCGGAAGGGGAGCGGCGTCGTGCTTCGTCTGGGGAAATCCATTGCACCACGCAATGGTCCAGCAACATCATCATCTTCCCCCACATGAAGAAACAGGACGACGCGTCTCAAGCTGATCTTGGCTATGCTTGCTCGGAAACAGAGGTCTCTGTCAGACCCGTGCAGTAGCGGCATCGCTCAGAAAAAGTTCTACGGCAACCACTGTCCAGATTCGTACCGTGCGTGGCAGTCTCGGGCGTAAGATAACCAGTTGACTACTAGGACGCGTCATGATCTGCGTCTAGACACGTGCCTGTGTACGTAATTGTCGTGGAAGGTGTTCGAGACATACTGTGAAGTGACAGCCGTCACTGGCAAGCTAATTGATCGAAGACGTGGTCTTGTCCCTACGTAGGACTCTACGAAGTACTCGTACAGTACAGAACTCGTAGGTCTATCCACCCGCCTCTTGAAGTGACATGATCGTGTATCCCTCACGTGACACGTATCGGTACCGTAGGCTCCACGTGACTGTCAGGCGCTGAAGAATCTGTTGGAGCTGGGAGGCAGGGAAGAGCCGTTATCAATTTCTTTAGGGAAAAAGTACTCGGTATATACACGAACTCAACCCCTGTTCAGTTCCCTATTCAGCCTCTATTCTGCAGCCCGCCGTGTCCTTCCCGAGATCAGACCTTGGCAGTGTTGCAATCCTAACAGAATCCATGCCGAAGCCATCACATCCATCTCTGACTTTGGTCTGATTCTACAATCTGTTAAGGCTTGGGCCATACATCAGCGTGATCTTCCTAACTTTTAGACTTGAATAAGTTTAAACGATATTCAAATCCTTCTGTTGAAAGCTTTCCAAGCTCAACAGCCACCATGGCCATCATTCACTCTCTCGCAACAGTACTGGAATATCATTGTGAGTTCAAAAGGATGTATTGCAAATCTACCACAGCTCTCTCCTAACACCCTCTTAGCCGACACGGGGGTCTGGGAATCATCTGTTCTTGACCTTCTGGCTCAGAGTGTGACTGTACCAGAAGTGTGCTACATGTGAGATACCGAACATCCCTCACATAAAAACTGCTAAACTAACTGATCATTCCAGCTTTCTAGAGTCTGGCGACTGGTACAAGAATGATTGCTCAGAACCCCACCGCAAGAAGATACTTGCGCATCTCCAGGCACCAGACTTCCTCACCAATGAAACCTACACCAATCTCAACGGCTACTTTGGTTCCCAGAGCTCGTTTGTCCCTGCAGGTAGTGATAAAGGCAAGCTTCAGAGTCTTAGTATGTCTTCCATTGTGCTTTATGTTCAACAATTGGCTCACCAATACGTCACGAGCACAGGTACTTGGTTTAGGATCCTTACCAAGAGAGTTCTGAAGCCTGAGGAAAAGACGGATAAGGATAAGGACTACCTATGGTACGAGATGGGGTTCTTCACACAGTGGAGTAGCTTGGGTACCTGCAGGGTCTTGTGTATCGGCACACCACGGAAGGTGAGCTCGGAGCTCAAGACCCTTCTAACAATGCTCCAGCCGCCGTCATTTGAGCTGCGAGACCCCTTTGCGATGCTTCGTCCGCTGTTTGACGAGGTTATCAAAGAGTGCGACAAGAACACATGGCGGATAGCAAAGTTTGTTCGGGCCATCGAGCTTGTACGCCACCTTCTCCAATACCGTACAGTCAGCAAGCAAATTGAGTATTAACACTCCCTCCCTTTGAGAATAGGACGGAGCAGCCTGAATTTGAAAGACTACGCAATCTAGCCCGGCACACTGGCCACCTCGTGGAAGTGGAACAAGTCGCCATTGAAACGATAGAGCAGCTTATCAGTCGGCAGGAGAGCAACTTCAACGACTTGCCTGAGAGCCTCACCAAGACATATCGGACACAGGCGAGGGAATTTCTCATGTTCCAGTTGCAGACAATGAAGAGTCTGAGATTGCGCGCGCAGTCCACACATGACCGGATGGAGGAGGAAATTACTCTGGTTCCTTCCCCCCCCCCCCCCAAAGAAAAAGAATCTACCTACTAAGCACACTCATATGCGAAATCAAATAGCTAACAAATCTACTTATGCAGGCTTATAACATGCTTGCTAGCTCGGACAACGCGATCATGAAGTCAGTCACTCTTCTTACAATGATCGTCTTGCCATCAGCTTCAATATCGGTAAGCGCTATGAACATGTTCCGCCTCATCTCTTGAGGTGGTCATCCATGCTCTTCCAGGCTCTCTTTAGTACCCAATTCTTTTCCTTCGCGGAGGACGATTTGCAATTATCTCGCAAGTTCTGGATCTACTGGGTTGTTGTGATTCCTCTGACTGTTGTTGTTGTTTTCTGCTGGTGGTGTTGGCTTGGTGGATCATATGAGATGATCCGATCTCGATGGTTGGGGAACTCAAGATTCAGGAATCTGGCAGCCTAGGCCGCGATCGGTGGCAGGGCGGAAGACTGCCTGCGAGGCTGATGTTCACTGAAGTGTCCGTATGTATGTACCCGTTGGACTGTAGAATGTGTCTAATCCTTGTTCGCTTCCAAGTCACTGATCGGGCTTCAAAATAGTTCTGTGGTTCTATTCTATCTCTAGGCACGTAATGTTATTGGCCCACAGACCACTCCCCGAGTTGCTTTGAAACTTGCAAGAGCGAAACGCAACAGGCAGCTATAAGGCATGTATCAGCACAGTCAATGGTTGGTTGGTTGGTTGGTTGTATTCCTACGCCATTCTAGCACTAGTGTATCTAGGCTATGCTGGGTCCACTATGAAACAGGCTAGGAAAACCCCTAGGGGTGAAAAACCTCTCCCTGCAGCGCCTTGCTAGCGCTATCCTGTCGAGTCACTGTGGAACATGGGGGGTGGCTGACTAGTAGCCAGCTGCCAGCTGCTCCTGAGCCCAGGAGAACTGGGGAAGGACACCGTGGCGTAGGAGCCACGCTGTAAGGGCGCCGGCGGGCCGCGGGCGCGAGACCATCACCTGGTAGTCAGTAGTGGAGGCTGCAGTGAAGAGGCTACAGCGTGCACGTTGCAGCCGTGGGCAGTCCATCACGACATGCCTGGCAGTCTCCCACTGCGCCCCGCAGCTGCAGGCCGGCGTCGGGAAGTCGGGGACCCGCCGCTTGCAGAGGAAGGCTGCCAGCCCAATCTTACCTGTCCGGACTTGTGTCAGGATGCTGCTCTGGGCCTTCGACAAGCCAGCGCGGAGCCGGAGAGCCGACCGGTATGGCATCTTGTCGGGCTTCCAGTTGTCACCCCCTCCGGAGTCCGGGTCTAGCAGCTGGATTTGCGGTGGGGGCCCTTCCGTGGAGTTCGTGCCATCGTTCCCAGCACCACTGTTCTGCCAGCAGGCAGGCGTGTCAAACAGACCGTGGGGGGGGCGGTGGGGTGGCGGTCCGCCCACGGCGGCAGGCCAAGGCATCCCTTGGTGGATTCTAGTGCCCGCTGGGGCCAGAGAACTGATTTGGCCCAGCGGTGTCGTGCCTGGCCCGGTGAGATGTGGGTGCGGCGGCGTCGGCCCGGCCGTTGTGCAAGTTGTCGCTTGAGCCGGTCGCAGGCCTCGCGGATTTCTGCCTGCGCCCCGGAGGCCTCCATTCGGGTGCGAGCCTGCAGCTGCAATCGTGCCATGTGTGCGCGTAGTGGTGGGACTGCCGCTTCGCTCTCCAGCTGCCGCCGTCTTGTCGCCTTGAACCCGACGGTGACTGTGCGGAGGCAGTGCTGCTGCTGCCGCTCCAGGGCATCCCCGATACAGTCAATAGTTAGTCTCCAGTACGGTACGGTACCGTATAAGTAGCTAATACCGTCCTACTGGCAACTCACTACTCGGCCAACTACGGTACCGGTACAGCAAAAGCGGTGCCACCGGTGCCCTCAGGGACAGTGATAGCTTTACTGTATACCGTATCCGATCACGTGATGGTCGATATCAGGTGGTGAGCGATAAATGCAGTTTTCAACCCTCTTTTTTCAAATCACCATGGAGAAGCCGTACGACAACCGAATGAGTGATGCTCTTGCGGAGCTTAATCTAGAAGACCAAATCAACTATTCTGCCACTGCTTCAAGGTACAATGTCAGCCGCCAGACACTTTCTCGACGGCACAAAGGAAAAAGCACGTCCCACAAGGTGGTCAATGCGACAGTCCGACAAGCACTTTCCGGGATCCAAGAAGCAAAGCTAGTGGAGCGCATTAGTGCCCATAGCATTCAGGGATGGCCCCCCAGGTTGTCCGGGACCTAGCAGAGCGTATTGCTGGAAGGCCGCTAGGAGAGTGCTGGACTCGACGCTTTGTACAACACCATTCCGATGAGCTTAAGAGTGTCTTCCTTAAGCCAATTGACAAGCAACACAAATGGGCTGAGTCTGTAGTCCATATCAAAGCTTTCTATCAGCTGGTAACATTATCTATAGTCTTATTTATGAATAATATGCTAAATTTTGTCTAGTTGTCAGACACCGTTGAGAAATACCAGATCACAGCAGACAACATCTACAATGTTGATGAGAAAGGCTTTATGATTGGTCAAGGACATGCCTCCCGACAAATTATCAACAAGAAAGCCCACAAAGCTGGCAAAATCCTTGGCGCTAATCAAGATGGGAGCCGGGAGTTTGTGACTCTTCTGGCATGCATCTGAGCAACTGGATCATGTATCCCACCAACACTGATCTACCAGGGTCAGTCGCATGATCTTCTGGATACATGGGTGGAGGGTCTGAACAACACAGAGGCGTACTTTGCTGTCTCTGAGAAGGGGTGGACTAACAATGAGCTTGGTCTTCAATGGTTAGAGAAAGTTTTTGATAAGTGTACTAAAGCTAAGGTAGGGCAGAGCCGTCGTTGTCTTCTTATTGTTGATAGTCATTCTAGTCATGTTAATCTACCTTTCCTAGAATACGCCCATTCTCATAGTATTATTGTTCTTGTTTTCCCCCCTCACACTACACATCGTCTACAGCCTCTTGATGTTGGTCTTTTCTCTCCTTTGGCAAAGCGCTATTCCCAAGAACTTGATACTGTGATGCGCAATAGTCTTGGTATCACATCAATCACCAAGCAGATCCTCTGGTCCTTATTCTATTCCGCTTGGCAGAAAAGTTTCACAACTGAGAATATCCAGTCAGCCTTCAAAGTGACTGGTATCTTTCCTATCGACTCTTCTTATGTTCTTGATGCTCTGAATCCTCCCCAAACACCCCAAAGATCTGCCCCAGTACAAGCTAAAACTCCTGTCACTTTCATTTCTTTTCATTATGCTATTCGGATGCAGAAAAAGGAGCCTTCTACCGAAAGGCTTAAGAAGATTGAAGATGGCTTTGCGAAAGTCATTACAGAGTGGGATCTGGATAGAGCGACTGTGGGCCAGCTCACAACAGCTCTAGTGGTAGAGAAGAAGAAGAAGCAACGAGGAAAGTGACTTAATTTGCTGGGAGAAGAGGATGTTGGGCCGCAAATCTTTACCCCGACCGCAATCCAGATTGCTCAGACTTGAAAAGCTGTCAGGGAGGAGGAAGAAGAGCAGAAGAAAGAAGAGAACAAGAAGAAGAGAGAAGAGGTAGTGCAGTAACGCTTGAAAAAGCAGTCAGAGAAGGAAGAACAACAGGTGGCACAAGAAACTGCCCGACAACAAGTGCAAGAAGAGAAGGCAGAAAAGCAAGCAGAAAAAACTGCCAACAGAGAAGCTAAGAAGCAGGCAGAGGAGGAGAAGAAGGTTCAGCAAGCTGCAAGGGGTGCTAAAAAGCCTTCCCCACCAACCAAAGAGGTGCCTAGCCCCGGTGATGATGGAGATGAGGGGGGGGAGAAGGATGAGGTCCCGAGGACTACTTCACATGGTCGTGTCTTGAGAAAACCATCACGCTTTGTACAATAAATTCATGTTGCTCAATATCTCTTCTCTATATACTACTCTATCTCATATTCAAATCTGAGGTGATTCCGACTGGTAGAAGTTGAGTTATTCAAAAAAATCCTTGAGGGGGTCCTTGGTCGGTCGACTGCTCATCACCTGATATTGATCATCACGTGATCGAATACGGTACGTGACAGCTCTGCAAATTTTATGTACCTGCCCAAGTGAGGGGGCATCAAAATATGAGGGGTACGTTAAGTACCGGAGTAAGAAATCTGCATAGAGGGGGGCATCGCATTACATAATTGTCCGGTTGTTTTTGGTCTTTCGAGCATCTCCAGTCAGCCTATCTGCGAGCTGAGCCACCCTACTTCGCTGTGCGAAAGGCTGTCGCTGCTACGGCGCTAAGGTGTTTTTGTAAGACAGAGCCTTACCGTACATGTTAATGATCCGTCTCGCGGCGCCTAGGCAGCGCCGAGGCTGAGCCCTTTGTGGTGTCCTAGGCCACGTCCCTTGAGGCGTTGATAATGTGCGTCCGTGCTTACTCGTCTATATAGTTAGCGTAGCTCGCTCCAATGAAGAATCATTGTCTCTCGCACCCAGCTTCTCTTCCGCTGTAGACCGGCATCGAACAATACGCACCCGAACCTGGCTCCAGCGCTGCTGCTCTTCTCACGACTGTGCCTGTTCTGGTCAGGACCCTGAGACAACACAATAACAGAGATATACCTGTCTCTACCATCAGGTAAAGCCAGGGCCTTATCGTGAATCCCCTGCAATGATGTCAAATACTAATTCTAAGTGTTGGCAGATTTTGAAGGTACAATGCCTCTGACAGCCACGATGTCAATCCGTAACAACTACACCGTTGGCTGGATCTGTGCCATTGTTCCCGAGGGTGTTGCCGCACGGGAATTTCTCGACAAAAAGCACGAAAAGCCAGAAGACCTGCCACCCAACGACAACAATCATTACATGTTAGGAAAAGTTGCGAAACACAACGTGGTCATCGCTGTCTTGCCTACCGGAGAATATGGCATCGACAGTGCTGCAAGTGTTGCCAGAGACATGCTGCGCAGCTTTCCAAAGGTCAGGATCAGTCTGATGGTTGGCATTGGTGGCGGTGTACCAAGTCCAGAACATGATATCCATCTGGGTGACATTGTCGTCAGCGCTCCTCGTGATGGGCAAGGTGGTGTGTTCCAGTACAACTTTGGCAAAACAATACAAGATCAGGAGTTCTGCAAAACACGAGTCCTGAATCAGCCACCAACAGTTCTGCGGACAGCGATGAGTGGGCTCCAGCTCTGGTATGAAAGCGATGGGCATCAGCTTAAAGAGATGATCAACAGCGTTCTTGAGAAGAAGAAAAAACTTCGACGGAAGTACGAGCGGCCGGACTTGAGAAGTGACAGATTACATCAACCTGGGGTTATCCACCCTCCCGACAAGAAACGAAGCTGTGCGGAAGTCTGTGCTGATCATCCGTCGAACTTGATATCCTGAAGAGAGCGGACCGAGGAGGATGATGATCCGACCATTCATTACAGTCTGATCGCATCGGCTAACCAGTTGATGAAGGACACATTGGTCCGGGAAAAGCTTGGGAAAGAAAAGGATGTGCTGTGTTTCGAGATGGAAGTGGCAGGGCTGATGAACCACTTTCCATGCCTGGTCATTCGCGGCATATGTGATTACTCGGACTCCCATAAGAACAAGGCGTGGCAGGGGTATACCGCAATGGCGGCAGCTGCATATGCCAAAGATCTTCTCAATGAGATTTCTCCGAACAGGGTAGAAGCGGAGAAGAGTATTCTGGACATTGTTTCTTGCGGTTAGTGAGCAAGTCCAAGGTATACAAATCATCTGTTAACAAAACTTCTAGTTAAGGAAGATGTGAATGAACTCCGTGATACTGCTCAGGACATTGGTAATGATGTAAAAAGCTTGGGCACTGAGCATAGGCAAGGCAAGATCAGACAGTGGCTGCAAGCACCAGATCCATCAAAAGAGTACAACAAAGCCTTAGAGCAACGCCACAAAGACTCAGGTTGTTGGTTCTTGAAGCACGACGCCTTCGCGAAATGGAAGACACGGCTGAACTCTTTCCTATGGCTTCATGGCATTCCTGGATGTGGCAAGACGATCCTCAGCTCGACTATTGTTCAGGATCTTGGAAGCACCCTTCCCTCTCAGCCTGTCCTTTACTTCTACTTTACCTTTACTGAACCAGAAAAGCAGTCGCTTGACAGGATGATCCACTCACTCATCAGTCAACTCTACTCCAAACACAAGGATGTTCGGAAACAGCTAGATTTGCTCTTCTCAGCCTGCGACAGTGGACACCAACAACCGACTACAGCGTCATTGTGTGCGACTTTCCTGCACATGCTACAGCAGGTTGGCGAAGTCTGGATTGTACTGGATGCCCTTGACGAGTGCCATACAAGGAAAGGGAAACAGACTGAGGGGGTGCTGTCATGGATGAGAGACCTCCTAGACGCTGAGAAAAGCAACATCCATGTCCTTACAACAAGTCAGCCAGAACAGGACATCAAATCGGAAGTACGCCAATGGGCAAGTGGTGGTGATAGCATAATGTCTATTCAGGGCGACGGTGTTGCTGATGATATTCGTGCATATATTCGTACAAGAGTTAGAGAAGATGGTGACTTTAAGAGGTGGCGATCACGCCCAGAAGTCCAGGATGAGATTGAGACCAAGCTTATGGAGAAGGCTACTGGAATGTAAGCGATATTCTGCACTATATTACTCTCCTAGTATAGAATGACTAAGGTGTCACAGGTTCCGGTGGGCAGCTTGCCAGCTGGACACCTTAAAGGACTGCCTTGACTATAAGTTGCTTACAAACGCACTCGCATCACTACTGGAAACACTGGACAAGACATATGCCCGAATCCTAGACTCTATCCCTAGAAGCCATAGAGATACAGCGACCAGACTTCTCCAACTCTTGGCATTCTCAGAGCAGCCACTGCGGATCGAAGAGGCTGTTAATGCAGTTGCAGTAGATCCTCAAGGGAAACAACACTTCAATCCTGACTATCGGATGCCTGAGCCACAGGAGATCTCGCGGTACGGCTCAAGTCTAGTGGTCATGGCATCAGTACAAGAGGTCTCTGATTATGAGGACATCGAAGAAGTACTAGTGCTTCAGCTGGCCCATTTCTCTGTCAAAGAATATCTGACATCAGGCCGGGTCCAAAGAGAATTCACGCAGGTTTTTCAAGAGACTACAGCCAATGCATCAATTGCAACAGTTTGCCTGGCATACCTGTTGCATTTGGACCAAGATCTTCAGGTGTGAAAAATAAGAAGGAATTTTCCATTTGCGCAGTATTGTGCGAAGTACTGGATGAAGCATGCTGCCGGGGGTAACGAACAAGGCGAGGAATTACACTGCTTAGCCATGGAGTTTTTCCTCCATGAAAAGGTGTATACCAACTGCTGTCACCTATATGATCTGGATTGACCGTTGTGGGCCTCCATGGCACGGTACCCAGAACGTCTACCAGATGCTTTGTACTATGCATCACTTGGGGGCCTAACACATGTAGTCGAAGGTCTTATACAGAGAGATGCTAATATCAATGCCCAAGGAGGGTTGTATGGCAACACACTCCAGGCAGCATCATCTGGAGGCCACGACAGGACTGTTGAGCTGCTGCTTGGCAAAGGTGCTGATGTTAATGCCCAAGAAGGAGTGTATGGTAACGCACTCCAGGCAGCATCATCTGAAGGCCACGACAGGACTGTTGAGCTGCTGCTTGGCAAAGGTGCTGATATCAATGCCCAAGGAGAGTTTGGCAACGCACTCCAGATAGCATCACTTGGAGGCCATGACAGGATTGTTGAGCTGCTGCTTGGCAAAGGTGCTGATATCAATGCCCAAGGAAACTTTGGCAACACACTCCAGGCAGCATCATCTGGAGGCCACGACAGGACTGTTGAGCTGCTGCTTGGCAAAGGTGCTGATATCAATACCCAAGGAGAGTTTGGCAACACACTCCAGATAGCATCACTTGGAGGCCACGACAGGACTGTTGAGCTGCTGCTTGGCAAAGGTGCTAATATCAATGCCCAAGGAGGGTATTATGGCAACGCACTCCAGGCAGCATCATCTGGAGGCCACGACAGGACTGTTGAGCTACTGCTTGGCAAAGGTGCTGATATCAATGCCCAAGGAGGGGAGTATGGCAACGCACTCCAGGCAGCATCATCTGGAGGCCACGACAGGATTATTAAGCTGCTGCTTGGCAAAGGTGCTGATATCAATGCCCAAGGAGGGTATTATGGCAACACACTCCAGGCAGCATCATCTGGAGGCTATGACAGGACTGTTGAGCTGCTGCTTGGCAAAGGTGCTGATGTTAATACCCAAGGAGGGAAGTATGGCAACGCACTCCAGGCAGCATCATCTGGAGGCCACGACAGGATTGTTGAGCTGCTGCTTGGCAAAGGTGCTGATATCAATGCCCAAGGAGAGTATTATGGCAACGCACTCCGGGCAGCATCATTTGGAGGCCACGACAGGATTGTTGAGCTACTGCTTGACAAGGGTGCTGATGTTAATGCCCAAGGGTTTTATAGCAACGCACTCCAGGCAGCATCATATAGAGGCCACGACAGGACTGTTGAGCTGCTGCTTGGCAAAGGTGCTAATATCAATGCCCAAGGAGGGAGGTATGACAACGCACTCCAGGCAGCATCATCTGAAGGCCACGACAGGACTGTTGAGCTGCTGCTTGGCAAAGGTGCTGATGTTAATACCCAAGGAGGGAAGTGTCACGGTTCTGGCCCAGTTGCATATCTGGCACAAGTCACGCACCTTGCCGGGAAGTCCCATCTGCACTGTTTGCCTGTATGCTCCGCTGTTGCCGGGAAGTCCCATCTGCACTGTTTGCCTATTTGCTCTGCCGTTGCCTGATCCCCTGCCTATAAGAACTTCTCCTGCTCCCCCAGCTTCTTCTCTTCTTCTTTTCTCTTTTCCTTCCTTGTCTTTCGTCTTGTACATCAATCCAAGTCTCAAGTCTCAAGCCAAGTCAGGTCAAGGTTACCGAATCAGTTAGGCTTGAGTTCTGCTCTGCCATTGCCTTGTCACACTACGAAAGACCTACCCAACCATAACACACTTCACCAAGCCACGTTCACGTCCTTGTCATGTCTCAACAACCAGACCAAGCCATGCCAGTTGCTGGAAATAACAAGTTTCTTCGCAACATGTTTGCAGAGTTCATGCGAATTCAAGCTACCAACACCACTCCCAAGTCCAAGTCTGAACGTACTGCTGACCCAGAGATCTTCAGTGGTGATAGTGGAAACACGGAAATCACGCATGAGAAGCTTGAGAGCTTCATCACGCCACTGTCACTCAAGATAACACTCAACGCTGACCGGTACCCCACAGAAACATCGCGGATTGCGTACGTCTTTTCACGCACGACTGGCACTGCGCAGTCCTACATCTCAGCTAAGATCATGGCTGGCTGGTACATTGACTGGCACGACATCATCCAAGATCTCCGGAACACCTTCTCCGACCCAGACCCAGAGTTCCTAGCTCAGAGGAAGCTTATCACCTTGCGTCAGGCCAACTGTTCCTTTGCTGAGTTCTTCACAGAGTTCAATCAGTATGCTCCACGCACAGGCTTCAACAACAAGGTCTTGAAGTGCCATCTTCGATGTGCTGTCTCTGAAGAGCTTGCCAAACAGCTTGTCAGCATCAACCTCAAGAACATCAGCTATCAGAAGCTTGTTGAGGAATGCCAGCTGCAGGACAACCAGTTGCGTGCCACTTCTGCCAACTCTCGCCGTCCACGTCAAGCACCTCCCACCCAAGCCTCAGTTCCACAGTCAGGGTTCATCAAGCCAGCCTTCACGCCACAGCCACCAAGTCCTACCATGGATCTCAGCCGCTCTAAGCTGACGCCAGAAGAGTGAGAACATCGCCGAAGCAAAGGCCTCTGCTTCTACTGTGGGAACCAAGGTCACGTCTCAACCTTCTGTCCAGTGAAAAGCATGCCTGTTGTTGCCACCACCATAACCACCACCAAGTCTGCCACTGTTGAGACTACTCCAGAGTCAGAAAACAAGTAGTCCTTGGTCATTGTCGTGCCCAAGGACATGAAAAGAATCTCCATGTTGGCTATCTGTCTCCAGACCAGCAGTTGGACAGCAAGTGCTTGTTTCTTCCTTGTATCCTAGATGGGAAATTCAAGTGCAATGCTCTCATCAACTCTGGCTGTTCAGCATTTGGCTGCATTGGTGCTTCCTTTGCGCAATCCCTTCACCAAGAATCTCTCCCCTACCCACGCACATTGCGATCGTTCAATGGCAAGACATCACAAACTACGCATCTTGCCAAGACAATCATGACCACAGCACATGGCGTGCACCAGGAGGAAGTCTCTCTCTTTGTGTCTCCTGGCCTTCACTATGATGTGATTCTGGGGATGCCATGGCTCCAGAAGCACAGGCCACACATTGATTGGACAAACACCTTAATCATGTTCAAGTCAGATCACTGCTGATCCACATGCCTCAAGTCAAACAATAGCTATCCAATCTCTTTGGATCTTGAAGTCAAGATGTCTGCTGGAAAGCCTCAGGATCCCAAGCCTCTTTCTGCCACGCCAATCCCCATCAATGCTGCTGCATTTTCTCTCCTTGCTGCCAAGCCAGATCACCAGGTGTTCAGTGTTTCTCTGAGAGATATTGAGCAGGTGTTGAAGCCAAAGAAGTGTGTGGATCCTGCCACACTTCTCCCTGCTCAGTACCACAAGTTCCTGGACATCTTCAGCAAGGATAACGCTGACAAGCTTCCTCCTCTACACCCAGAAGTTGACCACAAGATCAAGATAGAACCAGGAACCCAGGCACCCTCTGGACCTCTGTACAGCATGAGTAGAGAAGAACTTGAAGTTCTCAAGAAGTACCTGACAGAGAACCTGAACAAGAGCTTCATTCAAGCATCTTCATCACCTGCTGCTGCACCAGTCCTCTTTGTCAAGAAGCCAGGAGGTGGATTGTGTTTCTGTGTAGACTACAGAGCACTCAACACCATCACCATCAAGAACTGTTACCCCCTGCCACTGATCCGGGAGATGTTGGACCAGCTTTGCAAAGCTGTGTGGTACACCAAGCTTGACATTGTTGGTGTCTTCAACCATATCCGGATGAAGGAAGGTGAAGAATAGAAGACTGTGTTCCGCACACACTCAGGCCTCTACGAATACCTTGTCATGCTCTTTGGTCTTGCCAATACTCCAAGCACATTCCAGAACTACATCAATGATGTTTTGGGACCTGACATCCTTGACGTCTTTGGCACTGCCTATGTGGATGACATCCTTGTCTACAGTCAGACACTCAAGGAACACCAGAAGCACATCAAGCTTGTTCTCAGTCGACTACAAGATGCAAGCCTGCAAGTTGACATCTCCAAGTGTGACTTTGAAGTGCATCAAGTCAAGTACCTTGGCCTCATCATTCAGTCTGCCACTGAAGATGGCTGACCCAGATCTGTGAGCATGGACCCAGCCAAGACTGATGCCATCAAGGAGTGGAATCCTCCTGCCAGTCTCAAGGAAGTGCAGAGCTTCATTGCCTTTGCAAACTTCTACCGCCAGTTCATCAAAGACTTTGCCAAGCTTGCATCCCCACTCACAGCTCTGACCAAGAAGAATGTTGCCTTCAAGTGGGAAACCCCAGAGCAGTGCTTGTTTGAAAGCATCAAGAAGGTGTTCAGCACTGCACCCATCCTGCAGTACTTTGATCTGGAGAAAGAGTGTGTTGTTAAGACTGACACTTCTGACTACGTCTCTGGTGCTGTCCTGTCACAGCCAGACCATGAAGGAGTTCTACACCCTGTTGCCTTCTTGTCACACCGCCACCTGCCGGCAGAATGCAACTACGAGATCTACGACAAAGAGTTGCTGGCAATTGTCTATACCTTTGAAGAATCAGAAGCAATCTGGCCACTCAGTTTCCTGGTGGAATCAAGAGATCCAAAACAAGGTTAAAGAGGAAAGAAGAGTAAGAAGAAAAGTGCAAAAAAGACAAGCAAGTCAAGAGGAACTTGAGCAAGCAACTAAGCTCAAGAAAAAGGCAGTCAGAGATGGAAAACAGAACACTTTCAGACACCAAATCCATGAGCTGGCCAGCTCTTCAAAGTTCTGGAAGCTTGCAAAGTGGGGAAAGTCCAAAGCCAACAAGACTCCTGATCTTCCTCTGGTTCCTGACCTGGAAACACAAGAAGGAATAGCCAAAACCTTTGAGGAAAAGACTAAAGCCTTCTCACAGCAGTTCTTTCCAAAAGCTCTAGTTCCAGAACCAGGCTCAGAAAGCTCCCAGACTATCTCTGAGATACAGCTCTCCCAGGAGGTAACATGTGAAGAAGTGGAGCAAATTCTGGCCAAGAAGAAACCTTTCACAGCAGGAGGGAGAGATAAGCTGCCAAATGGATTTCTGAGAGCTCTGGGGCCTAGGTTCTGCCAAGCTCTAGCTATTCTGACTTCAACATGCTGGAAACTGGAGTACTTCCCTGAAAAATTTAAGAGTGCAAAAACAGTCTGCTTGAGGAAACCTGGCAAGGGAACCTACAATCAAGCTAAAGCCTGGCACCCTATAGCTCTGCTAAACACAACAGGCAAGCTGATGGAAGCTATTACTGCAGCCAGACTAAGCAAGATAGCAGAAGAAGCTGGACTATTGCCAGATATCCAGATGGGCTTTAGGAAAGGAAGATCCACAGAAGCAGCACTTTTCCTTCTAATCTCCCAAGTGGAAAAAGTCTGGAAGGAAGGCATGGTTGCATCCCTACTCTCACTGGATATCTCAGGAGCCTATGACAGAGTTCTCCCCAAGATACTACAGCAAATTCTGAAAAGAAAAGGAATACCTGCCTGGCTAGCTTCCTGGATCTACTCCTTCTGTGATAAGCGCTCTACCACTCTTGTCTTTGATGATTCTGAGTCTTGTTCAATTCCTATTCATTGTGGAGTTCCTCAAGGTTCTCCATTATCCCCTATTCTTTTTCTATTCTACATTTCTGAATTGCATGAGACTGTGCATACTCCCTCTTCTGGTGTATCTGCCCTGGGGTTTGCAGATGATACAAATCTGCTTGCTTTTGGTCACTCCTTGAAAAGTAACCTTCTGAAGTTAAAGAACACACACCTCAAATGTCTATCATGGGCTGCAAGACATGGAATAGTCTTCTCTCCTGAGAAATATGAAATACTTCATTTTTCCAGAAGAAGATCAGACAATCTTCAGCTCAATGTTAAAGGCCGGGCCGGGTTCACACAGAAACCGGTACGGTCTGTTGCTTTGTAGGGCGGATTCTAGACAGGGACTCGGTAGAGGAATAGACAGGTGGAGTAACTCTCCTGTGCTATTGTCTCAGTACGATGGATTCGTATTGTGTGTTCAGCCTGGAGAGCTAATCCCTCCGGGCCCTTTGGGGGGTCTTTATACAGATGCCCCAAGGGGGGGGGTCTCCTCAAGGGGTATCATCCTTTTGGGTGGACAAGCTCCTCGCTTAGCTCCTGCTCGTCCACCGGACAAGCTCCTCGCTTAGCTCCTGCTTGTCCACCAGATCAGTCAGATGTTGTTCCGCATGACTAACACTCCTCCCTCGCTTACCTGGGCTATTCCAGCCTAGGCCTTAACACTATCCCCTCCCTCCAAGGGTTCTGTCCCCAGATCCTTTTTGTTCCTGCTTCTCTTTTGTCATGAACCAAAGCCAGACAACTTGAACTTGTCATCGCAGTTTTCTCTCTTGTCGTATTGGCAAAATAGGCAAGGAATCAAAAATCACATGCAGTGCTTGTTGTTGTGACCACGCTAAGTGTGTCGTGAGCTCTGCATCATCTTTTTATTGTCAGTGTGTTGAGAAGGGTTGTCGCTGCGACCTTCATCTCTCGGAATCAGAATGGAAGAAGATGGAACTTGAGCGCGAGCAGCTTGAGGCTCAGCTGCGGGAGACTGATGACCAATTGTCAAAGTTGCTTCCCTGGCAGATCTGCCTCCACCGGCAGCTGGGTCATCTCTCACAGAAGAAGGCTGATGCTATCTGTCGTGAGCTGTCAGCTATCAAGGATCAAGAGTCTCTTGATGCTCAGGAACAAGAGGCCCTCTGCGTTATCCGCGAACAGGAGGCCTGTCAGGCTGCTGCTCCACCGTCCTTTGAGGACATCTTCTCTTCGGAGACTTTGGCTTCTCTTGAGCTGTTGTCTCTGTCAGACCTGGTCGCTGTGGGTTTGCTCAGTGGTAATCCACCAGCTTCTGGTTCATCGCAGAGCTGAAGTTCTCGGTTGGTTCCCACAAATTCTCCTCTTCGTCAAATCCTAACCACTTCACCAGGTACTCAGTTTTCCATCTGTTTCTTCGACTATCCAGGATCCTTTTGACATCGTACTCTTCTTTGTCATCCTCGAAGTTCTATTCTGTCTTGATCTCTGCATCGCTGGGTGCTGGTTCGAGCAGCGAGACGTGGAATACTCAGTGTATCCTTGCTTTTCATGGCAGTCTCAGTTGATAGTTGACCTTCCCAGTGCGCTTCTTGATTTCGAATAGTCTGATTCGTACGTGGTCCAGCTTTTTGCTTGGTCACTTCAAGCGCAGGTTTTTTGTTGATAGGTAGACCTTATCCCCTCTTTCCAGGGTTGGTCCCTTCAACCTTTTGTTGTGTAATCAGCGGGCGGTAGTGTTCTAGGCACGGTCAATTGTTGTTTTCATCATCTTGTGCATAGCAGTGAGTTTGCTAACATCAACAACATTGCCTCCTGCTGTTGCCTGCCATCAGGGGTTTCTTCCGTAGTTCGCAAAGAATAGTGTTGTCTCTGTCACGCTGTGTTGCTGGTTGTTGTACACAAACTGGGCTATTGGTAGCAGTTCCACCCAGTTGTCCTGCTGGTGGTTGACGTAGTGTTGTAGATACTGCTCCATTGTCTGGTTTGTCCACTCAGTTTGTCTGTCGGTTTGTGGGTGGTAGGCCGTTGACATCCTTGTATCAATGCCAAGTTGCCTTGTCCACGTGTTCCAGAATTTCGAGGTGAAGAGTTTGTCTTGATCTGAGATAATTGTCTTTAGTAGCCCTCAGTGGCTTACCAGCTCTTTGAGTAGGACGCTCGCAAGTTTGTTCGTGGTTCCTGACTCTTTCCACAGGACCAGGTGGGTGTATTTGGTGAGCTTGTCAACAACCACCAAAATGCTATCGTATACCACCTTTATTGCTGGGTCTGTTGACTTTGGCAACTTGACCACAAAATCCATCATGATAGTTTCCCATGGTGCCTTGGGTAGGTCTATTTGCTGTGCCTGCCTGTAGGGCTTATGCCTTGATAGTTTGTTCTTCGCGCACTGTTCACAGTTGCGGATGAACTCTGTCACCTTGCGCTTCATTCCGTCGAAGTGGTAGTTCCTTTGGATTTTCTCCAAGGTTTTATCTCACCCGGGGTGTCCGTGCAAAGGCCTGTCATAGTGCCTCCGGATCACCTCCTCTTGTGCTCTTTCTGGCACAATTTCCTTTTTGTTTGCTGTCTTGTGGCCAAGGGTAAGGAGTGGACTCTTTGTTTCTGTTGTTGCCAGTTGGGGTTGGGCATAGACCAGGGTTTGTCCTTTTGTCGCTAGGATTGGGTGTTCCTCTGTTGTTTTCTCATCCAT
Organism: Lichina pygmaea; assembly: GCA_963422465.1. NCBI lineage: Eukaryota > Fungi > Ascomycota > Lichinomycetes > Lichinales > Lichinaceae > Lichina > Lichina pygmaea. The sequence goes on from OY730170.1 coordinate 3,131,484, forward strand.
CAGGTCTGGTCACCTGCTGAGAGCATCCGCTCAAGCATTTTCAGTGCCCTTCCGGTAGAGGATTTGGAAGTTGTATGATGCTAACAACTCTGCCCATCGAACTTGTCATTGGTTTAGCTTCTTTGTTGTTGTGAAGTAAGCTAAGTTCTTGTGGTCTGAGTACATGTCTACCGTGTATTTTGCCCCTTCCAAGTAAGGCCTCCATTCTTGGAATACGTCGACAATTGCTAGCAATTCTTTGTCGTGAACATCATACCTCAGTTCTGGGCCAGAGAACTTTCTTGATCAATACACGACAGGGTGTAAGCAGTTGTCAGCGTCTGGTTGACACAAGCAGGATCCTAATGCTTGGTCCAAGGCATCAGTTTCCAGAATGATCCTCTTCTCAGGATCAAATGATGCCAAAATGGGTGTGGAGATGAATTTATCCTTCAACTCCTGGAAGGCTGCTTGTTGGCTCTCCCCCCACCTGAAAGATTTGTTCTTTCTGGTTAACTCTGTCAAGACTGCTACTGTTCTTGAGTAGTCCTTGATGAATTGTCAGTAGAAGTTTGCAAATCCTAGGAAGGATTGTACTTCTTTGAGGTTTTTGGGTGTTGGCCAGTCTCGTACTGCTGCTGTCTTTGTGTTGTCCATTCAGATTCCTTCTGTTGTCAGGATCAACTCTAAATATTCCACTTCTTTTGTGTGGAAAACACTTTTATCCAGGTGTAACCTCATTCCTGCTTTCTGGAGTGCATGTAGGATCTTCTTGACATGCTGTTTATACTTCTCCAAGGTTCCATTGGTGTATACCAAGACATCATCAATATAAGCGGTGACAAATATGTCCAGGTATTATCAGAGGACAGTGTTAATGAGTGATTGGAATGTTGCCAGTGCATTCGTAAGACTGAATGGCATCATAGTATACTTGTAGTGCCTGTACCTTGTACAAAAAGCTGTCTTCCATTCTTCGCTGTCTTTCATCCTAACCAGGTTGAAAGTACCTCGAATGTTGAACTTGGTAAACTATTTGGCTCCTTGGATCCAGTCTTGGATTTCCAATATCAATGGCAGTGGGTAGTGGTTTTTCACCGTAATCGCATTTAGCCACTGATAATCAACACACAGTCGAAGTTTGCTGTCTTTCTTTGGCACAAACAATATCAGGTATCCAGCCGGTGATGTTGAAAGTCTTATGAACTCTTTCGCTAGGTTCTTGTCCAGGTAGTCTCTCAGGGCCTCAAGCTCTTTTGCTGATAGAGTGTAGATAGGGCTGTGTGTGGGTTTTTTTCTGTCTTCCAGCAGAATCTCGTGGTCCCACTCCTGATGTTCCAGTAGTGTCATGATCACTGTTTCTTCGAACATCTCCTGGTATTCTTTATACTCACTTGGCAACTGTGGTGCCTGAGTCTCGCCCACGGCGTCTTGCGTAGTGCAAAGTTGTTGTGTTCGGAGTTTCATCCAGGCCACACAGGCCTGCCCGCGCTGGTGGTATTTCTTCCACCATGTCAGTGAGATTTCTTTAATCATCACCCCTGGTTCTGATGTGACCAGTGTTCTGTCCGGAAAGACTAGTTGCCTTCTTTTCCAGTCAATCCTTGGGTTTTGTTTTTCCAACCACGGAAGTCCTAATATAACTTTGTGTAGTATCTGGACCAAGTCGAATTCCTCTGTTCTGATCGTCATGCCATAGACACTCAGTCTCAGACTCTTGGTCTCCTTCATCACTTGTCCCTTGTCTTTGGAGAGTGGTGTTCTGTCCACTACCGTCAACTGGTAGAGGTCTTTCTTGCCTTGGACTGGAACCTTGTTTCTTCTGGCAAAGCTTTCTGACATGAAGTTGCCAGTCACACCAGAGTTGATCATGGCCTTAGCCAACTGCCCATTGACTCTGATCTTGATGTGAAAGTGCAGGCTGCAGGCTGTTGCGTCAAGGCTCAGCTTGACTCCTTCCTCCTGGGGTGTTGTCTTGCCTGCTCTTCCAACCCTGGTTTTGAAGAGTGCTGCTAGTTTTTTGAGCTGCCTAGGCCCTGGGCCTGACACTCTACCACGTGTTGTTTGCATCGTGTGGTGAGGCATTGTTCCCACAGGTCTTGGTTGCAATCATCAGCAATGTCTCTGACCTGTATGATGCTGAGGGTATTGTCAACCCATCGTGATGCTTGCATCTTCCCTATTTCTGATAGGGTTGTGTCCTGTCATCGAAGGACAGGTTTGTCGGGGACTGGTGGTGGCTGGGCTTCCTCGTCATCAACCTGTTCCTCTCTATAGCTGGTTGTGTCAAACTCAGAGATCAGGTCATCTTCCCAGTGGATTCCGTTGACCTTCCTTCAGACCTTGTCAAGGTGGTCCAAGGTTTCTTGGAGTATGTTCTCAAGTTTTTCGGCGTGTTGTTGGAGGTTGTCCTCCTCTCTGAGGAGTGCTGCCTCAGGGTGATTGTGGGGCAGTGTGCCTTGGGGGGCCCTCTGGGGCTCCTCCATCCCCCTGCCTTTCCAGGCACTCGTGGTGTTCAACTACTTCCCTTTGCCCTTCTTGTTCTTCTTCTTGCTCCTGCAGTTCACCGCAAGGTGGCCCACTTTCTGACAGTTGTAACACTTCTGTGTCTCCTTCTTTTGTGGTTCTGCCATGTTGATTTCCATGGGTACCAAGCTGTAGTTACCTTGGCAGGTGTTGGCTTTTTCTTCACCCATGGTTTTGTCTGCTTGCCTTGCTTCTCAAGCTCTCTCTCAAACTGTCGGTTGTTGATATGAGCTGCAGTCTTGATTATTTCGTAGAGCTCAGTTGGTCAGTCTTCTTGCGCGATGTCATCCTTGACTTGTTCTCTGAGGCCTTGGTAGAATAGTGCTGTTAGTGCACTGTCCCCCCACTGGGTCCTCACTGCTAGTTGTTGGAACTTCGCCGCAAATTCCGATGCTGATCCAGTTTGCCGCAGTGCTTGGAGCTTTTGTTCTGTATCCTTTTCCTCGTCAAGGATCCCAAACATCTTTCTCATGGCTGTCTTAAAGGTTTTCAAGCTTCCCATGACCTGTCGGGTATTGTCTTCTTGCTCCTTGGGGTCTGCCTGATTGTCTAGGTAATCCCTTAAGTAGACGTTGAACCAAGCGAAGACTGGTCCTTCCAGGTAGGAGGCTGCAAATAGCACCTTCTCCTGGTCTGTCAGGAACTGGGCTGTGTTGAACCCATAGTAGAGCTCCAGTTGTGAGAAGAACAACTCCAGTCCTCCCCTGGATCTATTGTACCTCTTCAGGGCACCTACCTTCAAGGGCTTCGGGGGTAGGTTAACAATAGGTGCTGCCTGGACAGCCTGGGCCTGAGCCACCTGAGCAGCCTGGGCTTGGGCTGCCTGAGAAGGGGTAGGGCTTTGTGGATCCACTATTGTATCAAGTCAGTGTCCTGTATGTTAGAGGCTGAAACTGTTAAAGACTGGGCTGGGTTCACACAGAAACTGGTACAGTCTGTTGCTTTGTAGGGTGGATTCTAGACAGGAACTTGGTAGAGGAATAGACAGGTGGGGTAACTCTCCTGTGCTATTGTCTCAGTATGATGGATTTGTATTGTGTGTTCAGCCTGGAGAGCTAATCCCTCCGGGCCCTTTGGGGGGTCTTTATACAGATGCCCCAAGGGGGGGGGTCTCCTCAAGGGGTATCATCCTTTTGTGTGGACAAGCTCCTCGCTTAGCTCCTGCTTGTCCACCAGACAAGCTCCTCGCTTAGCTCCTGCTCGTCCACCAGACAAGCTCCTTGCTTAGCTCCTGCTTGTCCACCGGACGAGCTCCTCGCTTAGCTCCTGCTTGTCCACCGGATCAGTCGGATGTTGTTCCGCATGACTAACACTCCTCCCTCACTTACCTGGGCTGTTCCAGCCTAGGCCTTAACACTCAAGCTCAGACTGGGGAATGTGATTCTCAAACCAAAAGAAGAAGTGCGAGTACTTGGAGTGTACCTAGATGCAAAGCTCCACTGGCACAAACACCAGAGGATTATTCTTCAAAAAGCACAGAAAGCACTCTCTTCTCTTTCTAGAACTTCCTATTCTACTTGGGGCTTTCCAGTTCACACATCACGTCTGGTGTACACTGCTATACTGAGATCTCTACTGAGCTATGCAGTGGGGATCTGGTTTAACCCTCTAAGAAAATCCTCCAATATCTCTTCTCTTGTTTCATTTCAAAACAGATGCCTAAGACTTATTGGGGATGCCTTCAAAGCCACTCCTTCTTTTCTATTAGAGAGTGAGCTTTTTCTTCTACCTCTAGACCTATACTTTAAATTTCGCACTGCCTGTTTTCTTTCTTCTATTCAAAACTCCCCTCTCAAATACTTCCTTGACAGTATCTTTTCCACTATTTCCAGCTATGCCTCTCTCTTGAAGAAACCTTTAAAGGAATCCTCAACTATCTCTCCCAAGTGGAAATTCACTTGGTTAAGTCAAATAACTACTAACCAGGCTAGTTCAAAGAAAGAACTACAAAAGCTCTTTACTAAAGAGTGGGAAGACCAATAGGAAGAGAAGAAAAGAAGAAGCTATCCAGGCTGGCAGACTTTCTGTCAAAAGCCACACAAAAACAATCTGAAGCTCTACAAAGAGTTACAGAAAGCTGAGGCAAGTCTGCTACTGCAAATCAGGACTGGAAGAATTGGTCTGGCAAGTTTTCTTTTCAGAGCTGGAGTTCCTGACTTCCCTACCCCACTATGTGTGTGTGGCCAAGCAGAAGAAACTGCAAAACATATCACCTCTTCATGCTCTCTTTATTCAAGACAAAGACAACAAGTCTCTTTTAATCCCCAAGACTTCACCACTATTATTTCAAACCCAGAGCTACTACAGAAGTTCTTGTACTGGTTTATGTCTTTGAAAAGACTAAACCAGTTTAATCTAGCTTTCAAACTCCACTATTCCCAATCCAATACCTAGATTCTCTTCTCTTACCAGAAACTTCAAGATTCCTTTTGTTACATTCCCTAGTCACACCCTGCCTTCAGTTTTTATCCCTTCAAAGGTTTTCTGAAGGAGTTCACTATTAGCTAGAAGATCTGCATGGCTGTAAAGCTACTACCAGTGTAAGAATCAAATAAATAAATAAAAATAAAAAACCTTTGAAGAATGGCGAGCAGAGCTTGAAGGATGTCCAGAACCTGTCAAGGTGATCTCTGATCACAAGAACTTGGAGTACTTCATGTTGTCAAAGTGCCTTTCCCGCTGTCAAGCCTGTTGGAGTGAGTTCTTGTCACACTTCAATTTCAAGATCAGCTACTGTCCAGGCAGTCAGTGCAAGGCCGACACCCTCACTTGACATTCCCAAGACCTCCTGTCAGACAGTGATCTCTGTCAAGACTTCATGGAGCAAGTCGTCCTCAAGCCCAAGAATCTTGCACATTCAGAGGTTTAAGTCAAGCCTATCCAGATCCTGAGATGTTCAGAAGCTGCACCAGTTGACACTGAACCTGATGCTACACCTCTTTCAGACATTATCCAAGCTGCCTATAACAACCTTGCTGAAGGTGATCCAGTGGTAACAGTGTCACAGATGCTAAGGGATAGTGTCAGGCACAGTTGAGAAGTGTCTCTCTCAGACTGCAGCTTGGAAAATGACTGTCTCTTCTAAAAGAACTGACTCTGGATCCCTGAGAACAATAAGCTACGCCTACACCTGTTCCAAGAAGCCCATGACCAAGCAATAGCTGGCCACACTGGGATTGCCAAGACTCATAATCTTCTGTCTTGTTGGTACTATTGGCCAAAGATGGTGAACATCATACGGCAGTACATCAGGAATTGTCATGTCTACTCTCAAGCAAAGCCTGCCTGTGATCACCAAGGAGAGCTGCTGTCTCTTCCTGTGCCTCAGCAACGTTGGCAGGATCTGGCTATGGATTTCATTACTGACTTGCCCAAGTCAAGAGATGCCTGCTTCCCTGGTGCCAAGCACATCTGGGTCATCACTGACTGTCTCACCAAAGAACACCACTTTGTGCCATGTACCAAGATGACAACCTCGCATCTTGTCTGGATGTTCATCCAGTTTGTTGTCTGTACCCATGGCTTGCCCAGGAGTATTGTCTCAGACAGAGGAGGTCAGTTTGTCAGCTTATTCTGGAAAGCACTCTGTGCCTATCTTGACATCATGCTACGACTATCCTCAGGACACTACCCAGAGACAGATGGTCAGACAGAACAAGAGAATCAGATGCTTGAACGCTACCTGAGATCCTATTTCAACTATCTCCAAGATGACTGGGTCCAATAGCTTCCTCTGGCAGAGTTCACGCAGAACAATGCCCAGTCTGATTCCTCTGGCATGTCACTGTTCTTTGCCAACAAAGAGTTCTATCCACAGCTCAGCATCACACCCACGAGTGAAGCCTGCAACCAAGATGCTATGGAAATCTCTGGAGAAATAACGCAGATTCTGGAACAGTTGCAAGCTGAACTCCGACTATCCCAGGAAGCTCAAGCTCACACTGCCAATTTGCATCAAGTCCTGTCACTATCCTATCAAACTAGAGATCTTGTTTGGCTGAATACCAAGAACATCAGAACACGCCGCCTATGCAAAAAGCTTGACGACAAGTGGATTGGACTATTCAAGGTGTTGAAGACAGTCGGAAGCTGTGCCTGCCATCTGGAGCTTCCACACACTCTCAAGATCCACCCTGTCTTTCATGTTTCCCTTCTACATCTGACACCTGCTAATCCTATCCCTGGCCAATCAAATAAACACCCTGGCCCTGTCATTGGTCAAGACACAGATGAAGAGTTCCAGGTTGAAGAAATCCTTGACTCCAAGCCAGCAATGTCTTGACAGAAGTTCAAGTACCTGGTCAAATAGTCTGGATGGCCAATTGAAGATGCCACTGAAGAGCCTATTGAGTATCTTGACAACACCAAAGACACTATCTACAACTTCCATGAGAAATACCCAAGGAAACCACGGCCACAGAACTACGCCCACAAGCGGCCTGAGGCTCACAGGAGTTTGCCATGTGAAGGAGGGGGGTAATGTCACAGTTCTGGCCCAGTTGCATATCTGGCACAAGTCACACACCTTGCCGGGAAGTTCCATCTGCACGCACCTTGCCGGGAAGTTCTATCTGCACTGTTGCCTGTTTGCTCCGCTGTTGCCTGATCCCCTGCCTATAAGAACTTCTCCTGCTTCCCCAGCTTCTTCTCTTCTTTTCTCTTTTTCTTCCTTTCTTGTCTTTCGTCTTGTACATCAAGCCAAGTCTCAAGTCTCAAGCCAAGTCAGGTCAAGGTTACCAAATCAGTTAGGCTCGAGTTCTGCTCTGCTATTGCCTTGTCACAGTTAATACCCAAGGAGGGAAGTATGGCAACGCACTCCAGGCAGCATCATCTGGAGGCCACAACAGGATTGTTGAGCTGCTGCTTGGCAAAGGTGCTGATATCAATGTCCAAGAAGAGTATTATGGCAACACACTCCAGGCAGCATCATTTGGAGACCACGACAGGATTGTTGAGCTACTGCTTGACAAGGGTGCTGATGTTAATGCCCAAGGGTTTTATAGCAACGCACTCCAGGCAGTATCATCTGGAGGCCACAACAGGATTGTTGAGCTGCTGCTTGGTAAAGGTGCTGATATCAATGCCCAAGGAGGGGAGTATGGCAACGCACTCCATGCAGCATCATCTGAAGGTGTTAAGGCCTAGGCCGGAACAGCCCAGGTAAGCGAGGGAGGAGTGTTAGTCATACAGAACAACATCCGACTGATCCGGTGGATAAGCAAGAGCTAAGTGAGGAGCTCATCCGGTGGACAAGCAGGAGCTAAGCGAGGAGCTTGTCTGGTGGACGAGCAGGAGCTAAGCGAGGAGCTTGTCCACACAAAAGGATGATACCCCTCAAGGAGACCCCCCCCCTTGGGGCATCTGTATAAAGACCCCCCAAAGGGTCCGGAGGGATTAGCTCTCCAGGCTGAACACAATACACACACATCGTACTGAGACAATAGTACAGAGAGAGAGTTACTTATCTGTCTATTTCTCTATCAAGTCCCTGTCTAGAATCCACCCTGCGAAGCAACAGACTGTACTGGTTTCTGTGTGAACCCAGCCCAGCCTTTAACAGTTTCAGCCTCTAACATATAGGACACTGACTTGATACAATAGTGGATCCACGAAGCCCTACCCCTTCTCAGGCAGCCCAAGCCCAGGCTGCTCAGGTGGCTCAGGCCCAGGCTGTCCAGGCAGCACCTATTGTTAACCTACCCCTGAAGCCCTTGAAGGTAGGTGCCCCGAAGAGGTATGATGGATCCAGGGGAGGACTGGAGTTGTTCTTCTCACAACTGGAGCTCTACTATGGGTTCAACACAGCCCAGTTCCTGACAGACCAGGAGAAGGTGCTATTTGCAGCCTCCTACCTGGAAGGACCAGCCTTCGCTTAGTTCAACATCTACTTAAGAGATTACCTAGACAATCAGGCAGACCCCAAGGAGCAAGAAGACAATACCTGACAGGTCATGGGAAGCTTGAAAACCTTTAAGACAGCTATGAGAAAGATGTTTGGGATCCTTGATAAGGAAAGGGATGTGGAACAAAAGCTCCAAGCACTGCGGCAAACTGGATCAGCATCAGAATTTGCGGCAAAGTTCTAACAACTAGCAGTGAGGACCCAGTGAGGAGACAGTGCACTAACAGCACTATTCTACCAAGGCCTCAAGGAACAGGTCAAGGATGACATCGCGTGAGGAGACTGACCAACTGAGCTCTACAAAATGATCAAGACTGCAGCTCACATCAACAACTGACAGTTTGAAAGAGAGCTTGAGAAGTGAGGCAAGCAGACAAAACTATGGGTGAAGAAAAAGCCAACACCCGCCAAAGATAACTACAGCTTGGTACCCATGGAAATCAATGTGGTGGAACCACAAAAGAAGGAGACACGGAAGTGTTACAACTGCCAGAAAGTGGGCCACTTTGCGGTGAACTGCAGGAGCAAGAAGAAGAACAAGAAGGGCAAAGGGAAGCAGTTGAACACTACAAGCACCTGGAAAGGCAGGGAGACAGAGGAGCCCCAGAGGGCCCCCCAAGACACACTGCCCCACAATCACCCTGAGGCAGTACTCCTCAGAGAGGAGAACAACCTCCGACAACACACTGAAAAACTTGAGAACATGCTTCAGGAAACCTTGGATTGTCTCAACAAGGTCTAAAGAAAGATCAACGGAATCCACTGGGAGGAAGACCTGATCTCCGAGTTTGACACAACTGGCTATATGGAGGAACAGGTTGATGACAAGGAAGCCCAGCCACCACCAGTCCCCGACAAACCTGTCCTTTGACGACAGGACGCAACCCTATCAGAAATAGGGGAGACGCAAGTGTCACGATGGGTTGATGATACTCTCAGCATCACACAGGTCAGAGACATCACCACACAAGTGGACCTACACCAGGCCACAACAGCAGCCTGCGGACAACCTTGTTGGAAGGTGTGCGAGGATGACCACTGCAAGGAACACCTTCTAGAGAAAAGAAAGAAGATGTGGTTCCCAGGATCCAAGGCAGAAGTGTGATGGAATATGCACATCCAAAGGGTCAACCCTGAACAAGACGATTGCAACCAAGATCTGTGGGAACAATACCTCACCACACGATGCAAACAACACATGGTAGAGCGTCAGGCCCAGGGCCTAGGCAGCTCAAAAAACTAGCAGCACTCTTCAAAACCGGGGTTGGAAGAGCAGGCAAGACAACACCCCGGGGGGAAGAAGTCAAGCTGAGCCTTGACACAACAGCCTGCAGCCTGCACTTTCACATCAAGATCAGAGTCAATGGGTGGTTGGCTAAGGCCATGATCAACTCTGGTGTGACTGGCAACTTCATGTCAGAAAGCTTTGCCAGAAGAAACAAGATTCCAGTCCAAGGCAAGAAAGACCCCTACCAGTTGACAGTGGTGGACAGAACACCACTCTCCAAAGACAAGGGACAAGTGATGAAGAAGACCAAGAGTCTGAGACTGAGTGTCTATAGCACAATGATCGGAACAGAGAAATTCAACTTAGTCCGGATACCACACAAAGTTATATTAGGACTTCCGTGGTTGGAAAAACAAAACCCAAGGATTGACTGGAGAAGAAGGCAACTAGTCTTTCCAGATAAGACACTGGTCACGTCAGAACCAGGGGTGACAATTAAAGAAATCTCAAAAACTCTTCCCAGAACCATGTTCTTCAAGGACCATCAATTTTGACAAACACCACAATTTGTCATATGTTCTGGAAAACAGCCGAGTTCCTCTCTGAAACCACCCAAACCTTAAGGTGAAAACCCATCACCTTTGAGAATCACACCTGTTTGTCAAAAGATGTGATCTTGAATCCATGATCTTCTTCTTCAACAACCAGCAATCTACCCACAACCAGAGAGAGAGTCTCAGGATAAGAGGAATGGTTAGAGTCTGACTGACTCTGGAGCTAGCAGAGTCTTTGGCTCAAGGAAAGTCTAGATAGGGGGTCTGGTCCCTAGTCTAGGTTAATACTTCTAGCTTTGCCCAGAGCTTAGTTGGAAAAAGCTGCCCAGGAAAGTCTAGTCTTGGGGATTAGTCCCAGGACTAGATTATTACTGCTGGGAAACCAGGTGACTCTTCTTTCTGGCAGTACTCTGCAGACAGGAAACACCCAACCAGTGCCAAACAATCTCTAACATGGCTCCCAAGAAGAAAAAACCCACCTTTTCAGAAAGTAACACCAGAGCTACACCAGCTATACTCTCCCAACCAGCTCCCAGTCTGGCTAGCACCCAGTCCAGCTCTCCTACCCCCCAACCAGCTCCCCAGAGTGACTACAAACTAGTAGACTCCTGGATCAAAACTCAACCAGTCCCAGAATCCATTCTGAAAAGCTGGGAAAATATCAAAAAGAACTCCTTCCCTACAGAAGCCCAGTCTAGCTCCACTGGCCTCACCAACAGAATCTTCCAGGAGCTGGAGAATATCAACAAGCGGCTGGACAAACAAGAAGCCAAGCCATCATATACCCAGGCTGTCCAAAAATCTATTCCAGCACAAATCCCTCTACCTGCAAGAATTCTCAAAGAAGTTCTTGTACATCCTGGTATCCAGCCACCTGACATGGCTAATAGAACTCACATCCAGCTTTTCCAGACTCTTCAAGACAGACTACCCAGCCTCTACAACAAGCAGGTCAGAGCAGTAAGGAAACTTCCTTCAGGGGATATCCTTATTAACACAGAAAGCCAAGAGACTAAAGTCTTCCTAGAGAAAAACCCTGCCTGGGTATCAGCTATCTTCACAAAGGAAGCAACCATCCAGCCCAAGAGATTTCCAGTTCTGATCCATGGAGTCAGAACAGAAGATATCCAACCTGAAGACCTGGAGAAAACCTGCCAGATAATCCAGAACAGTAACCCATCTCTGAGCAAGCAAATCACCATCCTGAGAGCCTACTGGTCTAAGAAGGCTATAGCTCAAAAGAAGCCAGTTACCTCTCTCCACCTGGATCTGGCTACCCCTGAACAAGCCAATCTTTTGATTGAGAGTGGGCTAGTGCTGGGGCACAGGATGCATGAAGCAGAACCTTTTCTGGCAGACACAGTTATTGCACAATGTTTCAAGTGCTTTGGCTATAGGCACCAAGCACGCTTCTGCAAGAACAAAGCTGTGTGTGGTGCCTGTGGAGGCCAGCATGAAAGGAGAGCCTGCCAAGTTCCTGAACAGCTTCTCAAGCCAAAATGCTGCAACTGCAGAGGAGCTCACCCAGCCTGGGCCAGTGTCTGTCCAGTACGCCAGGAAGCAGCCAAGAAGGCAAGAGAAGCATGGAACACACGCCCAGGAAAATATGAGATCCCAACAGCTACCTCTGTTCCAGCTCTACAACCCCCCCCAGTTATGTCTTTCCCTCTCTCTCAGTCTCTACCAGGGGGGAAAAAACATAAAACAGCTGAGCCAAGCAGAAGCTCAGAGAGACTCAGAGGTGCACTCCCAGAAGTGCAAATTCTTTCTTCAAGATCAGCCAACTCTGGAGGAAAGCTACCAGCTAACTCCTTCAAGATCTTTGATGCTGAGATGTCTGCATGAAAGACACAAAGCTGACACTTCTCCAGTATAATGTGCAAAAAAGCCAATCAGTCCAAGAGCTACTGCTAGCAACCTCAGCTCTCCAAGAGGTGGACATTATTGCACTTCAAGAGCCCTGGAAAAACCCTCACCTAGAAACAAGCACTTCAACTGTTTTCTCTTCCTTTCTTCCTCTCTACTGTTCAGAGATTGGCAGAACACTTTTTCTTATTAATAAAAATCTGAAACTCTCTTCTCTTCATCCTACCTTCTGGAATAAAGACTTTGTTTCTCTTGAAATCTACTTGGAAAACTCTTCTACTTCTCTTTGGGTACATAATCTCTACTTCACCCCATCAAGTCAAGAAAACTACACAGAGGCATCAGAAGCTCTTCTCTGTTTACTCCAAAATGCTTTACAAGAACAAGGACAACATATTCTTCTCACAGACTCAAATCTTCACCACCCAGACTGGTCAAAGAAAAGAAGACTGTACTCTGAGACTGCAAACAAGTTTCAAGACCTAATGAAAGATTTAAATCTGGATTTAGCTATTGCACCTTTCACCCCTACCAGAGCAAGATCTCTTTCTGAAAAACCATGTTCTTCTATTGATCTGTCTTTTATTTCTTCTTCTCTTTCTAACTCTCTGATTTTCTCTAAAGTGGCTCTTCAGTTCTTTCATGGGTCTAACCACAGACCTGTACTAACCTGCCTGGACCTGGATCCTCCAAGGAAAATCTGGAAACCAGAAAGAAACTGGAGAACACTGGACTCAAACCTTGCAAGAGTAGAGTGTGAGAAGCTACACCTGCCCTTCCACTTCCAAGACAAATATGAAGTGGATGAGTACTTGGAGTATCTTGACAACTTTCTCCAAGAAATAGCAAGCAAATCCACACAGCTCCAGAAGCAATCTGGCCACTCAGTTCCCTGGTGGAATCAAGAGATCCAAAACAAGGTTAAAGAGGAAAGAAGAGTAAGAAGAAAAGTGCAAAAAAAGCAAGCAAGTCAAGAGGAACTTGAGCAAGCAACTAAGCTCAAGAAAAAGGCAGTCAGAGATGGAAAACAGAACACTTTCAGACACCAAATCCATGAGCTGGCCAGCTCTTCAAAGTTCTGGAAGCTTGCAAAGTGGGGAAAGTCCAAAGCCAACAAGACTCCTGATCTTCCTCTGGTTCCTGACCTGGAAACACAAGAAGGAATAGCCAAAACCTTTGAGGAAAAGACTAAAGCCTTCTCACAACAGTTCTTTCCAAAAGCTCTAGTTCCAGAACCAGGCTCAGAAAGCTCCCAGACTATCTCTGAGATACAGCTCTCCCAGGAGGTAACATGTGAAGAAGTGGAGCAAATTCTGGCCAAGAAGAAACCTTTCACAGCAGGAGGGAGAGATAAGCTGCCAAATGGATTTCTGAGAGCTCTGGGGCCTAGGTTCTGCCAAGCTCTAGCTATTCTGACTTCAACATGCTGGAAACTGGAGTACTTCCCTGAAAGATTTAAGAGTGCAAAAACAGTCTGCTTGAGGAAACCTGGCAAGAGAACCTACAATCAAGCTAAAGCCTGGCGCCCTATAGCTCTGCTAAACACAACAGGCAAGCTGATGGAAGCTATTGCTGCAGCCAGACTAAGCAAGATAGCAGAAGAAGCTGGACTATTGCCAGATATCCAGATGGGCTTTAGGAAAGGAAGATCCACAGAAGCAGCACTTTTCCTTCTAATCTCCCAAGTGGAAAAAGTCTGGAAGGAAGGCATGGTTGCATCCCTACTCTCACTGGATATCTCAGAAGCCTATGACAGAGTTCTCCCCAAGATACTACAGCAAATTCTGAAAAGAAAAGGAATACCTGCCTGGCTAGCTTCCTGGATCTACTCCTTCTGTGATAAGCACTCTACCACTCTTGTCTTTGATGATTCTGAGTCTTGTTCAATTCCTATTCATTGTGGAGTTCCTCAAGGTTCTCCATTATCCCCTATTCTTTTTCTATTCTACATTTCTGAATTGCATGAGACTGTGCATACTCCCTCTTCTGGTGTATCTGCCCTGGGGTTTGCAGATGATACAAATCTGCTTGCTTTTGGTCACTCCTTGAAAAGTAACCTTCTGAAGTTAAAGAACACACACCACAAATGTCTATCCTGGGCTGCAAGACATGGAATAGTCTTCTCACCTGAGAAATATGAAATACTTCATTTTTCCAGAAGAAGATCAGACAATCTTCAGCTCAAGCTCAGACTGGGGAATGTGATTCTCAAACCAAAAGAAGAAGTGTGAGTACTTGGAGTGTACCTAGATGCAAAGCTCCACTGGCACAAACACCAGAGGATTATTCTTCAAAAAGCACAGAAAGCACTCTCTTCTCTTTCTAGAACTTCCTATTCTACTTGGAGCTTTCCAGTTCACACATCATGTCTGGTGTACACTGCTATACTGAGATCTCTACTGAGCTATGCAGTGGGGATCTGGTTTAACCCTCTAAGAAAATCCTCCAATATCTCTTCTCTTGTTTCATTTCAAAACAGATGCCTAAGACTTATTGGGGGTGCCTTCAAAGCCACTCCTTTTTTTCTATTAGAGAGTGAGCTTTTTCTTCTACCTCTAGACCTATACTTTAAATTTCGCACTGCCTGTTTTCTTTCTTCTATTCAAAACTCCCCTCTCAAATACTTTCTTGACAGTATCTTTTCCACTATTTCCAGCTATGCCTCTCTCTTGAAGAAACCTTTAAAGAAATCCTCAACTATCTCTCCCAAGTGGAAATTCACTTGGTTAAGTCAAATAACTACTAACCAGGCTAGTTCAAAGAAAGAACTACAAAAGCTCTTTACTAAAGAGTGGGAAGACCAATAGAAAGAGAAGAAAAGAAGAAGCTATCCAGGCTGGCAGACTTTCTGTCAAAAGCCACACAAAAACAATCTGAAGCTCTACAAAGAGTTACAGAAAGCTGAGGCAAGTCTGCTACTGCAAATCAGGACTGGAAGAATTGGTCTGGCAAGTTTTCTTTTCAGAGCTGGAGCTCCTGACTTCCCTACCCCACTATGTGTGTGTGGCCAAGCAGAAGAAACTGCAAAACATATCACCTCTTCATACTCTCTTTATTCAAGAGAAAGACAACAAGTCTCTTTTAATCCCCAAGACTTCACCACTATTATTTCAAACCCAGAGCTACTACAGAAGTTCTTGTACTGGTTTATGTCTTTGAAAAGACTAAACCAGTTTAATCTAGCTTTCAAACTCCACTATTCCCAATCCAATACCTAGATTCTCTTCTCTTACCAGAAACTTCAAGATTCCTTTTGTTACATTCCCTAGTCACACCCTGCCTTCAGTTTTTATCTCTTCAAAGGTTTTCTGAAGGAGTTCACTATTAGCTAGAAGATCTGCATGGCTGTAAAGCTACTACCAGTGTAAGAATCAAATAAAATAAAATAAAAAAAAGAAATCTCACTGACACGCTGGAAGAAATACCACCAGCACGGGCAGGCCTGTGTGGCCTGGATGAAACTCCGAACACAACAACTTTGCACCACGCAAGACACCGTGGGCAAGACTCAGGCACCGCAGTTGCCAAGTGAGTATAAAGAATACCAGAAGATGTTCAAAGAAACAGCGATCACAACACTACTGGAACATCAGGAGTGGGACCACAAGATTCCACTGGAAGACAGAAAAAAACCCACACACAGCCCTATCTACACTCTGTCAGCAAAAGAGCTTGAGGCCCTGAGAGACTACCTGGACAAGAACCTAGCAAAAGAGTTCATAAGACCTTCAACATCACCAGCTGGATACCTGATATTGTTTGTGCCAAAGAAAGACAGCAAACTTCAACTGTGTGTTGATTATCAGCGGCTAAATGTGATTACAGTAAAAAACTGCTACCCACTGCTATTGATATCGGAAATCCAAGACTGGATCCAAGGAGCCAAATAGTTTACCAAGGTCAACATTCAAGGCACTTTCAACCTGGTTAGGATGAAAGACAGCGAAGAATGGAAGACAGCCTTTCGTACAAGGTATAGGCACTACAAGTATACTGTGATGCTATTCAGCCTTACAAATGCACTGGTGATATTCCAATCACTTATTAACACTGTCCTCCGACAATACCTGGACATAATTGTCACCACCTATATCAATGATGTCTTGGTATACACCAATAGAACCTTGGAGGAGTATAAACAGCATGTCAAAACAATCCTACATGCACTCCAGAAAGTAGGCATGAGGTTACACCTTGATAAAAGTGTTTTCCACACAAAAGAAGTGGAATATTTAGGGTTGATCCTGACAACAGAAGGAATCTGAATGGACAACACAAAGACAGCAGCAGTACGAAACTGGCCAACACCCAAAAACCTCAAAGAAGTACAATCCTTCCTAGGATTTGCAAACTTCTACTGATGATTCATCAAGGACTACTCAAGAACAGCAGCAGCCTTGACAGAGTTAACCAGAAAGAACAAATCTTTCAGGTGGGGGGAGAGCCAACAAGTGGCCTTCCAGGAGTTGAAGGATAAATTCATCTCCGCACCTATTTTGGCATCATTTGATCCTGAGAAGAGGATCATTCTGGAAACTGATGCCTTGGACCAAGCATTGGGATCCTGCTTGTGTCAACCAGACACCAATAACTGCTTACACCTTGTCGCGTACTGATCAAGAAAGTTCTCTGGCCCAGAACTGAGGTATGATGTTCACAACAAAGAGTTGCTAGCAATCATCAACGTATTCCAAGAATGGAGACCTTACTTGGAGGGGGCAAAATACACAGTAGACGTGTACTCAGACCACAAGAACTTAGCTTACTTCACAACAACAAAGAAGCTAAACTGACGACAAGTTTGATGGGCAGAGTTGTTAGCATCATACAACTTCCAAATCCTCTACCGGAAGGGCACTGAAAATACTTGAGCGGACACACTCAGCAGGCGACCAGACCTGATGGACAAGAAAACAACAGAGGAACACCCAATCCTAGCAACAAAAGGACAAACCCTGGTCTATGCCCAACCCCAACTGGCAACAACTGAAGCAAAGAGTCCACTCCTTACCCTTGGCCACAAGGTGGCAAACAAAAAGGAAATTGTGCCAGAAAGAGCACAAGAGGAGGTGATCCAGAGGTACCATGACAGGCCTTTGCACAGACACCCCAGGCAAGATAAAACCTTGGAGAAAATCCAAAGGAACTACCACTTTGACAGAATGAAGCGCAAGGTGACAGAGTTCATCTGCAACTGTGAACAGTGCGCGAAGAACAAGCCATCAAGACATAAGCCCTATGGGCAGGCACAGCAAATAGACCTACCCGAGGCACTATGGGAAACTATCATGATGGATTTTGTGGTCAAGTTGCCAAAGTCAACAGACCCAGCAACAAAAGTGGTATACGACAGCATTTTGGTGGTTGTTGACAAGCTCACCAAATACACCCACCTGGTCCTGTGGAAAGAGTCAGGAACTGCGAACAAACTTGCGAATGTTCTACTCAAAGAGCTGGTAAGCCACCAAGGGCTACCAAAGACAATCATCTCAGATCAAGACAAACTCTTCACCTCAAAATTCTGGAACACGTGGACAAGGCAACTTGGCATTGATACAAGGATGTCAACAGCCTACCACCCACAAACTGACAGACAAACTGAGCAGACAAACCAGACAATGGAGCAGTATCTACAACACTACGTCAACCACCAGCAGGATAACTGGGTGGAACTGCTACTAATAGCCCAGTTTGCGTACAACAACCAGCAACACAGCGTGACAGGGACAACACTGTTCTTTGTGAACTACGGAAGAAACCCCTGATGGCAGGCAACAGCAGAAGGCAACATTGTCAATGTTAGCAAACTTGCTGCTATGCATGAGATGATGAAAACAACAATCGACTGTGCCCAGAACACCACTGCCCACTGACTACACAACAAAAGGTTGAAGGGACCAACCCTGGAAAGGGGGGATAAGGTCTACCTATCAACAAAAAACCTGCGCTCAAAGTGACCAAGCAAAAAGCTGGACCATGTATGAATCAGACTATTTGAAATCAAGAAGCACACTGGGAAGGTCAACTATCAACTGAGACTACTACAAAAAGCAAGGATACACTGAGTATTCCACGCCTTGCTGCTCGAACCAGCACCCAGTGACGCAGAAATCAAGACAGAATAGAACTTCAAGGATGACGAAGAAGAGTACGATGTCGAAAGGATCCTGGATAGTCAAAGAAACAGACAGAAAACTGAGTACCTGGTGAAGTGGTTAGGATTTGACGAAGAGGAGAATTCGTGGGAACCAACCAAGAACTTCAGCTCTGTGATGAACCAGAAGCTGGTGGATTACCACCAAGCAAACCTACAGTGACCAGGTCTGACAGGGACAACAGCTCAAGAGAAGCCAAAGTCTCTGAAGAGAAGACATCCTCAAAGGACAGTGGAGCAGCAGCCTGACTGGCCTCCTGTTTGTGGATAACACGGAGAGCCTCTTGTTCCTGAGCATCAAGGGACTCCTGATCCTTGATGGCTGACAGCTCACGACAGATAGCATCAGCCTCCTTCTGTGAGAGACAACCCAGCTGCCAGCGGAGGCAGATCTGCCGGGGAAGCAACTTTGACAATTGGTTATCAGTCTCCCGCAGCTGAGCCTCAAGCTGCTCGCGCTCAAGTTCCATCTTCTTCCATTCTGATTCCGAGAGATGAAGGTCACAGCAACAACCTTTCTCAACACACCGATGACAAAAAGATGATGCGGAGCTCACAACACACTTGGCGTGGTTGTGACAACAAGCACCGCATGTGATTTTCGATTCCTTGCCTATTTTGCCAATACGACAAGAAAGAAAACCGCGACAACAAGTTCAAGTTGTCTGGCCTTGGTTCATGACAAAAGAGGAGCAGGAACAAAAAGGATCTGGGGACAGAACCCTTGGAGGGAGGGGATAGTGTTAAGGCCTAGGCCGGAACAGCCCAGGTAAGCGAGGGAGGAGTGTTAGTCATACAGAACAACATCCGACCGATCCGGTGGACAAGCAAGAGCTAAGCGAGGAGCTCGTCCGGTGGACGAGCAGGAGCTAAGCGAGGAGCTCGTCCGGTGGACAAGCAGGAGCTAAGCGAGGAGCTTGTCCGGTGGACGAGCAGGAGCTAAGCGAGGAGCTTGTCCGGTGGACGAGCAGGAGCTAAGCGAGGAGCTCATCCGGTGGACGAGCAGGAGCTAAGCGAGGAGCTCGTCCGGTGGACAAGCAGGAGCTAAGCGAGGAGCTTGTCCACGCAAAAGGATGATACCCCTCGAGGAGACCCCCCCCTCGGGGCATCTGTATAAAGACCCCCCAAAGGGCCCGGAGAGATTAGCTCTCCAGGCTGAACACAATACGCACACATCGTACTGAGACAATAGTACAGAGAGAGAGTTACTTATCTGTCTATTTCTCTATCGAGTCCCTGTCTAGAATCCGCCCTGCAAAGCAACAGACCGTACCGGTTTCTGTGTGAACCCGGCCCGGCCTTTAACAGAAGGCTACGACAGGATTGTTGAGCTGCTGCGTGGGAAGTGTGCCAATACTAGTGTCTCTGCTGGCGAGGTCTAGCAACAAAGACACTGAGCTTCTACAGCTTTGGAGATGCTCAGTACATGATGATTTGATTGATTGATTGTGAGAGAAAAGATCTCAGCGAGCAATCTAGCAAAGTATGTCTCCTGGCGCTCCTGCCTGCTGCCTGCACCTTTCGCGCCTCTTGAGTCTTGCTCCTACCCAATTGGATGTAAATGGCCGGACTGATGTCTTCCAAGGCCTATGTGACGAGGCAATGGCAGAGCAGAACTCGAGCCTAACTGATTCAGTAACCTTGACCTGACTTGGCTTGAGACTTGAGACTTGGATTGATGTACAAGACGAAAGACAAGGAAGGAAGAAAAAGAGAAAAGAAGAAGAGAAGAAGCTGGGGGAGCAGGAGAAGTTCTTATAGGCAGGGGATCAGGCAACGGCGGAGCAAACAGGCAACAGTGCAGATGGGACTTCCCGGCAAGGTGTGTGACTTGTGCCAGATATGCAACTGGGCCAGAACCGTGACAGCCTATTCATCGTCAGGAGTGCCACAATCTCTGTCTCCAGCATTGTCACAAATGCCACCGGCTGAAAAGTGTTACGCCTTGTCATTGGCAGAAATGCCCAGCTGTCAACATTGTCAAAGAGACTGTGGGCCCCACCATCATCCGGTGTGCTGTCGTGGGCGACATCACCATCGTCAGGTATGCTGTGGGTGTTGAAGTCACCAAAAACATCATGGGTCCAAGTGTCATCCACCGCGGAGCTGCAAGTGTCATCACTATCATTGAAAATACTAAGGATCACATTTGTTGAAAGTGTCAATAATGCCACGGCAGCCTGACAAATCACTGTCCAGAGTGCCGCAAGCTCTACCTGCGTAATTGTCCGAAATTCTGGAAGCACCCCAAGGATATCTTCCGTCATTGCCACAAATGCCGCGGGCATCGCATTTGTCAGACAAAGCTTGAATTGTACCCATACCAAGTGCACTGTCAATCACTACGGAAGCAAGTCAGCTGGGCCAATACTGACGTCAGGCGATGATCACACCAAGGACGAACTGGCAAGAGACTCCTGGCGCAGGAGATCACAGAATTCAGGACGACAGAGCTGCAGCTGCCCGGAAAGACAACACCACGGTAGCACCTGGGACGAAGAAGACATGGGCGACTTGTACGAGTATGACGACAGCTATGGCTATGAGTGTGACGATGCTGATTGGACTCTGTACGAGTATACGGAAGGGTACAAGAGTGCCTACAGAATGGCAGGACCTTTGGAGCCCGCAGGTGACACCTCGGAGCATCAGGCCTTGAAAACACCGGAGGTACTGGATGGTCGAGTCTGCAGAAACTGAGCAACAAGCTTTCTGTCAAACAGCAAGCTCCGTCACCATCTTCGAGCAGGCGCGGCAGCCCACACCAAATCCTGACCGATACACCTACAACAATCCTGAGCAACGCCCTGTCATCAATGCCTACAGACACACCCAATTCCGACCGATGCACTGGTGACAAGTCTACACAACTACCTGTCACTGATCTTTGGGGAGATGCCTCCGGTAATCCTGCGCTGGCCACCACTGCCAACTGATACACCCGCACCGACACCGACACCAAACAACATCTTTTCACCTTGGCTTTTTTATCCTCCCTGACTAGTCTGTCACAAACATGAAGGCTGTCCTTTTCTCTTTATGTCCTCAATTCTGGAAACCTGTTTCAGGGGGAAAATGCCTCTCTCAGTCAACACCCATTCCACTCGAAAGAAGGAAAGTACAATCAAGAAGCCCCTTCCCTCGCTCCTGATAAGAGGATAGAACCGCTGTTGTTTTTTTCTTGAACTACCCCACCTTCCGCCTCCTTCTTTGAGATTGATGATGATGATGATGATGATGATGATGAACGTAACACTTTCTCTTTCCCCCTCAGCCCTCGTCCTTACCTCCCACTTCCATCTTTTTGATCATGTATCTGTTCATCTTGGAAACTTCGTCCTTGAGTCTCAAGTCCGCAACCTCAAGTCTTTTACGAGGACAGAACCATGGAGGATTGGAGCAAGCATGATGATCATAGACAAAAGGCCAAAAATAAAACCATGACCACTTCTTGTCTGTCTATACAGATCGAAGAAACTGTACCTGTACCAGGCCTTGTCAACCGATGATGTTTTCTGTACCCTGCACGTATGTGGTCTACTGCAATTGACTGTCGCCAACGCTGTCGAAGAGAGAGGGGATGGGAAAGGGGCAAGTAGAGAGTCAAGGGTGGGGATGTGGAAGTGCTTGGCGGACTACTACTGTACGTACCCTTTGTCTGATAAGTTGTAAAGACCAAAAATAATACAAAAAGAGAAGATGGACTGACAGGGAATCGAACCCTGGACCTCTCGCAAAGATGGAAAAGGGTTGTACCAGCGTCCAGGACTGTACCGGCACCGTTAGGAACTACGAGTGCTTCCGTAAGGGTACCGCAGTACGTCCGAGGGACGGGTGCCCCCCCCCGCGGCGAGGAGAATCATTCGGCATGGCAGCCGCAACCTACTGTACAGCATCGGTACGGAGCAATATTGACTCGATCTACGATACGTACATACGTACAGTGCCTTCGAGAAGACAGAGGGAAGGCGCCGAGCGGGGTCGAACCACTTCAAATAAAGGGCCGTGTTGCACGCACACCCCCCTTTCCTGGACGCACACCCCTCAACTTACAGTTAGTGACCGCACACACCTGCTAGCATTGCTGTACGCACACCCCCTGGATATGTGGGGTCTGTCGCTAATTCCTGTCGCTGTCGAGCCCCTTTATCGAGTCGATGAGAGAGCTACTACGGAAGTACCGGTACTGTACCGGTACGGAGTACGTATGTACCTGGCAGATGCTCACATCACCCACGTTCCCCTTCTTCTCTTTCACACCCTTCTCCCACCGTAACTCTCCGAGTGTGGCCTGCCTTGCAAATGCTTACGGTACTATCAAGCACCATGTCTGCTATCTCAGCTGAGGTATTTGCAGCGACTACGTACGACTTATGTTATTGCTGGTGGAAAAACTCCCAAAGTGGTGCCAGAAACCTCCACTTCTGCTAGCCAATTTGACAGGAACTTCACTTGAGTGGGTCAACGTACCGGCCAATCCAGTACTCCGTACGGAAGGTACGTACGTACGAGTGGTACGTATGTACACTTGCAGGCTTCCGCTCGCACGCCCCATACAGTAGCTACTTACATAACTCGCCACGCTTACGTACGTACGTCCTAGACGTGACTTACGTTGTTCGGGTCTCATGTCGCCGCCCCCTTGCAGTTTCGGCGGACGGAGGAACCCTTGCGTACGTACTTCCGCATGTACGTACGAGTACGTACTCCGAGTCGGGGCAAAGAACCGCAACGGCCGAAGCGTGGCAGTGGACGGGGAGTTGCCGTCGGAAAAATCATTCCGCCGGTGTGGGAGGTTGTTCCGAAGGCCGAGCCACGTAACGGTAATACGTACAGTAGTTTGGCCGTCCCTTCCCGGGAGAGCTTCCGTATTTTTGGTACTGGCGTAACGCCCGTCCCCACAGGCCAATGCCCCGTGAACGCGTCATCTCGGCATGATTCGTGTCAGAGAACGGCCGGGGGGGGGGGGGGGGGGTGGTTTGGTAGCAGACGGTGAAGCCGCTTTGAGGATTTATATAGATCAAGTTCGATATCTGCCTTGGAGATGCCAACAAGCACTACTCACCTCACATCACCTCGTCTCTTCTCTTCCGACTTCAAAGCATCGCTATCCCGCCCTTAGAGGAGACGACGGGCGAGCAGCTTCTTCTCTGTTCAGACACAACAGACGGTTATCCGTCAGGACAGTCCCTTCACGATGACTCTTAAGCAAGCCACCGCGTCTCCGGCCATGGAAGAAGCCAACCAGCTCCCGGCGTACTCGGCCGTCGACGATTCGGCGGTGCTGGTGCCTCGGCAGACGACTGGGCCGGCAACGCTCTCGCCACAAGGGACCGGTGCGCGATCGCACTCGGCGGCGGCTCCCACCTATCCCACGGCCGAGGAGGAGAAGGCCCGGCTGCAGGCACAGTACCAGAACCCCGCCGAGTATCGAACCACGCGGTCCGCGTCGCCCGCGTCGCCTGCGTCGCCGGCTTCTACCTACCCCACGGCCGAGGAGGAGAAGGCGCGGCTGCAGGCACAGTACCAGAACCCCACCGAGTACCGAGCCGCCGTTGTCCCAGGGCCTGAGACGTTCGTGCCGCCTGTCGAGGGCGAGAGCATGGGCCACGCCTCGGAGTCGGTGCTGTCTCGCGGCCTTCAGGTGCCTTCGAACAGCCGCTTCGTCTCCTCGGGTTTCCCGTACCCCGAGGTGCTCGACAGCTATCAGGTTTCCACCGCGAGCTGGAACTCCTTCACGGCCGAGATCACCGAGGAGGCCTCGATGACCCCGTCTGACTGGGCCGTTGCCGTCGCCGGCGGGGCCAGCGCCTTCGTCGTCGGCGGCATCTTCGTGAGCTGGCTGGCCATCATCCCGGCCTTCTTCGTCGGCCGAAGCATCCACCGAAATCGCGAGACGCAGAACCTTGCCAAGGCCCGGAACATGGGCGATCTCGAGGCGAAGCTGCTGAAGTGGAACGAGGAGTACTTTGCCCCGCGGGGTCTCCTCATCCGTCTGGATCTCCCCGGCGAGAGCTACGACATCGGGAAGATGGACGTGCACGAGGGGAGTCGAGGCATGGCGTCCTGGTGCCACCGGCGCCGCAACGGATGCCAGAGCCAGGACGGCACCGTCGCCGCCGCGGACCAGAACATGACCAAGGAGCAGCGGAAGATGGAGAAGAAGGCCAACAAGGCGGTCAAGAAGGAGTGCAGGCGGAAGAACAAGGCCACCAAGAAGGGCCGCATCGTCATCCTGCCCATGAACCGAAGCGGCCCGGTGCCGACGGTAGCCGAACCCGACAACGTCTTTGCCGATCCCGCCCCGTCCGTCCGCACCGACCTCTATGCTTCGTCTGCCGTCTGAGCGAACGTCGTGGGGAGCCAGAAAGCGTGCTGGGTTTCCTTGTCTTGTTTCTTATCTTCTCGTCTCGTATTTCTATCCGAACCTGTCGTCATCATCGTTATCATCATCATGAGGTTTTTTGGCGAAGTATTGCTTTAGATATCAAATTGGGCGTGGAAGTTCACAGGCTTAATCTTACTCTCACGTTGCCACTTCCACTATTGATTCAACTTCGCTCGCTGTCCTTGGCCCTGAAAGCTGAAGATGAAAAAAGTAGGGGAAATCAGCGTCCTGCGTGCAAGCATCTGCAGCGGCGTCTGCCTGCCTCTGCCGGGGGGAGGCGCACGTCTATCGGACTGGCTCATTGGCGAGACCAAGTCTGGTAAGAGCAAGTCTCTGGTGAAAGGGAGCAGTTCCGGGGAAGTTGGTCTGTTTGATATCAAAGGCCGTGACATGCCTACAGGATCTTAGCAACTGTTGCTGTGATTGAGGCCTCCTGATGCTACAGTTAGCGTGACACAAGCCTGAACAAGCCAGTTCCTGCTTACTTCCGTACTCACTTGATGACCATAAGTGGTGAGATCCATTTTGGAGTAGCGATCAACTGATTGCCTACCTGCGACTATTGTTCATACAGGATTACCCAGAGTCGGCTGTGCATGTCCGTGGGAGCTTCTTCAGACTTGTGTCATGACCCTGTATAACAGAGAGCAGTCTGGTAGAGGCTGAGCCAGAAAGTACATACAATTTCTTATTACTTTTGTACCGTACCCGATCACGTGACGCTCGATATCAGTCAACGCTCACTTAACCCACCGAGGACCCCCTCGACAATTTTGGAAATAACTCGACAACCAGCAGTCAGAATCATCTCAAATTTGGATATGAGATAGAGCAGTATATATAGAAAAGATATTGAGCAGCGGAATTCTAGTATACGGAGTATGATAGCTTCTTTGTGACGTGATAATGTAAATACATGTTCAGGACCTTGTCATCTTCCCACCCCTTGTTGCTGTCACCAACGTTGGGAGAAGCCTCTTTGGCTGGTGGGAAAGATTCTTTCATAGACCTTTCAGCCTTCTGAACTTGTCTTTCTCCTTCTAATCACTTCTTGACTTCTCTATTAGCTATCTTTTTTACTTACTTTTCTGTCTTCTTTTCTTGCACTTGTTACTACGCACTTTTTCCTACCATCAAAGCCTATTGATAAGGAACACAACTGGCTAAGTCTATAACTTATATAAAAGCTTTTTCCAAGCTTGTATCATTCTCTTTAGTCTTATTCGTGAATAATAGACTAAATTTTGTTGATTTTTCAACCACTATTGCTATGGGGCATCCCTAGTGTGACGTGCACATACCTCTTCACCCAAGAGATTGTCAGAGACCACCTGCCACCCGCCACCTGCCACTTTGGACAGGCCGGGCCAGGAAGGCACCATATTTGGTAGATGGATAGCTCGGCTTGAGAGATCTCAATCTGATCAATCAATCAACCTCTTGATGTTAGTTTTTTCATCCCTTTAACAGAAAAACACTTCTAGGAACTTGGAGAAGAAGAAGTGACAAGGAAAATAACTTAATCTACTTGAAGGATATGATGTCAGTTACAAGTTTTTGCTCTGATAGTATTCACCATGCAGGAGAAGATGTGTGATCAACTATTGTATTAACAATAGTTTCTACCTAGCGAGAGAGTAGTAGCTATATAGATAGCCACTCTCAGGAGTAGCCTGACTACAACAAACAACAAGACCAGTACTCTGATTTATCCTGAATAGTCAGTAACACCTCCAATCACCCAAGTTAAAGTTGGCAGTTTGTGACTCTGGTTGTACATAGTTAAGCAATCCAATGATCAGATAGGAGAAGAACAGAAGGTTCAGGAAAGCTCAGCTACTATTAAGAACTCTTTTCCACCAAGTAATAAGACCTGTCTTATTAAAAATGCCGGAAGAAAGTAGAATTCAGAAAAGGAAGCTCTAAAACTGACTTCACATGACCAAGTCTTGAGCAAGCTATCATCCTGTGTACACTAGACTTCTAATGCTCCCTATCTCTTTTATATATTCTCATCCACCACATATTCAAGTCTGAGACTATTCTGATAAAGATTTGTTGTGATATTCAAGTTTTTATCAAGGTAGTCACCAACTGAGTGTTGAGTGATACCAAGTGTTATGTAATTGACTATAGTACGCAGACTGCAGAGAAAGAGAAGGTTCAGAGATATTCAGGGCCTATCGAGGAATCATTTCCACCAAGCCAGGAAGGTCCTGTTGTTGAAGATGACGGAGATAAGTTGAGCTCCAGGAAGGACAGTCTCAAACTGACTTCACGTGGCCGGGTTATGAAGAAGCCATCATGTTTTGTACACTAGATTTCTATTGCTCAATATCTCTTCTATACATGCTGCTCTATCACATATCCAAATTTGAGATGATTCCAACAAATATCTATTGAGTTATTCAACTTTTTGTCGAGGGGGTGCTTGGTCACTCAACCGAGCGTTGGGTGATAACGAGCGTCACGTGATCGACTACGGTACTACAATATCGACTTGCTCTGGTTTCCAAAAGTTTCAGCCGATAAGATGTGCGTACTGGCCAGCGGTGCAGGTCTTGCTTGCAGACTTTTGGGGTTGCGGTGGCCCTGACCTTGACTAGAGAATTTGGTTTATCAACTTCCTTATAAATTTTGCCCTATCGAACTACTTTTGTCGTCTCGTATACGAAAGATCTACCTGATATCATACACCTACCACTCCAGTGCGCTTCCAGGCTCTTGCCCCCCAGGCCCTTATTCGCACCTACTAGTACGTATGTTCCTCCCGTACGGAGTACAGAGGTATAAAGTGACACAGAAACTTGCAAGATCTCTACGAGAGAAGTTTCTCCAGTTCTTGTGTTATTGTATACGGGGTGAGTGCTGCCCTATGGTGTCTAATAACCCTAACAGAAGTTCTGAGATGATTCAACAATAATAAAGGAGGAGCTTCGTATTATGAATACTGATATCAATCCCCACTCATCAGGTGGGGGTACTACCTCGTACTTGTAGTTATGACAGTCCTGTAGCTCTCGGCATAATTAACGTGAGGGATACGTATGTACCACTCTTGATCCTGGCCTTCCGACTTCGGAACAGACTTCGCAGCTGTTGATCTTCATGTGATCCAGCTAAGTTAGACTACGTTACCTGCGTACATACGCACAAAGTTACATGGTTGGGCCGGCCAACCAAGGTTCAGTGATGGTACACGTCAAGGATGTTGAATCTACTCGCAGAGCTTGCGGCTTATCCCTCTTCAGGCACCTTCCAAGGGAGGACTAAGCAGCATACTGGCATGAGGTCGAGGGTGCTCGAGAGCGCCGTAACGTAGCCGCGATATCTGGGTATGCTTGCTGCAGTTCCTTCCATTCGAACTTTGGATAGCCGTCAAGAACAAGTGAGTACTACTATCGGACATTCTATGGTTGGCAAGATCAGCCTCTGCTCGATTGCTGCTCGGCATCCTAGAGACCTCACGCGGAACCGGAGAACGACGAAGCTGACGTCGATCCCCCCCCAGTCAGGTTTTGGGTCTAGCACAATCATCTACGGCTGCTGAAGATGGAGAATACCCAGAACACTACCACGACAACGAGCGCGCATAGACCGAGTTCTGACGGGACTCTGTGGCTTCTTGTCCTGCTGTTTCAACTCTCTCTGTCCGCCTTCAAGGTCCTTCCCGGAATCGTATACTGGCTCGTGACCTTCGCAAGCATGACGCTACCAGCATGGCTGTTCTCGCTGTTCTCGACGAGTCTCACGTTCACGATGAACGCTACAACGCTGTGAGTTATCCGTCTCGACCGCTCCGGTTCTGCGGGACGACAGCCGCTTGCTCACGTCGAGTAAATGCACAGGATGCTCATCGTCTTGGCGTTCGCGTCGACGGTGAGCTGGTTCGTACGCTATCGCTTTCTCAACATGTACGCCCGTCTTCCGCCGGAGCCGCAGAGGAAAGAGCCCGAGATCGACATCTTCCCGGACACTCAGGAAGGCGATTCGAAACCGGGCTTGGCCAATTACCTTGACGAGTTTCTCAGCGCGATCAAGGTCTTTGGCTATCTGGAACGGCCGGTGTTCCACGAGCTTACGAGGACGATGCAAACCCGAAAGATGAGGGCTGGAGAGACGCTCCTGCTCGAAGAGGAGAAGGGGTTCTGTCTGGTTGTCGATGGGCTCGTGCAGATCTTCGTCAAATCCGGCCGTATGGCGAGCGACTTGGGCTCCGAGGACTCGACCGCGGTGCCGGAGGACGACGAGGACGACGAAGATGAAGCGTCTTATGGAAAGCGTCGTCAAGGATACTCGTTGCTTACGGAGGTCAAGAATGGAGCGCCCATGTCGTCGTTGTTCTCCATCCTTTCTCTCTTCACCGAAGACGTTCAGCTAAGGCATAAAGAGGACGAGGACGAAGGGGTAGATGCTGCCTACTCTCCCGGTGCGGAGGCAGAAGAAGGCAGAGCGACGGGCGCTCGACGAGGAGAGGCGTCTCCCGCACCCGGATCGAACCCTAGGAGCCCCATCGTCGTCCCGCAGTCAGCTACGGATCAAACGTTCGTCCGAGACCGCAGCTCATCTCTGTATACCAATCCTCCGCTCAAGCGGCGGCTACAGGACGTGCCCCCGTTCCTGCTGGAGTCTCGTCATCAGTCCGAAAACGCCTCCGGTGACGCATCCGGAGACTCCCATCCGGTTCACGCCCGACAAGCGTCGCACCGAGTCAAGTCTGTCCACCCGGACATTCTGGCCAGAGCGACCGTCGACACCACCATTGCCATCATCCCAGCAAGCGCCTTCCGAAGGCTCACGCGCGTCTACCCAAAGGCGACGGCGCACATCGTCCAGGTGATCTTGACGCGGCTGCAACGTGTAACCCTCGCCACAGGCCACTCGTACCTGGGCTTGACGAGCGAGATCCTGGGGACGGAGAAGAAGATGAACGCATACACAGCGTACGATCTTCCGAACTTCCTCCGGGGGGATGCCCTCAACCGGCTGAAGCAGAAGCTGCTCATCGAAAGGGAGCGGGTGGGGCCTGAAGAAGTGACAAAGGGCATCGCCCTGCACAACCGCCGGGACATCCATCGGCGTCGCGCCAGCGGCAGTCGTCGCAGCCGGGTGGCGGAACAGGCAATGGTGGCCTCTGCTCGTACGAAGGCCGCCAATTCCGTCAGCGACGGTCGTGTAGAGTCTCTCTGGCGATCCGACAGGAACCTGAGCCGGGCGAGCCCAGGTGATCTTCTATCCGACGCCCAGTTCTCCAGACACGTCGAGTACGGGCGTCAGCTGAGCCCCTCACGCGGCCTCCAGCACGACCGCTTCTGGCAAGGACTCGACCTGGTCAACGATAGCGGTCAGAGCCCGCTGGGGCAGCACGGCTCGAGCCCCTTCGTTCCGTCGCCCGACGCCACTCTCCATCGTCAGGAATCCATCGATGAGGATGGTGTCTTCCGAGCATCGGTTCTCGAGTGCATCCTCAAGGCCATCGGTCTGGCCAAGGGATCCTACCCAGGGCCCAGGTCTTGGTCGGGCGAGCAGTCTCCGCAACTGGTGTCGTACGACTCGAAGCGCCAAGTCGCCGTCTTCACAAACGCCTTCGGCATGATCGACCCGTACGAAGGACCTGCCGACGCCGACACCGAGTCGCACGCGTCGGCCCCGCTCTCCACCCACAGCGCCGCCGGCCCGTACAGCAGCACCGGACTAGAGGAGGAGTTCAGGGACGACATCGAGATAGTCTACTTTCCCAAGGGCTCCGTCCTCGTCGAACAAGGCGAGAGAAACCCAGGGCTCTACTACGTCATCGACGGCTTCCTCGACGTGGGCATGCCGGTGGAGACAAGCGGCGGCGATGGCGACACGGCTTCTCTGTCCCCGGATCTCACCGCGGCGGCAGACCGGGATCAACGCAAGAGGCCGGCCATGGCGGCGTCGTTGCCATCTAGTGCCCGAGTCGGACACTCCAAAAGGGCAAGGCGCAAGAACCAAGGAGAAAGCAAGAGCCTGTTCCTGATCAAGCCAGGTGGGATCGCAGGCTACATCGGCACCATCTCGTCGTACAGGTCGTTCATCGACGTCAAGGCCAAGACCGACGTATACGTCGGCTTCCTCCCCCGGAAGTCGCTGGAGAGGGTGGTCGAGAGGTTCCCCATCGTTCTGCTCACCATGGCGAAGCGCCTGACAACCCTTTTGCCCCGGTTGATTCTGCACATCGATTTCGCCCTCGAATGGGTTCAGGTCAACGCCGGTCAGGTCATCTACCACCAGAAGGAAGAGAGCGATGCCATCTACATCGTCCTCAACGGCCGTCTGAGGCTGATCCTGGAGAAGGACGGTGGCGAGATGCGCGCCCTCGGCGAGTTCGGCCAGGGCGAGAGCGTGGGCGAGCTGGAGGTCCTGACCGAAACCACGAGACCCGGGACGCTTCACGCCATCCGAGACACCGAGCTTGCCAAGTTCCCCAAGAGCCTCTTCAACACGCTGGCGCTCGAGCATCCCGGCATCACGATCCAGATCTCGAAGATCATCGCTTCCCGCATGAGGACCCTGGTCGAGGACCGACTCATCGAAGCTGGAGACGGAACCGCGACGGTGGGCACCAAGAGGGCGAACTCGACGATGAACCTGCGGACGGTCGCGATCCTGCCTGTCACCGCCGGAGTGCCGGTCGTCGACTTTAGCAGTCGGCTGACGAGCGCCCTGACCCACGTTGGTACCCCGAACGGCGTCACATCCCTCACCCAAGCGACCATCCTCAATCATCTAGGCCGCCATGCATTCAACCGCATGGGCAAGCTCAAGTTGTCTCAGTACCTCGCCGACCTGGAGGAGAAATACAGCATGGTCATCTACGTGGCAGACACCAACGTGAACGCACCCTGGACCCAGACTTGCATCAGTCAAGCCGATTGTATCTTGTTGGTCGGTCTGGCCGAGGCGTCGCCGGATATGGGCGAGTACGAAAGGCTGCTCCTGGGGATGAAGACCACGGCGAGGAAAGAGCTCGTGCTGCTCCACGTCGACCGGTACTCGCCCCCGGGCTTGACCAGAAAGTGGCTCAGGGTAAGGGGGCGCTTCTCATCGACGTTACGGTTGCCGCGACGCTAACGGCGGCTAGAATCGCATGTGGATCAACGGCGGCCATCATCATATCCAGATGGCCTTCCCCGCGAACGCTGGGCCGGTGCATCCGCAGATCCGACGCTTGGGCCTGGCTCTCAAGCAACGGGTCCAGATCCTCCAGTCGGAGATTCAGAAGTACACATCCAGGAAGGTTCGCCAGACGCCCGTGTACTCGCCCCACTCGCAGTGGAAGGGAGACTTTCCGAGGCTGGCCCGGAGACTCTGCGGCAAGTCCGTCGGCCTGGTGCTGGGCGGTGGCGGCGCACGAGGCATAGCTCACATCGGCATCATCCGGGCGCTCGAGGAGGCTGGGATTCCGGTCGACATTGTCGGAGGCACCTCGATCGGCGCGTTCATCGGGGCCCTGTACGCTCGCGACGCCGACATCGTGCCCATGTACGGTCGAGCGAAGAAATTCGCGGGACGCATGGGTAGCGTGTGGAGGTTCGCTCTGGATCTGACCTACCCTACGTGAGTCTCGGCCCCGCTCCTTGTAGCCGATCTGGGGGAGTGGAGAGCGCCGGCTCATTGCCAGCAGGGCCTCGTACACCACCGGCCACGAGTTCAACCGAGGCATCTTCAAGACGTTCGGCGACTCGCAGATCGAGGATCTATGGATCGAGTTCTACTGCAACACGACCAACATCAGCAACAGCCGACCGCACTACCACAGCAGCGGTTACGTGTGGCGGTACGTACGGGCTTCGATGTCGCTCGCGGGCCTGCTGCCGCCGTTGTGCGACGAAGGAAACATGCTTCTGGACGGAGGCTACATCGACAATCTGACGGTTGCGCACATGAGATCGCTCGGCGCGGACTTCATCTTCGCCGTCGACGTCGGATCGATCAACGACGACCAGCCCCAAGCCTTTGGCGACTCGCTGTCGGGCTTCTGGGCCCTGATCAACCGCTGGAACCCGCTCTCGTCCCACGCCAACCCGCCGACGCTGTCGGAGATCCAGGCCCGGCTCGCGTACGTGTCGAGCGTCGACGCGCTCGAGCGCGCAAAGACCACGCCCGGCTGCATCTACATGCGCCCGCCCATCGACACCTTTGGCACCCTCGACTTTGCCAAGTTCGCCGAGATCTACCAGGTCGGCTACGAATTTGGCAAGGCCCACCTCGCCCAGCTGCGCGATCGCGGCATCCTGCCCATGGTCGAGGAGACGGAGGAGAAGAGGAAACTTCGTCGCACGATGGCGCCGCGACGGGCGAGTATATAAACGGGGGGTGGGTGAAGAGGATGAGGTGGGGGCTCTTTCGGGCGAACAGCTAACTGACTGCTTGTACTCCAATTTCTGGGTGTTCTGACTATATCTACAGTACATCTCTCTTCTATCGCGCTTTTTTCTTTCTTCCCTTCTTTTTTCTCGTTCTTTCTTATAGGGAAAGCTCTTGATACCCCCACTGTCAATAGAGAATGATTCTTTACAACTCTGTACTGTACTGTTACAGTCATGGCATTCATCCAGTTGTCTAACCATGTCCACATTCCGCTACATTTGCCTGGCTCATGTATGTATGTATAGACCATCCTCTTTTTCAAAACAGGAAGGACATTGGGAAAAGACTTTTGTTCAGTCTTCACTCTGTTCAATACTGTGTGGCCGGGTAAGTCAGTCTCGTACTGTCGACCTGCTGATTGCGTCTGGAGAAGATCTCTATACAGGTTACCCATCTACCCACAGTAGCATTGATCCAGCTCTCC
The DNA here is from genome assembly GCA_963422465.1 of Lichina pygmaea. Lineage (NCBI taxonomy): Eukaryota > Fungi > Ascomycota > Lichinomycetes > Lichinales > Lichinaceae > Lichina > Lichina pygmaea. The sequence continues at coordinate 3,164,902 of OY730170.1, forward strand.
GATCGTCTCCCCATCCTAGTTCTTGGATTTGGCTACGAGTATAGATGGGATTTCCCCTTGTTTTGAAAGGGGAAGGACTTTGTCGGTAGTATCCGTTCAGTCTCCACTTCGTTCAGTGAATGGTTACGGCACATAGTCACTCGTGCATTGCTGGCCTGCTGATTGCGTTGAGAGGTACTTTCTAGAGCTATCGTGGTTGTCTGTAGCACGACGTCAATTCTCATCAAGTGTTACTAGGTCAGCATGTTCAAAGTGGTTGCTGCCTCCGGCTACCGGTAACAGTGTAGATAGGTATCTCGAGTCGTGGAGATGGGCATAGAATGGCTTGTCAAGTTGTTCGTGCTACGGGATTCGTTTTCCGGGGGGGTACCGTATTCCGGTCATCGGCGGCGTACCGTACGCCCACTGTTGCTCCTAGAGGGGTGTGCAGCTATCCGAATTTCATCGACATCATCTTCCTTTTGGGACTCCGGTGGCTGCCACTTCCGCTCGAGAGGAAATAACAGCACAATGCCAGCGTGACCAAGTTTTGTCGTGAGGAGGGTTTTCAGGGACGAAGCCCAAGTAAGCCCTACAGTACTTGTGTACCGTAGGGGGAAACTTGCGTCGAGGTGCGGGTAACTTTCCACACGATCCGACTCGACACTCGGATTTCTCATTCAGACTGGCAGGTCAATTGACAAGACTAGCCGCTGGCTCGGTATTGACCTCTGCTGGCAGAGTCTATATAAGATGGCCCACTTCCTGCTCGTCCAAATTTTTTTCTTCCTCTTCTTCTTCTTCTCTTCACCTTTCATCCACAGCAAGATCCAGCAACGCTGGAAGTTCAACCTCTAATTCCCATCCCAATCACAATCACGATCCAACATCAAGCTCCATCGCCATGGACGGCCGTCTGGACCACGTCGATGTCACCGAGGGCCTGGCGACGATCCGGGTCCCCAAAGGGCCCGAACGAAAGGGGTCCAAGACTGCCGAGGATGTGCAGCGGGTTTTCTACAACCCCATCCAGCAGTTCAACCGAGACCTGAGCGTTCTTGTCATCCAAGAATTTGCGAGGACGGTCGGATCCCTTCGCAGGGATCGTCACCAGAAAGTCCGGGCCAAGAAGGCGGCCAAGAAAAGGAAGAGAGACGAGGCCGCGGAGCAGCCTGGCCCGGCCACAGGGCCGCATGACGTCGAGAAAGAGGCGCCGCAGCCAGAGGAAGTGGCTTCCTCGGAAGCTGCCGTCCAGGCCTCTTCCGCCTCGGCGGAACAGGATGGCGCATCCCGAGGTGGCCCCAAGGCCATCTTCACCATCCTGGATGCTCTGGCGGCCACTGGCCTGCGCGCCATCCGGTACGCCAAGGAGATCCCGGCTGCCACATCCGTCACGGCGAACGACCTCTCTCCGGCGGCTACCAGGTCGATCCAGTCGAACGTGCTTCTCAACGGCGTCGACGACACCGTCAAGGCCACCACCGGCAATGCTCTGGCGCTCATGTACTCCACCGCCTTTGCCACCGGACAGCGGAAGTTCGATGTCATCGACCTCGACCCCTACGGATCTGCCGCGCCGTTTCTCGACGCGGCCGTGCAAGCGTTGAACGACGGTGGCCTTCTCTGTGCCACGTTCACCGACTCGGCCGTCTGGGCGTCGACTGGCTACGCCGAGAAGACGTTTGCGCTCTACGGCGGCGTCCCCGTCAGGGGCATCTACTCGCACGAGGTCGGCCTGCGCTTGATCCTCCAGGCCGTTGCCACGTCGGCGGCCCGGTACGGCCTCGCCATCGAGCCGCTGCTCTCCCTCTCGGCCGACTACTACGTGAGGGTCTTCGTTCGGGTCTGGCATTCTCCGGCCCAGGTCAAGTTTCTCGCCGGCAAGACGATGCTGCTGTACGCATGCGACCATGGCTGTGGAGCGTGGGCCACGCAGCTGCTGTTCAGCAACAGAGAAAAACTCTCCCGCAAAGGTGGAAAGATCTACAAGCATTGCGTTACGCAAGCGCCCTCCGCACCGCCGAGCTGCGAGCATTGCGCCTTCAAAACACATGTACGTTGATTTTGTAACCCCTATCCGGAGAGGGGCGCTAACGTGGGTCGCAGCTTGCCGGGCCGATGTATGCTGGTCCCATCCATTCGACCCCGTTTGTCAAAAGCATTCTCGACGGGCTTTCATCCCTCGACCGGAAGACGTACGGGACGTACCAACGCATCGAGGGCGTCCTGACGACAGTCATGGAGGAGGACTTGACGGTCGAACACCTTGGTCCGAACAAGCGCCGGAAGAGAGAGCAGGACGGCGGCAAATCCAGCGAGGCCCAACCCGCAAGCGCCGGCGAACCTGATGCCGCAGAAGCAGCTTCTCCCGCGGCATCCGATCCCGCCCGGATCGACGAACATCCATTCTACCTCGTGCCCAATGCCCTGGCCGGGATCATGCACTGCAAGGTGCCGACGGAGAACGCGTTCCGCGGTGCGCTCATGCATCTCGGCTACCGCGCCACGCGCAGCCACGCCAAAGCCGGCAGCATCAAGACGAACGCGCCGTGGTCGATCATCTGGCACGTCATGCGCGAATGGGTGCGGCAACATGCACCCGTCAAGGAATCATCGATCAAGGAAGGCACGGTGGCGTGGGCGCTTTTGAACAACAAGGGCGACTCGCAGAAGAACGGGGCCGACGGAGCGGACCCGGCGAACACATCTCCTGCCAACGTCGTCGTCAACTTCGACGAGGCACTCGGTGCCGGCAAGAAGACCGGTCGCCGCAAGCTGAGGCGCTACCAGCAGAATCCGCGGCCCAACTGGGGTCCTATGTCTCGCGCCAAGGCGTCGACTGCAAAGGGCGAGGACGAGGCCGTCACTGCCATCCCGCCCGATGTTGCCAGCGGCGATTGTCAGGGCGATGACGGCGACTATCATCAAGAACGCACCACATGCGCCGCCACCAACCCCAGCGATCACTACCAGGGTGACGATGGCGAAGGTCACGACGAACCTGTGGCCTACGCCAACGATGACGACCACGTCAATCGAGGGGACGACCGCGAAGGCCTCCAAGAATCCGCCGCCAATCCTGATGACTGCGTTGAGTCCCAACCTCGAGGCGACGCCGTCGAAGACAATCAAGAAGCCACCGTCTACGTCAACGATGGTGCTGATCAAGATCGTCAAGCCTACGACGGCGGCGAAGAATACTACGACTGTGAGGGCTGCTACGACGATGGCCAAGAATACTACCACAACCGCGAGGGCTGCTACGAAGACGGCCAAGAAAACCACGAGCAACAATACGAAAATGCTGAGCAAAACTGCGGCAATGCCGAGCAGCGCTACGACGGCGAGCAGCAGTACGATGCTGGCGAGCAGCTCAACGGCCAGCACCACGATGGCGGTGAAGTCCACTACAACGAAGGCGTGGGCGAAGGCCATTGTGACGACGGAGAAGGATACTACAACGACGGCGAAGAATACTACGACGACGACGAAGGTCCGGTGTCCGCGTCATAGTAGATATGGTCTTTTGCAGCCTGCCAAGTACTTGGTTTCAGCTCACACTGTCGATATTCATCCTCACTCAGCAATCCAAACAAGCTTCTTTTTTCTAGTCCTCATCTGCATCCATTCGATTCCTATTGTTCCTCGGTATAATCAAGAGAACAGAGCAGTCATTCACAGCGCCCCTCCATCGGTTTTGTAGACATCGCTAATGAATCACTTGACTGGGTAAGTACGTAGCTACTGAACATACTCTGAACAGTAAGTGTGCACTGTACATAGCAATTCAAGGCCCAGACCATTAGTGCCTAATGTTCTGCGCCATCTAAGGGCATTGCAGCCTGTGAGTTAGGTAGTCAGTGCCTAACCAATTTACTTCGTTCAACTCCACAAGCTACGCACGACGTAATGTGATGGTGAGCGCGGAGCTAGAAAGTCAAGTTGGTACTCAATAGCTCCGCCAATGTGTCATCAGTCTTCCATTGAGGAATACATACTCGTACGTCATGCAGGTACAGTGCCATAGCGAGCTACCGGACTCGTTTCCATTGCAACTCCCCTTGTGTAGATTCAATCACTTTAACTATGCATGCGTACCTCTAGCCCTAGATACGGTCCTGCCGGTCATCGGACCAATGTGAAGCCATCGATTGCCAAGCTGCCAACATATTCTCCCCAAGCGCTTTGGCCCGAACTGTAGCGCGACCAACTGGTCTTCGGACGTCACAATGCCGGCCTTCAAGGATGAACATATCCTGGTTGGTTGAAGCGACACCAGCTCCACCCAAGAAGGTCCAGTCAGGCTGATGCAGCTCATGTCAGATAATAGCTCCGGGATCGCAGGCGACTCTGGCGCAGCTGGGCCTGCCGGAGTCGTTCACGCCCGCGCAACTACGCGTCCCAACGCGTATGTTCCCATCGGACAAGAGAGGCGAATGGGAGCCGCACAAGATTCGAGAGAGGAGAGTGATCAGACGGCGACCCGAAGGCGCGCCCAAAGCAGATGCGACGGCGACGGCAGGAACGGGCCCCAGTGGGGGGAACCGAGCTCTCCCGATGGCCGGAGCCAACCCGCAGCGCTCGTCGGAGAAGGCGAACGGCGAGGAAGCAGCGGACGAGGAAGTGGTCACCTTCGAAGAGGATCTCGAATCGGATGAAGGCGCCGTGTGGCCGATGAGATGCGGCCGCGTTCAGAACTGGTCCTGCTTCCTGGCCTTGCTGACCCACATCCACAACACCCTAAGCCCCACCCTGCACACGCCGATCCTCCTGATCACGGAGCCGGCATGGACCTCGCAGGACAGGGAGATTGCCACGCAATTCTGCTTCGAGAGGTTCAAGACGCCGGCCTTCTGTCTGGTGGACTCGGCTCTAGCGGTGTGCTACGCCTACGGAACGGCCCTCGCGACGGTCGTCGACGTCGGCTACGAAAAGTGCGACGTGACGGCGGTGATCGAGTACGTCACGCGGGACGTGGGGCGCGCAGTCGCGGTGGAGAACTGCGGCGGCGAGACGATGACGCGGCGACTACTGGAGCTACTCGGCCCGCAAGGCTGGACCCGAGACATGTGCGAGCAGCTGAAGCGCAGTCAGATCTGCGAGATCTTGCACAAGGATGAGCCGCTGCCGAGCCCGGAGGTTCCGCCAGCGGCGACAGTCGCGGCGAGCCAAGCTATCGCTGGCTCGGGGCAGCGGGGCAGCATCAGCATCGTCACACCCGACGCCGATGTAAACGGCGAGCGCACAGGTGGCCTTGGCAAGCTGGCCGAGAACGGCGAAGGCGTCTTGGATGTCGCGACCATCGTGGCCAGCGGCAAGACGACCGAGTTCCTGGCGCGTAAAGAGAAAGAGAAGGCCGAGAAAGCAGCGAGGAAGGCAGGGGCGGCCGATGCTGCTGCTGCTGCTGCTGCTGCTGCTGCTGCTGCTGCTGCTGCTGCGGGTTCGGTAAAGCCAACGAAGATCCCAAACTCGAAGCGACCCAAGACCACGTTCATCTACACGGCGCGTCGGCAGGAACTGGAGCCCGACGCGGCGCCATCTTCTTGGTCGCCCGTCGATGTGGCCGAGAAGAAGGCAGGCGAGGCCGGCGGGGGCGTCGGGGACGCAGCTCGGGGACAGAAGACCGATGGCTTGGCTGGGGGGGCCGAAGGCAACGCAGGGGTGAGAGGACCAGAAGCAGAGTCTGCTACGACAAGCCCAACGACGGGGCCCAGCGAGGCGACGCGCAAGCAGCAGGAGAAGGCGGCGCGGAAGGAGGAGCGGAGACGGGCCAGCGAGGGGCTGCTTGGCAGATCGGGCGTGGTCCGAAGAGAGATCGAGGTTGGCGTCGAGCGGTTCCGGGCCGCGGACGGCGGCATGCTGGACACGATCGCCGACGCCGTGCACCGGACAATCATGTCGGTCGAGGAAGCGACCAAGCGAGCGGAGCTGTGGGCGTCGTTGATCGTCGTGGGCAACGGCAGCAAGATTCGAGGTAAGGCACATCACACCGTCCGTCTCGCGATCGTCTTTGGGGGAAACGTATCGATCGGACGTTTCAATCGAGGGTGGTGGTAGGATGAACTGACATTCTCCATTTTTTTTTTCTCTGCGGGCAGGCTTCAAGGACGCTCTGCTCTCGACTTTGGTCTCCAAATACCTGATCTCGCCGTCGAGCGCGACGATCTTCACGTCGGAGCTGCCGTCGCAGCTGTCGACGCCGGCGGCGACGGGCGCCAACACACCTCAACTGCAGCCGCAGGAGCACCAACAGAGACCGCTTGGCGCAGCGGCGTCATCCTCCTCGTCGTCGCACGTGAACCCGCTGCTCCTCGCAGCCACGACAGCGTCGAACCCGGCACTCGGCGCAGCCTTGCACCACTCGTCTCACCACCACAACAATAACTACATCAACAACAACAACAACCAACAAGGAGCAGGAGCAGGAGGAGGAGGAGCAGGAGGACCCATCCCCCCCTCCCTATCCTTTCAACAACAACAACAACAGCAACAGCAACAACAACATTCATCGCACGGCCAGACCCCGACCAACATCAGGTCCGTCCGGCCGCCAGAGTATTTCCCGGAGTGGAAGGAGGTCGGGTACGAAGAGGCCGTCTTCCTCGGCGCCCAGGTCGCCGCCAAGGTCGTCTTCGTCGTCGATCAGGGTCTCTCCAAGGGCTTCATGACGAGACAGGAGTACAACGAGGTCGGACCGCAGGGGATTCACGACTCGACTCTGTAAGAGAGAGACGGAGAGAGAGAGACGGGAGTCCGATCTTGTGAGAGAATATAGGGGGAGTGCGTTTGGGGGGGGGGGGGGTCGTTTCTCTTTCTGAAATGGGTTTTCTATATTCCTATCATATCGTACTGGACTGGACTGGACTGGACTGTACTGTGCTGTGCTGTGCTGTGCTGTGCTGTGTGTACTGTGTGTACTGTGTGTACTGTGCTGTGCTGTGCTGTGTGATACCGGGGGTCGATTCAAGTCCTAAGCACCACCATCGCTACCACCATCGCTACCACCATCGCTACCACCATCACCATCACCATCACCATCACCATCACCATCACCATCACCATCACCATCACCATCACCATCACCATCACCATCACCATCAACATCACCATCACCGTGGAAAGAAAGAACAATGGACACACGGAAATAGGATAACAGCGTCGTCACAAGTAGTGTTCGACGTGAGACGGCTCGGGATCCAACAGCCAGGGTTGCTCTTTCGTGCCCGTCCATATTCTGGGGAGCGGTGGTCGATTCTGGGGGTTCTGGGTCTTCAGCCAGAAAAGGAAGCCAAAGTCCTACATCCTCCCCCCTTTCCCCTTTTCCCCCTTTCCTTTTCCCACGCTACGGTATGGTACGTACGACGTACCGAAGATGCCGTCTACGCGTTTCGTCCGACGTACAAGCGCGTGCTGGCCTTTAGGTTCTCTGACCAGCCAGGTTCGACGTCATGTTCGGGCACGACGTCGTCGTCATCGTAGTCGCCGTCGCCCAGACGATCAACGAGTTTCTTGGCCCCCGCCTGCGTCACGGCGTACCCCATCGTGCACGGCGGATACGACGACGGCACGATCAGACGGATCGACTCCCCCTCCGTCTTCTCGATCCCCCAGGACTTCAGCGTCGCCTTGTTCTTGCGAGAGATGTCTTCCCATGCAGGCCCGAGCGGGTCATAGTAGGCGTGATGCGAACGGGTCTTGTTTATCAGGGGCACGTCGTAGCACGCGCCGACGTACAGGACTTCCCAGTTCAAAGCTGGAATGGGGGGGCCCAGCGTTAGCTAATTGATTAGCGGGCCAAAGCTCCAGGTTGTGTTGGGGGAAAAATGATGTTTGGCAGGCAAGGTACAGTATGTATCATACGGTAAATCGAATGCAGGATACAATAGCTGAAGCAAAATGGATCAGAGTTCCTACCGTACCGTACGGACCAGGCACGACATCGCGCTCAGAGGCCTTGGACATCAGTTTGCTGGCTGCCATCTGGCGACTCAGCTGCTCCGAGATCATGTGGATGTTGAGGTCCCAGTCGAGGTCGTCTTCGAGGATCAACGCCGTGTCGACTCCCTCGCGAACAATCCGCTCCCATAACTGAACGTGGGCGAGCCTGCAGCCAACCTGGGCTGGGGTCACGTTCGGATTCTTCCTTCCTCCGGTAGATTTGTCGTAGACGCTTGCTCCTGGAACCTAGGACAGTGGAGGAAAATCCAAGTGTGTGTGTGAGAAGACGCAATGATAAGACAAGCCTTACGGTACGTATGTACCGTAACAGAGCACAGGTGAAAAAGGAGGTTAAAAAGCGCCTAGCTTACTCCATGGTGCAGCACAAGGTCGAGATCGGTGGCATTGGCCAGAAGCTGCATCGAGTGCTGCCGATCCAGGCGACTATGTTAGGACTGAAGTGATAAGCCCAACTACACACCCACAGCAACATGACTGTACGCATGCAATGTAGGAAGCACCCAGCCATACAGACAAACCCCCAAGCCAAGGGGGAGGAAGGGGGGGCAACAGCAACCGCCTCTGGAGCACTGACTCTGGTAAGCTGATGTAGAAGATCTTCTGGAAACCGAGTGTTCGATTGTATACGTCATCAGCCAGGTCGTGGCCTGACTCGAGATCGGGGCCGACGGCCAAGAAGACGTCGATCCAACGAGCCCATCGCGAGCGATGAACCCAAGCGGTGGAGATGGAGACAATCAAGACGACGACCTCGACGATCCGCCGCGGCGATGCTCGCCTCCAGAGCATCTTGCTTCAGGGCACGTTCGCTCGCTCGCTCGCAGCCGGCCGTTGCAGAAAATGTACTCGTAGGGAACGCTTGCGTCGCGTGCGGCACGGTACTCGTGAAGTGCGGCTTTTGCGTGCCTTGGTGGCTGTGAAGGTCTAGCCCAAGACATCCTACGAATGACCGCTTTAGACGACGTGGACGGCGTTTGGGAGTCACCCGCCTCTTTCCTTGACTCGTACGCATGGTAACGTGGCATTGAGAGGTCGACGCCTAAGCAGAAACAATGCGGTACGAGGCGTGCAGCAACGTGCCACCATCGTATGGCAACCTTTGTCGAATCAAGGCTTCAAGCTCCGGTAGGATCCCACCCTTGAAGTACGATGCTGTAGGGAAGGCTTGGCGCAAGGGGCGTGGTACGAGAATGTTAGCACGGCTCGGCAACGCGTAGAACAGCACAGGCTCGTTTTCAAGCCGAGCCTGGGGTTGTTGAGCTGTACCTCATTGTAGATAAGGCATTGGATCTGGCCTCATACAGTACACTACGTTCGAAGGCCTGTGTGATGGAGACACCTGCTCGAAGCAAGATGTTCCAAGATATAACCGGTTGGCTTGGAATCGTTCGGTCCGGTTGAGCCTTGATTGTAGCTCTCCCATGATGATTTGGGTATCATCAATTGTTATTGGCCTACTTCGCTCTGCTCCTCCCCTTTTTCCTCGTCGTCTCACCCTCCTCTTCTTTCGTCGTTGTTGTCGTTTTTATTGCGGCGCCGGCGATGACGGTCACGACGACGATCCCTCAAGAATAGTCCCTCAAGGGTTCGCCTTCATGTGCTCGACCGCGTCCTTGATCGTGGCCTCTGGCTGTGCCGCACCGGCTGGGTCACTTCCCTCCTTGTCGTTGGCCGACCCTGCCCCGATCTTGGCTTCGTCGGTCTGAGTGTGGGTCTGGGTCTGGGTCTGGGCTCCGGTGGCGTCGCCCGGATTGGCCTCCGCCTTGGCTTGCGGCACCGGCTCCGGCAGCCTCGGAGCGGCACCTCCCACCGCAGATTTGGTCGGCGTGGTAGCAGCATCAGCGGCAGCGTCGTCACCGTCCGCGGTCACCTCGACTCTCACCAACTTGACCGTCTCCCCGGCACCTTCCCCGCCCTCGCCCAGATTCTTTCCCTTGCCGCCATACGTGCCGGGCACGTTGTCACCCAGCTCGCCGACGAGCTGTTCGCCGTAGGTCAGCGCCGTGAGCTTCTGAGACGTCTCCTTCGCCACGAACAGTCTCATCGCGGCGAACAGCCAGCCCATCACAACCGGCACGTTGACGAAGAACTTCCGCGAGAGCAGCTCCGGGTAGTAGCGCTGGAACGTGGAGATGGCCTTCTGCGAGGCGGATTTTGTGGCCGAGTCCATGCGGAGGAACCGCACGGACATGTAATCATGCACCTGGACCATCTGGTACGGGTCCGGACCTTGGCCGTGGTCGGGGATGGGCTCCTTGGCCGCGGCCAGATCGAGGCGCTTGATCGAGAGCTCCATGAGAGCGACTCTCCAGCGGATGAACCTGCAGGCCCAACCCCGTCAGCATCAATCGGCCGTCGCGGCGGAATGTCGGAACCGGATCACGGAGCAGACAACTCACTCGTCCAGATCCCCAAAGGTCTTCTTGTTGTCCTTGACGGCGCCGTAGATGTTCCAGGTCACGACATCCTTAGTGCCCGTCGCGTCGTTCCGATCGACGACGGTCACGTAGCCGAGTCCTCCGAACTTGTTCGCGTCGTAGCTGCCCTCGTTGACGGCCTTCAGCGGCTGGAAGTCCTTACGCCACTGCAGCGTGGCCTTCAGTTGCTCGGCGGCCTTTTCGACGTTGTTGGCGTTGGCCCGGAGGAACTTCTGAAGCACGAGCGTCGTGATGAACGGGGTCTGCGCCGCATCTGCCGCCGCGGACAGCTTCACTCCCCAAATCTCGTCGTGGCCCGTGTCGTCGAGGATCGGACCGAGGCTTGCCTGCAGCTTGCGCAGCGGATGCTCCGCGGAGAGCTCGGGCCAGACGGCGGTGCCTTTGGGAGCTGTAGCTATCGAGCATACATTACGCATCCGTCAGCCGTGTTCTGCGGTGCAGGAGGAAGTGAAAAAAGCGTGTTTGTTTCAGCAGACGTGTAGACTCACCGTCATCCTGCAAGCTCTTTCCCTGAACGATTTCCACAGGAGCAGTAGATCCCAGTCCTGTATTTGACGTGGAATGACCGGTAGGGGCAGAAGCAGGAATGTCATGCGGAGCATTCACCGCCGTACCGGCAGTCGCCGTCTCGGTTCCGCTCATCGTGTAGCTCGACAGTCTCAAGCGCGGAACACTAACCCTTGTCGGTCTCGGTAAGCTATTTTTCCGAGGAACAACAACACAGTCCACTCCAAACACTTTCAGCTCCACTTGCTTGCAAAAGGTTGAAAGACTGTCAAGGCTTGAATGTGGCCGATGCACTGTACGGTACCGTAAAGCAACGACACGCGATAGTGGCCGACGAAAGGACTGTTGGTGCGGGTTGTGGGATGAAGATCAATTTATGGAGAATGTGACTGGTGCTCGGCGGTACTGGCAAGCTGTACCTCCGTAGCTGTAGCTGTAGCTGTAGCTGTAGCTATAGCTGTAGCTATAGCTCCCCACACTCCCCCACGTGTTACGACGGGCCGTCGACGCAAGCCGAAATTTAGAGTTCAAGTACTGCATGTAACATGTCATGAGAAATTCTGCGGCTTGAAACGAGTGAAAGATAGCTCAATACTTCAGAAGCACACTGTTTCTCAGAACATATGTTAAACATACTGTCTTATCAGAAATACATCGTTGTGTTCTCGAAACCAGCGAGCGTCAGCCTGAAACACAGACTGCCCGTGTAAGCAAACAAGAGCCACCAAGGGTGGAACGCGCAGCGCGGCACACGCGCAGTGACGCGGTAAGGGTCTGTGATCTCCCAGCGACAGATCCACCGCTCCTGAAATAGAACCATCACCTTCCAGCGGTTTAGTCTTCTCCCTCCTTCTTGTTTTGAGAGACGAGACTACCGTAAAACTATTTACGGCGTGTTCTATGTCCCCCCCGGCCCGCACCCTCAAGAATTGCCAGGGGAGCTGCTCTCTAGAACAAAGTTGACAAGGATACTGTGTACAGTTGAGAAAGAAGGGCTGGACCCCGAAAACAGACGTATTTACTTCGAACGCAGACACATGGTAGGTGAGCACGATGAGAAATCATCTATGGCTTGCATTCGCGTGGAAGAACGATGTACAGTACAACCAAAAAAGGGTAGTAGTCCTCGAGACGGCATGGTCTAAAACTAGTTAGGGTGATATTAAGAAAAGTCAATCCTCCCCAGCGCGGTGACGGACTGCATGAAAGAATCATCCGGGGAGATGGAAGGAAAGAGAGGAGAAAGTGTGAATCCCCGGGCATCCCTCCCTTCAGGCGGCTTGTGTCTTGGCCAGGTCGACGGTCGGATCCTCGTACTTCTCCCACTGATAGTGCAAAGACAGCGTTAGCCACCGACTTGCCCGGGTTCTATCGGCTCCTGGGAAACTCACGTTGGCCAATATGTTTGCGATCCGCGGCGAGTTGGTCAGCTTGTAGACCTCTTCGAAGTACTCCTTCGTGATCTCGAACGGCTTGGCCGTGACGTTCGGGATGTACTTCCCGACGAGCTTGCTCGGGTCGATCGACGTCTTGCTGATCTTCTTGAGGAGGAAGCTGCGGAACGGTTTGACGCCCGAGCGCAGGAAGGTCGAGTGGAAGGGCACGTCGATGCCCTTGAGTGGGATGGTGGCAAAGCCGCGTTGCAGCTCGATCGGCTTCGGCTTCGCTTCCGTCTCCTTGGCGCATTCCCGGATGATGTCGACGAGATGCGCCTTGACGTCGTCCAGAGACATCTTCTGCATGAGCGACTGGATATCGACCTTTTGAACCTTGAGGTAGTTGGTGACGTTGGTCAAGCAGTCGAGAGCTCGGAGCTGGTTGGCAAAGTCAGCAGGAGCTCTACAGATAATCGTCTCGAGGAAGAGAGAAGAAGGGGAGTTGGTTGCACTCACGTCTCCGGCACACACGTATTGCATGTTGGCGACGTTGTAGTTGACAATCTCCAAGAGCCACCCGGTCTCCTCGACCACGTTCTCGACCACGTACTGGAGAGCTTGCTCGTTGAAGGCTACGAGGTGAGTTTGGTCGAGTCAGCAGAGAGCTTGAACCAGGACCATCGAGCGGCAAGGGCATAACGCACTCTTCGAGATTCGGCTCGGGTTGACCGCGCACATCGAGTAGTTGGAGCGACCGGCGGCGTCCCGCTCGACGGCCACCTGCATCGTGAGACCGCGGTAGAACACCACCGAGACCAAGCTCTCGATCGGCATGACCTCGGCGAGGGCGGCGAGGGCCGAGTACTCGCCGAGCGAATGGCCTGCGAAGCTGCTGTTGATCTGCACGAGCCCCTTCGAGCGCATGTCCTCGAAGCTGGCCTTCTCCATCAGCGTCAGGGCGGGCTGGGTGAACTGCGTCGCCGAGAGGAGTCCGGTCGGTGACCGATAGGTGTAGGACGTGCTCTTCTCGTTCACTTCCTTGAAGATCTTCTCCGACTTGACGCTACCGTCCGCCGCGACGGTCTCGAACGTCATTGACATGTAGTTCAGACGGATGGCCTTGCCGCGAGGACCTCCGAAGTAGATCGTAAGCTCCTTGGGATTGTTCTTGACGATTTCGATGATCGAGAAGCCTGCCGGTCGTGAGCGTGAGCCCTTTCTCACCCCGACACCCTCGAAGGAGAAGAAAAGCAAACTGCTGCTGCTGCTGCTGCTGCTGCTGCTGCTGCTGCTGCTGCTGCTGCTGCTGCTGCTGCTGCTGCTGCTGCTGCTGCTGCTGCTGCTTACCGTAGTTGTCCATGAAATGCTTGTCGGCCCGGTCCCAGACCTCCTTGGCAACGACGCTCGAGGAGTAGAGATCCATGCCCATGCCCTGCTCCTGCGAGCCTTGTCCGGTGAAGACGTAGGCCGAGACGGGCTGCTCGACCTCGGCTTCGCCGACAAGGACCTTCTCCTCCGTCTCCTTGTTGCTCGCCTCGACCTTGATCATCTTCCGGCCGGCCACCATGCCGACGTGTTGCAGTTTCACCTCGATGTCGTCGTTCGGGAGAACCATGCCCACGAGGCTGCACTGGAAGCTCCGGACACGACCGACGTTGTTCTCGGCCGCCCACGTCTCGACCAGGCTGCGGACGGCCGCGCTCGAGTACATGCCGTGCGTGATGGTGCCTGGCAGGTTGGCGAAGCTCGAGAAGACGCGAGACACGTGGATCGGGTTGTAGTCTCCCGAGACGCGCGCGTACGTCTCGTTGGTGGACGGCGCTCGGAGCACGAGCGACGTCTTGCCGCTCAGAGGGATGGCGTGTTCGAAGTTGACCGGCTGCTCGATGGACGAGCCGTGGCGCTCGAGGTAGTCGATGACCGGGTTCCCGTGAGACACGCCGGCCTCGTAGTCGACCGACGCCACCTGGACGATCTCCTTGGTGGGAAGCTCGAGGAGGACCTGGCCGATCGTCTGCACGCTCCTGAACACGTTCTTGCCCTTGAACCGGACGAAGGTCTGGAGGCGGAAGGTGAGCGTCTGACCGAGGAGCTCGGGAGCGGGATCGTCGACGCAGAACCACTCCTTCGAGCGCAGGACGGCGACGTCCTTGGACGTCGCGAGGTGGACCTGCATCGGCGTCTCGTTCTTCCGCTGGAACGTGTTCTCGTAGTCCGAGTAGGCGCCTCGGTACAGGAACTGGCTCGTCACCTCCATCACGGGCTCGCCCTCGCGGGTGATGGTGCCGCAGACCTCGACCATCTTGCCAGAGTCCTGGTTGACGACGGCGTTGATCTGCGCCGTCGTGCGCACGACGTCGCCGGTCTTCAGCGGCTCGGCGCCCGGCAGCATCCGGAAACCGTTCGAGAGGTGAACCAGCTTGAGGAGGTCGCCGTCGATGGCCTTGGGGAAGATGGGCTTGATGATGGCCTTCCAGCCGACGACGATGGCGAAGTCCATGGGCGCGAGTGTCACCTTACCCGGTCGGTCGACGAAGGCCTCGCCCGTGTTCCCGACCGCGTGGACGAAGTTCTGGATGGCCTGGCTCGTCACCTTGACCGTCCCGCCCTCGAACCTCTCCGTGACCGACGCGTTGAGGGGCATCCTCTCGTCGCCGAACCAGATGCGGTAGTAGAACTGCTTGACCCGGAGGTTCCGGTCCTCCATCTCCTCGTGGATCGGCGCGTAGCCCTTGTCGGGCCGGTAGACGAAGTGGAGGGGCAGCGGCACGACCTTGCCCTCGGCGGTCCGGTGCTCGAACAGCTTCACGACGATGCGGCGCTCCTCGGCGGCGAACGTGACCTCGACGACGGGCACGTCCTTCCGTCCGGGCAGGGACTCCTTGGCCGTGATGGTCGTGCGCGAAGGGTCCTCGGGGTGCAGGATCTCGACGAGCAAGCCTCGGGTGGGGGCGAAGATGCGCCTCATCGGGTTGGATTCGATCTTGTGGCCTTGGACGAAGACGTCGGTGGTGAAGAGCGCGTGGCGCCAGGAGACGGCGTCGCCGGCCAGGAGGCCCAGCCACCGATCGACGTCCGGCAGCGTCGCGTTCGCCGAGCCCGACAGCCGGTACGTGACCCTCTTGCCGTCACCGTCCCGAGAGACGGTCAGGCCGTCCGCGTCCGACTCGCTCGCGGGCTCGACCGTCCTGCCGCCGAAGTACTCGATGGTCGGGATGGCCGACTCGTCTCCGCCGTAGACGTCCTTGAGGAGGAGGCCGATGTGGGCGTCGTGGATGCCGTCGAGGATGTCCTTGATCGGCTCGTCGATCGTGTTCGAGTACTTGGTCGCCGTCGGCCCCTGCAGGATGCACGTCCGTCCGACGTCCTGGTCGACGACGGCCTCGAGGTCCTCCGACTGCCACAGCGAGTCCTTCTTGAACCAGAACTCAAAGTTCTCGTCCAGGGCCGGGACGAAGGGGACGGGCTTCTGGGTGCGGCGGCCGCAGAGCATCAGGAAGTGCTGCACGTCCTGGGCGCTGATGAGCTGCCGGTCGGCCTGCGGGTACGTCTCGAAGAACCTGACGAGCAGCGCCTCGGGACGTTCGAGCTCCGAGTAGTTCTGCACCACGGACGCCTGGCCGGCGCGCCGGGTGAAGCGCTCCTCGACGCGGCGCATGAAGTCGCCCGTGAGCCAGGCCAGGCTCCGGTCGATCCAGCGCGACTCGTGCCGCACGTACATGAGCTCGACCATGCGACGGACCACCTCGCCGTACGTCATGTCTTCCAGGTCGACGGCGTCGCCGGCCGAGTCCTTGCCGAACCACACCTTCTGGAAGTCGTCGTTCAGCTTCTTGATGATGTACTGCCGTCGCTTGCCGAGCTCGACCAGGCGCTTCGCCTTGTCGAGGCTGAAGACGTCTCGGTCCATCTCGGCCCAGAAGCGCACGCCGCGCGTGGCCAGCTTGTGGATGGGCTCGCCCATCTCGGACCGGACCGTGATGACGCCGCCGGCGACGCCGGCGTACGTCTTCTCCCACTCGCTGTCGTCGACGCCCTCGGCCGCGGCGATGGCCTCCTTCGCCTTCTGGGCCGTGTAGCACTCCTTGGCCGTCATCATGCGGCTGCCGAAGAGGCAGCCGTCGTACGGCATGGACGGGTAGCCGAACCGGTTCGACCAGGTGCCGGTGAGGTAGGGGTAGGTGTCCTCGGCGCCGCCGAAGCCGCTGCCGGCGACGAGGATGATGTTGCTGCAGCGGCGGATGCGGCCGTACATCTGCAGGACGGGCTGGTGGAAGTCCTCGAAGGAGTGGTGGCCGCCGCCGCGGCCGCCGGTCCACTGCAGCAGCACGGGGAAGGTCGGGTTCGCCTTGGCGATGTTGACGACCTGCTGGATGCCGTCGATCGAGCCGGGCTTGAAGGCGATGTGCTTGAGCCCGAGCGTCTGGATGTACTCGTTGGCGACCTCGATGGACGGGACGCCGGCGCCGATGGTCAGGCCCTGGATCGGCACGCCGCTGGCGCGCAGCTGGCCGACGAGAGGGATCTGCCAGGCCATGGCGAACGGGTTCACGTAGATGAGGTTCACGGCGATGCCGCGGCCGGCGGGGGTCGCCTTCTCGATCTTGTCGACGGCGTCGGCCATCATCTTGGCCATGAAGTAGCCGCCGCCGCCGAGCTCGATGTGGTAGCCGGCGTTCATGGCGGCGGCGACGAAGTCCCACGGCACCGTGCACGGGGTCATGCCGGCGACCATGATCGGGGGCAGGCCCAGGGTCCGGCTCATGCGGGTGTCGACGTAGGTCCGGCCGGCCGAGGTCCGGACCAGCTTCGGACCGTGCTCGCGGACCCAGTCGACGGCGTACTTGACGGCGTGGCCCTCGTCGCGGTCGAAGAGCTCGGGCTTGTAGCCGACCTCGGGGTTGGCGCCGTCGACGGTGCCGGTCAGGATGATGCGGACGCCGGTGCCCTCCTTGTTGCGGTTCGTCAGGACTCCGAGGCCGGAGATGCCGCCGGGGCCGAAGTCGAGGATGTGGGTGGCGCGCGGGAAGGCGGTGGCGCGCTCCCAGTGGACGGGGTCCTGCGTCACCATGCGGACGAGGGCCGGCACGACGTCGCGGTCGCCGTGGTCGCGCAGGTCGGCGCCGGTGTGGGTGTCGTACACGGCGATGGCCAGGCTCCCGCCGGGCAGGACGATGTCGCGGACGTCGCGCTCGGCCCGGGTCGTGGCCTCGGCGAGGTAGGGGCTGTGGAAGGGCGCGGTGATGGGGAGGAAGCGGTTGACGAAGCGGATCTTTCGCTCGGTGAAGGGAACGCGGGTCTGATCCAGGCCGGTCGGGGCCTTGACCTTGCGCAGCCGCAGGTTGAGGCCGTACAGCGAGATGGGCGGGCCGGTCACGACCAGGTTGCGGGCGCTGTTGATGAGCGAGACGGCGACGTGGCGATCCGCGGGCAGGTGGTGGTTCGTGGCGTCGACGTGCTCCTGGACGGCGGCCTGCGAGAGGTCTCGGATGCTCAGCATCGGCGTCGGCGTGCCCTCGCCGTTGTCGATCGAGTCCTGCAGCACCGACGGCGCGAGCGAGGTGCGCGGGTAGGCCTGCTGGCTCCGGGCGCCGATCCAGAAGAGCACCGTCAGCGCCCGCTTGGTCGCGTCGATGAAAGACGGCCACGAGTCGGCCGAGGCGATGTAGGCGGCCGTCACGATGCCCTGCGAGTGGCCGGTCGTGCCGACGAAGCGTTCGCGCAGCTGGCCGGGCGCCTTGCCGAGCACCTGGCACGCGACGCTGTAGTGGGCGAGCTGGACGAGGCCGATCAGGGGCAGGCTGACCGGAGCCGAGACGAGGTAGTCCGTGTCGGGCTGGCTCGCGCGGTCCTCGAGCCAGCGTAAGACGTCCAAGCCCTTGGGGTACATCTTCTCGGCCCGGTCGTCTCGCGAGAGCGACTGCAGGAGCTCGGCGCACATGACGATGAAGTCACCGACGAAGGACGGATAGGTGCTGTAGACCTGGCGGAGCTCGTCGAAGTACTCCTCGATGTTGCCCTGGCCGCCGAAGACGCCGAACAGCCGGGCCTCGCCCTCGGCCGCGGCGCGGAACAGGGCCGACTCGTGGGCCTTGATCGGCCGACCACTGGCGGCGCGAGCGGCGTAGTACGACCGCACGACCAGCAGCTTCTTCTGCTCGATGCCCGGGAGCGACGCGGCGACGGCGTGGACCTCGTTGCCCCGCAGAAAGGCGCGCTCGAACTCGTTCAGGACGAGCTTCACCACGTCGGCGAAGGAGTTCTGAGGGTCGTCGTCGCCCTGATCGACGAGCTGAGCGGCATGGCCCATGAAGCGAGCGACGAGCTCGACCACGGACGACGGCTCGTCGTCCTGCGCGAGCTCGTCCGTCGGGGCCGGCAGAGACGACGAGAAGGCATCCTTGAGCTGCGACGCTTGGAAGTGGAGCGTGGTCGGGATGGAGAAGGTGTACTCCAGCGAGCCGTGGGTGATGGTCAACGGCCGCAGCGACGACGACGACCGCGGCGTCGAGGCCCCGGTGTGGGGACCGGTCTGGGGGTTGCCGTACATCGTCGAGCAGGGTGTCGCAGGAGCGGCGAAGAGAGAACCTGAACGGCTGGAGAGCCACTCCGGATCAGTTACCGAAGGTGGGGTTGAGATGCGGTCGAGGTCGACTGAAGGTGTAGAGAGCAGCTCACTCTCACGATCCGGAGAGCGGAGCTCCGTTATCCTGCCTCGTCGTCTCGGTCGTCTCTCCTCTTTCTCTCGACGTGCCTTCCACCGTCGAGCTCCCCGCAAGATCACGCCCCGGAAAGTGTTCACAGCTCTGTCGATGGACCTCCGGCAGAGAAGACCGGGCGGATTCCAGTTGTAAATGGGGAAACGAGAAGAGATTGGGACTGCTGATTGCCCCGTCGTCTTGCTCGTGCGAGCTGCTCGTCTGCGTGAAATCGGCGTGCAATCGGCGTAGACACTTTTTTTGTCGAGGGTCTGGCCTCAACCGGTCGTCGGCCCGTTAGGAAAATTATTTTTCCGATCGGTTGAGCTGCACAGGCCCCCGAGACGACCCGCCATCTGGGCCAAGCTTTCTTCAAGGGTTGGGGGTGGGGTCGGCTTGTGTCCCTCGTACGTACGCATTCATCGAGTACGGAAGTACTCTGGTTGGGATGGTACTTCCAGCCCTTTCATCGATCTGGTGCAAGTTTGCAGATGGGGCAACGTCTCTCGAGAAGCTGTGGACGTTACGACACGACTTTTGTAGGGTACAGGATAGATACCTATACTTTCGGTTCTGTATCTGCTAGAGTATCAGTATCTGTAAAGTTCTGTTTCCTTGATCCCTCTAGGGTCAAATTTTTGTTGGATGTCGGGCGTTTGGCCCCAACCTACGCCAAGGTACAAGTACTTGAGACGAACTTAGCACTCGCTCTTCATTTCGCACTACTTATGCAATTCACCCATGGAAATGGCGTTCATGTGAAGAACTAGTGAAATCACGGCTGAAGGAGCAAAAGTAGAGACCATTGCTCCTGTTGTCATCACGATAGAACAACTTGCACTTCCACCCGGGCTTTGGCTCTAGCTCTCCTCCTCCATCGTCTCTTCCCAAGCTCCTCAATCATCTTCCTCTCCGTCAATTCTTCGAAGATAAAGCGAGGGACGGAATCTTCTTTCGACCTACCGAGGAAAGAAAAAAAAGGCGCGGAATCTCGACGGCAGAGATCGACACTTTCGCCTTGACGGGAGCTACTCCACTCCGCCATTCGGTACGCCCTCCCTCGAGTTTGTCGTCGTCAGAAATGGAGACTCCCTTACTTTAGCCACATATCCGAGAGTCTCGTTGCTGGTCCTGATCTTCTCACGCAAAGAAGGCGTGATAGCAGACCATCTCCCTCCGGACCGGAGAGGCTGTTGTTGATGGTGGGACCAGAAGCTCCTCCGATCGATCTCGCTGTGACGGAGAAGTGAAGAGCTGGTCGTCCAACGGCCATCCCATACCCAAGAAGCTCCATCGCCGCTCCAGACGCCCGCACCTCGCCCATCATGCGGCCCGAGGTCGAGCAGGAGCTCGCCCATACGCTTCTCGTCGAGCTGTTGGCCTACCAATTCGCCTCGCCCGTGAGATGGATCGAGACCCAGGACGTCATCTTGGCCGACCAGACGGCCGAGAGGCTCGTCGAGATCGGTCCGGCCGATACGCTCGGTGGCATGGCCAAGCGGACGCTCGCTTCCAAGTACGAGGCCTACGATTCGGCACGATCGTTGCAGCGCCAGATCCTCTGCTACAACAAGGATGCAAGAGAGATCTACTACGACGTCGAGCCTGTTCAGGACGAGCCTCCGTCGGCCCAGGACCAGCCGGCTCCCGCCAGCTCGTCCGCGGCGCCTGCAGCCTCGGCCGCCGTGGCCGCCGTGCCTGCCCCGGCGCCCAGCTCAGGCCCTGCTGCCCAAGTCGCTGACGCTCCGGTGGCCGCCGTCGACGTTCTCAGGGCCCTGATCGCACAGAAGCTCAAGAAGCCGCTCATGGATGTGCCGCTGAGCAAGGCCATCAAAGATCTCGTCGGAGGTGTGTACTGGAGCGTCCGTTTGGGCCTTCGGGTGACCTCTTCCCTGTCGGCATCGGTTCTTCTCTCCTTCTCGCCTCTCGTGTGCTGACGCGGTCGGTTAGGCAAATCGACGTTGCAGAACGAGATCCTCGGAGATCTAGGCAAGGAGTTCGGATCGACGCCGGAGAAGCCTGAGGATACGCCGCTCGACGAGTTGGGAGCGTCGATCCAGGCCACCTTCAACGGCCAGCTGGGCAAGCAATCCTCTTCGCTCATCGCGAGGCTGATCTCGTCCAAGATGCCCGGCGGCTTCAACATCACCGCCGTCCGCAAGTACCTCGAGACTCGGTGGGGCTTGGGCCCGGGCCGCCAGGACGGTGTGCTCCTCTTGGCCCTGACCGCCGAGCCTCCCGCCCGCCTGGGATCCGAGACCGACGCGAAGGCCTACCTCGACGACGCTTCCCAGAAGTACGCCTCTCTGGCGGGGATCAGTCTGTCATCCCCCGCCGCGGCCGGAGACGGCGCGGCCGGGGCTGGCGGCATGATGATGGATCCGGCCGCCATCGACGCTCTGACCAAGGGCCAGCGAGCCCTCTTCAAGCAACAGCTCGAACTGTTGGCCCGCTACCTCAAGACCGACCTCCGAGCCGGCGACAAGGCTTTCGTCGGCTCCCAGCAGACCCAGCTGGCCCTGCAGGCTCAGCTCGATCTCTGGACGGTCGAGCACGGCGAGCTCTACGCCGACGGTATCGCCCCGGTCTTCGACTCGTTGAAGGCGCGCGTCTACGACTCGTCGTGGAATTGGGCTCGGCAGGACGCCCTCAGCATGTACTACGACATCATCTTCGGCCGCCTCAAGGCCGTCGATCGGGAGATCGTCAGTCGCTGCATGCGCATCATGAACCGCTCGAACCCGACCCTCTTGGACTTCATGCAGTACCACATCGACAACTGTCCGACCCAGCGCGGCGAGACGTACCAGCTCGCCAAGGAGCTCGGCCACCAGCTGATCGAGAACTGCAAGGACGTGCTCGGCGTGGCGCCGGTCTACCGAGACGTCGCCTACCCGACCGGACCTCGCACCGCGATCGACGCTCGCGGCAACGTCGACTACGCCGAGGTTCCCCGTTCGAGCGTCCGCAAGCTGGAGCATTACGTGCGCGAGATGGCCGATGGCGGTAAGATCTCCGAGTACAGCAACCGAACCAAGGTCCAGAGCGACCTCGGCCGGCTGTACAAGCTAGTCCGGCAGCAACACAAGCTGTCCAAGTCCTCGCAGCTCCAGATCAAGAGCCTCTACGGTAACGTCATCCGAGCCATGGCCATGAACGAGGGTCAGATCGTGCCGCTCGAGAACGGCAAGGCGAAGGAGGGCAACGGCCCCCATGTCGCCTCCGCCACCGCCACCGCCGCCGCCGCCGCCAACAAGAGGAGGGCCTCGCCCAACGGACCCCGTAACGGCAACAACGGACACGCGAAGCCCAACAAGACCGAGACCGTTCCGTTCCTCCACCTGCGCCGGAAGAAAGGCGACGGTTGGGAGTACAGCAAGAAGCTGACGGGCGTCTACCTCGACTGCCTGCAGGAGGCGGCCAAGGTCGGCGTCACGTTTCAGCGCAAGAACGTGCTCATGACCGGTGCCGGCGCCGGCTCCATCGGCGCCGAGGTGCTCTCGGGCCTGATCAGCGGCGGCGCCAAGGTCATCGTCACCACGAGCCGCTTCTCGCCCAAGGTCACCGAGTACTACCAGTCCATGTTCGCCAGCTTCGGTGCGCGCGGCGCTCAGCTCGTCGTCGTCCCCTTCAACCAGGGCAGCAAGCAGGACGTCGAGGCGCTCGTCGAGTACGTGTACGACGCCAAGAAGGGTCTCGGCTGGGATCTCGACTTCATCGTTCCCTTCGCCGCCATCCCCGAGAACGGGCGCGAGATCGACGGCATCGACTCCAAGTCGGAGCTCGCGCACCGCATCATGTTGACGAACCTGCTCCGCCTGCTCGGCTGCGTCAAGGCGCAGAAGCAGGCCCACGGCTACGAGACCCGGCCGGCCCAGGTCGTCTTGCCCCTCTCGCCCAACCACGGCACCTTCGGCAACGACGGCCTGTACTCCGAGTCCAAGCTGGCGCTCGAGACGCTCTTCAACCGATGGTACTCGGAGAGCTGGGGCAACTTCCTCACCATCTGCGGCGCCGTCATCGGCTGGACCCGCGGCACCGGTCTCATGAGCGGCAACAACGTCGTGGCCGAGGGCGTCGAGAAGCTGGGCGTGCGCACCTTCTCGCAGCAGGAGATGGCCTTCAACCTGCTCGGGCTCATGTCGGCCAGCATCGTCGACCTGTGTCAGGTCGAGCCTGTCTTCGCCGACCTCAACGGCGGCCTGCAGTTCATCCCGAAGCTGAAGGACCTCATGACCAACCTTCGCAAGGACATCCTCAGCACGAGCGAGATCCGCAAGGCCGTGACGAAGGAGACCGCAATCGAGAACAAGATCGTCAACGGCGCGAGCAGCGAGGCGCTGTACACGAAGGTCGAGGTCCAACCTCGCGCCAACATCAGGTACGAGTTCCCCGAGCTGCCGAGCTGGACGGACACCATCGAGCCCCTCGGTCGGGACCTCAAGGGCATGGTCGATCTCCGACGGGTCGTCGTCGTCACCGGCTTCTCCGAGGTCGGACCCTGGGGCAACTCGCGGACGAGGTGGGAGATGGAAGCCCACGGCGAGTTCTCGCTCGAGGGCTGCATCGAGATGGCCTGGATGATGGGCCTCATCAGGAACCACAACGGGCCCCTCAAAGGCCGGATGTACGCCGGCTGGGTCGACGCCAAGACCGGCTCGCCTGTGGACGACAAGGACGTCAAAGCGCAGTACGAGAAGCACATCCTCGAGCACTCGGGCATCCGCCTGATCGAGCCCGAGCTTTTCAAGGGCTACGACCCGAAGAAGAAGAAGATGCTGCAGGAGGTCGTCATCGAGGAGGATCTCGATCCCTTCGAGGCCTCCAAGGAGACGGCCGAGGAGTTCAAACGCGAGCACGGCGAGATGGTCGAGATCTTCGAGATCCCGGCGTCTGGCGAGTACACGGTGCGTCTCAAGAGAGGCGCCACGCTCCTCGTCCCCAAGGCGCTGCGGTTCGACCGCCTCGTCGCCGGCCAGATCCCCACCGGCTGGGACGCGCGCAAGTACGGCATCCCCGAGGACATCATCCAGCAGGTCGATCCGGTGACGTTGTACGTCCTCGTCTGCACCGTCGAGGCCCTGCTCACCTCCGGCATCACGGACCCGTACGAGTTCTACAAGTACGTCCACATGTCAGAGGTCGGCAACTGCGTCGGCTCCGGCATCGGCGGCACCACGGCGCTCCGGGGCATGTACAAGGATCGCTTCCTCGACAAGCCCCTGCAGAACGACATCCTGCAGGAGTCGTTCATCAACACCATGAGCGCCTGGGTCAACATGCTGCTCCTCTCGTCCACCGGTCCGATCAAGACCCCGGTCGGCGCGTGCGCGACGGCGGTCGAATCGATCGACATTGGCTACGACACGATCGTCGAGGGCAAGGCGAGGGTGTGCCTCGTCGGCGGTTTCGACGACTTTCAAGAGGAAGGCTCGTACGAGTTCGCCAACATGAAAGCGACGAGCAACGCCCAGGACGAGTTCGCCCACGGCCGCACGCCGCGCGAGATGTCGCGGCCCACGACGACGACCCGAAACGGCTTCATGGAGTCGCAGGGGTGCGGCATGCAGATCATCATGGACGCCCAGCTCGCCGTGGACATGGGCGTTCCCATCTACGGCGTCCTCGCCTTCACGGCCACGGCCACCGACAAGATCGGCCGGTCCGTACCGGCCCCGGGCCAGGGCGTCTTGACCACGGCGCGCGAGAAGCCGTCGAGTTTCCCGTCGCCGTTGCTGAACATCAAGTACCGCAAACGTCAGCTCGACCTCCGCAAGGCGCACATCAAGCAGTGGCAAGAGTCGGAACTCATGTACCTTCAAGAGGAGCTCGCGGCCATGAAGGCGCAGCAGGGCCAAGAGATGATCGACGAGACCGAGTACATGCGGGAACGGGCCGAGCACATTCGGCGCGACGCTCGTCGGCAGGAGCGCGAGGCACTGGATAGCCTCGGCAATAGCTTCTGGAAAGGCGACTCGCGCATCGCCCCCCTGCGCGGCGCCTTGGCGACCTGGGGTCTGACGATCGACGACCTCGCCGTCGCGTCGTTCCACGGCACGTCGACCGTGGCCAACGACAAGAACGAGTCGGAAGTCATCTGCAAGCAGATGGCTCATCTCGGCCGCAAGAAGGGCAACGCCCTCCTGGGCATCTTCCAGAAGTACCTCACCGGTCATCCCAAGGGCGCGGCCGGCGCCTGGATGTTCAACGGTTGCCTGCAGGTTCTGAACAGCGGCCTGGTGCCTGGCAACCGAAACGCCGACAATATCGACAAGGCGCTCGAGCAGTTTGAGTACATTGTGTATCCGAGCCGCAGCATCCAGACGGATGGCGTCAAGGCCTTCTCGGTCACCTCGTTTGGGTTCGGACAAAAGGGTGCTCAGGCGATCGGCGTCCATCCGAGGTACCTCTTCGCGACGCTGGACGAGTCTACGTACCAGACATACCGGCAGAAGGTCGAAGCGAGGCAGAAGAAGGCCTATCGGTACTTCCATCACGCCCTCGTCACCAACACCCTCTTCGTCGCGAAGGACAAGTCGCCGTATGCAGAGGGTCAGCAGGATGCCGTCTTCTTGAACCCGGACGCCCGCGTCTCGTTCGACAAGAAGTCGGCCGGTCTGACCTACGCGTCGGCCCAACCTCGGTCGTCTGCGGAGAAGGCCGGCGTCGACGACACTCGGCGCATGGTCGAGCAGCTCGCCAAGGCGACGGCTGGCTCGAGCACGAAGGTCGGCGTTGACGTCGAGAGCATCGAGGCGATCAACGTTGGCAACGAGACGTTTGTCGAGAGGAACTTTACAGACAAGGAGCAGCAATACTGTCGCCAAGCACCGTCCCCGCAGGCGTCGTTTGCCGGTCGGTGGAGTGCCAAGGAAGCCGTGTTCAAGGCTCTCGGTGTCGCGAGCAAGGGTGCCGGAGCGGCGATGCGAGAGATTGAGGTCATCAACGACGAGAAGGGGGCGCCGGTCGTCACGGTAAGTCGTACAGCTGCCATGTGACTTGTTGCCATCCAAAAGTTCTTCATCCTGACCGTTTACTCTTCTACACAGCTTTACGGCGACGCCGAGGCCGCGGCGAAGAAGGCCGGCGTCAAGGCGGTCGAGGTCAGCATCAGCCACAGCGACAATCAGGCCATCGCCATTGCCGTGTCGAATTTTTGAGTACGTTAGGCGCGCAGCAATAGACCTTTTTTAATCTTTGTTTCTCTTATATATCGTTAGTTCGTTCTTGGCCTCTTCCTCCGCCCTTTCCGTCGCCGGACAGACATGCCCCTTGGCTCTTCGTCGGGGAGCTGCCATAGCCATCCGCCAGGCAGCACCTTGGACATAGACATCTCTACACACGTACTTTTGTACGTTACAAGTTCTTGCCGGTCCGTGGGGCAACCCACGGGATGTGTTCGACCCTCCGCACGCCTTCCGTGCCCGATTCATCCGTCCTCGAGCTCGGTATGCGCCCCTTCTCCGTCGCGGCTCTTCGTCCTCTTCGTTCAGTGTCTTTTTCTTCTTTCCGTGCTCTACTCTCCATCCACGTAGTCTATGGTCCATCCACGGGATCCATGGTGTTCATAGCATCCGTAATCCATCCTCCACGGTATCCACAACCCACCATCCATAATCTACCCAGAACCTACTGTATCCCTGCCGGTGCACATCCCCCTCCCCCTGTCCTCCTGGGCCGCCTGCGAGTGCTCCGGAACGTCCTTGCAGGGACCGCTCGCAGTACGTACTCCGAGGCGTCGAGAGACTGATGGGCTCTGTTCCCTTGTCTGGACCCACGGCCAGACGTTCCCCACACTGTGGCTCAGTCACTGCTGTACGTATTATGGGAGGTTGCGTAGAGAGACGTGGTCTCTGCTGTCAGATCCGTCTTACCGGAGTGGCGTGGTCAAGTCTTGTGTTCTAGCTCACATTGGTAATTGGTAATTGGTATTCCTACTCCATTCTAGTGCTAGTTATCTAGACTATGCTGGGTCAGCTATGAAAATTAAGCAAGGAAAACCCTAGGCCTGCTAGGGTGAAAAACCTCCTTCTGCAGTGCCTGGCCAGCACTATCCTGTCGAGATGCTGTAGAACGTGGGGGGTGGCTGGCTAGCAGCCAGCTTCCAGCTGCTCCTGAGCCCAGGAGAACTGGGGGAGAATGCCTTGTCGGAGGATCCACGCTGTGAGGGCGGCGGCGGGCCGTGGTCGGGATGTCAAAGCCTGGTAGTCAGTGGTGGCAGCTGCTAGATACAGGCTTCGCCGTGCTCGGAGGAGGCGTGGACAGTCTAGAACCACGTGTTTGGCTGTCTCCCACGGCGCTCCGCAGCTGCACGCCGGTGTGGGGAAGCCGGGCACCCGTCGCTTGCAGAGGAATGCCGCCAGTCCAATCTTGCCTGTGCGGACCTGCGTCAGAATACTGCTCTGCGCCTTCGACAGGCCGGCGTGTAGCCGGAGGACCGACCGGTACAGCATCTTGCTGGGCTTCCAGTTGTCTCCGCCTCCGGGGTCCGGGTCCAGTGTCTGTGTTGTTGGCGGGGGGCCTCCATGCAGTTGGTGCCAGCGCTCCCAGCACCATTGCTCTGCCAGCTGGTATGCCTGCCAAACTGACCGCGGAAGGGGGGTGTTCGGCATGGTGACAGCGGGGGGCGGGGGTGGTCCATCAGACCACGGGGGGATGCTGAGCCTCACCGTCGAGTCCTCCATGGTTCTTCGTGGCCACAGGGTTGTTTTGGCCCACTGTTGGCGGTGCTGGCCCGGAGTGACGCCAGGGCAGCGCCGGCGGCCTCACCTCGGGGCAAGCTGATGCTGGATTCTGGCACAGGCCTCCTGGATCTCAGCTTGTACCCCGGAGGCCTCCATCCGGGCACACACCTGTAGCTGTAGACATGCGATGTGTGTGCGGAGAGGTGGGACTGCCACTTCAGCTTCCAGCTGTTGCCAGCTGGTCACCTTGTAGCCGCCGGTGACTGTCCGGAGGCAGCCCTGTTGTCAACATTCCAGTGCGTCGCCAATCCAGTGACAGTTTGCCAGCCGAAGGAGGCCCTCCGTAGGTGCCCAGATTGTCACTCCGTAGGTGATGGCCGGGCGCACTACTGCACTGTAAATTAGCCATGCCTTAGCGAAGGTGGCTCCCCAGGTGGACCCTGCAGTCGCGGTGAGAGCGCGGCTCTGTTGCGCTGCCTTCTCTGCAGTGCGCTTGACATGAGGGCCCCAGCAGAGCTTTGAGTCCAGGAGGACCCCAAGGATCCAGACAGATTGCTGCGGCTCCTTGTCAATACCCTCCAGGTTGACTCCCGCTGCCATGTTGAACCGCTTCGGGGATCGGGTCAGGTGCATGAGTTCGTATTTGTGCGGAGTGAAAGCGGCCCCATGGCGGCGTGCCCACGTCATGCAGCCACAGTGTACCCGCTCCAGTGCCCTGCAATTGCTCTCTGTGTCCTTGCCGACCACCAGGATGTTGACGTCGTCCACAAACCCAACGCCCGACACCTTCCCATTGCTGCGCACGCAGAAGTTCACTAGAGCCTTGTTAAAGAACAGGAAGAGAATGGGGGAGTTCTAGCTCACATAGTACGCACGGACGTACGTACCTGCTGGCTGCTATATTGTGGCTCTTGCCGAACGTCTCCTGCTGCGGTTGTTCGGTCGCTTTGCATTGGAAATGAAGGGGGATTGGAGGGGGGGTTTTCACGTCTCTCGCTGTCTTTTGCGTCTTGGCTTCACTTGTCTGCCACTCTGCCTGTAGTCCGTACTCCGCAACCGGCAGTCTGTACGTAGTCGATAGCACACTGTGTTTGCCTTGGTGAAAGGAGAGGAGAAGAGATGTTGTGACCTTCGCCGGAGCATGCAAAGGGTTCTTACAGGCAAGAGATACATCATCGTCAAGCACTCGAGTTTTGTGTCTTGTAGAGGAGCTTCGTGTTGAAGTGACGTGCTGACATGCGGTTTACTGGCGCGGTTAGGTTTACTGCGGAGAAGAGAACAGTGTCTTTCCATGTGCAGACACCGATCGGTCTCTTGACTCTTAGAAGTGGGATCTATCTTGTCCCGACTTGGTGGGTCAGGTCTGATGGCTACTCTCCTACTTTTGATTAGAAGCAAGACACTTGAACAGGTCAGGAGTCAAAGTCAACATGCTCAGTCTCGCAACTCGCAAGCCTCCGAGATCCAGCCACCTCAGCTCTCACAGGAGTCCTCTAGATCCTTCTGACACAAAGCGTAGCCAGACCTCAGCGTATCCAGCGGCAGGATCACGTGATACCACCACATTGGGAAGTGGAATATAATATTTGCACCCCCGTTCTTTCGAACAGCAAAATGCCTCGGTAAAGCGCGGTGTCTGTAAAGCGGTCTACGTATGTACCCACTTCAGGTACCTACCGCGGTATCACGTGTGACCCAAAGTAGCCTGACTAATCAGGTACATGATCATGAAACTGCATTCACATACGTACGGAGTACATCAGACAGCAGATGAGATTCCACGCAATCAAGCATTTGTTGTGTGCTGGTACATACAAGATACAGAGTATACACACACTCCAAGACTTCTCTCCTTGTATATTACTGCTACTTATGATAAGCTCCCTGTCTTTGCAGAAGTCATGATGTTGTGGTATGTTGATATAACAGGATCCAGCCACCACACGCGCGGTCGACTAAAAAACCGCCGGAAGTGAGGAACCTTCCGCCCCCAAAAGTTGTGGACAAGCCCAGCGAACCCACCCCGGAGGGCGATGATGACACCCGTCACTTCAAAGAGCACTATCTGCCCCAGAGAGACTCAACCCAGTTTTAGTAGCAGAGGGAAGGATGATTGACCATGAGAGCTGATATTCTCCTCCAACTTTCACAGTATCTTGATTTCTATTCTGTAGCTACTGTTGTAGAACCTTTGAAACAAGCGTACTGTACTGGAGGTGTTGTCAGTTCCGGTGGTTTTTTGTCAACCACGTGCCACAGTAGGTATAAAGAACAGTGTCACAGCCACACCTCTAGGTTGGAGGACTCGGAGGCCAGGACTTAGTCGGTCTGGCCGGTGCTTAGTCCAGCTAAGCTGGGGGCTAGTCTGTGGCCGGTGTCTGTTCAGCTAGCTCTTCATCTTAGCTAGAACAATCAACTTATTACAACCTCATGATTCTGATAAGTTCTGTGTAGCGCTGCCTGGGCTCTTTCCTAGGTCCGCTACCTAACAGCAGGGGCCTACTGTGTCTTGATCACTATTCTGATGAACAAGTGCTATATACTATTGTGAGCCGCTTCAACTTCACCTGATCACCTCTACTCATACAGATCACAGAGTCTTTCATCAGGGAAGTGAACAAGTCAAAGCTTGACTTATGATGATGCTTCCTTGTTCAGTTGTGTCCAACATCGCTACTCCAAAATCATTTCATGATAGCAACTACTTGGTATATACCAACAAGTACAAGAGAATATGTGTGTGGAGTCAAAGCTTCACATGTACTGCATGCAAAGTTGTTGTTGATATGTATTCGGAGGGGGTATACCTCTCCCAGCTAGCTACTCAGCTAGCTAGCACCAAGACATCAAGACGAGATCAAGCATAAGCCTCCAAGAATTATACTCCACACAAAGAAAGATACCCACCCCCCCCAAACCTCTCAACATAGACATAAAACCTGCCAGGATGGTAAGGTAGAAACTAGCGGAACAGGGTCTCGCCCAGTATAGTCTTGTCCAGCACGGCTAATGCGCCGGACTCAGAAAATTGACAGCAACAAAATCCTTGCTGTGCTCTGGTATGAGACTAGGGTGCACGCCTCTTCGCATCTCGACCCATCCCTTGCCGGCGCCTTCCAAGACAACGATGGTGCCGTCGACACAGATTTTTCTCAACCGTCTGTCGTCACCATTGCCGAGTTGGGGTTGATCTGGACGATCACTGCTGCCGGGAGTGCTGACGACACCGCCCAAGGGAACAGGACCGGCGTTGGGCCCACCACGGGGAGAAGATGAAGAATACAATGGTGCTGATGACGGTGGGAGTAGCTCAATCCTGATGCCTTCGATGGCCTCGTAGCCCACCTCAGGATCGTCCACGTGTTTGCCGCCTTGGTAGGCGAGATACGTCAACCGCTCGATTTCTGAGCCCGGCAAAGCGCGGACGTGGACAAAGTACATATCGTTGTCGTCACCGGCTCTCCTCGCAGAGGGGGTTGACGCCGTTGGTTTTGGAGACGGCGGGCTGCTTTTGGGCGAGATCACGTAGTCAAACTCGAGGTTCGATACCAGGGTTGTCAACGCCAAGGCATGCTCTCTTCCGGGTAGTTCCACCCATCGACCGCACGCATCGGACTCGCTGTTCTGCCCGGCCCCAGTCCCACCCGGTACAGGCGAGACATCCACCCCACTGGCGCCTGCGGTGGATTTCAACACCGAAATCTTCGCTCGGAAAACGGGAGGCGGAGCTCCATCTGCTGGATAGAAGAGATCATTGGCGGCCATTTTGAAGCGATCGACCCCGTGACTGCGATACTGGGGGGTATCGCTGTCGGCGACGATAGCAGCGTGGTAGCCGTAACTGAGCACCACCGCACCGTGCATGATGCCGTCTGTGCTCGAACAGGAATCATCGATCTGGTCCTCAGCCCCCGCGTTGGTCCGCCGAGACAACGGAACAGCCTCGTCGCTTCCGAAGAGGACCACCTCCGCCCCGGGGGAGAAAGCCGCGTGAAACAGTGGAAGGGGGCACGGTGACCCGAGCAGAATAGTCTGCAGCCCCAGAGACACGGAGGATGACGGAGTCAGGAGTCGGTAAGAGTGGGCCATCGCATTTGCGGTACCCAAAGCCAGAATTCCGAGCGTCGGAGGAGTGTATTCTGCAGCCATCGTCGGCGACGGCGACGAGGGCACGTTTTCATGCACAGGGCCAAATGATTCACGTCCATCGGTATTCTTTCCAGGCGCGGCGGTGCTCAGCAAAGCATTGACGATATCTTGCACGCCCCCATCTCCCGAGAGTAGAATAATAGTCTGCGGGAAACCCATCTGAGCGCGAGGTCGGATTACCTGCCTTGTGAGATTGTCGATGGTCTTCGGGGACTTGGTCACGACCAAAGAATATCTGGGCCTTGGGATGTCCAGGGCCTCGAAAGTCGGAACGAGGATGTTATCGAAGAAAGCCAGGGCTTGTCCAGATCCTGTGCCCGCACCGCTGGATAGGATGACCAAGAGAGTGGGTGGTCTTTCTGATGGCGACCTGTTGAGCCCTAATTTTAGATGGAGTGGGTTTTCGCGGAGCAGAAAACGAGCGAGAAATCCTCGAGGCAGAAATCTTGTACGGACGGTGTCGAACTTGAACCACCCGAACTCCTCCGAGACGTAGTTGACGGTCAATATGTTGTAGTCCTCACCGTCTCCCTTGCGGCTCAGGTCCGGGAGAACGCAGATGATTTGTATTCCCAGGATGCGGCCTCGAGCGGCAGTACCTCCCACGGCGCCCCCCAAGCCAGGGTCAGTGGGAGGGGGATGATCGTCACGGGCGATCCACTCCAGGTACGGTCCGCCATCGGCGTCGTCTTCCTTGTACTGGAAGAACACCCGTCGTCCACGAAGCAAGCCGGAGCGTGCCCGCATATTCTCGCCGTTCTCATTCCGGGGACCCGTCTGCGCCATGCTGCCTCTGCTTGCGACGGGACGCCGGGGACGTCTTCAGAGATCCAAAAGCTGGAGTGGTGCGAAGTCGTGTGAGCCAACGACAGTCTATTTCTACACAAAGACAAGATGAACGGAGCAGTTGCCGTTCATCGACACGAGCGCGAGGGCAAAGCTCTTGCGAGTGGAGCCAGATGCACAATGGAAAGCGTGCCTTCCTTGCTTTCTGCTTTCCGAAGTTGTACGAGGTAAGCACCCATTTTTCTGGAAATGGAAGGTCCAAACACATGCTTACCAGTACGTACGTACTGCCTTGGTGACACGGTCGTGGGATGAGGCAGGAGGAGAGGGGGCGGAGACTATGTGGACAGATAGGCAGGAGCATTAGTCAGCAGGTTGCTACCGTGGTTAGTCAGCAGACTCAACCCCATACGAGGTAGTCACTCGTCGTCAAGCTCGACAGCCAGGCGATGGATCATCCTTCTCCTGTCGGATGATATCGCCGTCGTACAGGACAGAAGAACCACGCGTTGCTTGACACTTCCTAATGTTCTTGATCCATCGTAAAATATATTGTCGAGTATCATCGAGTTTCATCGAGTCTCATCGAGCATTGCAATCCTCAAGGTGTTGTAGACTGCACGTCCACCTACATGTATCCACCGCACCATTTGTGACCCACAGAACGCGCATGCCGTCGACCGAGACAAGTGCGATCCACAAACAAGGCAAGTGCTATCGACTCTGATCCGGTGAAGAGGCCAGCTTGTAAATCTGCTCGACAACGCCGTGGTTGGGGGGCAGTTGCTCGAGCGAGCCCTTGAGGCCCATTTGTGACGTACCCTCCGCAGCCGCGACCATACCGCCGTTAGGGTTGGTGGCTGGGCTGGAAGGACTTGACTCGTCTGGTTCTGCCGTGATGGTAACCTCGGACCGCGATGCCACCGGTATCGTCTGGCCAGGAGCGCCGATGGCATGTGATGGAGGAGCAGCACTGGGAGTCGAGGGCGAAGTAGCGCGTACGATGGCACTGAAGATGCCTCCTCGAGGCGTGGGCACGTCTTCGTCTTCGTCTCCGCCGCCGCCGTCGTCATCGTCCGTGGCGTCAAAGTCTGCCTCGCTCCACTGGACCGAGTCCGTACGCGTCCAGGATGGCCGACCGACGGCGCCGCCACCGCTACTGCTGCTGATGCTGCCGGCGCTGCGTCGGCCCGACCCGAGCTTGCTTGCCTCGTCGTGGGTCTCCGATCCGCTCACCACTTCATTCGTGGGGCTTCGAACGACGGCGTGGAACTCAACTTCTTCTCCGCGTTCCCCCACGCCTTGGTCGATGTCCTTGGCCTGCTCCCGTCCAAACTGCTCGTCGTCGCGTACCGTGGCCACCTCGGACCTACTGAAGTGCGTGTCGACGAGGTGCTTGACCACCGGCCAGCCGTACGCGTTGGCGAACCTCCGCCGCACGATGATGTTGTTGTGCGCGTCGGGCTCGAGCCGGACGAGAACCTTGCGCCACGACATGTCTTTGTGGTAGGCCCGTGCGATCTTCTCTTCGACCGTCATGCCGCCCGGTTGGGCTTCGTTCTCGGGCCCTCGGTTCGCACCCTGTCCCTTGTAGGATCTAGCAACGTCGCCCATGCCGGACCACGACCGTACGAAACTCATAGGCCGTCTCACCGGTGGGGGAGGAATGTCCGATGGATGGTACACTCGATCGTGGAAGATTGTGCGAGGTCGACTGGTCGGTTCAATGAGGTAGCCCTTGGGTGGCAGCGGCGGGTTGAGAAGGGCTCCCGCGGACTCGAAGAATGTCGTCCGCGGTGGAGTCACTAGTCGGCCTGCATCCCTCACAGGCGATTTGGGATCGCCCGATGGAGCCGGCGTCTCCGGAAGGGAGCGGCCGTGGGCGACTCGTGAGCCCTCCGGAGGACTCGAGCGTTCCGAGTCCGAGGCCGTAGGGGGGTGGACGGTCTGACCTCTTTTGTACACCTTGGATTCCTTGCTTGCGGGCTTGGCATTCTTCTCACGAGCTGGAAGCAACGTCGTCAAGAAGCCTGTCAGCGCACCGAGGGGCTCAGGCTGGAGGTAGACTAGTTCCGCCCTGTTCTCCCGCTGAGCGGTGTGTTCGACGAGGACTTGATGCGGCTCAGGATCCCTGGGAGCTAGCTCCGTCGTGTTGTCCTTTGCCGCGCTCACGGACGGTTCCGGCACCTGCGAGGCTCGTTGATCGGACGCCGCGCCACCGGTCTCGGTGCCGAGACCGTCGCCGTCGCCGTTTCGCAGGTTCCGGCCTTGATGGCCACCGACGTTAGATCCGGTCAGCTCGGCCCAGCCCCACTCGGCCATCGTGCCTACAAGGCCGACCTCGCGTCTCGCCTTCTCGATCCGCCCGAGGCTGCTCCAGTCCAGAAATAGCAAGCAACTCGTCCGCAGAGGTACGATGCCGTCGTTGACGACGTTGGCGTAAACCGTCCGGTTCCTGAACATTTGTAAGGCCTCGTGTGCGGGACCGGTCGGCAGGATTCGGAGGAGGGGCTTCGCGCTGGGATCCTGCTGTGTCCTCTTGGCCTTCTGCGCGCCTGTGCCAAGACCGGCGATGAGGGCACTCCACCCGCTTCGTGCGATCGTCGGTGGGCTCCAGGCCAGCCCCAGGTCCTGCCCTGTCCGGCCCACCAGTCCAAAATCCAGGGCGAACTTGACGTAGAGAGGGTTCTCGTGGCTGAGACCGAGGAACGGCGTCGCCATCGCCACGAAGTTGATCGGCTTGATCGTCTCGAAGAACTGGGGCGAGTGCTTCTGGATGTATGCGATGGCGTACGTCTGGACTAAACCTCCGAGGGAGTGGCCGATGAAACTGATGCTGCTGATCTCGTAAGGTAGCTTCTCGCCTGACGTGGTCCCTTCCTGCAGGCTCGAACGCGGATGGGTCCGATCACCGTTTCGCGCTGCCTTCGGCCGCAGCGCGCCCGAAGAGATTGAATTTGATTTCATCCTACGGGTCTTCGCCGGCAGGTATGGTTGATGCGGATACGTCATCCGCAAGACGTACTTGGCCAACCGCTTTCCGAGGTACTTGATGCCACGTTCCGTGCGGGCAACATTCTCGGCGAAGCCACGGACGATAACCTCCTCCTCGGTTTCGTCGTCGTCCTCGTCGTTGCCACCGTCATCACCGTCGACATTGAGCCTAGCGCCGTCCGAAGGGCGATGGGAGCCGTCTGGCGGTGGAGCTTGCTTGTCTCTAGCCCGTAGAGGCGAGCCCTCGGACCCTCGCTCTCGCCGCCTTTCCCGCCGCCTTTGGGCCTCCTCTCGAGCCTCTCGTGCTGTGGCATCTATGCTCTCTTTCAAGTACAGTAGATCTGCCCCTAGGTTGCTATGCAGCCCGTGTGTCAGAATCACCAGATGCACCCGTTTTGGCTTGGAGGTGCCTTCTTGAGCAGCGTCCGTTATCCGCCTCCCAGAGTGCTCCACCGCCTGCCGGGCCCCTTCTTCGACCGCTTCCGGGCTCATCGAATTGACCTGGCCGGTCTGTCCTGGGGCTTCCGGGAACGCCGGCCATAGGGGCTTGCTCCATAGACTGGCGGTATCCTCGACCATGATATGTGCCGCCTTGGAGAAGATACCCTTTGGGTGCACGGCGTAGTGCCCTTGCTTTCCTTCCGTGCTGTGTGGTTGATCTTCGATCGGGCTCAACGACGACTGGACACCACTGCTGGCGGCTGGAACTGGCAGGCTCAGCGAAGTCTCATCCCGTCCGACGAGAAGTTCGTAGTGCACCGTCGCGGAGCTGGAGAAGACAATCTGCGACGTGATCTCGATGATCCAGGTCAATCTGCTTGTCCTAGTGACATGCGTTTGCTTGGCCCAATCCATCTCCGCCTGGCCCCTGATGCTTTCGGGAACGCGAAGCATAGCATCCCAGCTTCCCCCAGCCTTGAGCTGGGGCTCGAACTGAGGAGCGCCATCGTCTGCCGGCGACTCGACCCGCCTGTTCGGGTCGAAGCTCAGTGGGTACGTAGCGACATGGATCGTGTACGGGCCATGGAGATACGCCGCACGTAGTGGGATCGCCGAGGTGTTCCTGATCCTCACATGGAGTGTCGACGGCGTAGGCAGGATGCGATCCAGGGACGGGGCGTAGGTGAAGGTGTACCTGGCGGTTTCCGTTCAGCAACGATGAATCTCGAGATGGGGGTTTGCAGCCTTCACCTCACGACCTCTCCCACCTTGACGCTTCCGGTCTGGTGAACAAGAAGCATCGTGCCGGCCTACCACCGGTCCTATTGTACTGCACCGACTTCACTGGCCGAGCATGCCACTTGGGCTGTCCTTTGAAGCTAGGTGGTGCTGTCGATTGCCTCCATCTGCGGTACGGTAGGACACAGGTTTCCATCGACGTGCATGGAAATATATTGACTCAGCTCTACCAGATCGCTGGGCGTCTCGCATAAGTAGTGGTCGAAGATGGGGCGCGTCTGAGGTAATGATATTATGATTTGAAGATGCTTGAGGTCGCTGAATATGTACAGTATGTGGGGGAAGCACTATCAGTACGGCGTCGGTCCTTGTCGTGGGCAGGCCTGAGTGACCGCCGTGGCACATGACCCTACACGGGCATGACGCATCACTCGCAACGACAAAGAAGTCAGCTGGCCTGGAATGCTCAGCTCAGGCGCGCTTTGGAACGGAACGTTGGAAGCAATCTCACGCTCCTCCATGTTCCGTACGTACAGTACTTCAAGGGCCGAAACACCTGTGGCTCAGTCGGGTCGATCTACAACGTACCGTGGGCGCTTTGCACGCCTCAAAGACTGGTATTGAATAGACAACGTTTATGAGGGTGGATGATTTCAATCAAAATGACATCACAAACGTACAGATACCCAACACGATGGAGCGCCAGAGCTGTCGTAGATCCTCCGTTGGAGACAGCTACTCACGAAAGAGAAAAAAGAACCGAAGAGGAAGAAGGGGCAGGGCCGGTCGTCGTCGTCGTTAGTAGATGAGAGGATTAGACAGAACAAGATCGTATCATGAGAACTGGCTGAAGAGCACATTGATTTCCAAACGCAGAAACCAGTGTCAAAGTAGATCGTAGTGTGTAGCGAATGAACGTATCAACCACTGACTGGGATATGACTGTTCCTCGACTCCTCCATGGGCAAGCCGTCCTCGACGTGTTGAAGCCACGCGCCGACCCGGCCGCCACCCTGGCCGTGGGATCGAGTGAGGCCGGCCAAGATCGACATCCTTCGGCTGCTGCGGACCGGCCGCTCGGAACGGGTGTGTCTCCGCCCGAGTCGTTCGGCGGGTACGTGACGAGCGTGATCGGTCACGTCGTCGACGATCTGCGGTCTGGGTCTCGGTTCCCCGGCGGCCTGGTAGGGCGCCGGCTCGGTGAGCCGGGGGCCCAGAAACCACGGTCTGGGTCTCCATCCCTCCGCGGCCTGGTAGGGCGCCGGCTCGGCGAGCCGGGGGTGCGGGAGCCGGTAGGGCTCTCGGCTCATGATCGGTTCGGATTCAGGCTCGGGAAGGCGGGCCGCCGGCGGATCGCGCCAGTCGGGCTGTCCCATCCGATAGCTCTGGGGCTCGAGCGGGCGTTGCGGCGCTGCTCGCAGGTGCGCGTGGTGAAGGTGATCTCGGGTCGCCGGGATATAGTTCTCGTTGAGGTGGTGAGCATGGGCGTTGCCGAGGCTGAAGATGCCGCCCGGCGTGGCGCCGTACTCGTTCTCGGCGATTTCGACGTTCAGGACCTGCAGGCGTCGCGCGAGGGCCTCGTCCTCGTCGACCTGACGCTGACGTCGTTCGAGCTCGTCGTCGTACCCTCGAGCGCCGGCGGCGACGGCATCGTCCACGGGCACGCGATGTTGCTCGACCACGTTGAAATGATTCAGTCGGTCAGTCTCGACCTGGCCGTAGTTGAACCACGGACAGTTGCACGTCTTCCATTTCGCACCGCATATCATGCAAAACTCGGCGGTGCAACGACTGCGACACGGGTCAGCCCATTCCGTCGGGCGCGAGATGATTGGAAAAAAAAAAAAAAAAGGCCTCGACCCGGCAGTGCCGGTTGCGTACCAGGTCATATGGTTGCAGCCTTCCTTGAGCTCGACCATGGCGGAGCAGTTGTGGCAGCGTTGCCAGCCTTCGCGCCGTGCCACCTCGACGAACCGATTTGTCTCCTCGTCCCTCGGGCAGTCTCGACGGCCGTGCCATTTCCCGTTGCACATGACGCAGACCCGAGTCTTACATCGACCGCACCTGCCAAACTTCCGTCCGCCGCCGGGGCCTCCGGAGCCATCGACGTAGATGTTCGCCGGTTTGATCCACTCGCCACAGCCCCTGGCCGGACAATAGATACGATTCTTCGTCGTGTACTCCTGATACTTACGATTCCACTGCACCTTGAACTTGACGCTGAACAGTCGATCGACGTGTTTGAGCGGGATATGATCCGACGTACAGCACCGCGGTGGCATGTGCTGGGGGTCGGAGACCGACAGCAAGAATATGCGCCGCAAGCATCCATGACACATGATGTGACCACATCCTAGCTTGGCCGATCTGGAGATCGGAACGTCGTCGGACATGCACGTAAGACACTCGACTCTGGCATCCCGTCCGTCAGCTCGACGGCCTCGTCCGCCATGACCCCAGAACGGTCTGTCCTCCGTGAGGAAAGGAAGACGCACTTCTTCTCTGGAGCTTTTGCCGCATGCTGCGACCCGAACAGAGACGAGAATAGACCGCTCGACCGTCTACGCTCTTGCGCGGCCGGACTGCCGACCGCTTGCCTCCTCTCCACCACCCTGGTCGTCGTCGGCGGCGTCCCCTTGGAGCTGGCCCGGGTCGTTGTCGTCGTTGGGCTTTGGACGACGGTGCTGCTCCTCTTCAACGGCGTGTTCGCCTTGGCAGGAGCGTGTTCGCGCATCGAAAGACTCCGAGACCTGGTCGCGTTAGGTCGCCGGCCCGCGGCCTCTGCGTTCAAACGCGGCGGACCATACCTCGAGATGTTCGAAGGCTCCCGTGTCGACACCAAGCGGCGGAGAGGCGTCGACTGGGCGCTGACGGCGATCGGCGCTCTTCCGTCGTGGGCTCGCCGCCCACCCGACTTCAGCGACGGTCGCGCCCCTTCTGGGTCGCCATGGCGACATGCCGAACCAGAGCTCGGGCTCGAGCTCGAGCCAGAGCCGGAGCCGGACCGGCGGTCGCCGCTCCGCCTTCTGCGCACATCGGGCAAAGCTGACACTCGGCGCACCGTCCTTGCCCTCCCGATCGACGATCCCGATACAAGCTCCTGCTCACCACGGCCATGCGCTCTCCTGGTCGGGGTCCGATACACGTGATGGGTCTCTTCCGGTCGACCCCGATGGCTACTGCCCCGTTCTCTCCTGCTCGAATCGCGGCTGCTCCCCTTGCGCCTGGGGGCTTTGACCGCAACGGTATGCCCGCTGGTGTAGGCCATCCTTGCGTGCGGCGCGCACGATCGTCGCGAGACCGTCCCGTCTCACGCGGCCACGGCGGCGCAACACATGAACGTACTGTAGGGTCCCTTTTCGCGTAGAACCTTATGCGGGGGCGAAGGCGTCAGGGTGAGGTGTCGATGTGGCAAACGGTCTTTTGGGGTCGGTGGCGATTCCGATACCTATCTCCGACCCTTTGTCATAGATGTCTTCTGGGTAGTCCGGCGATGTTTGTCGAGAGGCCGTTTGCTACCGCATGCCATCGCCCTTTCTTGAGGGAGCCTCGCACGCCAGAGCGCGACCTTACCGGTGCCGATTGGTCGCCCGACGATATCGCATCCGACGTCCTCTCTGCGGCGCCGCTGGAGAAGCGGGGAAGACAGCAAGTGCCCTCTATCCGGCGGCAACGGATGGAAGCAAGAGAGCGATCGGCCAGCTGTGGATAACGGGCCTGCAGGCCTGCGGACTCTGGCTCGTCTGGCACCCGACTATTGGATGTTCTCGGCGCGAGGCGTGCTCACGAGAGCCCAATCCGGCGAAGCTCCACTGTCGTGATCACAACAGTGGCGGTCAAGCACCAATCAGACCAGGCCCAGCCGAGCCTAGAGTTAGCATCCCGTTAGTTGCAGCAGCGCTGCGGCAGACCTAGAATGTTGGTGCCTACGTTACGTACGTACATACGTACCAGCTTATGCTTTAAACTTAGGCTCCACCGTAGCCAACTCCGCAGACAGTTGCAAAAGTTGTCAGATGACGAGGGTGTGATGACGGTCTTCTGGAATGTCTCAGTCATCTGCACGACTCATTTGGATGTCTGAGGCGGTCAGGACGATTCTTATGGGTCGGTTTCAGATGTGTGGTGAAGTACGTTTTACGTATCGTACGTATCGTACGCATGTACTGGTCGTACGTACGAGTAGTATGTACGTCTCGTACATAACGTCGCCACTTCTTCATCTCAATGTGACCAACGTGTCCGTTTCTCTTCACCACCTCTGCCTTCAGCACAGTATTCAGCTCAGCCTTGTCTGTACGTAAGTACGTATGTCCTCCGTAAGTGCCAAGATACTACGTACCCGTGCCTTGAAGATACTTTGTACCTCCAAGGCATGGGTACTGTACTTCCGTACGAGTATGTAAGAGGTTGCCGGTAGCTAGTACGTACGTACTTTTGGTAGCCATGTATCTTCCGGAAGAACATGAGCAGAAGCTACTAGTAAAATCTCTGTCATTCCTGCACGCCGACTCAAGGAAATTCCTTGAGTCCAAGAATCATCTTCTTGTGCCTTTGGCACCATCCTGGCACCATCCTGGCACGATTCAACATAATAACAGACAACTACTGCGGTACCCCCCACTATGCAGATTTCTTACTCCAGTGCCCCTCTATAACTTCGATGCCCCCTCGCATAAGTCGGTACATGTATTTTCGCGAGACCCTCCATATAAAGCTAGGTATCTCTTCAACCCACACAGCCCATGGCTATCATAAGTCTTCAAGGTATCACGCACCACGTAATATTCAGTCTAACTTTTTTCTCAGTCGCATAAAATGCTTAGCTCTACGTTCATCGAGTCAGAACTCATCTTTGAAGCCCTAAGTGGCATTTTGGGGGTGTAGAAACTTGTCAGTGGTGTAAGGTTGCTCGGTCGGGTGGCTGATGCCTCAAAAGTTTAGGAGTACTTACACATTACAAGGGACTGCCACAAACTTATAAGTACCTTGCTAAGCGAGGGGGGCATTTTGAAGTAAGAGGGGGGCACCGAAGTAAGGAATCTGCATACTGGGGGGTACGGCAGTAATTTCCGACATAATAATCAAAGTCGCAAGAAAAAGTCCCTTCAGACCAACATGTGGTAGGCTCAGTACGTATGTCGCTAGTATGGTAAGCACAACTAAAGATATCCAACGTATGTACGTAACGGTACTCGTGACACAATAGACAAATCTCAAATGGAACTTGTCACCCCAAGAAGAATGCAGATGCTGAACAATCCATTGGCAGTTTGCTTGCTTGTCAATTCAACCATGCAGGAGAGATGTCCAAGTCTTCAAATCACGTGTTCAAGTGTCAAAGTAGCCACGTGATTGTCACCCTCACGTCCGCGGAGATCTCCGTCTCCGATTGACGTTGGCCTCAGCCGCGTCTTGCTTCACGTCAGATCTTGCGGGTTAACAATGTCAGAATCGTCAGGGCTGAATTGACGCCTCTGAGCCTCAGCATCGACGTCGTCTTCGTCTCTGAAGTCCAAGTCTACCACTGGTTTCGCCTACTGTTCTCGTTGCTAAGCCTCTACGACTCACCGGATGCCGCCGCAATACTCTGGCTGGATGGCTTTTCCACCGCTGGCGAAACGAGATGACCATGACGACGATGATGGCCGTCGACGGTCCGGCCCTCCGACACTCGTCATCGTATTCATCGTCATTGTCGTCTTATTTGTTCTTGCCATCGCCGTGGTTCTGGTCCTCCGTCACCTGCGCGCTCGACAATTAGGTCTGCCAACGAATTGGAACCCGTTTGGACGCTCGCCCGCGTCGGCGCGCAGCAACTATCCATCCGGTGGCTCGAGTGGCCCACTGGGTTGGTTCAAGGATCGGATCGATGCCTTCCGAAACCGTCGCCATCGGACGGCGGGCGGAGCGTACGAAGAACCCCTAGGTGGTGTCGGCGGACGACGAGCCCATCGAGGATTTGGTCCGCTGGACCCGGACGAAGCCTGGGACTCGCGGGTGGGAGCCGAGGCGGACAGCTACGGGCCCGGTGGCTACTACGAGGAACAGGAGCTCGGTCTCCACCGTGGGCCGACGAACCTGCACAGCTCGGCCGAGTACGAGAGAGCCCGTTCGGCCCTGTCCAGATCGCACGAAGCCGATGACGACGATGACGACGATGACATGGCCAGGGGGAGGACACGCAAGGCCCTGGACGATCGCTACGACGAGGAGATGGGACGATCTGGCCACGCCAATCCGTTCGGTGACACCGCCGAGCCCAGCCACATGCGGCTTCGAGAGCTCAGCCCGATGCCGGCCGACGGCGCCGATGGGTCCTATGGCCCGCCCACTCGCCCAGACGACCACGACGTCAGACACGGCCGGCTGAGGTGAAGCGGATGTGAGAGAGGCAACGACTCTTGCGACCCGCTTCACACCCGTCTCTTCCTCTGATCTTCCGCCGGAGGCTTCCGGGGTGGTTGAATATAATTCCGTTTCCTTCATGTCTCTCCCTCTTCACATCTTTAAAGGGTCTCTCTTCCTCTTCACCTCTCCTCTAAGTGTCTCTTGGGGTTTTGGACGTGGGGGTTTCCACAAAAGATGACTGCGTACAAGCATTGCTGGCGTTCAGGTAGCTACTTATTTCATGTACAGTCAGTGGTCCAGCTTACCTTGGGGGGGGGGGGGGTGGATTCTATGTCTTCTTTCACCTGACCTCAAGTGCAGTACATTATGTTTCTGCAGTGGAGAAGAACTGTGTATGCCTGTCTCGTATAGCAGACGCCAATCTACTACAGGCTTGAATGTTTTTTCACCTGAGTAGAAGTACTACATAAATAATCAATGAAGACATGATAGTATCACCTTCGAGGTACTTGTAGAAACTTGATAGCAGTATCAAGGTACTAATAAAGACCCAACAGCATTGCCATTAAGATGCTGATACTTTCTGTACTTACTGTAGCTGGAGGTACTATACTATGCCGCGGCTACTGGAACAAGGACAGAACAGGGGGGGAGGTTATCTACCATCTCTATATGCACAGTACTGCAAGTAGAATATGGTATAGTAGTAGCCAGCTCCCAAGCTGGTCTCGTGACGGCTTAATTTTGTATAGTTTCTACATCAGTTCCTCCAGATCTGTCTCTGGTAGAAGTATCAGTATTCTTTGTGTACTTCTACAGGAAATCTACTTGTGTACAAGATAACCAGTACTTACGTAACCTTAGTCAATCAGAATCTACACTAACCACTTGTTTGCGGGCGTCGTCGTCGTCGTCGTCGTTGTCGTCATACTGTTGCGGCCGCAGGGCTGAGCCTGGCTTAGTCAGTACCGGTACCGTAGTGTTAGTCAGCTAGATAGGGGGCCACATAGCCCTCGGGTCCGTCAATGATCATCATCTTCCCCCCGCTTAGAGCAGGCCATTGCCTTGTAGCTCCAGCACATAGCGACGAAGTAACTTGGCCGATATTTCTTTACTTCTGACTAGGCCTACTACTACGAGTACAAATCTGCGTAGTAGTAGCTGTCGCAACAGTCGATAGTTACTATCGTTTTCGGTTCATGGTCTGACCGAGTGTACAAGGGCATGCCGGTCCCACAACGAAACAACCCCCTTTTCATCTTTCCCCCTATCCGTGCCGCAGCTAAAGGAGAAAAGTCACCTCGTGATCAGGATGAGACTTTGATCAAGGGAATTTGAGGTTGCTTCCTAGCGGGAAATAAAAGGAACGCTGTCCCAGCATGATATATATCACATGAGGGCTTCTCTCTTGACGTTCATGCTGAGCGCCACATTCTCGAAAGGATTGTAGTTGTTACAACAATGGCACCCTTCCCCTCAA
Organism: Lichina pygmaea; assembly: GCA_963422465.1. Taxonomy (NCBI): domain Eukaryota; kingdom Fungi; phylum Ascomycota; class Lichinomycetes; order Lichinales; family Lichinaceae; genus Lichina; species Lichina pygmaea. The sequence goes on from OY730170.1 coordinate 3,209,482, forward strand.
GCTTGGAGTTCCTGGAAACCATTCGAGCAAGCAGCGCTGTGGCTGGTGCCGCCATTCGACGATTCACTACTAAAGTCAGCAAATTACACCGGAGCACTGATGCGAGCGAGATCCCAGGTGACAGCAAGATTAGGTTAGTTGTTTCGGTTGCACTTCTGAAAGACTGAGCGCTGTACGCGTTGTGTCGAGCGTTCAGAATATCCTGTGGCTGACCATCTCGAACTAATAGTTCTCATGGTCAATGTGTTTCTTGTGTGAAAAACTTCAAGAAAAGGAAGCTCGCCACGCTTGCCTGTAGCCATGAGTATTGTGGCTGCTGCCTCCGGCAGCTGATCAAGTATGTCCTTTGCCGACAAGCACCTCTTTTCACAGCTCGTGTTTGTCCCTCCCCTCGCACAAGCCAACGACTCGAGCCTCTACTGATTCACTCTCCCCCGACTCAGAACAGCCTTGGCTCACCCGGGGCTCTTCCCACCACGATGCTGCGCCCAAGAAGTCCCCGCGTCGCTGGTCCGCCGGAACCTGAGCCGTCACAATTTTGACCACTACCACACCCTATCGCATGAATACACTCTACCAGCCACAGAACGGTGGCACTGTCCGTATCCAGGATGCTTGAAGCTGATGAAGCTGGATGAAGCCCCGACTGGCGGCAAGAGCAGCATGCGGTGTCATCACTGCCGCAAGCAAGTATGTACCACCTGCCGAGGTCCGGCGCACAACCAGCGCCAACTTGAGACATGCCCACAGGACATCGGGCTGGAGGCAACGTTGAGTGCGTTTAATGTACACGGCTGGAAGCGCTGCTTCCGATCCGGCAACCTGATCGAGCGAATCGACGGCCGTCGTCACATCAAGTGCACCGGTGGTGCCCATTTTTGCTACGTATGCGGCGTCGAGTGGACATTGTGTCGGTGCGAGGACAATCAGCAAGTGGAGCAGGAGCACGCCACACCGGTCGTGCTCGATGCGTCGGCCGCATCTAGGAATGGTCGTGGACCTATTTACGTGGCGCCAAGACGGACTGGAGAAGTGCCAGCACTCAGAGCGGCATCAGAAGGAGAAGAAGCAAGATCATCGCAAGCAGCGACAGAAAGGGGTGCGAGAGGGAGGACCCAAGCGCAGACGCGAGCAGCAAGAGCGGCAACAGAACATGAAGCAAGATCAGTTCAAGCAGCGACAGAAACCAGCACGAGAGGAAGGAATCGAGCTCCAAGACGGGTAACATCAGCAGCGGCAACATGAAAATTGAAAAGTCCTTTGCGTTCGATGGCAGTACAGCTACAAGCAATCCCGGACGCTATGGAATTTATCACACAAACAACAAGATGAACAAGCTGGATATATAGGAGCTAAAGGAGTGCGAAGCGCGGGCAACAAGCTGTCAAAAAGAGAGGTACGTCCGAGGGTTGTGATTCGACTTGCCGGCGAAAAGTGTGGCCACTTGGTGTATCACACTAATAGTCTCCCAAAAGCCCTGACTCAGTACTGTGTCGGCGTGATAGTACCAGTGGCGAGACATCAGAACACATCGTCCGATGGGGATACAGATGGGGGTAGACTTAGGGCGTCGCGCTAACGACGATGAAGAGACACCGCGGACGACAACGAAGGATTGGCATCGTGGCATTGACAAGGAGACACTACGGTGGCGATGATGATGATGATGATGATGATGATGATGATAATGACGACGAAGATGTTGAAGGGGTGCCGTGACTTCAATGAAGAGGCGCCGCAACAACAACAACAACAACAACAACAACAACAACAACAACAACAACAACAACAACAACAACAACAACAACAACAAACAGGCGTCGTGGTATTGATGAAAAGGCGCGGCAGCGGTGCGACGTCGAACGTTATATCGGGATGTTGATGAACAGACCGCACGACAACAAGGACGACAGCAACGAACGTCGCGTCGTGACATTGACCAACAAGTGCCGTAACAACAACAGCGATAGGAGGCGGGCAAGATGCAAGCAAGCAAGAGACTTTGTGGCGACGAAGGTGGGTGGTTGCATTCTTGCCTCATCTTTCCAGTTCTACTTCTTGTTCTACACACCAAACTTACTGAGGTCCCGTGCATCTTCCATTTCCCCATCTTTCCTCCTCTTCTTTTCTTCTTGTCGAGCTCCTTTCTTATTGTCGACCGGGGACCTCTACGGAGAGTTGCCCGAGGATTTGCAGGGGGTGCAGAGAACAGCCCCTTCCCCCCTGAGCGACGGCTAAATTATTGTCTGCAGGCACGTGACAGCCTGCAGAGTTTTCCTCTTCTCCTCTTGTCGTCGCTCCTAGATTTTATTTACGTAGGCAAGAGAGACGAATCTACACAGTTGACCGGTTGTCAGCTAATATCAGCACCTCTCCACATAGTCGACCGGCTGTCGGCTCTCACTTATTTCTCCATCAGTACCACTTTTATTTTTCGTCTCCTTCTTGATTGATTTCGAGTTTACTGTTATATACACAAATGATCTTTGGAGAAAGCCCGAAATGATAGATGCTATTGCGAGGGCTCGAGGTAATTCCATCTTTTCTTGCTGTGCTGTACAGAACCAAGGCTTATTATCAGAAAACCGATTACACTCACCGCTTGTTGGATTCGAGAATTATACTTGAACGCCACAGATGTGGGTGCAGCAATAGAAGTCCGACCTTTCGCGGAGTAGACGTCGCTCGACACAATCTCGCCTTCGTCGTTCCTTGGACGAAGACAACAGGAGTCGGCCCGAGAACAGGGCTTGTTGATCCCTGTCTAGAGAATCCCCACCCCTGGATGGCCCGGGACAGACAAGTCAGCCGTCGTAATCAAATCTGCCGTCGACCAAGCTCCAGAGTTCCTTAACAATCTCCTTCTGGCCACGGCCGCCCTCGCACGCCCGGACGGCCAGGTACCTCCGACCGTCGAGAGTCGGATTCCAGCCGCCCGGATTGGAGTCGGCCACCAGGCCACCGGCCTCCTCGAGGATCAGCCAGCCGGCCGCGACATCCCAGACCCAGCAGCCAGCCTCCCAGTAGATGTCAAAGGAGCCGGCCGCGACGGCGCAGAAGTTGAGCGCGGCCGAGCCGAGCGAGCGCAGCGAGTGCACCATGCCCTTGCCCTGCTCGCCGAGGTTACGGAAGGTCTTGAGCTTGACGTCCCAGTTGTTGCCGGACCGGTCGCTGCCCCACTCGACCGCCACCAGGGCCTGGCGCAGCCCGGCCGTAAGCGTCGGCGGGTTCGCCCTGAGTGGCAGGCGCGTCTTCCCGTTCAGATAGCTCCCTCGGCCCTTGATGGCGGAGTAGAGCATGTCGGTGAAGGGGTTGTAGACGATGCCCACGACGGGCCGCCTGTCGACGCACAGGGCCATCGAGATGCTGACGTAGGGGTTGCCGTGCACGAAGTTGACAGTGCCGTCGACCGGGTCGACGACGAAGGTTGGGCCCACACCTAGCTTCATGCCGGGCTGATACGTCTCCTCGCCCAAGAAGCTACGCCGCGCGCACGTGGGTCTGTCAGCGCCGGAAGCACGTTTCGGAGGCTGCAGGTACCTCCGGCCTCAGGGACCCAACGGTTCGACATCCCACTCACTCGTAATCTGGATAGCGGGACCGCAGTCTCTTGGACACCATCCTCTCGACGGCCTGGTCCGTTTCGGTGACCAAGTCAACGGCTATCATCTACCCCACGGGGCCCCGCAATTTGGGGGGCCCAGGTCCTCGGTCAGCCCCATGCGACCCCACAACATCCCACGAACATCCACCGTTCGAATTTTTTTTTTTTTGCTTTTGCGTCCCCCGGGGAGTGCCTTTCCACACGTACAGTTCTTCTTGGATCCCGACGTCACCGTGGACGGATTGGCGGCCCGCATCATGTGGCCGGCTTCGTAGGCCAGCTCCCGGAGATCATCGTGAACCTGCTGGAGGTTCGGTTTGGCCATTTCTTCGAGGCCGTCGACAAACTCTGGCGCTACTACTCGGCACGAGGACGAGTGGGGGGAAATCGCGCGGGGGCGCCGCTTGAGCCTATGCTTGAGGGCCGGGAGGCACAGATGCTAGCAGATGCGCCTGGGGTCGAAGGTGAGCTCGGTGTTGACCGACGAGGTGGCGGTGGCGAACCGGCGAGGAACAGGAACGAAGACGAGAGACAATGTACATAGGTAAGAGGAGCACCAAGATAGATGATCGAAGGGAGAGCGGCCAGAGTGGAGGAAAAATGAGCGAGATAGGTAGGGGGGGGACATGGGCGCTTCACCCATTGCCTTCTCACACCCGAGCATATCAGCCATAGATGGCTAGGCTAGGCTTACTAAAGATGCGGTCTCCCGATGTCGAGCATGATCAAGAGATCGCCAGCGGTCGTCATCACCATAGCCATCAGCAGCGACAGCAGCAGCAGCAGCAGCAGCAGCAGCAGCAGCAGCAGCAGCAGCAGCAGCATGAGCAGCAACACGCCGGCAAAAATCAGGTTCACGTTTTCGCCGGCGGCACTCTCTCAGGGTTCAGCATTTTCGGTGCGCTAAGAATGCTTGGAGAGAGCTGCGGGGGCCGTTTGTGCTACCGTCGAGCGGTTAAGCTCCAGGAACGCCAATTCGATAAGCGAAAGGTGATGCGACGCCGCTTGGCCGGATGCGAGATGAGAAAGGGTGCGCCACTTTGGATTCCATTTTCTCTTCATTTCCTTCTCTGAATTCTTCTCGGGGAGGCTCTTTTTAAATTTTTTTTTTTCATTTCTCATTCTAGAAATAACTTTTCCTGCAGTTACGGTAAGCTTTCGTGCCTCTGCTTCCAGAACAAATCCTCAACGTGCCGGAGGGGTGTGGCCCGGCACGCCCGGATGATTGATTATCACATCATCCCATTGTGCGCATCTACGGTGCACCGGTTGGACATATGGTGCTAGCCCTACCGACAGTCTCACGCAGTCCCCGCTACGTAACGTACTTCAGTGCGGAAGTAGTGCCACGCCTAGGTCTGCCTTACGTAATATGCACTGTATCACCCTCGCCTGCCCGCTAACCTCCTTGACGGTAAGATCCGCTCGCCATCACGGTCAACGGGCCGACTTCAGTCGACAACATCCACAGCGCTCGACGCAGAGCTTAGCCGCATCTGTGGGTCGTCGCGACCCATGCTCCCTGCCGAACACGGGGACGGTGTGGTGATCCTCGAGATGTGGCGTCCTGTAGCCCTGCCGGACAGTACAATCAGGGTACGAAGGTACGAAGAACTACATGTCTCTCGTGTGCATTGGAGATCCGCTGCCTGCGCCGGCGTCGCCATCGTTCTTGGTGGGAGACTTGATCAGCAGAGACAGCTACGTACGTATGTACCACCCTAGCTGTAGATCAAGATCTCTGTCTTCGACAATACCGGCTCGATCCTGCGTTCCTTCTTCTCTGGTTCGGTCTAGCGGGAGGCCCTCGTGTATGACCAACCGCAAAGGGTCCCAGGCTCCATAGAGGCTCGACGCGCATAGCCGAGTTCGACCCCGGAAGAACAAGCATCCTCTTCAGGGGAGCTGGAGAAACGGAGACTGGCACGACCGGGCAGAGCCGTTGCTCCCGGTCCCAAACGGCAGCTCCTGCACGTTTCGGATTCGCAAGGCGATCGGTGCAGAGGAAGACGCTGACGACCCGCATGCATGATGCTCTGGTGAGCAACACGCGGTGTATCGTGCGATGGCCAGGCTGTGGAATCCCGATGCGTATGGCTTCATCGGTCGTGGAGGGCACTGCTATGAGACGCTGTGCGGCCCCTGCCAACCTAAGTCTTCAAAGTCACCAATCAAGCTTCGAAACACGGCATGGTACGACGGCACCTCGCAAACGAATTAGACCCGGTCTCAACCCATGAGAGCTTCACTGTTGCGACGACCTCCATCGTCGATCCGGCAAGCGGTCCGAAGTCGAAAAGTAGAGAGGCAACGGGCCTTTTTCTGTGCGTCGCCAACCAATCGGGCGAGCTGCCGCCTTTGGCCCTCGGACCTGTCGTAACCTAGAAGGGTCCGTCGCATGGTCGACGACAGGGCTATTTCCGGCGGTTCCGATCAGACATGATAAAATTGGCCCCAGGGTCGTCCTTAGCTGTCGACCGCAAGTACAACCTTGCGACAACGACAAGAGCTTTCGCACTCTGGTGTATCTTTCACCGAGTCTAGCACGATCAGCAACTGACATTGCCCCTCTAGGCTACCACACCAGCATTCACACGGGCTGTTGATAGATCTCTCGTTGAATGCACGACAGTGGAAAAAAACATCATCCTTTGTCGAACACACAACGATAAGAGAAGTTGTACATACGTACTTACGTACCTTCTCGAATGCAGCATGACGAGAAGAAGTCTTCCTTGATTGAATACACGACGATAGAGAGAAGCTACGTAATGCATCTTTCGCTGAACGCACAACGACGAACTAACTCAAGAACAAGTGATTGATTGATTGATTGAATTCCTGCACCATTCTAGCACTAGTGTATCTAGGCTACGCTGGGTCAACTATAGAATTAGGCTAGGAAAACTCAACAGAGTAAAAAACCTCTCCCTGCAGCGCCTCAGGCAGCGCTATCCTCTCGAGTAATCTGTAGAACATGGGGGGGGGGGGGGGGGGGTGATTGGTTAGTAACCAGTATCCAGCTGCTCCTGAGCCCAGGAGAACTGGGAGAGAACTCGGTGGCGTAGGATCCACGAGGTGAGGGCGGCCGCGGGCCGCGGGCGCGAGATCATCACCTGGTAGTCAGTAGTAGCAGTCGCAGTGTAAAGACTGCGGCGTACTCGCTGCAGGCGTGGGCACTCTAGGAACAAGTAATAAGTAGTGTCAGATTGTTGTATGTGTACACACGTGCTATAGGACGCATTATTCTGAACATGTTGAAGAACTCCATCACTACCCATGCTTGGATCACGGCAGTCCCTCCCTACAGTAGCTTAAGAATACAATAGCACGGCGTACAAATAGATACTTCTTGGGTGGATTGTGGGGGTGGGGGGGGTTTGTCTCAAGGGAGTATGATGATGTATGTAGTGTAACTAGTCATGAACACGGAAAAAGTTGATCTCGGTTTCTACAGCGTCTCTGTTATAGGTGCTGGACATTATCATGAATAAGTATCATTATTGACTGTCATCTCCAAGTGTTGTCTCTGACTAGTATGCTTGAGCTCCATGTCTGAGTAGAAGGAGCGCTGGGAACTAGCCATCTCGCTCAACTTTTCGCGTTCCTCAGAAACCCAATGACACCTGCGCAGTAGCCTGTCAGGGCTGAGATGCGCTTGGCTTCGCTTTGCTGTTCCTTGCGCCACTCCGTCAGGGCTTCGAGCAGGCTTGGCGGAGTGGAACCTTCCCCATGAGCGGCGCTGCTGGACAGTATTTCGCCGCCGTGCACGCGAAGAAAGACGGTCATCCACGCTTGCACAAGCTCGTAGTCCTGCTTCTGGCGCAGACGGCTCGTGAGCGCATACACGAACGGGATGCGCTCGTCAAGGGCCTGCTGGTCGTTGCCCTCAACGGTGGACGAGCGCAGCAGCGACGCAGAAGCCGTCGCGAGCGATCGGATCTCAAGATCAGCCGCCGCTGGCGAAAGGCCTTTGAGATGGGAGATGAACGAGTCGACTATTATGCCGACTTTCAGTCACTATCCCTCTTCGAATCGGATTTACAAGGGGGAAATGGGCAACAGGTGGCCACTCACAGTTTCCTGAACGGGCACCTTCGCGGAGAAGAACCGTGAATGATCTTTCTGAGCTGCTGCCGCCAACTATGGATAGCTTGGTGATACGCGAAAGCTCAGCGGCGGCGGGTAGTTGGTCTTCGCCAGTCTTATCTGATGCTAATCTGCGCGGCTTCGAACCGTCTAAAGAGGAGAGCGATGAGAGGAAGAAAGGAGCCCTTTCTGGAGCCTTGGGAGGTTCCTTGGGTTTGTTTCGTTGCTGGTACAAGTCAGCATGAACCACCCCAAATTGGCTCGTGGCATCGGCTCGGGCTGCACGACGAGGGGATAGCCAACCTTGATCAGGTCGAGCTGGACCAAGGTCTGCCATCTACTTTTCGGTACCAAGCTCAAACTCGTCAACTGCTCGTCAAGCCTCTCGATAACCGACGCACTACCATCTACGACAACATCTCCGTCTTCGACTTCCCCGTAGGCAGCTTCGATTAAAGTCGCTCCGCTCTCGCCAGATGCTGTAGGCTGTTGTATCCGAGCCACTTCTGATTCGGTCACGGGCCGAGTTGGAACGTGGGTGAAGAGGGTTCGATTAGTCCTACAACCATGAATTAGCCAGGGTTACAGAAGAAATCGGATGCAACAGGAGACAAACCATATGTTGACACCAACGCCATCGGCGTGAGCAGTGGCCAGAAACTCCCCTGTGTTGGAGAAGGCCAGCGCCGTACAAGGGCTCTGAACACGGAGAGCGTCGATCAAGTGACCCGTAGGAAGATCCCACACACGAACGATGCAGTCTGCCGTGCCAGCGATTATCCATCTGCCGTCATTTGAGAAGCACTACGAAGCTTGCATCAGCGGTGCCCCAAATCCACAGCAGATGCAATACTGACGAAATCGTTGACGGTAGCTTTCGATCCCCGGAGCTCCCGGACCAGCTTCCTGGTCTCGATGTCCACAAGCCGGATGGACTGGTCTTCACAGCTGAAAGCAACAAGATCATTCGGCAAGTGGTATCGTAAGGCTGTGATGCTGGTAAGCGGGAACTGCTCCAGCTCTTGCAGCAGAACTCCTTTGGTGAAGCTCCAGAACTATGTACTGTCAGCGTGAAGGAAGGGGTTCAGGCCAACAAGGTGCTACCTTCAGTTTTCCGTCTAGCCCACAGCTAATGATCATCCTGTTCACCCCATCTACCACGATACCAGTTACCGCGCCCTGATGTTTCCCCTCACCAGGGCCAAACGTCCGCGCAAGAGGCTCCGTTCCGTCGTCACTGATCAGGCTACGTTGCGTTGTTTTCAGATTTCCTTGCCTGGGCTTGCTCTTTGCTGGATATCTTTGCCGATGGAGTCCGGACTGCAGGTTGAACATATCTATGCCCCCGAGCGATGATCCTACGAGAGCAAATGTGCCGCAAGCGGTGATGGCCACGCTCTAAGCATCCTTTGTGTTAGCGACAACAGACTCGATGTCTTGGAGAGCAGAACCAGGCCTACCGTCACGACGCCTCTGTCTCCGGTCTCAAAAGCCCATCTGCCAGCTTTCTTCCGCCCCCAAAACCAGGTCCTGGCAATCTTGTCGCCCCTGTGACCCGTTACCACGCTCTCCCAACCCGTCATGTCGTTCGGTGCCGCAGCAGACGCTCCTTTCTTCCGAGAATCGACACGAGCGTTGGACCACACTGGGCCTGCATTTGGAGTTGCGCCAATGCCGCCGTCCCTATTGAGCGAGATGGCAACGCAGGTGATCTCTGACGCTTTCAGCCGCTCGAGACCACCGCTCGATCCGGACTCCGTCGCGCCGCCCGAGAGAATGCCGACTTTCTTTGCTCTCTTGCGAATATTGCCCTGACTGAGCTCCGTGCTCTGGGCGTCTCGTCTGAGGCTCCACGCCCACAGGCTTCGATCCCTCGCCGCGGTGAGTAGCCATTTGCCACCACCTTCTGCACCATCTGCATCACTGGGTATAAAAGCAAGTTTTGTCAAGGGCGCTGCATGACCGCTCCGGGCATGCAATGGCCTTGGCACGGGTAAAAACGGAGCTTCGTCAAATATCCAAGTCTTCAACGAGTTGTCCAGTCCGCACGTCACCATCACCGGCTGGCCCGGGAGAAACTCTACTTTGTTGACGCCGCCACCGACCGCCCCAGAAGCCGAGGACCTTGGATAATGCGCTCCTCTGAGGACCCCCATGAGCTTACCAGCTTCGTTAAGATCCCAAAGACTGACGTCGCCACTATGGGCTCCACCGGTAGCCATGACTCCTGGAAGCCTGCCTTCTTCCCCAGCTCCAAGACCGTCCGTACGAAAGGAGATGGTCGATACCGGCTGAGATTGCAACGGGGCCGAATTTAATTGCAGAATGCTCTTGTCCGTTCGGACGTTGTGCAGAAGCAAGGGCCCAGAATGAAACGCAATAGCCACGACTGACAAGGCTGGTGTTGGCTGCAAGGCCGTGACTGCGCCATACTCAGACGAAGGAGGCAGTATCGTGTAGACTAACTTCCTACACGGAAATCTTAGCAAATGAAACCAACGCCGCTCGGATTAGAACCGTACCCTGCGCTGACATTCCAAATTTCCACACCTCCATCCTGCCTGCCTACAAGTATCTTGTTTATGAATGTTGGAATGCTACAAACGCATCCGGAGAGTACTCTGTCTTCGCCGGCTCTACGCAGGCCAGCCGGGGTGAGCGTCGTATAATGTTCATAAGTAGCCGATTTCCAGACATGCAATCGGTTGAAACAGCATCCAATGATCCACGATCCAAATGCCAAAAGCTGCAGGATAGGTTCGCAGGGTGCTGGCGGCGGTTCAAGTTGATCAATTCTCTTGCCCCGTTTGAACATCCACACGGCACTGGCACCATCGGCGCCATTACTCCAAGCTGCCAAAACGCAATCCTTCCACGCCAACGTGGCTGTAATCTCACTAGGCGTCTCCGGGCGCGTGAGAAAGACGAGTTGGAGTCCCCTCTTCAGGTCGTAAGTCTGTAGACACCGGCCCACCGAGGTGGTTACCTGAAAGGTCGTCTTGCCCAGAGGAATTGAAGTGAACGGTACCGGCGTGGGCGATACCAGTCCAATGGTCTAGTCGAGACAGTATCAGCACCAAGTTCGTCAAGCAGAGGCATTGTTGAAGAGAACTCACTCGAAATGGAGCAAAGAGCCGGACCTGATACCCAGCCTCTCGTCGCAAGGACGAGATATCCTGGGCGCCGGTCTTCCGACGCTTCATCACAGTCTGCTCATTTGTCTTGCCCCCAACACGAGTAACCGTGGGGATAATCGAAGGCATTGTCGATTCGGAACTTGGCTCCGGACCCTAGTTACCGTATCATACGGTATCATACCTTGAATGGCGCCAGCTTTCGAATATTTGGCCAAATGTAGGACTCCCCGTCAAGCGTACTCGAACAACGGCCCTATGGTCCTACACACGTGCAGGAGATCCTCGTCGTGGTCACTTCACAGCGTGATAAATGCTGGTGATACTGTACGGTACTCCGGTCTCTTAGTAATTGCTTACTCATAGGATATCCGATCATATGAAATCTGCCGCTTGGGGTGCTAATTAAGACCACAACTTACCGCGGCTTACCTGGCTCACCTTACATTTTACAACACCGAGTGGAAGATCAAGTATCGAGAACATCTGGGATCTGTGGTTCAGACTCTTCTACACCATCACGGAGCCTTTGGAGCTGGTTGCAGTACCGGTACCGTAACTGGTTTAACGAGACACTACTACGTACCGTAGTAGTAGCCACCAGCTCGACATGTGGACTAAACTTGTTTTTCGTCCGCTCTTTTCCCGCTTCTCCGGATCATCATCTCAGTCTATAGCAGCTGCGTAATTAGACTCCCTGGCACGTTCTTCTACAATGGAGCCCCTGTTCGCACCAGTGCTGGCATTATGGCCTCTCCTTCGCATCTAGGCAAGCAAATTCGGATAGATGGCGTCTTCTCGACTGGAGCCTCGCATCGTAAACCTTCAGCGACGTCATCATCATCATCATCATCATCTTCTTCCTCCTCATCGGCCATCGTTGTGGCTCGCAAGGCTCACCAACGTGAGCTGGACATAACCAACAAAGTGACGCAAAGGGCAAGCATATCCATGCCACCTCCGTCTATGACTTTGCCTCTCAAAGGTTTGAGCATCCGCGGTTTCGACGAATATGGGCTGACGGCTGCGTTCCTGCAGCACGTAATTTTCGAGATTCAACCGGCCAGGATCTCCAAGATAGGCTGTCCGCCCCTGCGAGCTTAAGCAATAGTCCGGACGCAACACCGCCATCCCAGACCACCGGTGCTTCGACTCCGCAATTCCGTTCGCTGAACGCACAGCAGCAAACCAGATCCAGCCGCGTTTCCAGCTCTTCTGTTCTTTCGTTGAGCTCCATCTTACACGGGAGTGCTGCTGCAACCGCCGCCTCCAGCTCTGCAGCCTCGGCAGGTAGCACGTCGGTACCGCAGTCACCAGCGGCGGAATCTTTCTCGTCGGCGACCGGCATCCTAGGTGGCCACGAAACAACGTCCGTGTCAGCAACCGCTACCGCTGCCACCTTCCCGATATCGATCACGACTTCTTCAAATCCATTGTATTCCACCACTACCTCGCTGAACAATCACTCCCTTCGACCGAAGCAGGAGTCGGCTTTGCCCCTGGCCCCAGCTGGATATATGGCGCAGCCTCAGCAGCCCGACCACAATACTCGCCCCAGCGCTTGGGACGCGCTAGGCGCCGGCGGCGGCTCCTCAAGCCGCTCGCAGCGAGATCCGACGAGGTCGAGGAGCCGGCCGAGTCAGCGCCGGCTTAGCGGTGGTACCAATGGCAGTAGCCAGAGCCTGGTCATTGACCGCAGCACAAGCGGTAGTCGTGATAGCAAGGCAACAGGCGGTGAGTAGTCTCCCTAGGCTCTACTTCGTCGTCATCCCAGCTGATCTATCTTCCAGCGAGGCCCCCTCTGTTTGGCGTCATTGGCGTCTGTGCACTTGATGTCAAAGCCAGGAGCAAGCCGAGCAGGAAAATTCTCAACCTGTTGATCGCTCGTGGCGAGTTTGAGGTGGTCGTCTTTGGCGATAAAGTCATTTTGGACGAGGGTAAGACCCATAATCTAACCTTGCCTTGACGTCCTTAGCTGATGCATGAATGGCCAGATATTGAAAACTGGCCTGAATGGTGAGTGATCGGACGACCATATGGCGGCCCGAACTAGCTCTTCTACATGTCCCAGATTCCGTTGCCCATTCCTAATGCCGCACGGGGCGACCCTTTTCGGGCCGGTCAGGTCTCGTCGGCCCACATCGTCTCACCGGCTCTTTCGCCGGGACATCTCAAAAGACCCTCCGCTCACCACAGACCTAGTGACTTTCTTATATCATTCTTTTCGGAAGGGTTTCCTCTGGATAAAGCAATAGCTTATCAGCAGCTCCGGAAACCCTTTTGTGTCAACGACCTGAGCATGCAGATGATCCTGTGGGACCGGCGCTTATGCCTTAGAATTCTGGACGACACAAAGGTGCCCACACCCAAAAGGCTGGAGGTCAATCGCGACGGAGGTCCCAGAATTTCGTCGCCTCAGTTGGCCTGCCACGTCTGGCGGCAGACTGCGGTGAAGCTTCCGGGGCCCGATGATGGAACTGGAGGAGAGACTCCACCGCCCAGGATTGTCGAATTATCAGAAGACGGCGAAAGCTTGCGGGTAGACGGTGAGACCCTCAAGAAACCGTTCGTCGAGAAGCCTGTCAACGGTGAAGACCACAACATCCGAATATACTTCTCCAAAGCAAGCGGCGGCGGTGGCAGACGTCTCTTTCGCAAGGTCGGCAACAAGAGCTCCGAGTTTGTTCCAGACATGACCATCCCCAGAGCGATCACAGAACCAGACAAGAGCTACATCTACGAACGATTTCTCAACACCAACAACTCCGAAGACGTCAAAGCCTACACCGTCGGCACCGAGTTCTGCCACGCCGAAACCCGCAAGTCGCCCGTCGTGGATGGGCTGGTGCGGCGCAACACGCACGGCAAAGAGATCAGGTATGTCACGGAACTCAACAAAGAGGAGGCCATCATGGCCGGAAACATCGCCGAGGCTTTCGGCCAGAAGATCTGCGGCTTCGATCTGCTTCGGGTCGGTGGCAAAAGCTACGTGATTGACGTCAATGGATGGAGCTTCGTCAAAGACAACGACGAGTACTACGATCAGTGCGCCACCATCCTACGAAAGATGTTCATTCACGAGAAGGAGAAACGAGACCGTGGGTCGAGCGCAGCATGCCCCTCGCCGGCATGCAGGCAGGAGAGCGACACGCGTTCCGCCCCCAGTCCCTCCCGGAGACCCACAGGTCATCGGGCCGCGTTGCAAGCCATGATTCAGCGGTCGCCGAGTCTGTCCCGACTGACAGCTCATCAGCGCAACGTGGCTCCCTCGCAGACCAACGGGTCGCCTGGTTTGGCCGGTGCGAACGCGGCCACTGCGCCTGCATGCCATCATCACGAGATTTTGCCCAGCTTGCCAAGCCCTTCGGAGCGTATCCTCGAGCCACTACCGCCGCCGGTCACAGGCCCGTTCACTTCGGTTTTCGACCCCAACGCCTATGCCCCACCAGCTGCCGAGAAGCATCCGCCGAAGAAGCCAGCCCCTCCGCCAAGGCATACATGGAAGCTGAAAGGCATTGTGGCGGTCGTAAGGCATGCCGATCGAACACCGAAACAGAAGTTCAAGTTCACGTTCCATACCAAACCATTTGTCGATCTGTTGAAGGGCCACGTCGAAGAAGTTCTACTGGTCGGCGAGGCTGCACTCAGCAGCGTCTTGGACGCCGTCGCCGTGGCGCTGGAAGAGGGTGAGGAAGACGGCGAAAAGCTGAAGCTGTTGCGTACATCGCTCCTCAAAAAGGGCAATTGGCCAGGCACGAAAATTCAGATCAAGCCAATGTTCCGGAAACGGAGGGCCGAAGGGCAGTCGAACCCGGTTCGGGCACCACAAGATCAGTCAGAGAACACGGACGCTGCCGTCAAAGGCTCCGGAGAACAGCGCGTCGAGATTTATACATCGGATGCGCCTAAGGTCCAGAATCCGGACGAGCCCGTGTCATGCGGTGGCCTCAGTCGAACGTTCACGGGAAATGCGTCCATTCAGGAGGCGACCCTCTCCCGATTCTCCGCGGAAGAGAACAATCTGGTCTTGGATAAGCTTCAGCTAGTTGTCAAATGGGGCGGCGAGCCCACGCACTCTGCCCGGTACCAATCACAAGATCTTGGAGAGAACATGCGAAATGAACTGCTCCTCCTGAATCGGCATGTCTTGGAAGACGTTGCGATATTCTCCAGTTCGGAGCGTCGAGTCACCACCAGCGGTAAGCGCTTCACCATCAAGGCCCGATTGGCTAGGGAGGATACTGCTGACATGTCGAACAGCCCGGATCTGGGCGAGCGCCTTTTTGGACCAGAGCGAGATCCCAGAAGACTATATCAAGATCCGTAAGGATCTGCTCGATGACTCCAACGCCGCCAAGGACGAGATGGACACGGTCAAGAAGAAGCTCAAGACGTTGCTCAGAGACGGGAGCAAAGCCCCGCCTCAGTTTGCCTGGCCGAGGGACAATATGCCCGATCCATGCACGGTCTTGCAGACGGTCGTCAAGCTGATGCGGTTCCACAAAAAGATCATGATCGAAAATTTTGCGAAGCTCAAGAGCGGTGCAGCTTCCTCCTTGGCGGCCCTGTCCCGGAACGGGCACCCGCCAAGCGAGAGCGACTCGAGGAACGCGGCCGCTGCGAACGGCGACGGCGGCAACGGTGGCGTTGCCAACGTCGCCATTGTCCAACCACGATGGTGCTGCCAGGAGGATGCCGAGCTCTTTCGCGAGCGCTGGGAGAAGCTCTTCGCCGAGTTCTGCGACCGAGACAAAGTTGATCCAAGCAAGATCTCGGAACTGTACGACACCATGAAATTCGACGCCCTCCACAACCGACAGTTCCTCGAGTGGGTCTTCACCCCGGGCTCTGACGGCCAGGAGGAGAAGGCCGACGACCACGATGACGATCACGACGACAAGGACGGCGCCAAGAACCACAGAGCCGGCCGGTCCTCGTCGGGAGACGATGAGAGCATCGAGCCGTCGGAGGCCACTACTCCATCGACCAGGGCCGATACCGAAGAGAACAGCGAGACAGGCAGCGACAACAGGACGCAGATGGGCTCGGCGACCAACCTCGTGCAACGCCTAGGTCTCCACAGGCGAACGATGGCGGCGGCGGCAGCGCCGACCGAGCCCTACTTTCACCTCTCGACCGGGGGCGGACAGACGCGGGCCAAGGTGGACCGCCGGCTGGGGAAGCTCCGAGAGCTGTACCGGCTCGCGAAGATACTGTTCGACTACATCTGCCCGCAAGAGTACGGGATCGAGGACGACGAGAAGTTGAAGATCGGGCTGCTGACGTCGCTGCCGTTGCTCAAGGAGATTGTCACGGATCTCGAGGAGTTGCAGGCGTCGGAGCAGGCCAAGTCATTCATCTACTTCACCAAGGAATCGCACATCTACACCCTGCTCAACTGCATCCTCGAAGGCGGGGTGCAGACCAAGATCCAGCGCAGCGCGATCCCGGAACTGGACTACCTGTCCCAGATCTGCTTCGAGTTGTACGAGTCGGAGAACCGGACCCCGGCCGACGCGCGACCCGACGAGCCGAACACGTTTGACTACAGCATCCGCATCTCGATCTCGCCCGGTGCCCACGCGTTGGACCCGCTGGACGTTCAACTGGACGCCAAGCACTGCATCGGCTGCGTGCCGCGACGGAGCTTGACGCCGCACGCCGACTGGAAGCAGGTCATCGAGACGCTCAGGGCCAAGTTTCACACGTACGATCCTGTTCCATTCGGGCTTTCCCCTTCCTCTCCACGTCCAGTTTCCAGCTTGTCTTTCTACTTGACCTCCCCGCGCTCGTTCGCTTGGCCTTTGCCAAGCGTGTCTCCAATGACCGTTCGAGTTTCTGTCATCGATCCGGTTAGAAATTCTCTGCCGGGTTGGCCGCTGCCGCTGCCGCTGCTGACTCGGGTCGGCGCCTGTCACAGAGTAAAGTTACCGCAAAGATTTCTAGCGGTCAACCTGTCCGAGAAGGCGTCTCACCACTTCGACAAGACGACCGGCATGAATGTTCAAGATCGGACGGACGAGGGCAAGGACGGAGCCGACGGTGATTCTGGCGCCGGTGCGGAGGTGAATCAACCGGTCTCGAACACGTCCATGACTTGAACCACGCGGCCTTTCCTTACTTAGCTTGGCTGGGTCGTGTCTCGGCCGGTCTCGATCTCGTCGCCAGATCGCAAAATTCTCACGAGTCAAAAGGCCTCGCGCCGGCGTTTCCAAGGCCCCAAGCGAGGCTGGCAAACCTTTCATCGAGGCATGTGAATGCAGTCGAAGTTTTCGACTTGGCCGTCATGCCGTATGCGGTTTCCCTCGACGCTCAGATCGCCTCTCTGTTCGCGACCACTTCGGACGATGATGATCTCTGTGTGGTCGTCATCGTCATCGTCAGCGCCCTCGTCCTCGTCCTCGTCCTCGTCCTCGTCCTCGTCCTCGTCCTCGTCCTCGTCCTCGTCCTCGCTCTCGTCCTTCTCGTCATGATCATCACCATCCAGAAACCTTGAACGGTGCGGGCTTCAGATTCCATCCTCGCTCCCAACCTTCGTCACTCAACAACATGGCAACTTCGGCTCGGGTTCGTGCCCCAACAGAGAACCGCGGACTCTCTTTTACACTTTAGGCGGTGGAAGTTCGTGGCCAAGGTACTGCACTACCACGATTAGAGGTATCCACTGGTACGTAACGTACCGTAGACCCGAGCCACGGCTCTGTCTAACCGTGTCCAAGGATATTCCGTGCATCGTACTGTACATACCTACCGTGGCTCGAAGTATCCTTTCCTTTTTCCTGCGGCCGGGCCAGTCACTGCCGCTCATCAGCCTCGAGGGGAAGCGTTGAAATCAACCACAAAAGTAAAGCAGGGTGGCGTCGTCATTTTGCCAGGGCACTGCCGTGCCGACGTGCGTCTTGCTTCCTTTTCCCAAGTTCCACCGCTCCTTCTCGACCGTATCGTCGTTTGGCTGGTTGTCGATGAGTAGCGCTCGTCCGGTACGACAGCGTTGCTCCCGAGCGTCACTTGCAGCGGCCTTTCGGCGTCTCCGCCTGAACGAGTCCGTCGGCGTTACGGCTCCTGTCGTCAAGCTCGGAGCGCCAGAGGCAAGAACGGACCATGATCGAAAGCATCGTGAGCGTCGGTCACGATCCCAAGGATGGCCCAAGGCCGACACCGAGCCACCTAAGGCTCGGTCCATCGTACGGGTACGTATCACCGAACAGACTGAAACAGGAAAAGGCGCGGCGGACAAGTTTGCTGTACAGCCATGTGGGGACACGTCCCCAGCGATTGGGCCTCGACCTGACGACGATCTGACAATGACTCGAGTCGAGAGTAACCAGACCGGCCTGGTCGGCGGCATGTTCGTAGGAGTACGTGTGTGTGTGCGTACACGTACATGAGCACACCGATCTCGTCCTCCACCTCCATCGCCATCTCCTCATCCTCGATCTCGTCCTCCTCCGTCCGGGGAGAACAAAGGATGGGAACGCTCGAACAACAAGCCAGAACAAAGACATTGAATGCAACATGTTCCGATAGCCGAACGATGTCCAACGGACACCACCGTGACAAGATGCAAGATACCCGTTGTCTCTCCTGGGGTGCTACGACATTCACAGCGGTGTGACAGCCGAAACCCCCCGGCCCCCTCCTCTCTTCCTACCTACCCAACAGCGCGACAAAGCAGTTTGTACGTACAGTATGTACCGTATCGCTGCTTGACACGGTAGCTCTAGCGCCTGAGCCCCAGTACGTACGGTGACGTACGTACTGTAAGCTCCTTTTCTGGTAGTCGCTCACGCTACTGTACTGTTACGTAGGGTACGTACAGTACAGTCAAATTTGCTGAAACACTCCGATAGTCTTGTCGTGAAAGGAGGGAAGAAAAGCCCAAGGTCGTCATGAGCGATTGCTGAATCTTGGCTCAGCAAGCGCTTTGGCCACGAAGGTACTTACGTACCTGCCGCACTTATTCTTCAACGGGCGCAGATCTGTCCGACCGGATGCTTAGTCAGCATCGAATTAGTCAGCAAGCATCGGGTCCCTACAGTACCCCGTACGAGGTACGTACGTACGGTAGTCGTTTCAAGACCCGAGGATGATTGTGCCGTCAGCACTTTCTGCGATACGCGATCAAGACGTGACAGCACAATCTACTCAGCTCCGTACACTCTTTATCAGATTTCCCCCCACTGCCTGCGTGGCGTGGGAATGGTCGGGTTGATACTGTTTCGGTGTAGTAGCATCAGTAGTAATAGCAGCGGCAGTAGCAGCAGGAGCGGGAGCACAATCGATCATTGGAGTCATCTCGTGCTGCCACTACTGCTGCTGCTAACACCACTACTACTACGTACTACTGCTGCTCCTGCTGCTGCTGCTACAGTGGGGGTCCGTAAGTGCTAGAAAAAGTTCTCTCATAACTTTAGCAGTAGTTTTCTCATCACCCACCACTTCACGGTAATCTATGAAGAAACGACAAAAGTCACAAGAAACTTCCTTCTAGCACTTACGGCCCCCACTGTAGGACTACTACAGCTGCTATTGGGCTATTGCGACGAGCTAGCCCTACTCCTACTCCTACTTCCACTTACCGTGTCCGCATCAGAACACGCCGGATTGATCACGTACGTACCATCAACTCTGCCGGCGAATCGCGTCGGCCGACGTTCGCTCGCCGCTGCTGGCTGGCTGACCGCGCTGACGACCGAACAGGAAAGGCAGAGTGTGGGAACGCTGATGGCCGAATGCAGTGAGCCTAGATGGCTAGATGGATCGGATATGCTAACACCCTTGATGGCAATACAACGAGACGGTCTAGATCAGTACGGATAACAGATCTCATCGGCGGTAAGCCGATCTCGTGTTAGGATCGTGACAACATACCACAGCATTTGCCCTACGCTTTCATGTACCGGACCGTCGCCACAGGGATCACTTGCGGACCGAGATGTATACGTACGTGAGAAGTCGGTGTCCAGAGATCACGGTTGATTCTGAAGTACTTCTACCGCAGATCTCCCCGAGAGAGTACTTTAGGATCGACCTTGATTTCTGGCCACTGACCTCGTACGTACCGCCCGTCGACGGCACCATTGCTCGGTCCAGAACCTACGAGTAGCTCCACAAGTACGGAGGTACGGACTATCCAAACGGGCCCTAAAGAACCACGTCCAATGGGGATGGCAGGGCAGGGGTCGACGTGGGTAGTCCGCAATCCAGAACCGGGATTCAGACCAGGGGGGGGGGGGGGGGGGGGGGAATGGCCAGTCGACGCCCAAAAAGAGAAGGCCCTGCATACGGCGCCGAAAGCCGCCGGTCAGGACGTACGAAATCACTTCAGAATTCGAACGGCCATCTCTGATTTGTTCCAGCGCTTGGACCTCGAGAAAAAAAAAGGCCCGACGGGTCAAGTCGCAAGATCTGAATGACGCTGCAGAATGCAGCCCGTTCGGGTAGTAGGTTAGTTTCAATCAAGAGCTACAGCATGGAGCTATGGCCGGCCGCCTAACAGCGGCTGACCCTGAACATCACAGCGGCAGAACACATCAAGTGCAGTCCCGTACGTAGGTACCGCTAGGGCTACCGTACGCTAGCCAGATCACCCTTTCTGTCCCACAGTGCATTAAACTTTGCCGCCTCACATCCATGATCCTTGCAGCAGGCCATCATGGCCCCCCCCCCAAGATCAATCGGCAGACTGGATGTCGAGTGCATTTCCGGACCCAGGATGCGAACGACGGAGAGGAGAGGAGAGAAGCTTGACGGGGGCGTCGGGCCCAGGGGGAGATACCGATCTCTGCTGGAAAAGGCGGCTTGGGAAAGCCATGTCGACCTGGCGGCAAAAAGCGAGACGACGGAGTCGACGACAAGGCCGGAGCAGCGAAGGGACGAGCACTCGCGAGTGGGACGAGGAACACCAAAGGCGCATGCGACCTGCGGCTTTCTTTGTGATGATCTGCCCTCGCAGGCCTCGCCCCACCGCCGTCGCCTCTTGGCGGCGGCTCCTCCTGCTTCGGAGAAGGGACGAGCAAGAGAAAGGGTGGGGAAGAGGCGTCGACCCAAGTGCCTGGCGTCACGACCAACAGACCTTGTACCCGCTTGATCGGATGCGCCAGTCACATTCGCGACAGCCACTTGGACCGGGGCCGAGCGGAGCGGCGCGACGCCCTTCCGAAGCGGTCTGGACGGAGAGGGAAGCGAGCGAGCGAGCGAGCGCGGTGTCGTCGGCCATCAGATCGAGGGACCGAGCGAGACGACGCTCGACGGACGGGGGCCTCTGGGGGCGATGTGCTGCTCCGACGCGGTCCATCGCCAGGACCCTCGGCACCAGCGTCAGCAACGGCATCACCATCACCATCATCTGACGACTGCGGCAACGCTCGTTCGAGTCAGGCCCGCATCGTCTGTTGCCTTCCATCCCCCTTCACGCCGCTCGTCGTTGCCACCGGCGACCTCGCGGGCAAGAGACGCCGGTCTTCTTCTTCGATTGAACTCTTCCAATGAGAAGAGCTTTCTCGACCATCCGCATACCCTCGGCTGTTTGCGACTCCAAAGGCAGCGCAACGAGCTGGACGGCGAAGTCGACGGGACAAACACCGTCACTCTCGAATACAGCAAGCTCGACATGGGCTGAAACCGCCCGAGCGCGGTATAATTACGTACATGTGGATAGCTCAGCGGCGGAACAGTGCCGATTCGTCAGATGGACGACTGGACCCTCGGCGTGGCGCGGAATCCGGCCACACCATCGCGGCTGCTACCGCGATGTCCCTCCGGCAGTGCACACGGACATGCGTACGACGCCGACGGACCAGATGCAAAAGTCCTCCTTGCGATGGCTCTTGTGTGTTTACTAATCAATTACGTACGTACATCCGCCTTCCCCATTCCCGGGCTCGCACAGCGCCATCCTAAAAAACCTTATCGGAGGGGATACTCGATCTGAGCAACCGTCTCCTTTTATCACGTGAGTTTCTTTTTCTTACATCTACGGCCGACAAGCTTTGTTTTTGCACGGTACCACTATCCGGTTCGGCGTACTGTAGTACGTACCGTTCGTGGGTACCGCTGTACAGACCTTATCTCCAATCTGGCGCCCTTTGAGCCTTTCATCTTCTGGAACGCAGACGATGCCGGTACTTGGTACGTCTTCCGTACGTAGTCCGTATAGTGCGTACAGTACGTACCGAGTACCTTCCTCTGCGGAGATGTTTACCGGTACTTGCCTGCCTGCCTCGTGGATCAAAGCCGATCACGCCGTACTACCGCACGCATGGGGGGGGGGGGGGGGGGGGGGGGGGGCCCGATTCTTGCTGGAAAAGCCTAACCCTTCACACCCCCCCCCCCCCCCCTCCCCGCGCCAGCCCTGGCCGGCGTCCCTGAACATCAAGCACAATCAACAAATTTTTTTTTTTCTTTCTTCCAGGCCACTCGCTTGGCATGGACCTTCTCTCTCACTCACGGTACCTGTACTGAAGCTCTTCTTGTCCTTCTTCAACCTCCTCCTCCTCCTCCTCCTCCCTCGCAACCCGCAACCGGCCTGGTATGGCCCCCCCCCCCCCCCCCCCCCCCCCCCCCGCGGCCTTCTGACATTATACCGAGGTGGAGCTTGATCTCTCTCTCAAAGACATTTGACGAAACGTTGATTTCCTGGCTTCGCTCGGCGCTTCGCTCGGCGCTTCGCCAAAGGAGGGATGAAAGGATGGGGAAAGAAGGGGGGGAGGGGGAGGGGGAGGGGGGGGGGGGGGGGGGGTCGAGGGTTCGATCCCCGTCAGGAAAGCTCATGGTGTCCGTTGGCGGATAAAAATTATAGGCCCGGCCGGGCCGATACTCGTACACGGCTAGATGCTTCGACAACCGTGGAAGGCTTGCTTCCATCGAGAAAGGGTCGACGACGATGACAAAGAGGAGCCGACCGGAACCAGTGTCAGAGCGTCGAGGACCGGCGTCGGAGCTTTTAAAGAGCCCTCCATCGGCTGCAAAGCCCCGACAGTCAGGTTCATCTCGGACGTTTTCCCCAGTCGTCATCGCCGCCGTCTTCGTCTCCAGCAAACGCACCCCCCCAGTCCGTCATGCAGGGTCGTCTATAGCCGCCTTCGATCAGTCCAAGCCTCGCCCTCGGTGCCCGTCCTCCAGCACCGCTCCCTACGGACACTACAGACACGACGCTGGATCCGGGGGCTCCTCGACCCATCACCTGCCCGGCTGTTTCCAGGAGAAGCGGAAGCCGAGACCGTCCTCAGCCAGGTCCGACCCTGGCCGTCCACCGTCGACCTTCCCTCCAGGACGCATCGCCGGCGGTCCCGCAAGGCCGCCATGTCCGCCGAGACGGACTGTCAACACTCGTTCACGATGATCAAGAGCGACACGACCTTGATCCTCTGGCACTGTGGCATGTGCCACTCGGGACCTCACTGGTTCATCTTCGAGTGCACCTACTGCAAGCTGAAGACATGCCGTCAATGCGCGTCGAACACCTAGGAGCCGCGGCCGAGGCCGCCGCGGCCGGACTGGAGCGGGTCGGCGGCGTCGCGGAGGCGCCGTCGACGAGGAGGGGTCGTTCGGCTCTAGGCTGTCTCTGGGCCTCGGCCGGCGCGAAGCTTGGGAGAGATGGACCTTCGACAAGCCATCGTCGTGAGTTTGGCTCGCTTCTCACTTCTTTGGACCGTCGCTGGCCCGTCACCGTACCAAGTACTTGCGTACTCTACGGTCCAGTTCGACACTAGGATCAACCCCCGGGCCGCTAGTCGATGCATTGGCTGACCGGCTCAAACAGCGATCCGGCCCCGGCCTGTCTCTCAACGATCGTCGTCGTCCTCTCGTCCATCGGCCTCGACTGTCTCCGCGCTCGCTCGTCCTCTCCGTCCGGGCTTTGAAAAGGACCGTCTGCACGCATCGCATCTTGCATTGGCGCGTTTCGCTTTCCTCGGCCGGTGCCTGGGCTGTTGTTTGCCTGTCTCTGCTTGGCGTTGGAAGACGGTGGCGATGATGGGTTGAAGTTGGGACCGCCGTGCTCTCCCTACGACGCAGTCCCTGTCGAAGTCCGGTCTTGAATCGTCCATGTTGCGCCGTCCGCCCCTTCCTTTTTCCTCGGGTGATGATCGTCGGTGCCACATTTCGGCACGGCCTTTAAAGTTTTCTGCATGGTCGTACGTACGAGACTAGTACGTACGTATGTACATCCGTACCGTACGCTACGCTACTCTTCCACCGCGCAATCTTGCCGGCTCGTGCGTTCCAGATCGCCTTCCCCGCCCACCCCCCTTGCCAGGTCTCCTGTCCGGCCGTCTCTTTGCGGCATTGCGCGCTTGTACTACTAGTTGGTAGATACGTCCAGTACGGTAGTCTGTTCGTACCGTGGACTGGCTGCTTCAAGTCCATATCATCGTACGTATTACCGGTACACGATCTCGCCAACACTCAAGACAGACAAAGTCTCTCCACACTCCGTCCAACCCCCAAGTCCAACACCCCAGTTTGCCCGCCCATCTTCACGTGCAAGTGATGTTTCCTGAGATCCTGTCTGTGTAGATGGCAGGAGTGTACCGGACGGGAGTACGGAAGTGCTCCATTCCCCATCCCGTTCCACGCACAGAACTGCACTCCCAGAAGTCGAAAAGGTCTCGGATCACTTGATTACAGTACCGTTCCATCTGTCGAAGCTGGACACCACCACCACCACCACCACCACCACCATCGGTACGGTATATGAGCCGAGCGTTCATCCCCACTCTCTGTTTTCAGCCAGACTTTTTCCACCAAAGGACCGGTGCCCTGCTGTGTGTCCCTGGGCAAGGAAAGTGGATGATTTGACGCGATCAAGATCCAGAGACAAATCATGTCAGTGATCGGTCCTACTACTGCCTCTTCTCAGAACGGCAAGAGTGGGAGAATAACAACCTGCAAAGGGCTGAGGTAGTCGGTCCCAAGTGCAGACAAGTAGTACTAGAGTTGTCTGTCTGTGCTGCCACACTTTACTGTATGTCCGACTGTTCCAACTAGACACTCACACATGTAGAAGGGAATACAAGACTTGCAGAGCTTTGCCTGCTCTTTGAAAGCGTCCGTACGGTTGGGACTGACCTGGCATGCAACGAAAGAAAGGATGCATCTCCACCGACAGAGAGTCTTGGGGTGAGGCACCGACACCTACCGTGACAAGTAGTGGCTCTGCCACCCCTTCAGTTGGATGTAGTGTACATCATCCTCCTGCAGCTGCAGCAGCAGCAGCAGCAGCGCTGCTGCACCCATCACGGCGCTACGTATCTCTCCTCCATTCCTGGACATTCAAGAACCTGAGTGAGTGTTACAGGGTGGGGCACCACCGCACACAGAGCTGTCTGTGGTGGACACAAAGCCTCAGGCACAGGTTGCCACAGTCAGCAACTTGGGCAGAGCGCTTGTGTAGCTAGGAGAAGCAAGGTGAGGAGGCTGGAGCTAGGAGTAGTCTATGCGGTAGGTAGTCTGCTTGCTGGCTAGCATGATCAATCAACATGCGTCACGCGCACACCGAGCACTCTGCCTGGGTAGAAGTCAGCACCTGTTGCTCTGCGAGGAGTTCACTGCTGGGCACCCTGCCAGTGAGCCCTGCAGTGCAGCATGGTCAAACTCAGTGTGTCAGTCCCTAGCAGTGAGCCCTGCAGTGCTGCATGGTCAAACTCAGTGTGTCAGTCCCTAGCAGTGAGCCCTGCAGTGCTGCATGGTCAAACTCAGTGTGTCAGTCCCTAGCAGTGAGCCCTGCAGTGCTGCATGGTCAAACTCAGTGTGTCAGTCCCTAGCAGTGAGCCCTGCAGTGCTGCATGGTCAAACTCAGTGTGTCAGTCCCTAGCAGTGAGCCCTGCAGTGCTGCATGGTCAAACTCAGTGTGTCAGTCCCTAGCAGTGAGCCCTGCAGCACAGCATGGTCGAGCTCAGCGTGTCGGTCCCTAGCAGTGAGCCCTGCAGCGCAGCATAGTCAAACTCAGCATGTCAGTCCCTAGCAGTGAGCCCTGCAGCGCAGCATGGTCGAACTCAGCGACGTAGTGTCGGTCCCTAGCAGTGAGCCCTGCAGCACAGCGTGGTCAAACTCAGCGTGTCGGTCCCTAGCAGTGAGCCCTGCAGCGCTACATAGTCAAACTCAGCATGTCAGTCCCTAGCAGTGAGCCCTGCAGCGCAGCATGGTCGAACTCAGCGACGTAGTGTCGGTCCCTAGCAGTGAGCCCTGCAGCACAGCATGGTCAAACTCAGCGTGTCGGTCCCTAGCAGTGAGCCCTGCAGCGCTGCATGGTCGAACTCAGCGTGTCGGTCTACGACGGCAGGAGGGACAAGGCAGGAGGGGCTGCGCCAGGAGGGACAGGCCCCTGTACGGACCCTGGACGAGCGGCTACACAGCTGAGCTTGCGAATCGCTGGACGCTGCGCCTGCGCAGAACCAGGGGCGTCGACATGATCCGTGGGCGCGGGCCACCGCCGCCAGGCTGTGCCGCCGCCTTCGACTTGAGCGAGTATCTCTCGTGTGGACTGCAGAAACATGGAACGATTCAGAACTTTTTTTTTCGATATAGGTGTTCATCGAAGAAGCTGAATGGACGCTGTTGCAGGGAAGAGGGGGAGAGAGCCCTTCTTCCATCAGCCATAAGTCGGGAGATGAGGAAGATAACCCAGAGATGAATCAGAGACAAGTATCGATGATATGTCTACAAAGTCCAACCGAATGAAAAGAGGTTGCCGGCTGCCCTGTGCTGAAGAGAAAAGAGGCAATGATGGAATATGATATGACTTGGCATGGTAGAATCCCGACATCCGAGAGATGGGAAAGCTCTGCCAAGTAAAATTTGGAGCAGATCAAACGCCTACCAATGCAATCTTTCGGTAATAAACCCGAGGGGAAATTGGAAAAAACATAAAAGGTCATCTGTCCATCGTGTGCCAGAATCCGGGGCGGAGACTATACAACGGACTATTCGTAGTACTGATCGTACAGCTGTGAAAGGCTCTCTCCTTTCGTGGAAAGCCTCGATAGTCAGCACATGCATTCGGCCGCGAGAAATCCGCGAACCACGAATTCTGGCCGAAACTCACCGTAGTGATTCCTCCGGATCGCCTCCGATAGTAGAATGGAGATGTCCAACACGACAAGCTTCTTCGTCAGCCGCTGGTCGTCGATCGAGATGGGGCACGAGTTGGTGACGACAACCTGGTCGATGCAGTCGCACTTGGCCAGCTCTTCGAGGCTGTCGGACCCGAAGAGGCCGTGCGTGGCGATGCAGTAGACCCGTCGCGCGCCACCTCGCTTGACCACCGTCTCGGCCGCCGCGATCCAGCTCCGGGGTTTGTCGATGATGTCGTCGACGATGACGACCGTCTTGCCCCTGACGTTGCCCACCACCGTGATCATGTGCTCCGAAACGAAGCTCTCCAGGATTTCTTCCGCTTCGTCGTCATCGGAGCTGACGCCAGCGTCGAGCGCTGCTGGATCGACGACGCCGGAGAGTCGAGAGGACGATGAGAGCACCGAGACCGTCATCGCATCCGGTATCTGCTCGGCAGGGTTCTCGCCCGTCGTCATTGTCACCGACGGAGAGAGCGAGTTGGGAGGCGAGGGGAAGTCGTCGTCGACCAGTTGGCCGTGCACCAGGCGCCCCCTCACCACGTTTCGCGCGCGGCAGTCAGCAGAGTCGTCGCCGCTGTCCTCACCGTGGTCCGGGGCCGACCCATCGGTTCCATTTTCTGCGTGGCTGGCAGCGCCGCCAATGTTGGCTTGCGCAACGTCATCCGTCCCGTCCAAGCCTACCGGCGACGCTGCTGTTGCGCGGTCGGTGATCCTTCCACCCTGGTAATGGTGGGTTGCAGTGGACTCGTTTGGACCGTCGAGAATCATGCTCGAGGTTGGGTTGCCTCGTCGTCGGTCCATGGTGACGATACCGAAGTTCAGCTTGAGAACGTCGGCGAGGGACGTCACTCGCTTGGTGCCTCCCGCGTTCTTTGACACCACCACCGCTTCCCGCCAGTCGGGCACATTATGCCGGATCCAACGTGCGATGAACGGCTCAGCATGGAGATCATCAACGGGCCTACCGAAGAAGCCTTGCATTTGCGCCGCCTGTCGAGCGATGTCAATGGCATGTGAAGCCTGTCGAATGTGACGATACGTGGACGAGACCGACGAGACAAGACATACGTACATGTAGATCCACTGTGACGATGTGATGGACACCAGCTACCGACAGAAGATTGGCCAGCATCCGAGCCGTTATAGCTCCGCGGTGCGACTTTTGTTTCGACTGGCGGGAGTAGGGAAAGTAAGGCAGCACAGCTGGTCAAGGTCAGTCTCGAACCGGCCATGTCCGTCTTCTAGATCCCCGCCGTACATACCTGTGATCTTGTTTGCTGAGCCGCCCTTGCAGGCCGAGATCATGATGAGGAGCTCCATGATGCTATCATTGATCCTGCCCTCGCCATGAGCCAGGTCCCAGACGAATATGAGTGTCCGTTCTCACTCGGAGCTCCCGCTCTGGACCACGAAGACATCCTTGTCGCGGATGGAGCATCCTGGCATGTCCTGTCAGCTACCAAGACCACAGGGAAAGCAGCTCGGTGGGAGACGGACCAAGCTGCACACTGATCTCGCCATTGGCGTACTTCTCCAGCGTACACTTGGATGGCGTGGTCCCCAGCCTGAAGCATATCAATTCCGTCAGGGACGGATGGCTACTCCCGCCAAAGACGCGAACGCTCCGCATGACGGTCAAAGAGGACACGGTCTGTCTACTACAGGCCACTTCTCCGCTCGCCAGACTTTCGATTCTAGCTGTCAGAGACGACTAGAAATTCTCACTCGGTGGGTTGATGTCCGATTTCCTGGGACGGATAGCCACCGGATCCTTGTCGCCGCCCGATTCACAGTCACCCTCCCGTGATGTCGCGGAGTCACGGTACGGGTTGTTGAATACCCTGACAGTCACAGTCGATGCAGGCATACATCATTTCTCTGGACTCCAACACAGTATAGGCTAAGAGAAGTGTCTTTCTTGTGCGATGAGAGCTTCTCGAGACTGTGCTCCTCGGTTTCCCATAACCCTACCGTACGGTACGGAAGTGCATACGTACAGTGTGTACGGAAGTGCCTTACCGGTACGACCCCCCTACCCCAGTTGCTTAGTCAGATATCAGGCGCTGCTTAGTAATACCGATATCGTACCTCCGTACAGTATGCGCAACACCTCCGTACACCACACGATATTTCCAGACCCCGAGAGAATTTGACCAGAAAATCTTTCGTCTGCGCAAGTCCATACGTCTGCTAGTGATGGTCTGACCTACTCCGTCGATGGGCTTCGACTAGTTGTCTCATGAGGATACTTGCTGATTGCCCCAAGGCGACCATTCCGAGCGGCGAACAGACCAGCAATGGTTTCGAAAGGTGGCTAGGATGGCGCCGACAGGTGACTGCGAGACCGTACGAAGATCTTTGTGCGCGAGAAGGACCTTGCCATGCTTTTACTGTCGTTGGCCGATACAGCCTGTTCGAGCTTGGGGGGATCACGCTCCTCTTCTTCCTCGATATGCTGGCTCAAGTCATCCATGAGCGACTTCAGCGTCGGTGTCAAGTCCGGATGATCAGACCTCGGCTTTGGAAACTTGGCCGGCTTCTCGTCGACCTATCTCTGGAGTCAGCCACGCAACCAACCTCTACAATCTTCAAGAACGACTGCCGGTCAATGCGCCGGGTAAAACAGCTGAGGGGACTTGCCACTTGATGCTCCGCATAGTTATTCTCGGTCATTTCCTTGCCTGACAGACCCAGGCCCTTCTCAAACGCAGGGAAGACAACCAGCTGCTCGCCGATGGAGTGGCATGCCCGCTCCCAGGTTAGCTAGTTCCACCACCATTCACAGGTGCTCTTGTCACGGGTGTTGACAATTTTCTGGCAATGCTGTTCGATCTCGCAGTGGTCTGACTTGATCTCTTCGACAATATCACCAATCTTTGCCATGCTGACAGTTGGCCCAGAGAAAGTTCTCTGGCCGAGGCTCTTGTTGACAGTGAGAGTAGAGGTCGCAGCGGGCGGATGAGTGGTTTTG
This sequence comes from Lichina pygmaea, assembly GCA_963422465.1. Taxonomy (NCBI): domain Eukaryota; kingdom Fungi; phylum Ascomycota; class Lichinomycetes; order Lichinales; family Lichinaceae; genus Lichina; species Lichina pygmaea. Next base: position 3,239,356 of record OY730170.1, read on the forward strand.
ATGAAGGCAGACCCAAGACGAGTAAAAGCGGGAGGATGACGTATCTCGGAAGGAGGAGGAAAGAACAGCAAAGGCTTCATGAAGCTCAGGTCAACGGCGGGGAGTTTGTCGTTGGCTATCGTACCGTGGCACTACTTACTATGTAGACAATGCGCGTAACGCCGGCCAGGTGACGTGGTACTACATGTACTATGCGTGGGCAACTGCCTCTGTCGATGCCGGCTGCATTGAGCATCGTGTGCGTTTAATCACTCGTGGCACGCTGTTCGCATGGCAGATTTTTTTGTCGGAGCTTTGGGACCGATATGATGTCAACTGGGGCCAGGTTTCTACCAATCAGACACATCTGAATGCTCATCTTTAGAGCACTGTGATACAGTCAGCCGCGAGCCATGAGTATGGGATGCAGACCCAGATCTACATATCAAACAACAACACGTACTGTGAAAAGCTAGCCTCAACCTACTTCTTGGATTGATTGATTGATTGAAGTCTTCCGCCGGTCTAAAACTAGCCAACTAGATTATGCCGGGAGTAGCAATAGTAATTTGAAAGGATAAAACCGTCTTCGGGGGCAAAAACCCTTCCTTCTCCTCCATTCTGGGATCTCTTACCGTGGATGTCGTGCTTGCGCGTACGTGTGTTGTAGATCTCGTAGTCGCTGACACGGCTACTCTGCTCCTGTCTCCGCCCTGCCCCCTGCATCCCTTCCACGGACTGTGGCATCCAAAGTAGTCTGCCCCTGGAGTCGCCTCTGGGGCCAGCCCTTCTTTGCTGTAGGCTGTGGGAGGGCCACAGTGGGAGCCCTTGGTTGTTTCTCCCCCACCACCGGAGAATGCTGCAGGGGTGGAGTATCCAGCTCCATCAGCTCTGCCTCCATATCAACACTCGGTGCTGGCCGTGGCTGCGTGGGCTTCCGTGGCCCTGTAGGGGTCTGCACCACAAAACAAAGAGGAAGGATATCACGTAGCTGCCGGATTCTCTGTAAGGCCCCTGCCCGTGCCCAGCACTCCGAGGACCACACCTTGTGGGCCTCCCTGCACACCGCACACTTCTGTCGCTGCTGTACCTTGCAGGCTTTAGTGTCATGGGCCCCTGCGCAGTGAGTGCAGCACACTCAAGCTTTGCACTGTTTTGCCACATGGCTGTACTGCTGGCAGTGAAAGCACTGAGTGAGACGGAGTGCTCGATGGAAGGCGTTGCAGGTATGAAACTGCAAGCCAACCAAAAAGCCCTTGTCTATCAGTGTGTTTGCTGCCCGCACATCAGCAAGCTCCAAGATCAGGGAAGACATGTGTTACGACCCAGGAGGAACACAGTCTTTATATACTCACAGAAAGCAGCAGACAGGATACTGGACGGAAGTACCAGACAGCGTGACACGGGAACCAGTCACGTGACCGGCGAGACAGACCAGGGGGTGCTCGCCGCAGCATGCATATGCGTGAGCAGAGTGAGCAGAGCTCACCCAGCTCGCCGCAGCGTGCATGAACAGTGAGCAAAGTGAGCAGAGCTCACCCAGCTCGCTGCAGCGTGCATGAACAAGTGAGCAAAGTGAGCAGAGCTCACTGTGCTCACGAACTGAGCACTATATAGTCCGGCGATAGTTCCCTTATGGAACGATCGTCTTCAACTCATGTTGTGATCCAGACAACTAGATCTACTTCAATACAATCCTTTTGTACGAAGCCATTGATCAGGTGTCACCACCACCACGTTCCACCAAACCCCTTCGCGCTCCTTGACACTCCTCTCCTGCGAGAACCAACCCGCCTTCCGCATCTCGCCCTTAATCCTATACTCGGTTAGGACGGCACGGTACGGACCGCAACAACATGGTATTAGAACATGCTGACTTTGGCCAGTGGGCTCCAACAAGCTTCAGCTCAGGGTGCAGGACCCTATTTTCCTTCTGCAATATTTTGACAATGTTGACCTGGTTGCTGGTGTCCACATCCTTTGTACAAACTCTGTGGACTAGCACCTGGTAACATCACTGGACTATCCATGCTGATGGTGCAAAGCAGGTCAACCAGCCACTGTCCTCTTCCAGCCTCTGGCACCCGGCCTCCGTCTCCACCAGGACTGACACATCCCCACTGGGGTGCTGGTACAGCAAGAGCACATGGCTCCCCATCTCGCTCTGTGAAGTGGCCAGTTTGCTCCAGCCACTGCTTGAGTTGCTGGGGGGGGGGGGGGGGGGGGGGGACAACCTGGAAGCCTGAAGCCTCCACCAGGTCTTCCACCCTGGCCACAACCTCCCGGAGGTGACGTGCCTCCGGTCGTAAGGTCTCTCACTCGTGTTGCCTGGCAAGGACTTCAGCGGGCATGGTGTTGGTGTTGTGAGTGCACAGGCATGGGCCCGGGGCCTCCTGCGCTGCCTGTGCATATGTCTTCTTTTGCTGAACTGTTGATTCAATGTTCTTTAGTCGTTGGTCGACATCACCGAGGGCCTTTATCGTCATTCGGTGGGTGCCCTCCGAGGCTTCAGTCGCCCGCACCACCAGGCCACCGATCGCTCACTCAACATTGCCGAGGAACTGGTGTACTGCCGCCGAATCGTACAAGGGTTTGTCGGGGTTCTTCGCAGTTGCATTAAGTCTTAAAGATTCCAATTGCGTCTGTACTAAATCAAGGAAGCCCGCAAAGTCGGGGCGGTCTCCTTCGTACAGTGGGAGTGGTGTCATTTTCCCCTACTTCTTGGAAGAGCTATACAAAGTCCTCCTAGCACCATCTAGATCTCCAGCTGCAAAAGAGCACGAGGAGTGGCATCGTTACAAGGGTACAGGGCTGTCTGCTCACTACGTCGCCGAATCACTCTTGATGACAAGGTTCTAGACATACGAGTACTCAATCCCGGGATGGGATGCTATTTGACACACGCGGACACAGTAGGTGAAACCACTTTGTGAGAACCAACTTCGTTGTGCTACCCTTGTTGAAATCGACACATACCGTACATCTGAACCTCCAACTTCAAGCTCGCAGAGAGAACTTACAGTAAGAAGTACGTGCCAGGATGCAGCAGTCACCTGTGAGCACCCACTGAAGCTTCAGTCGTTGCTGATTCAAATCTGCCATGTTGCATACGTCGGTGTTAAAATTTCCAGATGAATGGATAGTACTGGAAGCATTATGACTTGTAGGTGGTGATGATGATAACACGGACAAGAGAACGTGTAAACTTACGTCATTAGTTTTCTTTGGCGAGTTCCACCTTACATTGGATTTCAGTGTACGTAACGTACTCGGTACGTAACGGATCATTGTCCCATTTCTGGAGAAGGATCAGCTGTACTTCCGCATTTCGAATCCAGACATGGCTCCACGTGTTCGCTGTTTGACCGCTTGAGCCAATTAGCGTTGCAACCCTAGGATTATATAGTAATTATTGCTTGGCAAAGTGGGGTCTAGGTACCCCACCGGCACTTACTGTACGTAAGTACAACACCCCACTTCTGTACTGTACATACGTACCGTAAGCAACAGATGCGGATGTGCCTGTTTCCGATCAAGCTCGAAGGGGAAAGACGAGAACTCGCTCAAAAATCCTCATGGCCTTCGACATTCATCTGAAGTCTCGACCTCGAGATCTGGCCGGTAAGTCGTAGGAAGTCGTACCTCGTATCAGGCGCCGAGCTACCCCGCCGTACTGTACTCCCCGGGTCAAGACATGTCGTGCATGATGCTGGAGTTCGATGGTCCAGGTCGCATCGGAAGAGACGAACAAAATGGGAATGCCGCGTGAGACATGCTGCGTCGGCGGCGTAACGTTCAATGTCCCGGATGACGTCCGCACGTCGCAAGGCCTTCGTAAGTAGCCTGCCGCGATTGTGAGCGGCCCAATGGTTGCGGTAGCAGGTCCACACGTTGGCCGGAGCGTGCCCGCCCGGCATGAGGCTCGAGCGACGCAGCCGAGTCTCGACCGCTTGCCAGAGCGGCCGCACCGGGTACCGCCAGTCGGCCAGCACGCATATGGTCTCTTGGAAGGCGGCGGAGAGCTCGACGAGGAGGTGGCAGGCCCCGGACCCTCTCGGGTCGTGCTCGATCGGCTCGACGAGAGCCGCGGGTCGAAGCCGGAGCCACGCGAAGCGCAGCAGGCACTCGTCCGAGGGCATGTCCGAGCCGTCGCCGGTCTCTACGAGCCGTGGCGCATGGCGGACGAGGAGCGGCGTCGCCCCTCGCAGCAGATGGTCGTGCGCCTCGAGCACGTCCATCGCCTCGAGCAGCGTGCGCTCGCCCGAGCCGCTCCACAGACGCTCGACGAGCTCGACGTTCCCACGACACGCAGGCGAGCGACGTGAAACAGCAGACCGAGGCCAGATGGCGCCAACTGGACCGTCGGCCAGTAGGCCATCAGTGCCCTGGAGAAGCAGCCTCTTTGCTGGGCTGCAGGCGCCGGGGCGTCCGGAGCGGCCCCTGGCGCACCGTCCGAGAGTGCGTGGGCACCGTCATCGACCGGCGCATGGCGCAAGGGACGGCCGGACGAGACTCGATGGTGTTGGCAGTGGAGAGCGAGACCGCACCGTCGGTCTCGGCGCCGACAGGCGGCCCGGATACCGGGGTCGCGGTAGAGGTCGTGGGAGCAGCGACGGCGCCGACTCTCGGAGACGAGACGTACGTACTCGTCCGTGAGGTCGTCTGGGCCGGCATAGAGACATCGGGTGAGCGTCGGGCCCGTTGGCGTCGACGAGCGGCCGGTCTCGAGCACGAGGCAGAGTCGGACGTCGTACTTATAGGTCGTTGCCGAGCGAAGCCAGACGGAGAGTCAGCGCGGTCTCCACAACACCGACGACGACGTGCTCACCCGGATGGATCGCAGGATGCTCCGACGACGATGCTGAAACACGTCGTAGGCGAAGCGCCACGACCTCGAGAGACTGCCGGCATCGTCGAAGTCGGCCAGTCGCGAACAGACCAGGAGCAGGCACTCGACAGGCAAGGACGGCAGCGGGCGTGCCATGGCGGCGACGGCAGCCCTCGTTCGGGTCTCGACGAGGACCGCGAACGATGGCCGCTGCACCGTCAGAAAGAAAAAGGAGATCGAAGTTGAGCCCTCGTGCAGGAGCAGTGGTCTTTCCGTCGAGCGGGAAGCGTCTCCGTGACGCTGGCCCTTGCAGAGAATGCGCTCTTTCGGATCGTGTGATAGCCGTCAGAGCCGCTTCTTGGCCAGAGCGGGGAAGGCGTTGCGGCAATGTCAGGGCTCTCGCGATCCAGGCCGGTCGTCGGATTAGGGTACGCCTGCTGGGGCAGGCCATCGCCGGGCGGTATGCGACCTATCCTCCTGTGGACGAGCCCGCCGGGCCGTCGTCACGCCGTAGCTGGACGGCCGGGAATGCATCGCGTCGCCGGATGAGCAAAAGAAGACCTTCTCTCGCGCGCGGGGAGCTGCGTAGGTCATCTTGATCTTGATAGACGAAAGAGTGACGTCCGCCGAACCTCCACGGAGCTCCTCGAGAGGGCCAATCAGAGCGGCCGGCTGTGTGTCGAAAGATCACGTGGAATCTCTTGGCTGTAGCCATGTCCGCACTGTATATACTCCGGTCTCACCCCTTCCTGCCAGGAGACATGAGGACCCCGAATTCGTTTCCGTCTTCTCTCCCCCCACGTCCTCATCCCATCCTCGCGCCAGCCCGCCTCGGTCCCCGGTTTGGCTGTTCGGTCTCGGATGAAGGAGCCACCGACGCCAAAATGGGAGACCCTCGGGGGGCATCGTGGCCTCGGTCGCCCCGTCAAAGACCCGTCAAAGAAGTCAGATGCTCCTTACGGTAGCTGCTTGGCCTGGTGATCGCCCTCGCGATTGGTCGAGAGCCGGTCGGAGTGTCCGCGGAAGGTCCGCGGAGGGCCAAGCCTGGATCGTACCCGCTGCGGACAACCGCAGTCGAATTCCGGTTTGCCACTAGTGCCGGAGTGGAGCCAGCCGGCCAACGGACCTGGTGGCATCGGCTAACGTGACTGCCCAGACACATCGCGGACGAAGAGCCGCAGTCGGCAGAAGCAACAGGAGACCTTCGGGCAGCGCTCCTCCGAAATCCTTACAAAGCCGGGAGCAGAGCAGAGGCTGGAGGATCAGGAATGCATCGGAACGCTCGGCCGGTAGAGGCAAAGCAATGCTGCCAGATACCATACGAGATCGATCTGGAATGCATCGACTATGAAGAGCCGTCGGCCGCCGTTGAGAGTGGCGTCTGGAAGATTGCTGATCTTGCAGGCATCGAAGTGTTTCCAGCTTCGACGTCGAGTACGTCATCAGAAGGTCGACGGGTCAATGAAGCTGAGCTTCATCGACGAGCGTCTTGGCTGGCTCTCGACTGCTTTGCGTCTCTCATCTGTTCCTTTCCCCGAGGCTCCCCAGCCGAAACAACGAACGAGGGCAAAGTCTAGCACCCCAGCACCTCGGCACCCCCGGCCCCTCAGCTCGCACTCCATACGCTCACTTGTGCCCACCGTCGGGGTGCAAAGGACCATACTGACGTGCCCCGGTCAGGCGGCGATGGGTAAGACACTAGGGTCTTGGGCTGTCTAACAGAATTCTGGCTCGTCCCCGATACAGGGCCCTAGGCCAGCGAGGGTCCTGCACATGCATCCGATCGGTGACGATGACGGCGTCTCCGCAATCCGCGGGAGAAAGCACGGACAACAAAGAGCACAGGAGCACGACACCCACGCACCTCTAGGCACCCAGGGTCAGCCAACGCTGAAGTGGCATACTCGACGAACGATCTTGAGAGGACCGACAGTTATCAGGCAATGCCGTGTGATCGGAGGACTTGACACGGTGCGTGCACCTTAGATCGCGTGGAGACCAACGGCCAGATATAGGTCGTCTCGAGGACCATCTACACCGGCGACGCTACCCAGCAGGTCGTCCTCAGGGCTCAGATCAGATGAACTGCCGAAGGGGCGTGTCTTCTCTGAACCCGTGACCGTCGAACGGCTGACTCGGTATTTGGTACTACCGGAGAGCTACGGTAGTGGGGTGGATGCTGGGGGACTAGCGCTACGGCGGGCTGATGGGCACCTACAGTCGGCTCTCGCCACCGCTAGAGGCAGCCTATCGTCCCTGTCACTACCAGTACATCATCACCAACACAACATACGCACTAGCCGTCCGGGAGCCGCGCCTCCCTATCGAGAGACGGGGGACATCGTTGAAACGCCTCGACACCGCCGTTGGCAAAGGTCGAACTGTTCTCGTGCCCGGTTCGTCGACTCACCACCGCCTGGCTGCTCGTACAATCGACCACCAGCGTCAGCTCATCACCACCACTCGCAGTTCACGGCCGCCGCCGCCGTCGCCAATGCGACGAGCCTGCGGTCTCGCGCCTTGTTCTCGTTCCGACGATGAAGCGCACGGGTGTGGCGCCGGCCGAGGAGCACGAGAACCGCAAGGAGAGGGCCATGTTGGCGGCTCAGGTAAACCATGTCCAGACGTCCTTGCGCGTCCCGATCGCGGTAGCTGTGCGCCGACGCTACAAGCTCAACGCGTGCTCTGCACCTGGGCCGGCTTTGGTGGCCTCCCCATCCCACCTGGGTGTTCTGGCCTTGGAGGAAGGCAGAACGGCAGACTGACGCGACCTCGTCACCCCAGGCCTGTGAGACGTGTCGAACGAGGAAGACGAGATGCGACGAGGGTCGTCCCAGCTGCGGTGGCTGCACGAAGCTGGGCGTGGAATGCCGGTACGAAGAGACTCGTCCGACCAAGTAAGTCACTCGTCCTTTGATTCTGGCGGAGAAGCATGCTCTCCCTACGGCCTTTCCCCCGACAGGCAGGCCGTCCGAACCGCCTCGAACCGAATTCCTGCCCACTCCCAGCTTCTTGCGTCTCGGCACATGGTCGATGAACATCTCGTCATCTTAGGAAGGACAAGAATCTCGGTCAGATTTTCGAGACGCTTGAGCGGCTCGAGACCGTTGTTGACGATCTTCCACGCCGCATCGTCGACACCCTACCGGCATCCGCCTTGCCCTCGACTTTCCCGGACTGGCACAGGCCGGAACGAGACTACGAGGTACCCAGAGGGTGGAACACGGTGTCCCGTCGACTCCTTGCCTGGCCGGCCGTCCAGGAAGCGCTGCGGGACGACCTGCGCGACGAGATGGATGCTCTCCAGATCTTCCGCGAGAACGGCCCAAGGCTGGTCACGGAGCTGGAGCGCGCCGCCGGCCTTGCCACGACATCCTTCTTCGAGTATCAACCGGTACCTGCCCATCTGCAGGTGCCGGACGAATCTGGTTCACGCATCATCTTCCCCTCCTTGCCCTTGGACACGATTCGTAACCTCTCGGAGTGGTACTTCTCCGCCTTCAACCCTACCTATCCCGTCCTGGACTCGCAGCTGTATTTCTCGCGCACGCTTCCGGCCGTCATTCGCCACGGTCTCGGCGAGAGCGACCCGGGATCGATCATCACCCTGTTGGTCATCGCCCTTGGACGCCACGCGCTCGAGGGCTCCACCGGCACGCCACTGTCCAACAGCGGCGGTAAGGCGAGCGGCCTGCGAGGCGGCACCGCCGACGTACCACCGGGTCTGGATTTCTTCAACGAGGCACGGAGGCGAATGGGCTTCGCTATGACGCTCTATACCCTCGAGCACGTTCAGATCTTCGCCCTAGCCGCGTGAGCACGCTTCTCTTCCTCCCTCCCCCGCCTCTTTTTTCTTTCTTTCTTGCTTCCTCTCCTTTCAAACCCTTCTGCCGCTCTATTATCTTTGCGAGGGAGATATGCTCCGTCTCGACGACCGAGCCTCGGCTCTATCAGACCACAAGCTAATGACTCTCCTCGACGGTGACAAGGTTGCAGACTGTTCTACGCTCAGATCTGTCGCCACTCGGTGAGTACCTCCCCACAGCAATCATCTACCTTCGCCGAACGTCGTCAAACTTTGTTCCCCGCGTCCCCTCTCCCCGCCGGCGTCCTAACGCCCCTACGCCATCTCGCAGGATTTCTGGCGCATGACGTCCTACGCGTCCTCGACCTGTATGGCGCTAATACATTCGTAACTTGCCCTTTCATCTGCGTCTACGCCTCCTTTTTGCCTCTCTTCCTCTGTCCTTCACCCGTCTCTCGCTCTCCTGCGCTCTCCTCCTTTCCTTCCTCCCTGTTTGTTCGCTCCGCCGCTGGAGGCAATGCTCTGACGAGCACCTCTTCAGCAACCAGATCGACTGGGATTCATGGTACGGTGATCGCGTCAAGCGCCTCTACTGGTTATGCGCCGTCATGCAATCGTACGCTTCTGCCTTCCCTTTCGAGACGTGGTCGCTCTCCTTCCGCTTCGCGAATAACACGGAAGCCCCGGAAACCGACAGTGGCGCCCTCATGGAGCTAGAATTTCCTTTGACGACCCTCGAGGGGTTGGCGGACGAGGTTCCGTTGCCGACGTTTCGGGGTGACGACGACAACGGACAGGCATGGAAACTCGAGGCGGAACCCTTCCCGTATCACTTCCTAGCTCAGGTCACGCTCCGACAGGTCGTCGTTCGCGTCTTCTCCAACCTATACGAATCCGGTCCGTCCTGATTCTTCTCCAACCAGCTCGAGTTCCCGCTTCCCGTGCCTTCAGCCCCGGAGCCTGCTGACGAGTCCAAAGGGGCGGAGAGCGGCGCGTCGCAGGCGAAAGGTACGTATTATGAACCCTCGAGGACGCTTGTGCTCGAGCTTTCGCGGCAACTCGAGGAGTGGCGCTCGCTGCTGCCCAACCCATTGCAGTGGACGGACGACATGAACGAGGAGAAGCCAAACGCGAGCGGTCAATACTCCGCCGACCCTCCGCTCTTCGTGGCCGACACGGCCGATAGGTCCTCGGCGAGGCCTGTTCGCAACGCGGACACCTTGATCGCCGCCCTTCGATCGAGGTACCTCTATGTTCGGTTCATGATCTATCTTCCCTACATCTACAAGGTCCTGGCGTCGCCTCAGCTAGCCAAGGACGAAGACATTGAGAATTGCGTCATCTGTCTGCGGGTGAGTCCGGCGATGGGACGGCATCGGCTCCTTCGAACACGAGGATACCCGAGCTGGCCAAGCTGACCACTCAACGCGCCGCGGCGGTTGGAACATAGTCGGGCATTCGCTGGCCCATCACGATGTCGCCACCGAAGGACACCATGCGCTTGACGCCACATCTGTTTTGCTGGACTTATAGGTACGAATAGCATGTCCAATCATCCCTCGGTTCCGCTTCTTGGCCGGACCGATCCAATTTTTTACAACTTACGGCAGCCTTCTCAACGTTCTCGTCATCCTTCACATGACCACCAAATCCAGCATCCTGAGATATGCCCGAGAGAAGCACTTCCCTCCGGGTGAGATGGAGAGCAGTGCAGCCTTGATGCTGGACTGGATCCACGACATGTCGAAGATTGACGCCGTCGCCCGGCGAGCCTGGATCATCCTGAAGCAAGTCTATCCAGTGTGACGGGCCGGCTTTCCGTGGCTCTGATCGGTAGATGTTGCAGCCCCGTCAACGGTGACGAAGAACAGCCCCATCTGGCGTGTCTCCAACCGGCTGCTTGCATGCGCTTTCTGTATCCATCTTCCCTCCATCCACGTATCTCTCTCCTCTTGACGGGAGCAATTTCCTGCGCGCATAGGTCGCCGTGAACCGTCGTCGGTGGCATTGGTGGAGAAGCATTGAAAGCAACGACTATCCGGCAGATCTGGCGAATGTCTTTTGCTACCGTTGCCGACATATACCCCCTCTCCCCTCCCCCCTCCCTCCTTCAGTTCTTTATCGTCAGAACCCCAAAACTCATGACGGATCCCTACCTGCATCAATATCATCAAAGGCCTAGCAAGTTCTGGTCGAGTATCGAGTTTGTGGACGCCAAATACCTTTGCATGTTTTGGAGTGGTCCCTTGGCCCAGCTACATATAGCTTTTTAAGAGGCTGACGATGGCAGATGTGACGAGGCAGGCAGCCTGGAGGATCCTTGCGAGTGAGCTACTAGGGCCAGTCCTAGTGCGTAGTCTTCTGCCGTGTTACTGTGTGTACAAAACAAACAGAGGCTTGAATCGGGCACCGATACAGGATGGACGGGGTACGTATATACGTGCTGGTAATCACGGGAAAGAGCGGAGGAAGGCTGTGAAAATGGACGAGTCTTGTCCGCTTGCCAGGTAGAGGATTTTCCGACCAATCACCATGACATGAGGTGCATGATGGGGCCGGTTGCCCTTTGGTAGCTATAGGCCACCAACCCTGACGACCGACGATAATCTGGCCAACTCGGGTGACTAGGTCGAACTTCCGTCAGGCTTCTACAGCATGCCAGGGTGAGCACGATTCTTAGTAATCGTGGGTTGGATGGCGTTCGTGGTGGGGGTTTTTTCCCGCAGTGGACCAAACCACATGTCCCACGATGACGTCCCACGATGACTGGGTGAGATCAGGTGACGACGTAGGGCAGATTTCTACATGTCAGGACAGAGAACCCTGACTAATCACTGGCTTGTAAGGTTGGGGGGGGGTTTCTGTGCCCTTCGGTGAACATCGCCCCGATGTTCGACGATAATGTGACCGTGCACCACCCAGCTCCGGACGGAGACAGGCACGACAGGCTCGAAATATCCGTTCGGCCTTCTGTAAGAAGCTAGTCGGCGACCGGTCGCTTACCGGTACGGTACGGTACGGTACGTTACGTACCAGTACGCTAGTCAGGTCGAGGTCGACTACGTTACGTACAGGGCACAGGATATATTTCTCGACGGTTGGTAAGACGTACGTATGTGACGTAGTGGTCTCTTACCACTCCGAGGTGGTCGTGCATGTTGTATGATACGGTACGTAACGTACGGTACGTAACGTACGGTACGGTACCGTACGTAAGTTATGTACCGCTACGTCCCTGACATGCACCACGCAAGGGTGTTGTGCAGTGTGAAGCGGGGCAACGATCCCATCGTACCGACGCCGGGAGCGGAAACTCGAAGGAACAGCCGGGCGAAGGATGTCGAAGTCGGAACCATCGTCTGGTTCGACCGGCTCGTCTGCTTTGATCCATCGGAGAGGGCATCGAAGAATCACGTGGAAAGACTGGCGCAACCTCCGATTTTGGCATGGATATCTGGTACGTAAGCTGTAGACCGTACGGTAGACCGAGATCTCAGGAGAGAGATTTACTTTTCAAGCGCCGAGAGCGCTTCTGCTGACTATAGCCGGACAGGATGTGGAGCGACGGAGCCTGAAATGTCTGTATGATTGGTGGCAGAATCGCAATAATGTAGAATAGACAACGATGGCAGACTTGAGATGTTGTGGTCATGCAATGCACTTGGTTCTCCTCCCAGAAACGCCTGGACGCTCGAACCTGAGCCCTTGCCTGACGGCCACCAGCTTTGTCCGGAAAATCAGCTCCTGCATTACCCAGCGCCGGCGTGTGTGTGGAGAGCGTGAGCTCCGTCAACGAGCCGACTCTTGGCGATCCCTAAGCATTGGACAGAATCGACCTGCTCCTCCTCCTGCCCGACACCGGCCAGCTCTATCCTGAGAACGAGTCCCTGCCTTACCCAGCGCCGGCGTGTGTGGAGAGTGTGAGCTCTTAGCGGACCCCAACCATCGGATAAGATCGACCCGGGACTCCTCCTGGCGCTATCCTTTTGCTGCCGCTGAAAAGATAATACTTCGCTGTTTCAAGCACACGCTGCAGAAGGCGGTTTTGTTTGGCTTCCGGGCTCAGAGTGAGCTGCGACAGGCCAGGCTTAGGGTCTGGCTCAGCAGAAAGTTGCGGATCCAGTGAACGCCCTTCATTGATGCCCCGCATCTGGGCTGCAATCTCTTCGTCCCGAAATTCTGCGCATTTCGTGAACAGTATCTCAATGTACCGCAAGCGGTCGTCTAGGCTGTGTGGGAAAAGCTCTTCTGCTAGACTTGGCTGCATATCCTCAAGTCAGCCATCAGGAATGCTCCATAGTCAGAAGATGGAGCCGAATGGATGTCAGAAGGAACCTAGCAGCGCTTTATGAGACGCACCGCCATCTCGAGACACTTTTCATAGTCCCAGTGGATTTTTTGTGTGACCCGTTTGGGAAAGATCTTTGCGTAGGTCTTGCGGGTGATTTCCCACGGTTCTGTGGGTGGTAGCCGGTCACTCCCTCCGGGACCATTGCTGCCCACCGCGGTGGCAGTGAGGGTCGTCAAGACCAGAGTCAAGAAGAATATACGACCGAGCATGTTGTGCGAACATCAACCCAAGTGTTCTCTGTGGAGCTGCCGAACGCTGTTTCCAGCTGATGGAGTCCAGGGCGGACGGGAGCCAGTCTACGTTCCAAGCCGCCGTCTTGGAGTGCTTTCCAGGCAGTGTCAGGCCACTGCCGGAGTAGCACCTTTCATAGACGTCTGCTATCTCGTTCCACTCGTCCGGTCCCGGAGATAATTTCCGAGTGACTGGTGTTCCTGACAATACCGTACCAGTACTTCGTACACTGCCGTGTCTTCGTATGTACTCGTACGTAAGGCCGTGGGGAGTACAGATATCCCGGTACCGGTACCGTACCTATCGCGGCCCTGCAGCAACACAGCGGAAAACTTTACCCCACCGGCGTTAGCTGCGTCAAGCAGACGTGGATCTCTGGAGAACCGACTTGAGCGCCTACGAGATACCAGGCCACGGACGACTTGAAAAAGGTAAGATAAGCAATACGGTACGAACAAGCTGCATAGCTTGCGTGGCTGCACTAGCCGCTGAGCTTGATAGCTCTCTTGTTTGATACGGGTACCGTACCATACCGTTCGGTATCGGTAGAGGCCAATTGCTCCTCCGTCCAACGTCCTACCAAGCGCCTACAATGAGGTTCAACAGCTCGATCAGCAACATCTCGACATTTACGAGTCAGGATCCCCCCTGGAATCGCGTGAATGGATTCAAGGATGCTTCGTAGACTGACTGGTTCTACGCAACATCAAGCCAGAGTTCACTGCATCCTTGGTATCGATAGGCAACTTTGCCTGGGTGCGTCTCGAGGACGATCAGGTCCGCTTCACGATCGCGCCTGAACAAGGCACTCAAGTATGGGCGTAGGTTTATGCTCTGAGAAATGACATGACTCTACTTTGCTTCCGCTGGCTGACACTTGCGCGAAGGGTGTTGGCAACCGTGAGTGAAATAGAGACTTGAACGAAAGTCCCAAGGGGAATCTGGCTGGAACCATGAACGCGTTCCTGGGCTCCTTTCACTGAAGGGAGGGGGGAAGCGTTAGGACACCATCTTTGAAAGATACAGCATCCAATCGGCCGCCCCAAACAACACAATCAATCTCGAAGTTCCCATCGACCAGCTACTCCGCGCGCTGAAGTCGGCCTATGGAGCAGCATCCGCGGCGCTGCGGCTGACCAAGAAGGACAACGTCCCGGTCTTGGCCCTGACGATCAGGCGGAACACGATCACCAACGCCGCGCCAGCAGGCGCCTTCGACTTGGGCGACCACGCGCCATCGGCCGCGCCGAGCGTCGGCGGCTCTCGCGACGCGAGCGTGCCTCTCGCGGCAGGCGTGCCGCGAGACGTTGAGACGATCGTGACTCAGAATGTAGCGGTGCGGGTGTTGCCGGGGGCCAGCGTCGAGGGGATCCGCGAGCCACGATGCCGGGAGCCGGACGTGCACATCATGCTGCCGTCGCTGTCGCAGATCAAAGGCATCTCAGATCGGTTCACCAAGATTGCGACGGGGGCGCGGTCGTCAGGGAGCGTCTCTGCGTCGGCGACGCTCGCGAGGACCTCCGGCCCGCGCTTGGAGTTCTCGGCTAACATGCACGGCTCTCTGCGTCTGAGGACCTCCACCGACGCCTTGTCCATCACCTCCGTCTGGCACGGCTTGACGAACCCCGAACTCGACCCCACCCAGGTCGAGGGCGGCGAGGAGGGCATCCGGAACCACCCCAGCACGCGCATGCGTCAGATGGACGCACACGAAGACGACGAAGACGGAGATAGCGGATGGGCCACCGTCCGCATCGATGGCCGCGATTGGAGCAGGGTCCTCTCGGTGGGCCGATTGGGCGGCCGTGTCATAGCCTGTGAGGTCCAACCCCTCTCCTCCAGTCACCTCATAGCAAAATCATCTCCTTGATCTGGAAAGGCCCAGTCACGCGTGTTGTCATCATTGGCGCTGTTGTATCTGTTCTCATCAGCCCTGTTCGCTCTATCACAACTGGCTGCGGGTCCGCAGTGTTCACGTTGTTTGTACGGGAACAAGAAAGGCTTACGGACTACCTACCACGGCACGTGGAAAACATAGGTTTCGTGCACGACCAAGCCCTCATACTGTATGTCTATCTGTCGACCGGTAACGACGACGACGGCGATGGCGATCAAGCCGAGGGATCTATCCTGACAGTGAGCTGTTCCCTTTCTCGTCCAACAAGGCTTTCTCCGGTCTCCAGTGTTGAATATGCTTCACCGAATATCGCACTCTTGACTGACCACAAAGAGGCCCTGCCGGGTTGGGTTTGATGTAGTATTACATCAACTCTTACAGCGCTTGAAATTACCAACAGATTGCTCGCTCTGGACATGTGTGATCACCATCCCCATACGTTGAGATTTGTCCTTTTTCCCTACGTACCAGTAGAGGGGCCTTGGGAGCTTTTCAGTAACTACCATTAGGATAGGTGGTAATACATAAGAGGGCACAGAGGCACAAGGGAGTAGGAGAAAATCAAGCTAGTCCGATCTCAGTATGACGTTCGAGGCGTTACCAGGTCAAGGCCGGCGGGGGGAAGAAACTGCTCCAAACTTTTGTAGCGACTGGACTCTAGTACAGACATACAAAGGTAATGAGAATACGTATATCCTTTGCTCTGTACTCCGTACTCCGTACGGACTCGCGGACAGTACGCACCGGCGCTATCGGTCGCCGGTGGCTTCCAACCTTAAACTCTGAATTACGTACTTCGTAGTGCCTCCAGCCCCCTAACGTAGGGCACGGGCCCCTTGCTACAGGCCCCCAAGCAAGAAAAGTACGCTGTAGGACCGTCAAGAGCTCGACAGATCTCGCATTACTCGTCGGTCGTCTGTCCACGCCCTCCATGATCTACCTTCACATTCCGGTGCCTGATATTGCCCTAGTTTTCTTCCTGCACCTACTTCAGCCTTAATGGAAGAACAAAGATGCTTCTGAGCGCCTTTTTTGCCGCCTAATCTGATCTTCCATTTTTCTTGCCCGCTGGGGAAATGATATAAAGCAGCAAACAGTCTCCACCAACCGACCTTCAACTCCAATCATCCGTCCTTCGACTCGATCGGTCCTCATGGCTATCCTCAGCGGATTCGAGGTGCGAATCAAGTCTAACGGGCAGTATCTCACCGAGTACAACGATCCGGCAAGCAACGCTCAAGACGACGGTGACGAGATTGACAAGTACATCGAGGCAGTACCTGGTGCTCAGTTCTCTATCGAAATCGCTGTGACAAAAAAGTTTGGCTATGCTGGCGCCGACGCCGTGCACGCAGGTTACAAAATAGATGGTCTTAAGCGGCGGTGGTACCTGTTCTCGAATCGCCGCCTTGGTATAACCCCGAGCCATTCTCTTAGAGATGAAGCATTTATTCGCAAGGAGACTGGTCGCTGCGAAAGAGCCAAATTTGCGTTTGGACAGTTGTCAACAGGTTTGTTTGTCAGGCCTTCACTCAAGCTGGACTCCCTGTCAGCTGATCGTATATAAAGTAGCGGAGTGCAACGATCAGTGCAGTGCCGTAGATTTTGGCAAGGGCGAGTGGCTGGGAAAGATATCCATAGTGTTCTATCGAGTTACTGTTGTTCCGAAACCACCCTCCCGTCTGAAAGACGATGAGGAAACCCTCGTTTCGACCGTCCCGGAAAAGCTCCTGAAGGGAAAGGCTATAGACCGAACGGTAAAGTAACGTCTCCCTTTCTGACGCGTTGAGTAGAATATGATAGCTAATCGGGTTACAGTATGGTTGAGGGCGTCTCATGCGAGATTCCAATGAGCGCTCCCTGGAGACCCTCGCGGTTACGTGGTCGGGAGGGGCGTGCAAGAACGATAACGTTCTTTTACCGTTCGAGAAGTCTGTCCCTGTTTCCTGACAACATGTGTACGATATGCTCAGGAGAGTAGGGGCGTTACAAGTCATAGGCTGTATCCCTCGGGATCCAAGCCCGCCAATCACACCCGTACCAGCGGCGACCGACGACGATGTGGTGGAAGTGGATAGGAAAGCAACCGTGACTCGTAGACAAACGTCTGCGCTTGAGCAAGAGCTGCGAGAACTGCGAGTAAGCCATCCCAAGCGCAACCAAACCACTCGGGCACCGCGAGACTGACGAGGACCAGACTCGACTTCGAGAACTCGAAGGCCGAGAGACGTCCTCAAAGAGGGAGACTACGCCCTTGAAGCGTGAGAGGTCGCTGGAGGATATCTACGGGTCGACACCCAAGCGGGGCAGGTCGAAGGTTGTAGCTCCCGTCATCGACCTCACGGAAGACTAGAATGGAGAGACGTTTTTTTTTTCACGGAAGAGCAGAGTGGAGGGGGACTTCTTTTCTCTTGATGCCCAGAGCACATGATTGTCGAGACGCTTTAGCATCAAGGTTGAATTGGTACGACAAGCTGCGGGTGTCGGAAGAAGAATTAAGGAATACAAGAGGGAGAATGTAAATTGCCTGAAGAAAAGAAGAAGAGACCAAGAGTAAAAGGACAGACCATGAGTAAAAAGAACAGACCAAGAATGAAAAAAAAAAAAAAACCTGTACAGGCTGTAAGTGAATCTCAGTGAGTGAGTTAGTTGATATCACAATGCTCGCATGCTTGAACAGATACACTTCCCCCCCCCCCCCCCCCCCCCCCCCCCCCCACCTCTTTTCTGCATTGCTCACTCGTGTGTAATCTGTGCCGCCTCATCGGAGGCGTATGCGCGCGCGCGCGAAGGATGAACATTATTAATCCCGACGAGCGGTCGGACGAAAGAACGGATTCTTGGTTTGTTTTCAGGTAGGAAGACCTCCGGCACTGCTGCCACCGCCACCGCCACCGCTACCACCACCACTGCCACCACCGGCAGCGGCAGAGGCCATGACGTCGACGTAACCCCTTCCCTTCTTGCTCTTCTTCATCGTGCCCCCCTTGCGAACCGTGCCTGCGGGACCCAAGAGATCGTCGATGGACGACGCTTGGCTGATGGCCGTGGCTGGACGACCGGGCGGGCCGGTCGATGCGGGTGGTGCCGGAGGGGCGAGCGACGGAGGGGCGGAAGGTGGAATGCCTTGTTGATCTGCAGCGGCCGTTGGCGCCTGGGATGAAGGTCCGCTCGCCCCTGATACATCAGACGAAACGAACTCAGATGGACCGCGCATCGGCACGTGACCGCCTGACGATGGAACTTGCCCCGCGGGCGGGAAATACGAGTTGGAACCCATACTCGGAGCCGCAACGCTTGTGGCCGGACCTGGAGGTGGCATGCTACCGGAAGCTGGCAGCGGCGTGGAGCCGGAGACCGACCGCGGCGGCGCCATCGCGGTAGTGGCGCTGACTGCACGCGGCGTAGGTCCTCCTCTTGGAGGGGGAGGAATGCCTGCGGAGGGCGTCTGCGGGGCACCACCCTGGGAATCAAGAATCAGTCCATCGACCTCTTTATGTCTCGGCGAGAGGAACCCCATACCTTCTTGTTCACCCACTTGTTGAGATCCTTGTCAAAGTAGAACGAGCTCTGCTCTCCCAATTTGGCTCTGATCGGAACAGGGCCGAGGTTCTGCTCCTTCTTGCCGAACCACCCGCCAAACCAACCTTTCTTGTCGCCTGGTTGCTGCCCGCGTTTCGCTAAGATGGTGTCAGACGACAGTTCAAACCCAAACTAGTAGCACCATTTACTGACCGTCAGCCTCTGCCGCTTTCTTGAAGCTCTCTTCTGCCTCCTTGTCTTTGCGCTCCTTTTCCTTGCGGCTCAGTTCTGCTGCAGGCTGCGTGATGTCGTCGTCGCCATCGTCCGTGAAAGCCGCTCGCCTAGCGGGCTTTGCGTCGGGCGATGCGCTTCCGTTCGATGCCGCTGTATCGTCGAACGTCGCAGACGGTGGCTCGTACCCCTGCTGACCAGCAGCCGGTGGCTCGTACGACGGAGGTTGATAGCTAGATGTTGGTGGAGCGTATGCGCCAACGTAGGAGGACGGTTGATCCTGGCTATAATCAAGGGGCGACCTCTCAGTCGGCCCAGACGATTCCAGTGACGAACGGCCGACGGGAATTCCGTCTGCAGGATGCCCGGTGGGACCATAGGAAGGCTTCTCGTCTTGGCGGTGAAGTGCATCAGGAGCGAAGGCTTGCAGGGGCTTGTATGCGAGGGACGGTTCCGAGTTTGCCAGCCGGTTCTGGTTGTAGATCGCATGGTTCTCCAGGGCGTGCGGCGGAAGTGGGAGATGAGTGCCAGAATGCGCGGCAGCACCGGAATCCCAGTTTGTGGCTCTCGAAGGAAGACTCTGGTCGTGACCTATCGATTGCTGTGGAACGTAAGCCCCACCTGGGGCATATCGCGCTGGCCGATGGGACAGGCTAGATTGGGTCCTTTGTCCGCCAGCTGGCAGCATCAGGTGAGGTAGAGGCAGTGGACGCAGCTCGTTCTGCGACGAAGGCCGACTAGTCACAGGCGTGTTGCCTGCGATTCGCGCGAAGGGGCCAACCTCAGCGCCGGGGTTGTTGTTCACCGGTCCAGAGCCACCTTGATCGTTTTCGCCACCGGCGACGAAGCTGTTGAATCTTGCGAAAAAGGTATCGGAAACCTTCTCGATGCTTGGCTTGGGAATCCACGACGAAGACTCGTCTTTGACTGAGCGCTGTAGGCGCTTCAAGAGATCCTCGACGATGGGAGTGAGGAGCCTGTAGGATGGGACTGGCGCTTTTGACGACGATCTGATCGCTTGGGCAATCGACTCACAGTATTGCTGAGCCTCTTGCAGATGGCCATGTTGCGCGAGTAGCAGGGCGTGGTAGTACCGATAGGCTTGAAGATGGGGCGCGGCAAAGGTGTTTGCCGAGCTGGCAAGGGAGAGTCCGTATTCGTAGATTTCGCTGAGCAAGATCGAGTCCACGACACTGCTCGAGGAAGGCTCTTGCAGATGGCCGTGGCTCACCAGCGTAACGGCCGTTTGGGGATCATCGGCGCCACCGAAGGGAGCGCGTGGACCGGCGAACATGAAGCATATATGAGCTGCGTCTGTTCTACCGTAGAAGAGGAGAAGATGCCCCATTTGCTTCAGGGCCCACAGATCCTCGGCGCTTCTGTTGCTCAACACAAGGGTCAATGTCTCGATCCACTTATCGAGACCCTCCACCCCGGTCTTGGCAAGTGCCGCGTCGGACGTCTTGCTGATGAACTGCAGTCCCGCTCGTGCCGAGGACGGGACAAGCTCGTCGATGAACTCTTCGTTGTTTCCAGCAAATATCTGATACACTGCCGCCAGGGACTCGGTGTCTTGGCTGATTTGCCGCACGTCGTTCCGCACAAACTCCCTTACCACTTGCTTCCATATGGCGGGCATGACAGCCGACGAGATGAGCATGGCGTGGCCCCACATGCGGTTGTCAACAGCATGCCACACCGCTCTCTCCTTCTCGCCACTTAGAAGCAATCTCTTGACCGTCTCGATCGCAGCCGGATCAGTAGCAGGAGCAATTGAACTCTGAGACGGCCCGACTACTTGTGGCGTGGCCATCGAGGCGGACCTTGGCTGGACGTTCGGGGTAGCTCCCGGCTGATAGTTGCGGAGAACCTCCTGTACGGCAGTCTCCACTTTCGGTAGCCCCACTAGTGATCCATCGTGCTCCACAAGAAGAGAAAGAAGCTTCAACAACAGTGTATGTTCGTCCCACTTTTGGCCAGTAGTGGGAGCAACCATGTGTCTTTGGCTGTTGATCATCACGCCAAGCTGGCCTCTTCGAGAAGCTAGCCAAGCAAGAACGTCCTTTTTCTTCGACTTGCCTCTCAGAGGGCCAGGGAAGCGAGCGACGTGTTCTTCCAGCGGTAAGGTATCCTTGAGCGTTCTGGTCTTGACCGCGCCCGGGCTACACCGAAGTGAAGGGTAACGTTGGCCGGGGCCGTACAGCGGTACCTCCTTCGGAAAGCTGGTGACGATGGTACCTCCGAAGCCCCAAGCCAGAACTGGACAACCTCGCCAGCGACATAGCGGATCGTGTTCTCGACCATCGGTGGGCGCAATGTAGTCCTTCGGCTGGGAAAAACCTCGAGGCCGGTTTTGCGAAGGTACAGAACCCGTCTCCGAGGTATGAATCGCCGTGACCTTGGATGATATGGCCACATCGACGGACGCCGGGCGTACATAGGGGGCTCGTTGCGGTGCGGCGTGGTGAGGACCCGACAGGGCGGTACCCGGCGATTGAGTCTGTGACCGAGGTGGCGGACCGACAATGGCCTCCTGTAGAGGAGGGTGTTGGAGCGGTTGAGGATCGTGAGCGCTGGGCAGTTGTTTCGATGACCAGTGCGCCGCCGGAGGCAATTGACTCGACATCAGGTAGCCGCTAGAAATATTCCCACCCATCTGGTGGGCATTGGCACCTTCCAGGATCGGTTGGCGTGAGGGTGCAGCTATTGGTGGAGCGTACGCGTCTTGGCTTCTGGGACGCTGGCGCTGCAACACGCCTTGCTGCTCAACGGATCCTTGAAGGATGGCGCCCCGTGGAACACCGCCAACTCTTGACTCGTTGGTGGTTCCATCTCTCCTTTGTTGCACCTGGGCTGAATAACCGGGATGCGCAAGCTGTTGCGTAGTGTTCGCGGCCTGATCCTGCATGGATACTGACGTTGTTGCCAATGGACTTGACGTTCGTGGCTGATGCTGCATGGCGTTTGTGGACGCACCCCCAGGGATCGGTGCGTATTTGCCGCGCCCATGGGCGGATGGATGAGGGGGTGGAGCCGGTGAATATCTTGACACGGGAAGGGCTGGTTTGGCTGTAGAAGATGTCCGATCTAGTGTGTCGAAAGGATCCATGCGTTCAGGCGGTCGGAGCTGACCGGCAAACTCTTGCATCTGGGGAGTTGAAGTCGAATTCTGAGCAGGACCTGCAAAGACACTCTGAGGTTGTTGATGAGGTGGATGTGCTGGGTAGGGTATCGATGGACCGGTGTTTGGAGTAAAGGATCCGCTCGCGGTCGGTGGTGATCGAACCACAGGCATCGCACGTTTGGCGCCCGTGGAAACAGGCAAGTCCTCGAAGAAGTTCGTGATGTTCGCGCTAGGCCTTGTGGAGACCGTAGCTGGCATTGTTGCGTGTCGTGCAAGCGGAGGATGACCGGCTGCGGGATACCGGGACGATGGGGGAGGAACAGCTGGGGCATATGTCTCTGCAGGCGTTGGTAGGCTAGGCTCATGAAAGCCCGGAACTGGCTGCGATACAGATACGCTGGTGCTCCTCGGCGGCGGAGCACCAATGCTAGACGGGGCATAGCCATAGCGCCCAGGAGGAGCATGCTGCCCGTTTCCCCTCTTCCTCGGTTTCGCAAGGTCTTCCGGCAAGTCATACGGCGATGCATATCCTCCTTTCGACTTATCGGCGAAGCTCTCGGTCTTGGACAACCCCGGTCGCTGCGAGACACGCTGTGCTTGCGTGGTCCAAGGCGCGTACTAGTTCACAGTATCAGCATCTGCAGATAGCGTACACAGAGTAGATGGGATAAATACATTTTGCGAACTCTGTCTGTTGTCGATAGGTCCAGACCAAAGCGAACTAGCCCCACCAACACCTGAAACGTTCGGTTGCGGTGAGAGATCCGAGCCGGCATGAGACGGGTTCCACGATGGAGAAGCCAAGGGCTCCTCAAATCTATTCGATGCCGCAGCTGGCGATCCGATCACGCCCGTGCCAATCGCACCGGCAGCCCCCCAAGAGATCTGGTTGGCCTGAGTTTGGTTGGGCTGATGTTGGGTTGGCCCTTGCTCAGATCCGGAGATATCCCACGGGATATTGGCAGAGGCCATCTGGGCGTCTTCCGGAAACCATGATGCCGGGTCGGACACCTCATTCGTGTCTTGTTCCAGGAGGTCGTCGTCGCCGAGGGCCGCCTGCCACATGGCCGCAATGCTTGGGTCTTCCGCACCACCTTCGCTATCGTTGTGGACCTCGCCGTCGAATGTTTCAACAGGAGCTTCTGCGATAGATAGATTACCGATGCCCTGCAAAAAATATCAGTCTCAGCCGGATCACGATGTCGGGGTAGGACGTACAAGATCGTTGTCAGCCTCCACTGTAGAGAACTCCATCGACCCAAGTATTTTCTCGGTGGATTTCCGCTGTGGCGGTCGAGGCTTGACCTCCAGATCCGGCGCTACTTCCCATCCTTGAGTGACATCGAAAGGGGTACCGTCCGGAGGTTCCGTGATGCTCGAAGTCCCGTGCACGGCTAGCGAACTTTGATGATCGGGTCCGGACGGCGCGTCGGCTTCTGGTTGGTGCTGAGCACTCTGAATGAGAGGAAGACCCTCTTCGAACCGAGCCTCGGCGTCAGTGGGGACGCTACGGTCCAGCGAGTGGCCGCTCCCTTGGATGGACGATGATGCTGCGTTTGTCTGATCTTCTTCGCCAATCACGACGAATGGATTCGATGAGAATGATTCTCCGTCGAATTGTAGCCCGCGATCTGTTTCATCGAGTCCAGCAGCGACCAGGCTTGTCGAGCTCGGTTGGTTGACGATACTCTCCTCAAAGCCATACTCCTCCCCGTTGACCTCCTGCCGTTGTGGGACGTTCGGAGGGTTACCAGGAGGAGATGATTGACCCACGAAAGAAAACGGCTCTCCTTCAACGGTCTCGGATGTCAGGGCCTCGTCATCGCCATTTGGGAATAGACTGTCTTGGTCGTTGGACGGCGGGCGATCATAGTCTCCACCGATGGCCTCGTTCGGCTCGTGTGTGGAGCGTGGTAAAGTCAGGTGCGTCTCTTCGGGGGTCTGGTCGCCGAGTCCATTCGAGTTCCCGTCGGTTGTCTCTCCGATGTAAGGTGACCGTTCCACCCGGTCATTCGCAAAGGGAGACTCTGATTGCGATGCGGACTGGTACTCCGTGCGTCTTTCAGAATTTTCTGCATCGTTGCTGGAATTTGAGATTGGCGGGCGTGCTTCAGCGCTAGCACTGTCGAACGAGCCTTTCTTTCCTATGTTGCTCGGCGAGTTCTCCATGAAACCGTCGCTCTGGGGCTGCAAAGTGTCTGATGGATGCGCAGAAGCCCCATGCGAGCTTCGATGTGGTATATGTGGTGTCTCAAAGCTTGGGTCTTGTCGGCTGTCGGATGATGTCAGATCCTGAAAAGCAGGAGCCGTTGCGCCTTCAGCGTGAGCTTCGTGGTGATTGCCCATCTTTGCCACGAAGACTTTGTCAGACGAAGGGTTGGCCGTCCAGCAAGCCTTGCCGCTCTGCTCTGCAGGGCCAGACAGTCGATGCTAGCTGCAAATAGCACGGCTCCGAGATTCAAGAATGACGACGGCAAAGGGTTGAAGACACAGGCCATCACGCGTGGATGTGCTTCCCTGAGATGTCAATATAGGAGTCGGCCATCGCTCCGTCATGGACTCTGGCATTTTCGTGAAGGGGCGTATGCCCAGCCGTAGTCCCCGTGACCATCTTCCGTAATCAGCCACTTGCGACGCCCAATGGTGGCACGGCATTGCCCGGGTGGCCGCGTTCGACAATCCAAGTGACCGGCGGCTGCTCCACGAGTCAGCCTTCGATCAGCATTAGAAACCGTCAGCACGAAGAAGCCTCTATGTCGCTACGCCTGAGAGCCCTCTCAAGGGATGCCCACCTCTTACGGACAGCGAGACAGGAGTCCGGTGGACCAAGCGGCCGATGAATCGGACTCCGACCTGGACATCGACTCTCGTGAATTGCATGGAACTGCCGGACTGCGGGACTCTTCTCAAGATAGGAGGCAATCTGATGCTCTAGCGCATCATGGCAGACGAGGTGCCCGCCGCGAGTCTGCTTTTGCTGGAAGAATACCGCTCAGGAACCTTTCCGCCGGAGGCACCCGCGCATCTGTTATTGCCCCTCCTGCGACGGTAGCTACCTCGACGCCGCATCCTGTGGAGGGTAGCGTGAGAGACGAAGGGCTTGGTAGCCTCCTCCAAGACGACTCTGGAGATATTGAAGGCTCTGGAGAACCGGGACACGCTGCACATTCTGACGAGGACGAGTCGCCCCTTCTTGCCAACTCGCATGAGCCATCCAGACCCCAGACCCACAAGAGCCTTTCGCAATGGCTGCAACGATGGCCGTGGCTAAGATCCTCAAGTTCGCGTGCGGCAGAGCCTCTAGCCTCTATCGAGCGTGCTGAAAAGGCAGACGATCATTTCGACCCTGCGGCCTCTCGGACCATCCACTTTGGGCGGCCACAGAGTGTGAAGTACCCTCCTAATGCTATCTCGAACTCGAAATACAATGCCTGGACCTTCTTGCCCCTGACATTGTACAACGAGTTCTCCTTCTTCCTCAACCTCTACTTTCTACTGGTAGCACTTTCGCAAATCGTCCCCGCTCTACGAATCGGATACTTGTCAACATACGTGGCGCCTCTAATCTTTGTCCTTTCGGTGACTCTGGGGAAAGAGGCTGTGGACGATCTCGCCAGACGACGCAGAGATGCCGAAGCCAATGCAGAAGGCTACACGGTGCTTCAGTTTTCCGCAGATCCGTCGAAAAATATTCCCGGCCGCAGAAGAGGGCCACATCGGAAGAAATCTGGCGCAGGGAACAATGCCACTGAAGGTGGCCCCAATGAAGCATTACAATCAGAGCCAGGCACCCACCGAGGAGTCGGTCTGCCGATTGCCAGCGCGGAGCAAGACCCAACGACGACGCGAGAGATTGTGAAAAGGTCCCAGGATCTAGTGGTTGGGGATGTTCTGAAGCTGCAAAAGGGCCAAAGGGTACCGGCCGATGTTGTCATACTTGCGAGCTACTCCAGCGAGAGTTCCGTAATAGACACGCGTCTCTCTCCGCCGTCCGTGTCCAACGCTACACATGAGTCGAGCTTGTTTGAAGATGGTACGAGGACTGGGCAAGTGAGAGCCGAGGGTCTGGAGGCCGGGCCAGGCGGCGTTCTTTCCTCGGACGCGACTTCGTCAGATGCTGCCAGCGGCAGCTCGGGTGAAACGTTCATTCGCACCGAGCAACTGGATGGCGAGACGGACTGGAAATTGAGGCTGGCTTCGCCGTTGACGCAGAGGCTGAGCGCCGGCAAGCTTGCTAGAGTCCAGATCACGGCCAGCCAGCCCGAAAGGAACATCAACAAATTCGTGGGTACAATCAGGGTTGGTACCGATACTGATCGGTATAGCGATCGTGATGACTCTGGACTGGTGCCACCATCCGGTCAGCTTTCGGACACCAGCAGGCGTCAAAGTACCGAGATCAGTTCGTCTCCGCTCACCATTGACAACACCGCTTGGGCGAACACGATTCTTGCGTCCAATTCCACGACATTGGCTGCTGTCGTATACACCGGGCCTCAGACTCGTCAAGCGCTCTCGACCTCTCAAGCAAGGTCGAAGACAGGTTTGCTCGAGTACGAAATCAATGCTCTGACGAAGATGTTATGTGTACTGACCCTCGCTCTGTCGATGATCTTGGTTGGGCTCGAAAGAATAGAAGCAGACGGGAGTGGGAAATGGTACATCGCCATTCCCCGGTTCATCATTCTCTTCTCGACGATCATCCCGATCAGCCTTCGAGTCAACCTTGATATGGGCAAGACAGTCTACTCCTGGTTCATTGAAAAGGACCAGGATCTCAAGGGGGCTGTGGTGAGGACAAGCACGATTCCGGAAGAGCTCGGGAGGATCGAGTATCTGTTATCGGACAAAACGGGCACTCTCACACAGAACGGTAGGTGAAGATATATCTCGTTCCACGAGGAAGCAGAGCTGACTAGCTGCAGAGATGGAAATGAAGAAGATCCACATAGGGACCGTGTCTTACGCCAATGAGGCTATGGAGGAAGTTGCTTCGTACGTGCAACAAGCCTTCGATGATTCGGATCTTGGTCCCGCGGTGGGCCCAACGCATAGAAGGTCGGCGTCAGCGTACGGCACGTCGCTCAGTGCTAGTTCCACAACTCGCAGTCGACGTGAGATCAGCGCCCGGGTCCGCGATATCGTTGTCGCTCTGGCTCTCTGTCACAATGTCACGCCTACGACGGAGACCAAGGATGGCGAGCGTGTCGTGTCCTACCAAGCTTCCTCGCCCGATGAAATTGCGATTGTCCGCTGGCTAGAGAGCGTTGGCTTGCGTCTGAGCCATCGTGATCGCAAAACAATCGCTCTTGAGTCTACTCGCTCTTCTCGGACTGTCATCCGTGTGTGCATACTGGAAATCTTTCCCTTCAGTTCCGAGACAAAGAGAATGGGCATAATCGTGCAGTTCTTCGATGGTCCTGGACCCGGCTCTCTGGAGGACACCGGAGGCGAGGTTTGGTTCTACGAGAAGGGAGCCGACACGGTCATGGCGACCATCGTGGCGACGAACGACTGGCTCGAGGAGGAGACGTCAAATATGGCGCGTGAAGGCCTTCGGACATTAGTTGTCGGGCGGAAGAAGCTATCCGCGGCTCGTTACGCCCAGTTCTCTTCAAGCTACCGTCAAGCCTCGCTCTCGCTCCGGGACAGAGACCGAGCCATGGCTGCCGTCGTGCAAGACTACCTCGAGCAGGATCTGGAGCTTCTTGGCGTTACCGGCGTGGAGGATAAGTTGCAGCGGGACGTCAAGCCATCGATAGAGCTTCTGAGGAATGCAGGCATCAAGATCTGGATGTTGACAGGCGATAAAGTCGAGACGGCCCGTTGTGTGGCCGTCAGCGCGAGACTGATCGCAAGGGGACAATATGTACATACCATCGCTCAACGTAAGTCTCTGCCATACACCCACCCGTAGGTGCAGGCAGTGCTAACAGAGCCGTTGCAGTCAAGAGCAAAGACGTCGCGCAGGACGCTCTCGATTTCCTCCGCGGCAAGACGGACGCATCGCTCGTCGTTGACGGCCAGTCCTTGGCGCTCTTATTAGCACACTATCGCGAGGCCTTCACGTCCGTCGCCGTCTTACTCCCGACTGTCATCGCATGCCGATGCTCTCCGACACAGAAGGCCGAGATCGCCCAGTTGATCCGGTCGTACACGGCTAAGCGGGTCTGCTGTATCGGCGACGGCGGCAACGACGTGTCCATGATCCAAGCCGCCGACGTCGGCGTCGGCATCGTCGGCAAGGAGGGCCATCAGGCCAGCCTCGCAGCCGACTTCTCCATCGAGCAGTTCTGCCATCTGCCCAAACTTTTGGTCTGGCACGGTCGGAACAGCTACAAGCGAAGTGCCAAGCTGGCCCAGTTCGTCATCCATCGAGGTCTCATCATCAGCGTCTGTCAGACCATGTTCAGCATTGCCAGTCGGTTCGAGCCAATCGCCTTGTATCGGGTACGTGAGATCATCGCTCCCCATTTCAGTGTCTTGGTTCTCTGCACCCCACCCCACGACCATGAAAAATCCGAACTGACCATTGAACCTTCTCTCATTGATCGCAACAGGACTGGCTTCTGGTCGGATACGCGACCGTGTACACGATGTTCCCGGTCTTCTCGCTGGTTCTGGACAAAGACGTGGACGAGGGGCTCGCCAAGCTCTATCCAGAACTATACAAGGAGCTGACGGAGGGGCGATCGCTGAGCCAGCGGACCTTCTTCGCTTGGGTGGTCGTGTCGATCTACCAGGGGAGTCTGATCCAAGGGCTCTCGCAGATCCTGGTCGCCGTCGACGGACCGCGCATGGTCTCCGTCAGCTTCACCGTGCTCGTCATCAACGAGCTCGTCATGGTCGCCTTCGCCGTCACCACCTGGCATGCCCTCATGGTCTTCTCCATCCTCGCTACCGCCCTGCTCTACCTCGCCTCTATACCCTTCTTGGGCGCCTACTTCGATCTGTCCTACGTCTTGACCGTCGGTTTCCTCTGGAGGGTGCTCGCCATCTTGTCCGTCTCCCTCGTGCCCCCTTATCTCCTCAAGGTGGCGCGGCGCGCCTGGAAACCGCCCACATATCGCAAGGTGCGAGGCGTTTGACCCAGACTCTACACTTTTTTACTTATCCTGTCGGGAACGTCGTCATCGGGTGAGGAGGGCTCTCTTCCCTTCTATTCGTAGGCTTGACCATGCACCGAGAAAATTTAATCACGCCGTCGACGCAGTTTGCGCCCAATCTTCTACCCTTCTCGTGTTCATGTAGCGTACCTGCGGTCCCATATTTTTTCCAAGATTATCGTCTTGGACTTGTCGCCCCTACATCATCAAACGGACACCGGGTCTACTCCCAGCAATCATCACCACCATAATCCGGGGATATAATTTCTGCCACGTGTTACGCAAGGAGTTCCCAGGAATGTGTGCATAGTAGCGAACCCGAACCATTGATTTTTGCTTTGTATGCAAGAGTGGCCTCGGGCCCAACTCTAGCGAGCGGAAACTGAGGGTACAGCGTGATGGAAGTAGAAAAAACACATGAAGAGACACGATTGAGAAAAGCAGGAAGCTGAAAGTGTCGCTGACAGAAACTGAGGGTAGGGTGTAACGGATGAATAGACGCAGAGAGGAAGCCAAGATGGCAGACGTGATGCCGGAGGCACCATATCAAGAAGAGGTTTTTGTACACCCAGATGACGGAGACCGAGGGAAAGCGTGACGGAAAATACAAGAGGGGAGAGGATGGAGAAGAGGAGGAAGTCAGAAGGCCAAAGTTGTAAACACGGATATCTTGGCGAGAATGAGTGAAAAAATCATAGAGCAGGTGTAGAAGACAGAAAGTAGGGGTAGAAGTACAAGAGAGAGTAAAAGTGTAATGTAAGAGAGTTGCATAGGACAAGAACCCAGCAACAGGACGAGCTACCGTGAACACCTGCCGATAGAAGTAGCCCCCACATGATGCAGGCCCAGCTGACCACTGGGCCTCGAGCATCACCACACCGAATTTGAATTCAGCGAGAACATGAA
Organism: Lichina pygmaea; assembly: GCA_963422465.1. Taxonomy (NCBI): domain Eukaryota; kingdom Fungi; phylum Ascomycota; class Lichinomycetes; order Lichinales; family Lichinaceae; genus Lichina; species Lichina pygmaea. The sequence goes on from OY730170.1 coordinate 3,269,336, forward strand.
AAAGGCAAGGGCTTTGCCTAGGTCACGATATCTCTCAGACTTCCTTGACGGCCGATCCTGTTCGAAAGCGGAGTAACGTAATCGTGGCCGATGAGCTGGGCAGCTGTGGCGGCGCTGGAGCCTTGGACAGAGATATACTCGGGAGTATAGCCCAGCTGCGTGTTGAGAAGATCAACGCAGCTGTAGTGCTGCGTTGAGCAGCTGAGGCCCGGAGTCCCAATGAACGTCGTGGCGCTCTCGAAACGACAGCGCCGGACAAAGACACGCCGAAGGCACAACTTGTTGTTGGCGCCCACAACTCCCTTCTACGGGCTGTTGTTTTTCTTCCCTGAGTTTGCTGCTTCTTCTCAAGCGACTATGGTACCGTCGACTGACAGCTCCCAGCCTCAAACAAGTCGTGACTTGTTCGACAAAGTAAAGGTGGTGGGGCCGCCAGACAAGTGGCCCCATCAACAGTATAGACTGGAAACGACTTGTTAGATCCAACTCATATCGACAATTTCAGCCCAGAGCATGATGGCTTCAGCACGCTTCAGCCTGCTTCAGCTCCTTCAAGAGCCTACCTCAAAAGCGGTAGATTGGATGTTATCAATAAGTGCCAGGGTTGTCGAAATTATCCTGATCTGTCGTACATGTTGACACCGTCAATCGTGGCGATGAAGCCCTCTGTGTCGCTGGGCTCTTCCGTCAAGCCTCCGCCAAGGGGGTCGTAATCCTGGTCGTGGTCGAAGACATTGACACTGTCAATCGTGGTGGCGAAGCCCTCCCTGGCTCTGGACTCTTCCGTCGAGCCCCCGAAAAAGGGGCTGCGATCCGAGTCCCGGTCGGCAGCGTCTGTCGGCTGATCGGCCGAGGTGCAATAGTTATCATTGTGGCCAGCTTAGCTCAAAGCTGACTGTAAATTGGTCTGTGCCTAGTCGGTGCTGTCTTGAAGTTGTTTGAGAGAACAGGGGAGCTAGTTCGCCTCGGAGCGAACAAGAAGAAATCGCTGTGATCAGAAGATCACGATGTTGCAGGTCGTGTTTTTGGATTGTCGACTAACAAGTCCACCACGAGGCACCAGGCAGATAAAGAGTCTGCCTGGTGACCAGGAAGATGCTCTTGGACTCAGCTTCACGTATAGCTTTGCAAAGCTTGGAAGTAAAGAACAGCTTCCTTCTTTAGTCCTTCTTTGTTCCAGAGTGTCTGTTCACTCCGACTGAAATGTTCCTGAGCAGGTAAGCTACTATATGAGTCTGAAGGGATACCCAGACTGGGGTTGCACTCTGGTTATATCTTGGAAATGATCCACGTTCTGGGTAGGCATTGCTGTAACCTGCCACCTGTTGTTCGACGATCCAGAGTCGCCAAATAGAGTTGTAAATAGGTTTGCTGTAGGACGACTGGTGTTGTTTATAGTAGAAGGTAAATTCTGCGGTGGTGGAGTTTATGCTGAGTGTGCTGTCTATATGTTGGTGTTGGTGTAGTAGCTAGCGTAGAAATTTCGCAGTCACTGTCCGTATCTCTGAGTATGCCACAGATAGCTTCCTGGTTCAGTCAGCTGTACTGATTATTGCTTTTAGTTGTTGTTCAGAACATGATAAACAATATATCAAGTGATAAGTAGGAAGAACATACATCTGAGCAAGCAAAGACAAAGTTTTGGTGGCCACTCGACGACTTGTGGCTTGTTGTGGTGGTGGCAGTCAAAGTAAAGTTGTATTTTGCATAACAATGCAGAAGTAAGACAGCTACCAAGAGACACTATAGCCACCAGGTGGCCATAGCAGAACAGAGTTTTTCTGGGGGTTTTTTTTGCTGTCCTTCAGCAGTCCACCAGAGGCTGGACAGCCTGAATATAGGTGACACCATATAAGTGGCAGTTGATTCTGGTGAAGGAAATTGCCAAGCAAGTGGCACAGTGTGAGGGGCGGTTGATCCTGGTGGATGGTATTGTTAGGGGTAAGACTATGCTTCCAGTAATCTGACAGTGACTTCATCACTTACACGTTATATGGGTGGTGCCCGCACTGGGAATTCTAGCCCAGGGAAGCATGACCACGAAGGTCTCGCTCGACAGTATCTGCAACAGGTCCAGGTATATAGTCGACAGTAGAATACTCTACTGTCGAGTGGCAGAGGATGCCAAGTGCATATAGCTGGTTGATGGCTTGGACTTGGTTCCAACCACGTCTTTGGGTTGGAGTGGCCAGGTGAAAGAAGGTGAGCACACAAATCTGAAATTTTGGGGGGATTCTTATACGTACGAACAGGAACACAGTTGTAAATACGTACCGGTAGCTCGGCCTTGCAGCATTCCGGGTAGCGTCGGAAGCTCGCTTGTCGGCGGAAGCCGGTGTGACCGCTCGCTAGTCTCCATGTGGAACGTACGTATTAGAAGTCCAAGGTCAGTCATATTTGAATGTTATCAAGAAGCACGGTGCCATCACGTATACATACATACCCCGACACGCCCGGCAAGGTAGACGTATGTTTGCTTCTTGGTTCTTTCCATGTTTCGACATTTGCTAGGTGTCGAGTACTCACAGTGACAAAGGTAGGATGAGACTTGTTGTCAAGCCCATCTTTATCCCTGTCGAGTTCGTAGAGAGCTAACAGTCGTCATAGATTGTTCTCCAGTTCACGTTCTGTTCTGTGCCTGACTCAGGTTGCTTTCTCAGCTGGCTCTTCTGGCCATAGACTCCCAATTGATGTGCAAGTATAACTGTCCTGGATTACGCCTGCCCAAGCAGACAGTTCTTTCAAGAATGAAAGTGCAAGTCTTGTTGATTCTTCTATAACCCCTCACGTTAGCTGCTTGCTTGCCTGTTATAGTGCTCTAACTGTTTGTTTTAGACCGATTACTTTCCGTTTTCCAAAGATATGTTGTGCATGTATAGCAAAGATGTGAAAGAAGCTGCTTGTGGGTCTCTCTTGAACATTAAGCCCACTCTCGGAAGCAATATCTCTCTGGACACGTTGCAATCTTGACAGTGCCGTATGGCTGATAAGCTGCCTATGGCTCGATGAGAAACATCACTTCCCAGAGCGAAGACTATAGTATTCAGCTCAGAGACTGTAAGCTCCCACCAGTTTGGACTTGAGTGGTGTGTGGGAAGCAACTACCGTGATCTCGAGTGATTTTGTTTCATGTACACTTCTTCAAAGATCACAAGGTCCATCAGCCTCCTTGGAAACAGCAACCTCGGAGAAAGCAAGCAGTCTTGAGAACAACTCTTCAAAGAATTTGTTCTTGGTGATGTTACCACACATAATCTAAAAACTCGAGATTGGACTCTTTGTTTTCCTTGTCGTCTGATAAGTCCATGATCTGTTGGTATATTCTGCTTCAACGATGTGTTGTCATCGAGATCTTGAAGAACTATTGGCACGCACATGTGGAAGAGGATGATATCTGTTGCTTTTCTTTCATCTCTCTATGGCTGTGAACACGTATGATTAGATCGTTCCTGTTGAAATGTGTAGGAGTACCGCGAATCATCCATAGAGCATTGCAAGTGCGCAGTGTTCACTACACACAGTGCCGTAGCTGATGCATGCGTGTACAGCAAGTCATCGGACGAACTTCTCTTTGGATTCTTACTCCACACTGCTGGCTGCAGGACAGTGAACATCGACATTCTAGCATGTTTGTTCCATTGCCTTGAATATCTACGGAGTACGGAAGCCGGCGACAAAAGTATTCGCAATGATTTGTATGGGGGCAACAAAAGTCGCGAGACACCCCGCATTTCTCCTCCCAATGAGTCCCCGTCGCTATTGTTGCTGTTCCCCTTCTCCACCACCAGAATCCTCGAGTCTTGAGTCTCGCGACTAGTCGTCTTCCCAATCTGAGCTCTCGTCACTCTGCTGCTCCTCCTCCTCCTCCTCTTCTCCTTCTTCTGGCGCCAGTACATCCTTAGGTCCTCAAGTCTCACAATACTCGTTACCACCTTCCAGCATGATAATCTGCTGAATATGGTGAGGAATCCGCTCAATCCACCACTGAATCTGAGACTGATCCAGCTCCCTCCAAGCCTTCAGCCATGCCTTTGTCATCTCATCTCTTGTCCTTGGTGCACAGAACTTTGTTGTCATACACTTCAGAAAAGGCCAGCATAGCTTGATGGCATTAAGATCAGGGGAGTTGCCTGGCCATAGCAATTGCTGAACACCGTAGCTGGAATAGATTGCCTTCTGAGAATAGTGTGTGTGTGGGGGGCTCGTCTTCTTGGATGATTGTGTTAGGACGAGATTGCTTGCACTCCTGAGCAAAAGGAAGAGGCTTTCCCATCAGAATAACTTGCCTATATTGATACCAGTCAATTCCTCCTGTTTTAGCTTGTCGTACAAGCTTGCCAGTCTGCTTTGTGAACTTCCAGACTGGTGCTTTGCCTGGCTTGTTGTGTAGACCTAGACGTTGTACCCCAGTCACAATCTCCCACCATACTCAACACTCAGATTCTTGAGTAGTGTTCATCTCAGCTAGCTCTTTCTCTGCAGTCTTCTTCTCCTGTGCAGTCTCTGGTCTCCAGATATAGCATGGTCCTTTCTTGTCGTACGAGAAAGATCCCCAGAACATGAACTCTGTAACCCCTTTCCAGCACTGCTGAATAACTGTCTTGTCGTAGCGTTCTTCCGGTGTCCACCAGAGTTGAGTCCCACCCTGTTGATGACCTAGAATAACTCCTGTCTCATCTGTCCATATCACATTCTTCCAGTCTTCTAGGGTCTTATCTTTGTGTTCCATCGCAAACTGCAATCAAGCAGCTTTCATCACTGGAGATAGGATAGGCTTCCATGTTGCCTTGAGCTTTCAGAAACAATTGCGACGAAGGATTTGCTGGACCGTACAAGCAGACACCAGAAACTCGTAGCTGATGTCAAGAGCAGACATTTCTTGTCCATGACGATCCTTCCTGATTAGGTCAAGAAGATCTTTGGTCTGCTGCTTATTTAGAGCTTTCGGTCGACCGGTTCATGGAGCGTCCTTGAAGAACTCGTCCTGGAAGACTGCATTGGTGACTGGATTGTAGCCACGCTCGTACGCAAGTCGATGAATTCGATAGATAGTGCTGAAAGAAAGACCTGTGAGGTTGATGATATGATTCACAGGGACACCCTCCTCAAGAAGAGCAAATACACGTGCTTTCTGCGAGATGCTGATGGCTTTGCTTCCCATGGTGTCGGTGATGTGGGTGGTGTCGGTTGCAGATTTAGGTGGTGATCTCCAGTCTCATCACTTTTTGGAGGGATTGCGAATACTTTTGTCGCCGGCCTCCGTAGAGGTAACTGAGATACCGTGTCTCTCAAGTACTATATGGTGGGGATCAGGGGATAGCGTCCTGCGTAGTCTTCATCCTTGATCGGTACCGTACGCGGGGCAGCCACCGATGCAAGACTGGAATGGAGATCTCAGTGGGGCTCAATTCGTCAACTCCAGACTTGATCGTCTCACAGCTTCTACTAATCAGTGCGTTCCTAGGAGGAGAATTTGTAATGTGACAAGAGGCAGGGCGTATCGATTGCTCCTGTAGCTCTACTGTGCGACCTGCGACCCATCTCGTGGCTTTTATTGTCGCAAGCGCGGCTTAGTATACGCTCGTACGTCCGTACTAATTTTGCCATCCTCCTCATTCAGTGGTGCACTGCTAATTACGTAGGTTGCGGGTCATGTTGCACGCCCCCCTTTACTGGACGCACACCCCTATTCTTTCTGTACGCAGACCCCCGCTAGCGTTGCTGTACCGTACGCACACCCCCTGGATGTACGGTCGGTTGCTAATTCCTGTCGCTGTCGCTAAACTACTTACCATGCTTGAGCCACAGACATTAAAGTGGTACTTGTCAAGGCAACCAATCTACATGCTGAATTCTGTCATATTTGGAGATTGTTGAGCAGGGAAGGGGAGGGGGACAGGGCCCAGGCAGGGCTCAGGGTCAGGGTCAGGGTCACGGATGTGGGCATGGTCATGGTCCAGTGGGACGCCAGCAGCAGGTCTAGCTATCAGGGCCAGGGGCATTGCAAGGGCCAGGGAATCCATCAGAGATTGTGCCAGAGATAGCACTGGAGATGTTGGGGGGGGGGGGGGGGGGGGGGCTTGGGATTCCATCAGTGGTTCTGTCGGAGACATTGCTGGAGATGTCAGATGGGGGCATCAGGGATTCCACCGGAGATATCAGAGGGGCTTGGGATTCCATTGGGGATTCTGTCAGACATTGCCGGAGATGTCGCTGTGGCTGGAGATTTTATCAGAGACATCAGAGGTAGAGACTTGCAACCTTTATGTAGTGCCCAGTACCTGAATTCTCTGGGTAATACGTTACGTACCTACTGCACGTATTACGTACAAAGCTTTCATGAATATAGGGGCTCTGTATAGTGACAGCGACAGGAATTAGCTGTACATATCCAGGGGGTGTGCGTACAGCAACGCTAGCCGGGGTCTGCGTACAGAAAGATTAGGGGTGTGGGTCCAGTAAAGGGGGGTGTGCGTGCAGCACGACCCGTAGGCTGCTAGTGAATGCGCCATACAGCACTTCCCCTCCCTCCATGTCTCACTGCTCTCAACTGCCGCTGGCCGAAGAAGACCTTACGTAGCAGATGGCATCCAAATGGGGGTAAACCCCAGCGGTTTGACCCACACCCAAGTCTCCTCCACTAGGTGTCGTATTCTTTCTCCGGTCGTCAGGCCATCTTGGTGGAAATGCCTATCAAGGAAATACAATTATCTAACGCGTGCAGAGAAGCCACATCCCTCAGGTCCGAGTGATGTGGATGAGGGCTCCATCCACCGACTCGCAGTACGATGTGCCCTCTCAGGCAAAAGCTTAGCCTCCACAGACCGCATCCCCAAATCACACGCGTACCAACATCAGCTCGACTTCAATCCGTTCCTTCCTCCGCTGCTATCAGCGCAATCTGTCAGACCCGCTCCCTGACGAGGACTCGCCCGACACCTGCCCAATCAGGATGGTGACGATGGGCGAAAGAACCCAAGCAGCTGGATTTGGACCAGGCTACCGAGATCCTCGTTCTACTTCGCCAGGCCCGATCGCGGATTGGAAGAGAGGCCTGATGAATCCGCCGAGTCGGTTACGACACCCGACTGACGGTCAACCTGTGAGATCGCCCAGCTCACCTACACGTCGACGTGGCCCTTCCAGCCCAGAACGTCGTCTTACGGCCTCAGAGCTGGCAGTTGAGTCTTCTCTGGAAGCGCTCACAACAGCTTTGTCCGCATGGACTGACGGCCACGAGCCGTCCGGACCGCTGAGCAAAAGTGTTGCTGGAGCAGATTCGGTAGAGCGAGCTGTGGCTGTGCGAGTGGCCATAGCCGCAAAACAGGTTCGACAATGGTACGTCGAGGTTTCAGCCTGGGAGTGGCCCGTCGTCAGCAAGACGTCATCCTCTACCGGCTTTGAGCTGCCAACGGTTGAAGAGCGAGCACGCAAACGACGCAGGGTCGCTAAAGACGAGCATGAAGGAGTGATCTTGTCCCCTCGGCCTTTTCCGGACTTTGTCTGGGACGACAAAGAAGAGTATTGGGGTGGCTGTCCGGCTAGGCTGGCGAAGCTGTGCCAAGAGCGGATTGACGTCATCAGAAATGCGATTGACGATCTCGAGATGCGGGACCTCGAAAGCAGCGTCTTAGGTAGGCAGGCACTCGCTGTTGTCCGTGCGCTCTTTTGGCTGTACCCGATTAGGCTGAGATGGACTTCAGATGCATACAATCCTTCACGTTTACGGCCTACGTCCAAGTCCAAAGATGGCCGGGCTGGGATCATCGAGGCCGCAAGCAATGCTGGTCTCGACGATATGACTGCTGTGATGACAGCCACTTTGTTACAAGCACTCCCATGCCTGGCACAGCTGGTGGAAGCATTGGACACCTGGTCTGCCCGCCTAGACGTGCTTCGGATCGTCTCGCCATTTCTAGAACAGATTCAAGACACCCAGATAGCGCTTGAATTCGGATATCGAGCCATTGCGCCTCGCGTTACACTGCAAGAAGGTTCCCCGCGAGATGCGACGTCAAGCTTAGGGATCGACAGCAAAGACTTGGCTTCATCGACGGAGTCCAGCGCTGAAGTCTGCATCCGGCGCACCAATACGGAATCAGAGGTATTGATCTCAGGGTCAAATCTTACGAGAAGCGGTCTCGCGGCCATGCAAGCGACCCTCGCTCGGAAGGTTGCCTCGGCGGGTCGAAGACTCGATCGGATGCTGGATATTCTAGAGGGCCGCGACGACACACTTCCAAAGGACTGGGTCGACGAGATGGAAATGCTCGAACGGAACTACGCGCATTGGGTTTTTGAGGCAGAGAGCGTGGTGCTACGCAACAAAATCAAACCGGAGCGAAGATTTCCGCATGCTTTGGCTGAGGAGACAGTGGGGTCAGCATCAGCTCGTATGGAAAACCGCCGGAAGGCTCCTGACCCGTCCCTTCTGATTGAGCTAGCCGTCACCGAAGGGGCCGTCCAGGTTTCCATCGCAGATGCCGGGACCAAACCAGATGCTGAACGTTCAACCTCCGTGACGGGTGACTTGGGAGCGTTGTCTGACGCGGGAAGTGCTCGTATGAGAGGCTCAATCTCAAGTCCGGTAGCGGGCGAGGTTCAACCAGATCATCGAATGCACGGTTTGACTGAATCAGCAGAGATTCCGCGGGTGCAAGCAGCATCGACTACTTCTACCACGCTTAGGGAGTGCGATAGGAACAGGATTGCTTCACCCCACCCTGGCCCCCCTCAATTAGAATCACAGTACGCCAGGGATGTGGATACATCAGGCACTTGTCGAGAAAACCAAGCTGAATATGGACGACAATCAAACTCGAGTCATATATACCGTATGCCGGTGAAGCAGTCGTGGCCTGCTTCTCTCTCTGGCTCGAAATCTGCATCATCTGCCTCTCGATCGATCGAGAGTAATGAATCTCAGAACAACCAGTTTTTCAGAGACTCAGAGACACCCCTGCGAGAGAGCGAGCAAGGGCTTGATCTGATGGGCGATTGTTTTGCCGCGGCGCGAAAACGAAGTGTTGGTCAAAACGCTTCTCTCAAACCAACTGTGCCATTCCAGGAGATATCTGCCAGGATCTCATCTACGGAGCATCCGTCTTCACATGAGGCACTCACATTTAAACCTGATGAACGTGACGACAAGCCTCCGGTGGCGGATGATCGCAGCTCACATGTCGCACCATCGGTACTCTCCTGCCCTGAGGGGGCAAATGAACGGCCGTCAGCGATATTCGAAACAGATGATGAATCTGGTGAAGACAGCCAGCGTCCTGCAACCACGCCAGAAAGTACACTTGAGCCAGCTTCGCAGGACACCCTGGCCGTCCGGCGTCTATCCAACAAGACCGCCGGGAGTTCCGCTACCAATGCCGAGGAGGCTACGGATACTGCATCGAGATTGAAGCAGAGGTCGGGACAGTTACGGCTTGAACGTCCGGATATCCCGACACCCATAAAGACTGAAGAGTCAACTGTTGGCACCGTCAGAGATCCGTTATCCGCTTCCAGTTTTCCCTCGGATGTGTCCAGTCCCGACCTCCGAGATGCTCTTGCTGCGGTATCGTACCGGCCTGTTTATATGGACTCCACTCTGTTGACGTCAATTATTCCACCAAGGTCTGGGAGCAGTCGGCCCAGAATAAGCAGGCACACCACCAACCACTTTGGTCTGTTGAGGCGTGAGCGAGCATCGTCAGAGCCCATCCATCCCGATAACACCCACTCGAGACGGGGTATGGCATTCCAGCTACGGCGAAGCTTGTCGTTACCAAGACGACAGCAGAAAATCAAGTGGATCCACCAACAGCACCCTGGGTCGTCAGCACCGTTCAAACCCGTCGAATCCAACCCTCCGTCAGAGACTGCCAGCTGTTCTGGATCTGGGCCGAGGTCTTCGCCGCGCGGTGGAGGGGGCTGGAAGTCTTCAAGGGCTCATCTCAAGCAAGACGAACAACCGATCAGTCCGTTATTTCGGGCTTCCAAAAAGAAGGTCGCAGGTGATAGTCCAATCGCCACCGACGGCCCTTCCAAGTCCGTAAAGCAAGAGGAATCAGCGCCTAGTAGCAGAACTGGGCGAGTAAAACCTACGGAGGCAAACCTGGAAGAGAAGATCAGCTCGATCCTTGACAGCATCCCGGCACATATTCGTCTTGCCTCCACTCCGGAGAGCAATCCTCAGCCTGGTTCACGGGGGCAAAGGAGCCCGCAGCTGACACCGAAACCCCGGTCAGGCAGAAATACCAGACATTCAGCCTCCTATGTACTGGCGCCGGCTGAGGGCTCGAGTTCCCGCTCGCATCCTGGGGACAAGAAGCAAGACGGGAAATGGTACCACCTACGACGATCAGATACAGACGTGCCCATCAGGATGTTTGTTCCTCCGGTAGGCCCGAACACTGAGAGGGTCATGGTGCGCGTTGGAGGCGGCTGGTCTGAGCTAGGTGAATATCTCCGGGACTACGCTCTACACCACAGCCGGCGCTCCGGTTCGGCCGCGGGCGGCCTAGTCGAGGTCACACGGCTACCCAGTGACACGCTCTCCTCGTCCGCTCGGTCACAGCATGATCTTGAAGCACCGATCCCGGGCGGCGATGGGTCGCGACACAAAGGCACTTCTCGACCTTCTTCCGCTCTCGCACGTCCACGACCGTCGCCCCCGAGTTCATACTTCTCACATTCGCTGCCCATCCGCAAGACCCGAGCGCCCTCGGAGCTGCCAGTGACGCCTGCCACTACGCATGATCCCGACGCCACCGGCGCGACCGCGTCCAACGTCGCTATGCCCTCCATCCCCGCTCGTCACTCCCCGTCGCCCTCACCCTCACCCTCATCCCCAGCATCGCCCGTCACAGGAACCGCAGCCCCACTTCACATCTCGAAACAAAGACACGGCAGCCTCGGCTCCAGCACCGACGCGAGGAGACGTGTCTCACGAAGAACCGAGCCTCTGTCGGCCGAGAAGCAGGCCTGGGTCGACGACATGATCGGGAAGGTCCGAAGGGGCGCCAGCGCGAACTACATCCACAGCGCCGGGCCGGCCACGCCCACGAACAGCACGAACAAAGTCGGCCGTAGGACTTCGACGCCGTACGGCGTGAACGATAGCTCGGGGATCACCCCTCCCGGGCTGGCTTTTGGGGAACTTGGTACGGTCAATCGAACGAGGCGACTCTTTCGAAAGGACTAGCCAACAATCTTAACCAGCGGAGCCTCGCTCTTGCTCTCTCTCTCTCTCTCTCTCTCTCTCTCTTCCCATGTCCAGTCCTCCTTCCCTCGCAAGGGATACTGGCAACAAAGCCGGACAAAGGTCTGCGTACCGTACTTTACTATTCTCGTTCTTGTTGTCGTCCTCGAAGGGAAGACCTTCGAGCAGAAAAGGGTCGCTTGATTGATCGAGTCGCTAGCTACTGTAAGTAAATGGACTGAATATTACGTACCAGGTCCGGTGCACTTCTCTCACCCGTGACTCGACGAGTACATCTGTGGACTACACACCTTGTGCTTGCGCACAACGACGTGCGAAATTTGCTCCCCAGAGCTATAGAGCCGCAGCGCTGATGACCACCGCCTCCCCCAAAACACGGATATACCGCCGTACCGTACGTACTGTATATGAATACAGCAAGAAAAAGCAGCTAGGTCTTGACAAGATCACGACCGAGCAACTGCCTCAGTTCCGGACTGACGACCCTTTGCTGTGCCTCCTGCTTGTTGCTCTCCTGAACTCGGTTGCCATCGTCCTTCCCGTCTGGCCTCTTGCAAACCCCGCCGGCGCTGGGGCTCTGGCCATGTGCTGGAACAGAGCCACTGCTGTCTGTGTCGCCGCTGGCCTTGGCGTCGTTGCCGGCGTTACGACTCAAGGTCACCCGATGCCGAAGGCCCGGAGGCGGGAAGTAGTCTCTCTTGTCGATGGCATCGACAGTGCGTCGGAACCGATGGAACAGCGCCTCGGCGCGGACAAGAGTGTTGTGGAGAACAATGTTTGATGACAGCTCGTTGACTGCGTTGGGAGACCCGTTAGCACGGCCAAGATCAGAAGGGTGGAGAACTCGTCGAGCTTCAAGGGGGTCGAGGAGCGAATCACTCACTGTATTTCAAAACCTCATCAAAATGCTTCAGGTGATCCATGATCACACCACGATGCTTCTCGAGGATGGCCAGCGCGATGAAGAGATGAAATTGGCTGCTGAGGTAGTCTGTCCACAGCACCTCCCAGAGCCGGAGCACGTCCGGCCACTCGAACTCGCGCTTGAACCATACGAGTAGCATGCGAAAGAAGAAAAAGAAATTGGTCGACTCGGCAGACTGGAGATGCAGGTACAATTTGGGGTCCATGAGCTGCACGAGGTGGTCGAGCGTCAGGAGCTGTGCTCGCATGCCAGACTGGTCACGCAGAAAGTTGCGCTCCTAGAGCCGGGTAAGCCCAATCGGTTACGATGACCAACCCCGAACGGAGAGATCTTATACCATTCGTGTCATGAATCCAGCAAACCCCCAGAACGCCAGGGCGTCGTCTTGCATGACGGCGTATATCGGTGCCAGCAGGTCGCTCATCCCCTGGACGTATCCAAGTTGGGGGTTGTATTCATTGTACGTCAGGAGCATGTCCTTCATCTGCTCCAGATGCACGTTCGTGCCGACCTCCGAGAAAGGAGAGTCTGGATCTGGATGAGGCGTGTCCTCGCCGGCAAAGAGCGGAACCTGTCGGTCGGTGCGATGGACGTCCTTCTCTACCGCACGGACCCCAAGAGACGGGCCGAGTCAGCCGCGGTCGTGCAGCTATCCCAGCTCGAGCACAGGTGACTTGAGACGTACCGATCCTTGCCCGCTGCTCGCGCCACCACTCGCCTTTCTTGCCCTCTCCACCAGCATGGACGAGCTTCTCCCACCATGCACCCTTCAGCCGAAGGTACTCGTCGCGCTTGCTGGCGATCGTCGCCTTCCTCTCGTTGGCCGAGCCATGCCAATCGTAGACGCCGAGGAGGAACAGCCAGGCCTCTTTCCGGACTCCATCTTCGGCATCCAAGCCAGCGTGAAAAATGCGCTCCTTGACCTCGTCCGGGGTGAGATGCAGACGGCCGGTGTGGTCGTCGAAGAATGTCCGCCACTCGGTCAAAGACAGCGGTTGCCGCGTCTCGCCAGGGGGCAGATGGCCGGTCTCGTAATCGAGTATCTCGAACTCGCCCACCGTGCTTTCCTCCATCTCGAGCACGTCCTTCGCCGTCCAGATGCGCTGGTTCTTGTCCCGCTCGCTCTGCTCCGCGACGCCCATCGCCCACCGTGCCAGGTACAAGCGGGCGCTGTCGAACTCCTCCTGCAGCGTCTGGACCTCCGGGTTCTTCATCAGCCTCCGCACCTGCGGCGGCACCCGCGGGTTCTCTAGGACGTCCTGCGCCGTGCGCCGCGTGAAGTTTGTCACCTGGCTCAGCTTCTCAAGGAAGCTCCATCTTGCCTCCTTGAGCGCCTTTGTCAAGGGATCCATGACGGCATCTCTGGCGGCCGGCGACGTGACGGCGGCCGCGCCTCCGGTGGTCGGTAAGCCTCCATGTTGGTCTACGCCGTTGCTCGAGCCTGGCCTCGAGCTGGCCGAGAAGCCGGCGGTGCTGGGTTTTCCGAAGCCTTGACGGTCTTCGTGGCTCGGATCGACCAGGTAGATGCTGGGATCTGCGCCAGATCGCTCGACGCGCACAAATCTTCGCAGCCATCGCAGAACCTCGTCTCCTCCCCAGAAGAGACCTCCTTCGGTGAAAGGATCGAAGCTCTCTCGCGCGCGTTTCTTCTTCTGCAAGATTGTCGACTGGCATTCGCTGTCGTGGAAGAACAGCGCCGGAAAACTGTCGCCGGCCCTTGTGTTGACGACCAGGCTCCCGAACCACCAGCCGATGCTGGGGGGCCGGACCAGGATGGAGTAGATCTCGCTCACCGGTAGGGCGAACGCGTACGTGCCGAGATCTCCGCTCGGGGCGGTCGTTGCCGTAGGAGGAGGGGGGACGAGATAGGATTGTTTGGGAGGACTGGCATCGTCCGAAAGGTCGACTTTGACGTAGGTGCCGTAGGCATCGCCGAGAGAGCCTTCCGGAAGCCACGCAAGGAGCAGCGACTCGGACGTGGGTCGAGCACGAGACGAAGCCGACGTCACCGGGTCAGGCCCGGCCGACACGGTCGGTCTCGGTGGCCTTTGCCGGACCAGGGCGATGAAGCCGCAGATGTTGTCCTTCGCCGTGGCCGTTGGATGTACGTAGACCTTGCTCTTGGAGAACAGCAACTTCACGCCCCGTCCGGAGGTCGTATGGGTAATCGTGCTGTATCCGCCTTCCTCGTCGTCACTCAAGTCATAGAACGAAGCCGTAGGTGAAGGCGGCGACTCTGATGATGATGACGAAGCCAGCGATGGCTCGCGGGCCTCGGCAGCCTCTGACCCCATAGCCAGAAGCTGGTAGGGCGGGACTCTGCCACGCGGTCGACCTGGGACGACGACGAGGAATGCCCACCTAGGCGGGGTAATCACGTTCACGTGCGCTCTGCCGTTCCACACCCAAGATCAGAGAAACCCACTCTGACAAGAGATCGAGCTGCAGGGGGAGAACATCAGGTAGTGGATGAACGTACAAGAGAGCTTCATAAAGCGACCGACCAGCATCTCTAGTATCGAGCTCCTGGAGGAAGCTGGAGAATGTCGACGATACATACGTACTGTACCACGTGTACTGCATTACGTACGTCTGGCGACCCCCGCCCTCCCGCGTGCCCCACTCGCTAGAACGGGCAAGGAGGTACTTATTCAGGGAGTACGAGTACCGACTCTAACCTTTATATAGCTAGCGCAGGACTTTGTTGAGCCGCACGTCGAGTCACACTTCTTACAAGTTCTGAGATGCTCAGCGACTTTGTAGCGAGATAGCATGCGTCATGCTATTGTCGGAATGCGGCTTAAGACTAAGTATCGCGCCAGCAGGATACAGGAGAATACTGGTACTGACAAACATCGGAACTTGCCGTACCCTGCTTCGTGGGGTCTACTGTACGGAGGTACGTACGTACATACGTACCCGTGCCGAGGAGGTACTCTCGTACCACCCACTCTCTTCGCAAGCTTCGGTCGGGACACCTTTACTTCGTAAAGGTGTCTATCACCGGGATGCGACGTATCACCGGGACGCGACGTTTTTGTCACGATCGAGTCTGCAGTCCTATAACTCCGCAACACCACGACTAAATCAAAAAGTAAGCGGCTTATCTGAATCCCCTACTTCTGTAGTATAATTTTTTTTCATTTGATTCTTACACTGATTGTGGCTTTACAGCCATGCAGATCTTCTGGCTAATAGTGAGCTTCTTCAGAAAACCTTTAAAGGAATAAAAACTGAAGACATGGGGGTGACCAGAAAGTGTAGCAAAAGGAAATCTTATAGTGTCTGGTAGAAAAAGCTTCTAGATGTTGGAGTGTGAATAGTGAAGTTTGAAAGCCAGATTAAATTGGTTTAGTCTTTTCAAAGACATAAACCAGTACAGAAACTTCTGTAGAAGCTCTGGATTTGAAATAATAGTACTGAAATCTTGAGAGTTGAAGAGAGTATGTTGTCTTTGACTTGAGTAGAGAGAGCATGAAGAGGTAATATACTTTACTGTCTCTTCTGCTTGACCACATATGTATAAAGAGGTAGGAAAGTCAGGGACTCCAGCTCTGAAAAGAAAACTTGCTAGACTAATTCTCCCAGTTCTGGTTTGCAGTAGCAGACTTGCCTCAGCTTTCTGCAGCTCTTTGTAGAGCTTCAGGTTGTTGTAGTGAGGTTTTTGGCAAAACACCTGCCCCCCAGCATAGCTTCTTCTTTTCTTCTCCTCCTATTGGTTTTCCCACTCTTTAGTAAAAAGTATTTGTAGTTCTTTCTTTGAACTAGCCTGGTTAGTAGTTATTTGACTTAACCAAGTGAACTTCCAATTAGGACAGATAGTGGAGGATTTCTTTAAAGATTTCCTCAGTGAAGAAGTATAGGAAGAAATAGTGGAAAAGGTACTGTCTGTCACGGTTCTGGCCCAGTTGCATATCTGGCACAAGTCACGCACCTTGCCGGGAAGTTCCATCTGCACTGTTGCCTGTTTGCTCTGCCGTATCCCCTGCCTATAAGAACTTCTCCTGCTCCCCCAGCTTCTTCTCTTCTTCTTTTCTCTTTTCCTTCCTTGTGTTTCGTCTTGTACATCAATCCAAGTCTCAAGTCTCAAGCCAAGTCAGGTCAAGGTTACTGAATCAGTTAGGCTTGAGTTCTGCTCTGCCATTGCCTCGTCACACTACGAAAGACCAACCCAACCATAACACACTTCACCAAGCCACGTTCACGTCCTTGTCATGTCTTAACAACCAGACCAAGCCATGCCAGTTGCTGGAAATGACAAGTTCCTTCGCAACATGTTTGCAGAGTTCATGCAAATTCAAGCTACCAACACCACTCCCAAGTCCAAGTCTGAACGTACTGCTGACCCAGAGATCTTCAGTGGCGATGGAGGAAACACGGAAATCACGCATGAGAAGCTTGAGAGCTTCATCACGTCACTGTCACTCAAGATGACACTCAACGCTGACCGGTATCCCACGGAAACATCGCGGATTGCGTACGTCTTTTCACGCACGACTGGCACTGCGCAGTCCTACATCTCAGCTAGGATCACGGCTGGCCAGTACATTGACTGGCACGACATTGTCCAAGATCTCCGGAACGCCTTCTCCGACCCAGACCCAGAGTTCCTAGCTCAGAGGAAGCTCATCACCTTGCGTCAGGCCAACCGTTCCTTTGCCGAGTTCTTCACAGAGTTCAATCAGTATGCTCCACGCACAGGCTTCAACGACAAGGCTGTGACGAGGCAATAGCAGAGCAGAACTCAAGCCTAACTGATTCGGTAACCTTGACCTGACTTGGCTTGAGACTTGAGACTTGGATTGATGTACAAGACGAAAGACGAGGAAGGAAAAGAGAAAAGAAGAAGAGAAGAAGCTGGGGGAGCAGGAGAAGTTCTTATAGGCAGGGGATCAGGCAACGGCGGAGCAAACAGGCAAACAGTGCAGATAGGACTTCCCGGCAACAGCGGAGCATACAGGCAAACAGTGCAGATAGGACTTCCCGGCAAGGTGCGTGACTTGTGCCAGATATGCAACTGGGCCAGAACTGTGACATTACCCCCCTCCTTCACATGGCGAACTCCTGTGAGCCTCAGGCCGCTCGTGGGTGTAGTTCTGTGGCCGTGGCTTCCTTGGGTATTTCTCATGGAAGTTGTAGATGGCGTCTTTGGTGTTGTCAAGATGCTCAATAGGCTCTTCAGTGGCATCTTCAATTGGCCATCCAGACTATTTGACCAGGTACTTGAACTTCTGTCAAGACATTGCTGGCTTGGAGTCAAGGATTTCTTTAACCTGGAACTCTTCATCTGTGTCTTGACCAATGACAGGGCCAGGGTGTTCATTTGATTGGCCAGGGATAGGATTAGCAGGTGTCAGACGTAGAAGGGAAACATGAAAGACAGGGTGGATCTTGAGAGTGTGTGGAAGCTCCAGATAGCAGGCACGGCTTCCGACTATCTTCAACACCTTGAATAGTCCAATCCACTTGTTGTCAAGTTTTTTGCATGGGCGGCGTGTCCTGATGTTCTTGGTATTCAGCCAAACAAGATCTCCAGTTTGATAGAACAGTGACGGGACTTGATACAAATTGGTGGCGTGAGCTTGAGCTTCCTGGGATAGTCGGAGTTCAGCTTACAACTGTTCCAGAATCTGCGTCATTTCTCCAGAGATTTCCATAGCATCTTGGTTGCAGGCTTCACTTGTGGGTGTGATGCTGAGCTGTGGATGGAACTCTTTGTTGGTAAAGAACAGTGACATGCCAGAGGAATCAGACTGGGAGTTGTTCTGCGTAAACTCTACTAGAGGAAGCTATTGGACCCAGTCATCTTGGAGATAGTTGACATAGGATCTCAGGTAGCGTTCAAGCTCCTGATTCTCTTGTTCTGTCTGACCATCTGTCTCTGGGTGGTGTCCTGAGGATAGTTGTAGCATGACGTCAAGATGGGCACAGAGTGCTTTCCAGAATAAGCTGACAAACTGACCTCCTCTGTCTGAGACAATGCTCCTGGATAAGCCATGGGTACAGACAACAAACTGGATGAACATCCAGACAAGATGCGAGGTTGTCATCTCAGCACATGGCACAAAGTGGTGTTCTTTGGTGAGACAGTCAGTGATAACCCAGATGTGCTTGGCACCAGGGAAGCAGGCATCTCTTGACTTGGGCAAGTCAGTAATGAAATCCATAGCCAGATCCTGCCAATGTTGCTGAGGTATGGGAAGACACAGCAGCTCTCCTTGGCAATCATGAGCAGGCTTTACTTGAGAGCAGACATGACAATTCCTGATATACTGCTGTATGATGTTCACCATCTTTGGCCAATAGTACTAACAAGACAGAAGATTGTGGGTCTTGGCAATCCCAGTGTGGCCAGCTATTGCTTGGTAATGGACTTCTTGGAACAGGTGTAGGTGTAGCTTATCATTCTCAGGGATCCAGAGTCAGTTCTGTTACAACCCAGGGATGGGAGCCACTCATTTATAGGCAATCAGGCCGCAGGCCAGGCAAGAGGACACTATGGAAGTCAAGTGACCAACCAACAAGGGGTCACGTGACTGTCGAGACACACAGGAGTCTTGACGCATGATGCATGAAGCATCAAGACAATCTCACCAGTCTCGGCGCATGATGCATGAAGCATCAAGACAATCTCACCAGTCTTGACGCATGATGCATGAAGCATCAAGACAATCTCACCAGTCTTGACGCAGGGTGCATAACATGGTGGGACTGTCAAGACAATCTCACCCGTCTTGATGTCAAGACTGTCAAGACAATCTTGATTGTCTCGACAGGCCAGCACTATATAGTCCGGTGATAGTTCCCTTATGGAACAATTGTCTTCAACTCATGTTGTGATCCAGACAACTAGATCTACTTCAATACAATCCTTTGTACAAAGCTGTGATCAGGTGTCACCACCACCATGTTCCACCAAACCCCTTCGCGCTCCTTGACACTCCTCTCCTGCGAGAACCAACCCGCCTTCCACCTCTCGCCCTAATCCTATACTCAGATAGGACAGTACAGTACGGACTGCAACACTTTGAAGACCCTCAAGGATGAGTACCTCAGGAGCAACCAACCCCAACTTCCCAGATGGAAAGATTAGCGTCACCAAGCCAGACCTGTTCTACAGCAAAAGAAACAAGGTCGACGACTGGCTCATGCAACTCCAAGTCTACTTTCAATTCCAACCAGAGACGAAGCTGCCTAAGGAAAAGTGGCCCCTCTTTGCAACCACTTACATGAGAGGTAATGCTTATCGATGGATCAAACCCTACGTCAACAAACACCTCTCAGGGAACAGAGACCACGACAGCACAACGGAATGGATGACGAAATGGACGCGATTCAAGGATGAGATCAAAAGGATCCTTGGGCCATCTAACAAAGATAAAGTGGCTATACAAATGATCCAGCACATCAAACAACAACGCTCAGCCGCAGAGTACACCACGCAGTTCAAACAATACTCAGTACTGACTGACTGGGACGACAACGCCCTGATAGTCATGTACCAACATGGACTCAAGGAAAACATGAAGGATGAAATCACCTTCGATGGACGAGCAGTCGACACACTGGACAAACTCATCGCACAAGCAATCGACATTGATGACAAACTATTCGAGCGAGCGATGGAGAAGTGCCACGACAGAGGATACAGCCACCCCGCATGGCATGTGAGCAACCACTACAAGCTGCCTAACAAGGCACCACCACATGATCCATATGGCTATGCACCCATGGAACTGGATGCAGTCCACCACAAGGGAAGGTTCACGAAGGGAAGGAACAACAAAAAGGGGAAAGCACTGAAGTGCTATGCCTGTGGCAAGCTAGGCCACATGGTGAAAGACTGTCGTTCAAAGAACAAGGTGCACCGACAGCAACTTAATACGCTCGACAGAGACTGGAATGTCATCAAGCCAGAGGACCCACCAGGAGAGGCTCAGCTATCCCTCGAACAATAGGACAACTACGATCAGACATTGGAAGCAGCCCACCAACTGGCAACATCAGGAGGCAAGGACCTACCAGAACTAACAGGTCAGGACAAGGGACAGGAGCCCTTAACCACCTCTGATGGGGACTGAGATGAACCCACGTCTATCAAAGAAGAAATACCACAAGGAAGCTATGCTTACAGCATGGACTCACAAAATCTACGGCATGGCGAACTACAGTGGAGGTTTTGCACGAAGCACTACTGCACCTACCATGAACAACTACAAAGGTACGGAGGACATTCACCCTACCACGCCACCTGCCACAAACATTGGGTCAATTGCGAGAAGGATGTGTGTGAGATCCACTTTTGGGACAAACACCAACACACTGCATTCCCCGGGCACACACATGATTGGCACGAACACCTCATGTTCCTACAGCAAGGCAACAACCACAACTGCTACATCAACAATTGGCAGTACTGCCTCAAGCCTGGATGTGACAAGCATCAGCAAGACAAATTCATGAACAGATTCCTCAGGACTGATGGGAATAGCTGGACCCATTGCCCAGTCAGTGGAAAGACACTTCAATCAGGAAAAGACTGAACTCCCTTGTCAAGGGGCGACATCGGGAGCTCAACAACATGACCCCTAGCAACGCAAAGCACCTGTGATTGCCTGTGTCACTACATGCCAACACGCCAGTACAGACATACACACTTGTTGACTCTGGAGCCAGTGGAAACTACATTTCAAGACAACTTTACGACACCCTCAGCACTGGAAGGAGACGCAAGCAGCAGCCCTATCAGCTCGTGATGGCAAATAGACAGACAGAGCTAGTCTGCCATGAGACGCAGCCAATGGAAATAGTTACCGGACACCATGCTGAAAGGATCCACCTTGATATTGTCGAGTTGGCCACTCAGGATATCTATTTGGGGATGCCTTGGCTAAAGAAGCACAACCCAGTTGTTAACTGGAGGACAGGAGTACTCACGTTTAGGAACTGCACTAACAACACAGCTCGGACCTGTTACCAGCCGCAGAAGGTGTGGACAGATAAGGGAAGGAGTCCTCAGCGGAACCTCACCGACAGAAAGGACAACTCTCAAGAGAAGAGGTCTGCCTCGACAGGCACACCCCAGAACCAGGTGGCCAAACAGTCAGAGATGAAGAGAGAGGAAGTTGTTAACCCTCTGGAGATCCCTGAAGAGTACTGACCTGGGTATGATAACCTCTTTCAGGAAGAGACAACGACAGCAGTGTTGCCTAAGCACCAACCTTGGGATCATGAGATCAAGTTGTAACCAGGGACAGAGCCAGGATTTGGACCAATTTACCAGTTATCAGAGAAAGAGCTCCAAGTACTTCGCGAGTACCTGGAGGAAAACCTGAAAAAGAGTTTCATTCAAGAATCTCAATCGCCAGCAGGATACCCAATACTATTTGCACCAAAGAAAGACGGAAGTCTTCAACTTTGTGTGGATTACAGGAAACTCAACAACATTACCATCAAGAATTGATATCCACTGCCAAATGTGAACAAATTGCGAGACAGGATCAGCCAAGCTACAATCTTTACCAAGCTGGACTTGAAAGAAGCATACAACCTGATACGCATGAAAAAAGGAGAAGAATGGAAGACAGCCTTCAGAACCTGATACAGACACTACAAGTATCTGGTTATGCCATTCGGACTCACAAACGCACCAGCAACATGTCAAGCATTGATCAACAACATCATCAGAGCACACCTGGACCACACAGCTATCGCCTACCTGGACAACATTCTTGTCTACTCGAACACGCAACAAGAACATACCAAACATGTGAAGGATGTTCTACGATGCCTACAAGAGGCAGGGCTCAAGCTCAACCTGAAGAAATGCGAGTTCAACAAACCGGAAGTTGAATTCCTCAGATACATCATAGGGATTGAAGGGATCAAGATTGACTCTGAGAAAATCAAAGTGATTCAGCAATAGCCAACACCGACATCAGTTAAGGAAGTACAAGCCTTCCTAGGATTTGCCAACTTCAACCGACAGTTCATCAAGAACTACTCACAGATGGCAACACCACTGACAGAACTCACGAAGAAGGACGTGGAGTACTGGTGGACGGAGAGACAACAAAAAGCATTCCAACAGCTCAAGGACACTTGCGCCAAGGAACCAGTTCTCCTCAACTTCAAGACAGGCCAACCGACGCGAATTGAGACGGACACTTCAGATCAGGCAGTGGGAGCATGTCTATGCCAACAGGCAGACAGCAAGTGGCACCCAGTTGCCTACTACTCACGAAAAATAACACAAGCGGAATGAAACTATAATATCCACGATAAAGAGCTACTGGCAGTCGTCAACGCACTCGAACACTGGAGAGTGTACGCGGAAAGCAGTTCTGAACTCACCATTCTCACAGACCACAAGAATCTGACAATGTTCACAACAACCAAGAAGCTGAACAGACAGCAAGTCAGATAGGCTGAACTCCTAGGGCAACACAAGTTCAAGATCTTGTACACCCCTGGACAAGACAATGGGAGAGCAGACACACTAAGCCGACAAAAAAACCACATGGAAGATGATGAACACCAAGGAACAATCTTACAGCAGGACCAGCAAGGAAACCTGGTGCCTCAACCACAGACCAACAAGCTCACAGCAGAAGACACTAAAGAACTAATAAGGAACTACCATGATAACCCAGCACACAGTCACCCAGGAATCTCCAAGACCACAGACCTTATCCAACAGGCAGGGAACAATGTCATTAACCTCTGACAACATATCACAAACTACATCAGCAAGTGTCTACTATGCCAGAAAAACAAACATGGAAGACATAAGCCATACAGAGAAGGACACCCGAACACAATACCGAAAGGCCTGTGGGAAGATGTGTCAATAGACTTCATCACAAAGCTACCCAAGTCCAAAGACCCAGTCACAGGAATCACCTACAACTTGATTATGGTGATAGTGGACAGATTCACAAAATATCTAATAGCAGTACTATTCAAGGAAACCCACACAGCAGAACAGTTGGGACACCTCTTACTGGACAGATTGGTCAGAGACCACAGAGTTCCGATCACGATCATTACAGACAGAGATAAACTCTTCACATCCAACTACTGGAAGACAATCAGTGCAGCCATGGGAACAAAACCCAAAATGTCTACGGCCTATCATCCACGAACTGACAGCCAGACAGAGCGAGCGAACCAAGTCCTGGAGACTTACTTACAGCATTACATCAACAAGACCCACAGCAATTAGGCACAGTTATTACCGGTGGCACAGCTGGCAATCAACCAGCACAGATCAGACTCAACAAAGGAATCACCATTTTTTGCCAATTTTGGACAACATGCGAACATCAGGATGCCAAGCAGAGCTTCACCAAACGCGGAGAAAGCACTCCAACATGACAAGCTCCTACGACAAACACACACGATGATGAGGCACTACCTTCAAGAGACCTCAGAAAGAATGCAATGTCAAATGGACAAGAAATCAAAAATAGCACCTCAGCTAAAGAAGGGGGATAAAGTCTACCTCCTCACAAGAAATTGGAAAACGAAGAAACCAAGAACAAAGAAACTGGACTATGTCAAGGTCAGACTATTTTCAGTCGAAGAAAAAACTGGACCAGTCAATGTCAGACTGCGACTACTGAGAGACGCTCGGGTACACCCAAACTTTCACATCTCAATGATCAAATTAGCTGACCAGAGCACACCCTTGCAGGAAACATTTCATTACCAACCAGAGGAAGAACAGGAATTTGAGGCTGAACAGATCCTGAAGAGAAAAGATCAGTGATACCTTGTCAAGTGGAAAGACTACCCAGACTCAGAAAATACCTGGGAGCCACTCAGGAACCTCGCGAACTGCCAGCTCCTCCTGCAGCAGTTCCGGCAGGAGCAGGACTGAACAGCTTGGCCTGCAGCGTGGACACATCAATGACTGTCGCTGACAAGTCTTCACCATCCACCTCCATTTCAGTAACAAGGCACTGGAGCTTCTTCTTTGCTTGACTCTCAGCACCCTCAAGAATCTTTCGCTTTCAGGACACACAAGCCTGCAGCTCGGCAAGCTGCTTGACAAGAGCATCCCACTTGGCCTCATCGACAGCCAAATCCTCGCGAAGGTTATCCCAAGTCATGTTCAGCGACTCCCAAGAAAGTGACACACAGGACTTTCCCTGACAAGTGCACTCAGCGCACTTCAACTTATCGTTGTCGTCAGACATTCAGAAGCAGGGCTTGTGGTTCAAAACACAGAAGTCACACAGAGCAAGTGACACAAAGTTATGATCACAGATCTGGGCTGCCAGTTGGTTTTGGTAAGCAGAGGCATGTGATTTTGCAGACATACTCAAGAATTCATCAGGACGATGAATAAAGGAGAGGAGGGTAGTGTTACAACCCAGGGATGGGAGCCACTCATTTATAGGCAATCAGGCCGCAGGCCAGGCAAGAGGACACCATGGAAGTCAAGTGACCAACCAACAAGGGGTCACGTGACTGTCAAGACACACAGGAGTCTTGACGCATGATGCATGAAGCATCAAGACAATCTCACCAGTCTCGACACATGATGCATGAAGCATCGAGACAATCTCACCAGTCTTGACGCATGATGCATGAAGCATCAAGACAATCTCACCAGTCTTGACGCAGGGTGCATAACATGGTGGGACTGTCAAGACAATCTCACCCGTCTTGACGTTGAGACTGTCAAGACAATCTTGATTGTCTCGACAGGCCAGCACTATATAGTCCGGCGATAGTTCCCTTATGGAACAATTGTCTTCAACTCATGTTGTGATCCAGACAACTAGATCTACTTCAATACAATCCTTTGTACAAAGCTGTGATCAGGTGTCACCACCACCACGTTCCACCAAACCCCTTCGCACTCCTTGACACTCCTCTTCTGCGAGAACCAACCCGCCTTCCACCTCTCACCCTAATCCTATACTCAGATAGGACAGTACGGTACAGACTGCAACAAGTTCTTGTAGAAGAGACAGTCATTTTCCAAACTGCAGTCTGAGAGAGACACTTCTTGACTGTGCCTGACACTATCCCTTAGCATGTGTGATACTGTTGCCACTGGATCACCTTCAGCAAGGTTGTTATAGGCAGCTTGGATGACGTCTGAAAGAGGTGTAGTATCAGGTTTAGTGTCAACTGGTGCAGCTTCTGAACATCTCAGGATCTGGATAGACTTGACTTGAACCTCTGAATGTGCAAGATTCTTGGGCTTGAGAATAACTTGCTCTATGAAGTCTTGACAGGGATCACGGTCTGACAGGAGGTCTTGGGAATGTTGAGTGAGGGCATCAGTCTTACACTGACTGCCTGGACAGTAGCTGATCTTGAAATTAAAGTGTGACAAGAACTCACTCCAACAGGCTTGACAGTGGGAAAGGCACTTTAACAACATGAAGTACTCCAAGTTCTTGTGATCAGAGATCACCTTGACAGGTTCTGGAGATCCTTCAAGCTCTGCTCACTATTCTTCAAAGGCACAGACAATTGCCAGCAACTCCTTGTCATAGATCTTGTAGTTGTATTCTGCTGGCAGGTGGTGGTATGACAAGAAGGCAACAGGGCGTAGAACTTCTTCATGGTCTGGCTGTGACAGGACAGCACCAGAGATGTAGTCAGAAGTGTCAGTCTCAACAACACACTCCTTCTCCAGATCAAAGTGCTGCAGGATAGGTGCAGTGCTAAACACCTTCTTGATTTTTTTTTTGATTTTGATTTGATTCTTACACTGTTTGTAGCTTTACAGCCATGCAGATCTTCCAGCTAATAGTGAACTTCTTCAGAAAACCTTTAAAGGAATAAAAACTGAAGACAGGGAGGTGACTAGAAAGTGTAGCAAAAGGAAATCTTGTAGTGTCTGGTAGGAAAAGCTTCTAGATGTTGGAGTGTGAATAGTGAAGTTTGAAAGCCAGATTAAATTGGTTTAGTCTTTTCAAAGACATAAACCAGTACAGAAACTTCTGTAGAAGCTCTGGGTTTGAAATAATAGTAGTGAAATCTTGGGGGTTAAAGAGAGCATGTTGTCTTTGACTTGAGTAGAGAGAGCATGAAAAGGTGATATGCTTTACTGTCTCTTCTGCTTGACCACACATGCATAGGGGGGTAGGAAAGTCAGGGACTCCAGCTCTGAAAAGAAAACTTGCTAGACCAATTCTCCCAGTTCTGGTTTGCAGTAGTAGACTTGCCTCAGCTTTCTGTAGCTCTTTGTAGAGCTTTAGATTGTTGTAGTGAGGTTTTTGGCAAAACACCTGCCATCCAGCATAGCCTTTTCTTTTCTTCTCCTCCCATTGGTTTTCCCACTCTTTAGTAAAGAGTATTTGTAGTTCTTTCTTTGAACTAGCCTGGTTAGTAGTTATTTGACTTAACCAAGTGAACTTCCAATTAGGAGAGATAGTTGAGCATTTCTTTAAAGGTTTCCTCAGTGAAGAAGCATAGGAAGAAATAGTAGAAAAGGTACTGTCAAGAAAGTCTTTCAGAGAGGAGGTTTGGATAGAAGATAGAAAACAAGCTGTGCGAAATTTAAAATAGAGATCTAGAGGTAAAAGAAAAAGCTCACTCTCTAATAGAAAAGAAGGAGTGGCTTTGAAAGCACCCCCAATAAGTCTCAGACATTTGTTTTGGAATATGATAAGAGAGGAAATATTAGAGGATTTTCTGAGTGGGTTGAACCAAATTCCCACTGCATAGCTCAGTACAGATCTGAGTATTGCAGTGTACACAAGGCGTGCTGTGAGAACTGGAAAGCCCCAGGTGGAGTAAGAGGTTCTAGAAAGAGAAGATAGTGCTTTTTGTGCTTTTTGAAGAATAATTCTCTGGTGTTTGTGCCAGTGGAGTTTGGCATCCAGGTACACTCCCAATACTCGCACTTCTTCTTTTGGTTTTAGAATCACATTCCCAAGTCTAAGCTTGAGCTGCAGATTGTCTGATCTTCTTCTGGAAAAATGAAGTATTTCATATTTCTCAGGAGAGAAGACCATTCCATGTCTTGCAGCCCAAGATAGACATTTAAGATGTGTATTCTTCAACTTCAGAAGGTTGCTTTTAAGAGAGTGTCCAAATGCAAGCAGATTTGTATCATCTGCAAATCCCAGAGCAGAAACACCAGTAGTAGGAGAATGTACAGTCTCATGAAGTTCAGAAATATAGAATAGAAAAAGAATAGGAGACAAAGGGGAACCTTGGGGAACTCCACAGTGAATAGGAATAGAAGAGGACTCAGAGTCATCAAAAACTAGGGTGGTGGTACGTCTGGTACAGAAAGAGAAGATCCAAGAAGTTAGCCAGAGAAAACACCTTCTTGATGCTTTCAAACAAGTGCTGCTCTGGGGTTTCCCACTTGAAGGCAACATTCTTCTTGGTCAGAGCTGTGAGCAGGGATGCAAGCTTGGCAAAGTCTTTGATGAACCGGCAGTAGAAGTTTGCAAAGACAATGAAGCTCTGCACTTCCTTGAGACTGGCAGAAGGATTCCACTCCTTGATGGCGTCAGTCTTGGCTGGGTCCATGCTCACAGATCTGGGTCAGCCATCTTTAGTGGCAGACTGAATGATGAGGCCAAGGTACTTGACTTGATGGACTTCAAAGTCGCACTTGGAGATGTTAACTTGCAGGCTTGCATCTTGTAGTCAACTGAGAACAAGCTTGACATACTTCTGGTGTTCCTTGAGTGTCTGACTGTAAACAAGGATGTCATCCACATAGGCAGTGCCAAAGATGTCAAGGATGTCAGGTCCCAAAACATCATTGATGTAGTTCTGGAACATGCTTGGAGTATTGGCAAGACCAAAGGGCATGACAAGGTATTTGTAGAGGTCTGAGCGTGTGCGGAACACAGTCTTCTATTCTTCACCTTCCTTCATCTGGATACAGTTGAAGACACCAACAATATCAAGCTTGGTGTACCACACAGCTTTGCAAAGCTAGTCCAACATCTCCCAGATCAGTGGTAGGGGGTAACAGTTCTTGATAGTGATAGTGTTAAGTGCTCTGTAGTCTACACAGAAACACAATCCACCTTCTGGCTTCTTGACAAAGAGGACTGGTGCAGCAGCAGGTGATGAAGATGCTTGAATAAAGCCCTTGTTCAGGTTCTCTGTCAGGTACTTCTTGAGAACTTCAAGTTCTTCTCTGCTCATGCTGTACAGAGGTCCAGAGGGTGCCTGGGTTCCTGGTTCCATCTTGATCTTGTGGTCAACTCCTGGATGTAGAGGAGGAAGCTTGTCAGCATCATCCTTGCTGAAGATGTCCAGGAACTTGTGGTACTGAGCAGGGAGAAGTGTGGCAGGATCCACACACTTCTTTGGCTTCAACACCTTGTTGCAGTCCGTACTGTACCATCCTATCCGAGTATAGGATTAGAGTGAGAGGTGGAAGGCAGGTTGGTTCTTGCAGGAGAGGAGTGTCAAGGAGTGCGAAGGGGTTTGGTGGAACGTGGTGGTGGTGACACCTGATCAATAGCTTTGTACAAAGGGATTGTATTGAAGTAGATCTAGTTGTCTGGATCACAACATGAGTTGAAGACAATCATTCCATAAGAGAACTATCACCAGACTATATAGTGCTGGCCTGTCAAGACAATCAAGATTGTCTTGACAGTCTCAACGTCAAGACAGGTGAGATTATCTTGACAGTCCCACCATGTTATACACCCTGTGTCAAGACCGGTGAGATTGTCTTGATACTTCATGCATCCTGCGTCAAGACTTCTGTGTGTGTCTTGACAGTCATGTGACCTCTTGTTGGTTGGTCACTTGACTTCCATGGTGTTCTCTTGCCTGGCCCACAGCCTGATTGCCTATAAATGAGTGGCTCCCATCCCCTGGGTTGTAACACTACCCTCCTCTCCTTCATTCATTGTTCTGATGAATTCTTGAGTATGTCTGCAAAATCATGTGCCTCTGCTTACTGAAAACAACTGGCAGCCCAGATCTGTGATCATAACTTTGTGTCACTTGCTCCGTGTGACTTCTGTGTTTTGAACCACAAGCCCTGCTTCTGAATGTCTGACAACAACAATAAGTTGAAGTGCGCTGAATGCACTCATTGTGGGAAGTCCTGTGTGTCACTTTCTTGGGAGTCACTCAACATGACTTGAGATAACCTTTGCAAGGATTTGGCTGTTGATGAGACTAAGCGGGATACTCTTGTTGAGCAGCTTGCCAAGCTGCAGGCTTGTGTGTCCTGAAAGTGAAAGGTTCTTGAAAGTGCCAAGGGTTGAGCAAAGAAGAAGCTCCAGTGTCTTGTTGCTGAAATGGAGGTGGATAGTGAAGACTTGTCAGTGACAGTTATTAACACATCTGCACTGCAGGCTGAGCTGTTCAGTCCTGCTTCTGCCAGAACTGCTGCAGGAGGAGCTGGCAGTTCACGAGGTTCCTGAGTGGTTCCCAGGTATTTTCTGAGTCTGGGTAGTTTTTCCACTTGACAAGGTATCACTGACTTTTTCTCTTCAGGATCTGTTCAGCCTCAAATTCCTGTTCTTCCTCTGGTTAGTAATGAAATGTTTCCTGCAAGGGTGTACTCTGGTCAGCTAATTCAATCATTGAGATGTGAAAGTTTAGGTGTACCTGAGTGTCTCTTGGTAGTCGCAGTCTGATGTTGACTGGTCCAGTTTTTTCTTCGACTGAAAATAGTCTGACCTTGACATAGTCCAGTTTCTTTGTTCTTGGTTTCTTTGTTTTCCAATTTCTTGTGAGGAGGTAGACTTTATCCCCCTTCTTTAGCTGAGGTGCTATTTTGGATTTCTTGTCCATTTGATATTACATTCTTTCTGAGGTCTCTTGAAGGTAGTGCCTCATCATCGTGTGTGTTTGTTGTAGGAGCTTGTCATGTTGGAGTGCTTTCTCCATGTTTGGTGAAGCTCTGCTTGGTATCCTGATGTTCACATGTTGTCCAAAATTGGCAAAAAATAGTGATTCCTTTGTTGAGTCTGATCTGTGCTGGTTGATTGCCAGCTATGCCACCAGTAATAACTGTACCCAATTGCTGTGGGTCTTGTTGATGTAATACTGTAAGTAAGTCTCCGGGACTTGGTTTGCTTGCTCTGTCTGGCTGTCAGTTCATGGATGATAGGCCGTAGACATTTTGGGTTTTGTTCCTATAGCTGCACTGATTATCTTCCAGTAGTTGGATGTGAAGAGTTTGTCTCTGTCTGTAATGATCATGATCAGAACTCTGTGGTCTCTGACCAATCTGTCCAGTAAAAGGTGTCCCAACTGTTCTGCTGTGTAGGTCTCCTTGAATGGTACCACTATTAGATATTTTGTGAATCTGTCCACTATCACCATAATCAAGTTGTAGGTGATTCCTGTGACTAGGTCTTTAGACTTGGGTAGCTTTGTGATGAAGTCTATTGACACGTCTTCCCACAGGCCTCTTGGTATCATGTTTGGGTGTTCTTCTCCGTATGGCTTATGTCTTCCATGTTTGTTTTTCTGGCATAGTAGACACTTGCTGATGTAGTTTGTGACATGTTGTCAGAGGTTAATGACATTGTTCCCTGCCCATTGGATAAGGTCTGTGGTCTTGGAGATTCCTGGGTGACCATGTGCTGGATTGTTATGGTAGTTCCTTATTAGTTCTTCAGTGTCTTCTGCTGTGAGCTTGTTGATCTGTGGTTGAGGCACCAGGTTTCCTTGCTGGTCCTGCTGTAAGATTGTTCCTTGGTGTTCATCATCTTCCATGTGGTTTTTTCGTTGGCTTAGTATGTCTGCTCTCCTATTGTCTTGTCCAGGGGTGTACAAGATCTTGAACTTGTGTTACCCTAGGAGTTCAGCCTATCTGACTTGCTGTCTGTTCAGCTCCTTGGTTGTCGTGAACATTGTCAGATTCTTGTGGTCTGTGAGAACAGTGAGTTCAGAACTGCTTTCTGTGTACACTCTCCAGTGTTCAAGTACGTTGACAACTGCCAGTAGCTCTTTGTTATGGATATCATAGTTTTGTTCCACTTGTGTCATTTTTCGTGAGTAGTAGGCAACTGGGTGCCACTTGCTGTCTGCCTGTTGGCATAGACATGCTCCCACTGCCTGATCTGAAGTGTCTGTCTTGATTTGTGTCAGTTGGCCTGTCTTGAAGTTGAGAAGAACTGGTTCCTTGGCGCAAGCGTTCTTGAGCTGTTGGAATACTTTTTGTTATCTCTCCATCCACCAGTACTCCATGTCCTTCTTCGTAAGTTCTGTCAGTGGTGTTGCCATCTGTGAGTAGTTCTTAATAAACTGTCAGTTAAAGTTGGCAAATCCTAGGAAGACTTGTACTTCCTTAACTGATGTCAGTGTTGGCTATTGCTGAATCACTTTGATTTTCTCAGGGTCAATCTTGATCTCTTCAATCCCTATGATGTATCTGAGGAATTCAACTTCCAGTTTGTTGAACTTGCATTTCTTTAGGTTGAGCTTGAGCCCTGCCTGTTGTAGGCATCGTAGAACATCCTTCACATGTTTGGTATGTTCCTGTTGTGTGTTTGAGTAGACAAGAATGTTGTCCAGGTAGGTGATAGCTGTTTGGTCCAGGTGTGCTCTGATGATGTTGTTGATTAATGCTTGACATGTTGCTGGTGCGTTCATGAGTCTGAACAGCATAACCAGATACTCGTAGTGTCTGTATCAGGTTCTGAAGGCTGTCTTCCATTCTTCTCCTTCTTTTATGTGTATCAGGTTGTATGCTCCTTTCAAGTCCAGCTTGGTAAAGATTGTAGCTTGGCTGATCCTGTCTCGCAATTTGTTCGCATTTGGCAACAGATATCAGTTCTTGATGGTAATGTTGTTGAGTTTCCTGTAATCTACACAAAGTTGAAGACTTCTGTCTTTCTTTAGTGCAAATAGTATTGGGTATCCTGCTGGCAATTGAGATTCTTGAATGAAACCCTTTTTCAGGTTTTCCTCCAGGTACTCGCGAAGTACTTGGAGCTCTTTCTCTGATAACTGGTAAATTAGTCCAAATTCTGGCTCTGTCCCTGGTTGCAACTTGATCTCATGATCCCAAGGTTGGTGCTTAGGCAACACTGCTGTCATTGTCTCTTCCTGAAAGAGGTTATCATACCCAGGTCAGTACTCTTCAGGGATCTCCAGAGGGTTAACAACTTCCTCTCTCTTCATCTCTGACTGTTTGGCCACCTGGTTCTGGGGTGTGCCTGTCAAGGCAGACCTCTTCTCTTGAGAGTCATCCTTTCTGTTAGTGAGGTTCCACTGAGGACTCCTTCCCTCATCTGTCCACACCTTCTGCAGCTGGTAACAGGTCTGAGCTGTGTTGTTAGTGCAGTTCCTAAACGTGAGTACTCCTGTCCTCCAGTTAACAACTGGGTTGTACTTCTTTAGCCAAGGCATCCCCAAATAGATATTCTGAGTAGCCAACTTGACAATATCAAGGTGGATCCTTTCAGTATAGTGTCCGGTAACTATTTCCATTGGCTGCGTCTCATGGCAGACTAGCTCTGTCTGTTCATTTGCTATCGTGAGCTGATAGGGCTGCTGCTTGCGTCTCCTTCCAGTGCTGAGGGTATTGTAAAGTTGTCTTGAGATGTAGTTTCCGCTGGCTCCAGAGTCCACAAGTGTGTATGTCTGTACTGGCGTGTTGGCGTGTAGTGACACAGGCAATCGCAGGTGCTTTGTATTGCTAGGGGTCATGTTGTTGAGCTCCTGATGTTGCCCCTTGACAAGGGAGTTCAATCTTTTCCTGATCAAAGTGTCTTACCACTGACTGGGCAATGGGTCCAGCCATTCCCATCAGTCCTGAGGAATCTGTTCATGAATTTGTCTTGCTGATGCTTGTCACATCCAGGCTTGAGGCAGTACTGCCAATTGTCAATGTAGTAGTTGTAGTTGTTGCCTTGCTGTAGGAACATGAGGTGTTCGTGCCAATCATGTGTGTGCCCGGGGAATGCGGTGTGTTGGTGTTTGTCCCAAAGATAGATCTCACACACATCCTTCTCGCAATTGACCCAATGCTTGTGGCAGGTGGCATGGTAGGGTGAATGTTCTCCGTACCTTCGTAGTTGTTCATGGTAGGTGCAGTAGTGCTTCATGCAAAACCTCCACTGTAGTTCACTATGCTGTAGGTTTCGTGGGTCCATGCTGTAAGTATAGCTTCCTTGTGGTATTTCTTCTTTGATAGATGTGGGTTTGTCTCAGTCCCCATCAGAGGTGGTTAAGAGCTCCTGTCCCTTGTCCTGACCTGTCAGTTCTGGTAGGTCCTTGCCTTCTGATGTTGCCAGTTGGTGGGCTGCTTCCAATATCTGATTGTAGTTGTTCTATTGTTCAAGAGATAGCTGAGCCTCTCCTGGTGGGTCCTCTGGCTTGATGACATTCCAGTCTCCATCAAGCGTATTAAGTTGCTGTCAGTGCACCTTGTTCTTTGAACAATAGTCTTTCACCATGTGGCCTAGCTTGCCACAGGCATAGCACTTCAGTGCTTTCCCCTTTTTGTTGTTCCTTCCCTTTGTGAACCTTCCCTTGTGGTGGACTGCATCTAGTTCCATGGGTGCATAGCCATATAGGTCATGTGGTGGTGCCTTGTTAGGTGGCTTGTAGTGGTTGCTCACATGCCATGCAGGGTGGCTGTATCCTCTGTTGTGGTGTTTCTCCATCACTCACTTGAATAGTTTGTCATCAATGTTGATTGCTTGTGTGATGAGTTTGTCCAGTGTGTTGACCACTTGTCCATCAAAGGTGATTTCATCCTTCATGTTTTCCTTGAGTCTACGTCAGTACATAACCATCAGGGTGTTGTTGTCCTAGTCAGTCAGTACTGAGTATTGTTTGAACTGCGTGGTGTACTCTGCGGCTGAGTGTTGTTGTTTGATGTGCTGGATCATTCGTATAGCCACTTTGTTTTTGTTAGATAGTCCAAGGATTCTTTTGATCTTGTCCTTGAATCACGTCTATTTTGTCATCCATTCTGTTGTGCTGTTGTGGTCTCTGTTTCCTGAGAGATGTTTGTTGACGTAGGGCTTGATCCCTTGGTAAGCATTACCTCTCATATAAGTGGTTGCAAAGAGTGGCCACTTTTCCTTAGGCAGCTTTGTCTCTGGTTGGAATTGAAAGTAGACTTGGAGTTGCATGAGCCAGTCGTCAACCTTGTTTCTTTTGCTGTAGAACAGGTCTGGCTTGGCAACACTAATCTTTCCATCTGGGAAGTTGGGGTTGGTTACTCCTGAGGTACTCATCCTTGAGGGTTTTCAAAGTGTTGCAGTCTGTACTGTACTGTCCTATCTGAGTATAGGATTAGGGCAAGAGGCAGAAGGCAGGTTGGTTCTCACAGGAGAGGAGTGTCAAGGAGTGCGAAGGGGTTTGGTGGAACGTGGTGGTGGTGACACCTGATCAATGGCTTCGTACAAAGGGATTGTATTGAAGTAGATCTAGTTGTCTGGATCACAACATGAGTTGAAGACGATCATTCCATAAGAGAACTATCACCAGACTATATAGTGCTGGCCTGTCAAGATGATCAAGATTGTCTTGACAGTCTTGATGTCAAGACAGGTGAGATTGTCTTGACAGTCCCACCATGTTATGCACCCTGCGTCAAGACCAGTGAGATTGTCTTGATGCTTCATGCATCCTGCGTCAAGACTTCTGTGTGTGTCTCGACAGTCACGTGACCTCTTGTTGGTTGGTCACTTGACTTCCATAGTGTCCTCTTGCCTGGCCCACGGCCTGATTACCTATAAATAAGTGGCTCCCATCCTCTGGGTCGTAACACACCTGCTCAATGTCTCTCAGAGAAACACTGAACACCTGGTGATCTGGCTTGGCA
This sequence comes from Lichina pygmaea, assembly GCA_963422465.1. Classification (NCBI taxonomy): domain Eukaryota; kingdom Fungi; phylum Ascomycota; class Lichinomycetes; order Lichinales; family Lichinaceae; genus Lichina; species Lichina pygmaea. The sequence continues at coordinate 3,304,220 of OY730170.1, forward strand.
GCAAGAAGAGAAAATACAGCAGCATTGATGGGGATTGGTGTGGCAGAAAGAGGCTTGGGATTCTGAGACTTTCCAGCAGACATCTTGGCTTCAAGATCCAAAGAGATTGGATAGCTATTGTTTGACTTGAGGTATGCGGATCAGCAGTGATCTGACTTGAACATGATTGAGGTGTTTTGTTATGACCCATGGGATGGGAGCCACTTATTTATAGGTAATCAGGCTGTGGGCCAGGCAAGAGGACACTATGGAAGTCAAGTGACCAACCAACCAACAAGGAGTCACGTGACTGTCAAGACAAACACAGGAGTCTTGACACAGGATGCATAAAGTATCAAGATAATCTCACCAGTCTTGACACAGGATGCATGAAGTATTGAGACAATCTCACCAGTCTTGACGCAGGATGCATGAAGTATTGAGACAATCTCACCATTCTTGACGCAGGGTGCATAAAATAGTGGGACTGTCAAGACAATCTTGATTGTCTTGACAGGCCAGCACTATATAGTCTGGTGATAGTTCTCTTATGGAATGATTGTCTTCAACTTATGTTGTGATCCAGACAACTAGATCTACTTCAATACAATCCTTTTGTACAAAGCTATTGATCAGGTGTCACCACCACCATGTTCCACCAAACCCCTTCGCACTCCTTGACACTCCTCTCCTGCAAGAACCAACCCACCTTCCACATCTCACCCTTAATCCTATACTCAGTTAGGACAGCACAGTACAGACCACAACACTTTGAAGACCCTCAAGGATGAGTACCTCAGGAGTAACCAACCCTAACTTCCCAGATGGAAAGATTAGTGTTGCCAAGCCAGACCTGTTCTACAGCAAAAGGAACAAGGTCAACAACTGGCTCATGCAACTCCAAGTCTACTTTCAATTCCAACCAGAGATGAAGCTGTCTAAGGAAAAGTGGCCTCTCTTTGCAACCACTTACATGAGAGGCAATACTTATTAATAGATCAAGCCCTATGTCAACAAACATCTCTCAGGAAACAGAGACCACGATGGCACAACAGAATGGATAACAAAATAGACATGATTCAAGGACAAGATCAAAAGGATTCTTGGACTATCTAACAAAGACAAAGTGGTTATACAAATGATCCAGCACATCAAACAACAACACTCAGCTGCAGAGTACACCACACAGTTCAAACAATACTCAGTACTGACTGACTGGGATGATGATGCCCTGATGGTCATGTACTGACATGGACTCAAGGAAAACATGAAGGATGAGATCACCTTTGACGGACAAGCAGTTGACATACTGGATGAACTCATCACACAAGCAATCAACATCAACAACAAGTTATTCGAGTGAGTGATGGAGAAGTGCCACAACAGAGAATACAGCCACCCTGCATAGTATGTGAGCAACCACTACAAGCTGCCTAACAAGGCACCACCACATGACCCATATAGCTATGCACCCATAGAACTGGATGCAGTCCACCACAAGGGAAGGTTCACAAAGGGAAGGAACAACAAAAAGAGGAAAGCACTGAAGTGCTATGCCTGTGGCAAGCTAGGCCATATAGCGAAAGACTGTTGTTCAAAGAACAAGGTGCACTGACAGCAACTTAATACACTTGACAGAGACTGGAATATCATCAAGCCAGAGAACTCACCAGGAGAGACTCAGCTATCCCTTGAACAATAGGACAACTACGATCAGACATTGGAAGTAGTCCACCAACTGGCAACATCAGGAGGCAAGAACCTACCAGAACAGACAGGTCAGGACAAGAGACAGGAGCTCTTAACCATCTCTGATGGGGACTGAGACAAACCCACGTCTATCAAAGAAGAAATACTACAAGGAAGCTATGCTTACAGCATAGACCCACAAAACCTACAGCATAGCAAACTACAGTGGAGGTTTTGCACAAAACACTACTGCACCTACCACAAACAACTACGAAGGTACAGAGGACATTCACCCTACCACGCCACCTGCCACAAGCATTGGGTCAATTGCAAGAAGGATGTGTGTGAGATCTATCTTTGGGACAAACACCAACACACTGCATTCCCCAGGCACACACATGATTAGCACAAACACCTCATGTTCCTACAGCAAGACAACAACCACAACTGCTATGTCAACAATTGGTAGTACTGCCTCAAGCCTGGATGTGACAAGCATCAGCAAGACAAATTCATGAACAGATTCCTCAGAACTGATAGGAATAGCTGGACCTATTGCCCAGTCAGTGGAAAGACACTTTGATCAGGAAAAGACTGAACTTCCTTGTCAAGAGGTGACATCAGGAGCTCAACAACATAACCCCTAGCAACACAAAGCACCTGTGATTGCCTGTGTCACTACACACCAACACGCCAGTACAGACATATGTGCTTGTTGACTCTGGAGCCAGCAGAAACTACATTTCAAGATAACTTTACGACACCCTCAGCACTCGCCGCAACTACCTAGAACCATGTTCTTCAAGGACCATCAATTTTGACAAACACCACAATTTGTCATATGTTCTGGAAAACAGCCAAGTTCCTCTCTGAAACCACCCAAACCTTAAGGTGAAAACCCATCACCTTTGAGAATCACACCTGTTTGTCAAAAGTTGTGATCTTGAATCCACGATCTTCTTCAACAACCAGCAATCTACCCACAACCAGAGAGAGAGTCTCAGAATAAGAGGAATGGTTAGAGTCTGACTGACTCTGGAGCTAGCAGAGTCTTTAGCTCAAGGAAAGTCTAGATAGGGGGTCTGGTCCCTAGTCTAGGTTAATACTTCTAGCTTTGCCCAGAGCTTAGTTGGAAAAAGCTGCCCAGGAAAGTCTAGTCTTGGGGATTGGTCCCAGGACTAGATTATTACTGCTGGGAAACCAGGTGACTCTTCTTTCTGGCAGTACTCTGCAGACAGGAAACACCCAACCAGTGCCAAACAATCTCTAACATGGCTCCCAAGAAGAAAAAACCCACCTTTTCAGAAAGTAACACCAGAGCTACACCAGCTATACTCTCCCAACCAGCTCCCAGTCTGGCTAGCACCCAGTCCAGCTCTCCTACCCCCCAACCAGCTCCCCAGAGTGACTACAAACTAGTAGACTCCTGGATCAAAACTCAACCAGTCCCAGAATCCATTCTGAAAAGCTGGGAAAATATCAAAAAGAACTCCTTCCCTACAGAAGCCCAGTCTAGCTCCACTGGCCTCACCAACAGAATCTTCCAGGAGCTGGAGAATATCAACAAGCGGCTGGACAAACAAGAAGCCAAGCCATCATATGCCCAGGCTGTCCAAAAATCTATTCCAGTACAAATCCCTCTACCTGCAAGAATTCTCAAAGAAGTTCTTGTACATCCTGGTATCCAGCCACCTGACATAGCTAATAGAACTCACATCCAGCTTTTCCAGGCTTTTCAAGACAGACTACCCAGCCCCTACAACAAGCAGGTCAGAGCAGTAAGGAAACTTCCTTCAGGGAATATTCTTATTAACACAGAAAGCCAAGAGACTAAAGTCTTCCTAGAGAAAAACCCTGCCTGGGTATCAGCTATCTTCACAAAGAAAGCAACCATCCAGCCCAAGAGATTTCCAGTTCTGATCCATGGAGTCAGAACAGAAGATATCCAACCTGAAGACCTGGAGAAAACCCGCCAGATAATCCAGAACAGCAACCCATCTCTGAGCAAGCAAATCACCATCCTGAGAGCCTACTGGTCTAAGAAGGCTATAGCTCAAAAGAAGCCAGTTACCTCTCTCCACCTGGATCTGGCTACCTCTGAACAAGCCAATCTTTTGATTGAGAGTGGGCTAGTGCTGGGGCACAGGATGCATGAAGCAGAACCTTTTCTGGCAGACACAGTTATTGCACAATGTTTCAAGTGCTTTGGCTATGGGCACCAAGCACGCTTCTGCAAGAACAAAGCTGTGTGTGGTGCCTGTGGAGGCCAGCATGAAAGGAGAGCCTGCCAAGTTCCTGAACAGCTTCTCAAGCCAAAATGCTGCAACTGCAGAGGAGCTCACCCAGCCTGGGCCAGTGTCTGTCCAGTATGCCAGGAAGCAGCCAAGAAGGCAAGAGAAGTATGGAACACACGCCCAGGAAAATATGAGATCCCAACAGCTACCTCTGTTCCAGCTCTACAACCCTCCCCAGTTATGTCTTTCCCTCTCTCTCAGTCTCTACCAGGGGGGAAAAAACGTAAAACAGCTGAGCCAAGCAGAAGCTCAGAGAGACTCAGAGGTGCACTCCCAGAAGTGCAAATTCTTTCTTCAAGATCAGCCAACTCTGGAGGAAAGCTACCAGCTAACTCCTTCAAGATCTTTGATACTGAGATGTCTGCATGAAAGACACAAAGCTGACACTTCTCCAGTATAATGTGTAAAAAAGCCAATCAGTCCAAGAGCTACTGCTAGCAACCTCAGCTCTCCAAGAGGTGGACATTATTGCACTTCAAGAGCCCTGGAAAAACCCTCACCTAGAAACAAGCACTTCAACTGTTTTCTCTTCCTTTCTTCCTCTCTACTGTTCAGAGATTGGCAGAACACTTTTTCTTATTAATAAAAATCTGAAACTCTCTTCTCTTCATCCTACCTTCTGGAATAAAGACTTTGTTTCTCTTGAAATCTACTTGGAAAACTCTTCTACTTCTCTTTGGGTACATAATCTCTACTTCACCCCATCAAGTCAAGAAAACTACACAGAGGCATCAGAAGCTCTTCTCTGTTTACTCCAAAATACTTTACAAGAACAAGGACAACATATTCTTCTCACAGACTCAAATCTTCACCACCCAGACTGGTCAAAGAAAAGAAGACTGTACTCTGAGACTGCAAACAAGTTTCAAGACCTAATGAAAGATTTAAATCTGGATTTAGCTATTGCACCTTTCACCCCTACCAGAGCAAGATCTCTTTCTGAAAAACCATGTTCTTCTATTGATCTGTCTTTTATTTCTTCTTCTCTTTCTAACTCTCTGATTTTCTCTAAAGTGGCTCTTCAGTTCTTTCATGGGTCTGACCACAGACCTGTACTAACCTGCCTGGACCTGGATCCTCCAAGGAAAATCTGGAAACCAGAAAGAAACTGGAGAACACTGGACTCAAACCTTGCAAGAGTAGAGTGTGAGAAGCTACACCTGCCCTTCCACTTCCAAGACAAATATGAAGTGGATGAGTACTTGGAGTATCTTGACAACTTTCTCCAAGAAATAGCAAGCAAATCCACACAGCTCCAGAAGCAATCTGGCCACTCAGTTCCCTGGTGGAATCAAGAGATCCAAAACAAGGTTAAAGAGGAAAGAAGAGTAAGAAGAAAAGTGCAAAAAAGGCAAGCAAGTCAAGAGGAACTTGAGCAAGCAACTAAGCTCAAGAAAAAGGCAGTCAGAGATGGAAAACAGAACACTTTCAGACACCAAATCCATGAGCTGGCCAGCTCTTCAAAGTTCTGGAAGCTTGCAAAGTGGGGAAAGTCCAAAGCCAACAAGACTCCTGATCTTCCTCTGGTTCCTGACCTGGAAACACAAGAAGGAATAGCCAAAACCTTTGAGGAAAAGACTAAAGCCTTCTCACAACAGTTCTTTCCAAAAGCTCTAGTTCCAGAACCAGGCTCAGAAAGCTCCCAGACTATCTCTGAGATACAGCTCTCCCAGGAGGTAACATGTGAAGAAGTGGAGCAAATTCTGGCCAAGAAGAAACCTTTCACAGCAGGAGGGAGAGATAAGCTGCCAAATGGATTTCTGAGAGCTCTGGGGCCTAGGTTCTGCCAAGCTCTAGCTATTCTGACTTCAACATGCTGGAAACTGGAGTACTTCCCTGAAAGATTTAAGAGTGCAAAAACAGTCTGCTTGAGGAAACCTGGCAAGGGAACCTACAATCAAGCTAAAGCCTGGCGCCCTATAGCTCTGCTAAACACAACAGGCAAGCTGATGGAAGCTATTGCTGCAGCCAGACTAAGCAAGATAGCAGAAGAAGCTGGACTATTGCCAGATATCCAGATGGGCTTTAGGAAAGAAAGATCCACAGAAGCAGCACTTTTCCTTCTAACCTCCCAAGTGGAAAAAGTCTGGAAGGAAGGCATGGTTGCATCCCTACTCTCACTGGATATCTCAGGAGCCTATGACAGAGTTCTCCCCAAGATACTACAGCAAATTCTGAAAAGAAAAGGAATACCTGCCTGGCTAGCTTCCTGGATCTACTCCTTCTGTGATAAGCGCTCTACCACTCTTGTCTTTGATGATTCTGAGTCCTATTCTATTCCTATTCATTGTGGAGTTTCTCAAGGTTCTCCATTATCCCCTATTCTTTTTCTATTCTACATTTCTGAATTGCATGAGACTGTGCATACTCCCTCTTCTGGTGTATCTGCCCTGGGGTTTGCAGATGATACAAATCTGCTTGCTTTTGGTCACTCCTTGAAAAGTAACCTTCTGAAGTTAAAGAACACACACCACAAATGTCTATCCTGGGCTGCAAGACATGGAATGGTCTTCTCACCTGAGAAATATGAAATACTTCATTTTTCCAGAAGAAGATCAGACAATCTTCAGCTCAAGCTCAGACTGGGGAATGTGATTCTCAAACCAAAAGAAGAAGTGCGAGTACTTGGAGTGTACCTAGATGCAAAGCTCCACTGGCACAAACACCAGAGGATTATTCTTCAAAAAGCACAGAAAGCACTCTCTTCTCTTTCTAGAACTTCCTATTCTACTTGGGGCTTTCCAGTTCACACATCACGTCTGGTGTACACTGCTATACTGAGATCTCTACTGAGCTATGCAGTGGGGATCTGGTTTAACCCTCTAAGAAAATCCTCCAATATCTCTTCTCTTGTTTCATTTCAAAACAGATGCCTAAGACTTATTGGGGGTGCCTTCAAAGCCACTCCTTCTTTTCTATTAGAGAGTGAGCTTTTTCTTCTACCTCTAGATCTATACTTTAAATTTCGCACTGCCTGTTTTCTTTCTTCTATTCAAAACTCCCCTCTCAAATACTTTCTTGACAGTATCTTTTCCACTATTTCCAGCTATGCCTCTCTCTTGAAGAAACCTTTAAAGGAATCCTCAACTATCTCTCCTAAGTGGAAATTCACTTGGTTAAGTCAAATAACTACTAACTAGGCTAGTTCAAAGAAAGAACTACAACAGCTCTTTACTAAAAAGTGGGAAGACCAATGGGAAGAGAAGAAAAGAAGAAGCTATCCAGGCTGGCAGACTTTCTGTCAAAAGCCACACAAAAACAATCTGAAGCTCTACAAAGAGTTACAGAAAGCTGAGGCAAGTCTGCTACTGCAAATCAGGACTGGAAGAATTGGTCTGGCAAGTTTTCTTTTCAGAGCTGGAGCTCCTGACTTCCCTACCCCACTATGTGTGTGTGGCCAAGCAGAAGAAACTGCAAAACATATCACCTCTTCATGCTCTCTTTATTCAAGACAAAGACAACAAGTCTCTTTTAATCCCCAAGACTTCACCACTATTATTTCAAACCCAGAGCTACTACAGAAGTTCTTGTACTGGTTTATGTTTTTGAAAAGACTAAACCAGTTTAATCTAGCTTTCAAACTCCACTATTCCCAATCCAATACCTAGATTCTCTTCTCTTACCAGAAACTTCAAGATTCCTTTTGTTACATTCCCTAGTCACACTCTGCCTTCAGTTTTTATCTCTTCAAAGGTTTTCTGAAGGAGTTCACTATTAGCTAGAAGATCTGCATGGCTGTAAAGCTACTACCAGTGTAAGAATCAAATAAATAAAAAAAAAACCCTCAACACTGGAAGAAGATGCAAGCAGCAGCCCTATCAGCTCACAATGGCAAATAGACAGACAGAGCTAGTCTGCTATAAGACGCAGCCAATGGAAATAGTTACCAGACACTATACTGAAAGAATCCACCTTGATATTGTCGAGTTGGTGTTACGACCCAGGGGATGGGAGCCACTTATTTATAGGCAATCAGGCTGTGGGCCAGGCAAGAGGACACTATGGAAGTCAAGTGACCAACCAACAAGGGGTCACGTGACTGTCGAGACACACACAGGAGTCTTGACGCAGCATGCATGAAGCATCAAGACAATCTCACCAGTCTCGACACAGGATGCATGAAGCATCAAGACAATCTCACCAGTCTTGACACAGGATGCATGAAGCATCGAGACAATCTCACCAGTCTCGACGCAGGGTGCATAACATGGTGGGACTGTCAAGACAATCTCACCTGTCTTGACATCAAGACTGTCAAGACAATCTCGATCATCTTGACAGGCCAGCACTATATAGTCTGGCGATAGTTCCCTTATGGAATAATAGTCTTCAACTCATGTTGTGATCCAGACAACTAGATCTACTTCAATACAATCCTTTGTACAAAGCTGTTGATCAGGTGTCACCACCACCATGTTCCACCAAACCCCTTTGCACTCCTTGACACTCCTCTCCTGTGAGAACCAACCCGCCTTCCACCTCTCACCCTAATCCTATACTCGGATAGGACAGTACAGTACAGACCGCAACAGTTGGCCACTCAGGATATCTATTTAGAGATGTCTTGGCTAAAGAAGCACAACCCAGTTGTTAACTGGAGGACAGAAGTACTCACGTTTAGGAACTGCACTAACAACACAGCTCAGACCTGTTACCAGCCGCAGAAGGCGTGGACAGATGAGGGAAGAAGTCCTCAGTAGACCCTCACTGACAGAAAGGACAACTCTCAAGAGAAGAGGTCTGCCTTGACAGGCACACCCCAGAACCAGGTGGCCAAACAGTCAGAGATGAAAAGAGAGGAAGTTGTTAACCTTCTGGAGATCTCTGAAGAGTACTGACCTAGGTATGATAACCTCTTTCAGGAAGAGATAACAACAGCAGTGTTGCCTAAGCACCAACCTTGGGATCATGAGATCAAGTTGCAACCAGGGACAGAGCCAGAATTTAGACCAATTTACCAGTTATCAGAGAAAGAGTTCCAAGTACTTCGCGAGTACCTGGAGGAAAACCTGAAAAAGAGTTTCATTCAAGAATCTCAATTGCCAGCAGGATACCTGATACTATTTGCACCAAAGAAAGATGGAAGTCTTTGACTTTGTGTGGATTACAGGAAACTCAACAACATTACCATCAAAAACTGATATCTGTTGCCAAATGTGAACAAATTGCAAGACAGGATCAGCCAAGCTACAATCTTTACCAAGCTGGACTTGAAAGAAGTATACAACCTGATACGCATGAAAGAAGGAGAAGAATGGAAGACAGTCTTCAGAACCTGATACAGACACTACAAGTATCTGGTTATACTATTCAGACTCACAAACACACCAGCAACATGTCAGGCATTGATCAACAACATCATCAGAGCATACCTGGACCAAACAGCTATTGCCTACTTGGACAACATTCTTGTCTACTTGAACACACAACAGGAACATACCAAACATGTGAAGGATGTTCTACGATACCTACAAAAGGCAGAGCTCAAGCTCAACCTGAAGAAATACAAGTTCAACAAACTGGAAGTTAAATTCCTCGGATTTTTTTTGATTTGATTTGATTCTTACACTGTTTGTAGCTTTACAGCCATGCAGATCTTCCAGCTAATAGTGAACTTCTTCAGAAAACCTTTAAAGGAATAAAAACTGAAGACAGGGAGGTGACTAGAAAGTGTAGCAAAAGGAAATCTTGTAGTGTCTGGTAGGAAAAGCTTCTAGATGTTGGAGTGTGAATAGTGAAGTTTGAAAGCCAGATTAAATTGGTTTAGTCTTTTCAAAGACATAAACCAGTACAGAAACTTCTGTAGAAGCTCTGGGTTTGAAATAATAGTAGTGAAATCTTGGGGGTTAAAGAGAGCATGTTGTCTTTGACTTGAGTAGAGAGAGCATGAAGAGGTGATATGCTTTACTGTCTCTTCTGCTTGACCACACATGCATAGGGGGGTAGGAAAGTCAGAGACTCCAGCTCTGAAAAGAAAACTTGCTAGACCAATTCTCCCAGTTCTGGTTTGAAATTCCTCAGATACATCATAGGAATTGAAGAGATCAAGATTGACCCTGAGAAAATTAAAGTGATTCAGTAATAACCAACACTGACATCAGTCAAGGAAGTACAAGCCTTCCTAGGATTTGCCAACTTCAACTGACAGTTCATCAAGAACTACTCCCAGATGGCAACACCACTGACAGAACTCACGAAGAAGGACGTGGAGTACTGGTGGACAGAGAGACAACAAAAAGTATTCCAGCAGCTCAAGGATACTTGCGCCAAGGAACCAGTTCTTCTCAACTTCAAGACAGGCCAACCAACATGAATCAAGACAGACACTTCAGATCAGGCAGTGGGAGCATGTTTATACCAACAGGCAGACAGTAAGTGACACCCAGTTGCCTACTACTCACAAAAAATAACACAAGCGGAACAAAACTATGATATCCACAACAAAGAGCTACTGGCAGTTGTCAACACACTTGAACACTGGAGAGTGTACGCGGAAAGCAGTTCTGAACTCACTGTTCTCACAGACCACAAGAATCTGACAATATTCATGACAACCAAGAAGCTGAACAGACAGCAAGTCAGATGGGCTGAACTCCTAGGGTAACACAAGTTTAAGATCTTGTACACCCCCGGACAAGATAACAGGAGAGTAGACACACTAAGCTGACAAAAAAACCACATGGAAGATGATGAACACCAAGGAATAATCTTACAGTAGGACCAGCAAGGAAACCTGGTTCCTCAACCACAGATCAACAAGCTCATAGCAGAAGACACTGAAGAACTAATAAGGAACTACCATGATAATCCAGTATATAGTCACCCAGGAATCACCAAAACCACAGACCTTATCCAACAGGCAGGAAACAATGTCATCAACCTCTGACAACATGTCACAAGCTACATCAGCAAGTGTCTACTATGCCAGAAAAACAAACATGGAAGACATAAGCCATACAGAGAGAGACACCCAAACACAATACCAAGAGGCTCTTGGGAAGACATGTCAATAGACTTCATCACAAAGCTACCCAAGTCCAAAGACCCAGTCACAGGAATCACCTACAACTTAATTATAGTGATAGTGGACAGATTCACAAAATATCTAATAGTGGTACTATTCAAGGAGACCCAGGGGGTGGCATAGTGTAGCGGGAAGCTTGTTAAGGCCCAGGCCGGAACGGCTGAGCCGACTGAAGTGAGTGTACAGAGGTACACAGAACAATATTCACCCGACCCGGTGGACAAGGTGGACGATGTGTAACCAGCTTGTCCAGCTCGCCCACGGTGGACGAGGTGGATGATGTGTAACCAGCTTGTCCAGCTTGTCCACGCAGAAAGCTGATACCCCTCGGGAGGACCCCCCCCCCTCAGGCTCCTGTATATAAGAACCCAGATAGCCGGAGAGAATAGCTCTCCAGGCTGAACACACACTACAAGCGACAATAGCAAGAGAGTTACTCTACTTGCTATTCATCTATTGAGTCCCTGCCCTCCTCGGTCGAAGACAGGACCACCCACATTCTGTGTGAACGTGGACTGGCCTTTAACAGTTTCAGCCTCTAACACATAGGACACCGGCTCAATACGATGGCAGATCCACGCAGCCCTACCCCTTCGCAGGCAGGCCAAGCTTGGGCTGCACCTCAGGTGCAAGCCCAGGAACCACCTGTCCCTACCACCCTCACCTTACCTCCAAAGCTGTTGAAGGTAGGTACGCCGAAGAGGTACGATGGATCACGAGGGGGATTGGAATTATTCTTCTCTCAGCTTGAGCTTTACTACAGATTCAACACCGCACAATTCCCTACAGAACAGGAGAAGGTGCTGTTCGCAGCTTCCTACCTGGACAGACCAACATTTGCCTGGTTCAATGTCTACCTACAAGACTTCCTCAACAACAAGGAAGATCCCTCTAGCATGGAGACCACAACACAGCAGATCATTGGGAGATTCTCTACCTTCAAGACCCAGATGAAGAAGACCTTCGGGGTCATTGATGAAGAACAAGATGCGGAACAAAAGCTCCAAGCACTACAGCAGACAGGGTCAGCATCAGACTTTGCGGTGAAGTTCCAACAGTTGTCAGTGAGGACACAATGGGGAGACAGTGCCTTGACAGCACTATTCTACCAAACTCTCAAGGAACAAGTCAAGGATGACATCGCACGAGGAGACTGACCTACCGACCTCAAGGATATGATCAACACAGCGGTACGCATCAACGACCGACAGTTCAAACAAGAACTCGAGAAGTGAGGCAAGCATGCAAGGCCATAGGGCAAAAAGACAGTGCCAGCACAAGACAAGTACAGCTTGACACCTATGGAGATTGATGCAACAACACCACAGGCAACAAAGAAGAAAGAAACACGGAAGTGTTACAATTGCCAGAAGGTAGGACACCTCGCAGCCAACTGCCAAAGCAAGAAGAAGAAAGAAGGCAAGGGTAAGCAGTTGAATGCCACTGGTGCCTGGAAAGGCAAGAGCATTCAGGAGCCACCAAGGGCTCCCAGAGGCACGCTACCCATGAACCAGTCAGAAGCAACACTCCTCGGACAGGAGGACAATCTCAGACAGCACATCAAAAGACTGGAGAACAATCTGCAGAGGTCACTGGAGGACCTGCACACAACCCAAGACCAGATCGATAAGGTTCATTGGGAGGATGACCTGATCTCCGAATTCGACACAACAGACTATGAGATTGACATAACCGGCATGCCACCAGTTCCCAAGACACCACCACTCTGATGACAGGATGCGACCTTGTCAGAGGACGGCAAAGCAAGAGTGACACGATGGGTAGACAACACCATCAGCATCTCACAGCCCCGAGACATCACAGCGCAAGTGGACCTTCACCAGGCTACGACACCAGCCTGCGGACGTCCTTATTGGAAAGGATGCGAGGACCACTACTGCAAGGAACATCTCCTAGAGAAAAGGAGAAGGCACTACTTCCCTGGCCCAGAATACCACAAGAAAGCCTGGAGCATCAAGCACCAGCTAAGCCAGCAAGGGAAAGAACACGATGACTGCGGAGAAGACGCATGGGAGCTATGCTTCACCGAAAAATGTGAAAGACATGTGGCAGAACACCAGGCTCAGGGCCTTGGTTGTTCAAAAAACTAGCAGTGCTCTTCAAATCTGGAGTCGGAAGAGCAGGCAAGACAACACTCCAGAGAGAAGAGGTCGAGCAGAGCCTTGACGTGACAGCCTGCAGTCCGCATTTTCGCATCAGGATGAGAGTCAACAGGCATCTGACAAACACCATGATCAACTCTGGAGCTACTGGCAACTTCATGTCAGAAAGTTTTGCCAGGAAGCACAAGATCCCGACTCAGGAAAAGAGGAATCCATACCAACTAACAGTAGTGGACAGGACACCACTCTCCAACAACCAAGGACAAGTGACGAAGGAGACCAAGAACCTACGACTGTGTGTCGACAGTACGACAATCAGATCAGAAGAATTCAACTTGGTCCAGATACCACATGAAGTCATATTGGGTCTTCTGTGGTTGGAAAGTCAAAACCCAAGGATTGACTAGAAAAGAAGGCACCTAGTCTTTCTGAAGAGGAGTCTGGCAACTCGAGCAGAGCCAGAGAAAGTGAGAATCAAAGAGATCTTATATACAGGGTGGAAAAAGCACCACCAGCGAGGGCGAGCCTATGTGGCTTGGATGAAGCCCTGAAACCATCAACTTTGCACCACGCATGACGCCGTGGGCGAGACTCAGGCACCGCAGTTGCCAAGTGAGTATAAAGACTACCAGGAGATGTTTGGTGAGGAAGTGGTCATGACGCTACCAGAACACCAAGAGTGGGATCACGAAATTCTGCTGGAAGACAGAAAGAAACCCACACACAGCCCTATTTACGCTCTATCAGCAAAGGAGCTTGAGGCCTTAAGAGATTACCTGGACGAGAACCTAGCGAAAGGGTTCATAAGACCTTCAACATCACCGGCCGGATACCTGATATTGTTTGTGCCAAAGAAGGACAGTAAATTACGACTGTGCGTCGACTACCGGCAGCTTAATGTGATCACGATTAAGAATCGCTACCCACTACCGTTAATATCGGAAATCCAGGACTGAATCCAAGAAGCCAAGTGGTTTACCAAGTTCGACATCTGAGGCACTTTCAACCTGGTTAGGATGAAAGATGGCGAAGAATGGAAGACAGCCTTTCGTACAAGGTACGGGCATTACAAGTATACTGTTATGCCATTCGGCCTTACGAATGCACTGGCGATGTTCCAATCACTTATTAACGCCATCCTCCGACAATACCTAGATATATTTGTTACCGCTTATATCAACGATGTCTTGGTTTACACCAATGGAACCCTGGAGGAGCACAGACAGCATGTCAAGAAGATCCTACATGCGCTCCAAGAAGCAGGAATAAGGTTACGCTTTGATAAGAGTGTCTTCCACGTGAAAGAAGTGGAATATTTGAGATTGATCCTGATGACGGAAGGAATCCGCATGGATGATACAAAGATCACGGCAGTACAAGACTGGCCAACACCCAAAAACCTCAAAGAAGTCCAATCCTTCCTGGGATTTGCGAACTTCTACTGACAATTCATCAAGGAGTACTCGAGGACAGCAGCACTCTTGACTGAACTAACAAAGAAGGAAGAAACCTTCACATGGGGGAACAGCCAAGAGAGAGCGTTCCAGGAGCTGAAAGAGAAGTTCACCTCCGCACCCATACTGGCATCATTCAATCCCGGACAGCGGATCATCATAGAGACAGATGCCTTGGACCAAGCACTTGGATCTTGCTTGTGTCAACCAGACGCTGAAAACTGCCTACACCCTGTCGCATACTGATCGAGAAAGTTCTCTGGCCCAGAACTCAGGTACGATGTTCACGACAAGGAGTTGTTAGCGATTGTCAACATATTCCAGGAATGGAGACCTTACCTGGAAGGAGTAAAGTACACAGTGGACATGTACTCAGACCACAAGAATTTGGCTTACTTCACGACGACGAAGAAGCTAAACAGATGACAAGTCTGATGGGTGGAGCTTTTAGCTTCATACAACTTCCAGATCTTCTATCGAAAAGGATCAGAAAACGCACAAGCGGACGCGCTTAGCAGGCGGCCTGATATGACGACAGACGACACGACAGAAGAGCGCTCAATCCTGGTGACAAAAGGACAAACTCTGGTCTATGCTCAACCTCAGTTAGCGAGAACTGAAGAAATGGGTGCACTCCTGACCCTAGGCCACAACGTTGCGGCCACGAACAAGGAAGAAGTGCCAGAGAGCACACAAGAGGACGTGATTTGACAACATCATGATGGACCTCTACACAGACATCCTGGGCAAGACAAGACCCTGGAAAAGATCTGGAGATGTTACCACTTCAACAGAATAAAGCGGAAAGTGACAGAATTTATTCGCAACTGCGAAGAGTGTGCGAAAAACAAACTGTCACGCCACAAACCCTATGGGGAGAGTCAACAAATAGACCTCCCAGAAGTGGCTTGGGATACCATCACAATGGATTTTGTGGTGAAGCTGCTGAGGTCAGAGGACCCGGTAACAAAGGTGAAATATGACAGTATCTTGGTGGTTGTTGACAAACTCACCAAATACACTCACCTGATCCTGTGGCGAGAGACAGGAACAGCAAGCGAACTCGCCAATGTTCTGCTCAAAGAATTGGTTAGCCAGTGAGGGCTACCCACGAAGATTATCTCAGATCAAGACAAACTCTTCACCTCGAAATTCTGGAACACGTGGACAAGACAGCTAGGGATAGACACAAGGATGTCTACTGCCTACCATCCACAAACAGACAGACAAACTGAGAGAACAAACCAGACAATGGAACAGTACCTACGCCACTACATCAACCACCGACAGGATGATTGGGTAGAACTGCTACCAATAGCTCAGTTTGTGTACAACGATCAGCAACACAGCGTGACAGGCATGACACTGTTCTTTGTGAACTACAGCAGAAACCCCCACTGGGAAGTGATGGTGGCTGGAAGTGGCACTTCAACAAACATCGAAAAACTCACTGCTATGCATGAGGAAATGAAGACTGCAATTGAATCCGCACAAAAAACAACAAACCACCACCTAAACAGCAAAAGGTTGAAGGGACCAACCCTGGAGAGGGGGGATAAGGTCTATTTGTCAACAAAAAACCTGCGCTTGAAGCAACCAAGCAAAAAGCTGGATCATGTACGAATCAGACTGTTTGAGATTGAGAAGCGCACTGGAGAAGTCAACTACCGACTGAGACTGCTAAAAAAGGCACAGATACACCGAGTATTCCATGTCTCGCTGCTTGAGCCAGCACCCAGCGACGCAGCAATCAAAACAGAATAGCACTTCAAGGACGACGAAGAAGAGTACAATGTTGAAAGGATCCTAGACAGCCGGAGAAGTGGACAGAAAATCAAATACCTGGTCAAGTGGTTAGGGTATGACAATGAGGAGAACTCGTGGGAACCCACCGAGAACTTCAGCCCTGCGACAAACAAGAAACTGCGGAGTTTCCACCGACAAAACCCGCAGAAGCCAGGATCGATGGAGACAAAGGCTCGAGGGAAGCCAAAGCCTCTGAAGAGAAGAAGTCCTCCAAAGACAGTGGGGACTCCACACACGTAGCCTCCTGCTCGAGATCCTCCTGATCCTTGATCACAGCAAGCTCACGCTTGATGGCCTCACCCTCCTTCTTGGACAACACACTCAACTGATGATGGAGACGAAGTTTGCGAGGAAGGAGAACAGACTCCTGCTCCTCGATCTCCTTCAGTTGAGCCTTGAGCTGAGTGTGCTCAAGCTCCATCTTCTCCCACTCCGACTCCGCAAGATGGAGATCGCAACAGCGACCCTTCTCAAGGCACCGACTGCAAAATGTGGACTCTGAACTGACGACACACTTGGCACGGTCACGACGACATGCGCTGCATGAAACTTTGGATACCTTGCCCATCTTGCCAACACAAGAACTGAGGACTCCACGATGATTAACACAAGATGTCCGGGTCATGGTAAGAGAAGCGAGAGGATCTGGGGACAGAACCTTTGGAGGGAGGGGATGGTGTTAAGGCCCAGGCCGGAACGGCTGAGCCGACTGAAGCGAGTGTACAGAGGTACACAGAACAATATTCACCCGACCCGGTGGACAAGGTGGACGATGTGTAACCAGCTCGTCCAGCTTGCCCACGGTGGACGAGGTGGACAATGTGTAACCAGCTTGTCCAGCTTGTCCACACAGAAAGCTGATACCCCTTGGGAGGACCCCCCCCCCTCAGGCTCCTGTATATAAGAACCCAGATAGCCGGAGAGAATAGCTCTCCAGACTGAACGCACACTACAAGCGACAATAGCAAGAGAGTTACCCCACTTGCTATTCATCTATTGAGTCCCTGCCCTCCTTGGTCGAAGACAGGACCACCCACATTCTGTGTGAACGTGGACTGGCCTTTAACAAAGCTGGTGAGAGTTTCCCACTACATGGCACCCATGACCCGGAACTAGTGGTGTCAGGCCTGGAGAACCTGACTAAACTAGTCGTCAGTTCAAATCTGACCCACCCCACATTCTGCCACAAAAACCCCCGAGATTCATAGAACTTGTCTAAGATGTACTCCTCGCAAGATGTATGAAAACCCCCAAGAAATAGCTCACCCAATATCTGTCAAGATCCACAAAACCCTTATTACTGTGGTTTTCCTATTTCCCCTACAGGGTTTGGGGTTTTCCCACAGTACGTACACTACAAACCACGGAGTGTACAGTAAATACGTGAGGTCCCCGAGTCAAGTCTACCAGAGACAAAAATCCTTCAAGAAGTTCTGCATGGCTTAACAGCCAAATCAGTGTAAGAATCAAATCAAAATCAAAATCAAATTCAAGGAGACCCACACAGCAGAACAGTTGGGACACCTCTTACTGGACAGATTGGTCAGAGACCACGGAGTTCCAATCATGATCATTACAGACAGAGACAAACTCTTCACGTCCAACTACTGGAAGATAATCAGTGCAGCTATGGGAACAAAACCCAAAATGTCTACAGTCTATCACCCACAAACTGACAGCCAGACAGAGTGAGCAAACCAAGTCCTGGAGACTTATTTGTGGTATTACATCAACCAGACCCACAGCAATTAGGTACAGTTATTACTGGTGGCACAGCTGGCAATCAACCAGCACAGATCAGACTCAACAAAGGAATCACTATTCTTTACCAATTTTGGATAACACACAAATATCAGAATACCAAGCAGAGCTTTACCAAACACGGAGAAAGCACTCCAACATGACAAGCTCCTACGACAAACACACACGATGATAAGGCATTACCTTCAAGAGACCTCAGAAAAGATGTAACACCAAATAGACAAAAAATCAAAAATAGTATCTTAGCTGAAGAAGGGGAATAAAGTCTACCTCCTCACAAAAAATTGGAAAGTCAAGAAACCAAGAACAAAGAAACTGGACTATGTCAAGGTCAGACTATTTTCAGTTGAAGAAAGAACTGGACCAGTCAACGTCAGACTGCGACTACCGAGAGACGTTTGGGTACACCCAAACTTTCACATCTCAATGATCAAATTAGCTGACCAGAGCACACCCTTGCAGGAAACATTTCATTACCAACCAGAGGAAGAACAGGAATTCAAGGTCAAACAGATTCTGAAGAGAAAAGGTCAGTGATACCTTGTCAAGTGGAAAAACTACCCAGGCTCGGAAAATACCTGGGAACCACTCAGGAACCTCGCGAACTGCTAGCTCCTCCTGCAGTAGTTCCGGCAGAAGCAGGACTGAACAGCTTGGCCTGCAGCGCGGACACGTCAATGACTGTTGCTGACAAGTCTTCACCATCCACCTCCATTTCAGTAACAAGGCACTGGAGCTTCTTCTTTGCTTGACCCTTAGCACCTTCAAGAACCTTTCACTTTCGGGACACACAAGCCTGCAGCTTGGCAAGCTGCTCAACAAGAGCATCCTGCTTGGCCTCATCAACAGCCAAATCCTCGCAAAGGTTATCTTGGGTCATGTTCAGCAACTCCCAAGAAAGCAACACACAGGACTTCCCACAACAAGTGCATTCAGCACACTTCAACTTATTGTTGTTGTCAGACATTCAGAAGTAGGGCTTGTGGTTCAAAACACAGAAGTCACATGGAGCAAGTGACACAAAGTTATGATCACAGATCTGGGCTGCCAGTTGTTTTTGGTAAGCAGAGGCACGTGATTTTGCAGACATACTCAAGAATTCATCAGGACGATGAATGAAGGAGAGGAGGGTAGTGTTACAACCCATAGGATGGGAGCCACTTATTTATAGGCAATCAGGCCACAGGCCAGGCAAGAGGACACCATGGAAGTCAAGTGACCAACCAACAAGGGGTCACGTGACTGTCGAGACACACGGGAGTCTCGACGCAGGATGCATGAAGTATTAAGACAATCTCACCAGTCTTGACGCAGGATGCATGAAGCATCAAGACAATCTCACCAGTCTCGACACAGGATACATGAAACATCAAGACAATCTCACCAGTCTTGACGTAGGGTGCATAACATAGTGGGACTGTCAAGACAATCTCACCTGTCTTGACATCGAGACTGTCAAGACAATCTCAATTATCTCGACAGGCCAGCACTATATAGTCTGACGATAGTTCCCCTATAGAACAATCATCTTCAACTTATGTTATGATCCAGACAACTAGATCTACTTCAATACAATCCTTTTGTACGAAGCCATTGATCAGGTGTCACCACCACCACGTTCCACCAAACCCCTTCGCACTCCTTGACACTCCTCTCCTGCGAGAACCAACCTGCCTTCCGCATCTTGCCCTTAATCCTATACTCAGTTAGGACAGCACGGTACAGACCGCAACATGTTTGTCCAATCAATGTGTGGCCTGTGCTTCTGGAGCCATGGCATCCCCAGAATCACATTATAGTGAAGACCAGAAGACACAAAGAGAGAGACTTCTTCCTGGTGCACGCCATGTGCCGTGGTCATGATTGTCTTGGCGAGATGCGTGGTTTGTGACGTCTTGCTATCGAACGATCGCAATGTGCGTGGGTAGGGGAGAGGTTCTTGGTGAAGAGATTACGCAAAGGAAGCACCAATGCAGCCAAATGCTGAACAGCCAGAGTCAATAAGAGTATTGTACTTGAATTTCCCATCTAGGATACAAGGAAGAAACAAGCACTTACTGTCCAATTGCTGGTCTGGAGACAGATAGCCAACATGGAGATCCTTTTCATGTCCTTGGGTGCGACGATAACCAAGGACTACTTGTTTTCCGACTCTGGAGTAGTCTCAACAGTGGCAGACTTGGTGGTGGTTGTGGTGGTGGCAATAACAGGCATACTTTTCACTGGACAGAAGGTTGAGACGTGACCTTGGTTCCTACAGTAGAAGCAGAGGTCTTTGCTTCGGCGACGTTCTCGCTCTTCTGGCGTCAGCTTAGAGTGGCTGAGATCCATGGTAGGACTTGGTGGCTGTGGCGTGAAGGCTGGCTTGATGAACCCTGGACGCAGAACTGAAGCTCCTGACCGTGGAACTGAGGCTTGGGTGGGAGGTGCTTGACGTGGACGGCGAGAGTTGGCAGAAGTGGCACGCAACTGGTTGTCCTGCAGCTGGCATTCCTCAACAAGCTTCTGATAGCTGATGTCCTTGAGGTTGATGCTGAAAAGCTGCTTGGCAAGCTCTTCGGAGACAGCGCATCGAAGATGGCACTTCAAGGCCTTGTCGTTGAAGCCTGTGCGTGGAGTATACTGATTGAACTCTGTGAAGAACTCGGCAAAGGAACGGTTGGCCTGACGCAAGGCAATAAGCTTTCTCTGAGCTAGGAACTCTGGGTCTGGGTCGGAGAAGGCGTTCCGGAGATCTTGGACGATGTCGTGCCAGTCAATGTACTGGCCAGCCGTGATCCTAGCTGAGATGTAGGACTGCGCAGTGCCAGTCGTGCGTGAAAAGACGTACGCAATCCGCAATGTTTCCGTGGGGTACCGGTCAGTGTTGAGTGTCATCTTGAGTGACAGTGACATGATGAAGCTCTCAAGCTTGTCATGCGTGATTTCTGTGTTTCCGCCATCGCCACTGAAGATCTCTGGGTCAGCAGTACGTTCAGACTTGGACTTGGGAGTGGTGTTGGTAACTTGAATTCGCATGAACTCTGCAAACATGTTGTGAAGGAACTTGTCATTTCCAGCAACTGGCATGGCTTGGTCTGGTTGTTGAGACATGACAAGGACGTGAACGTGGCTTGGTGAAGTGTGTTATGGTTGGGTAAGTCTTTCGTAGTGTGACGAGGCAATGGCAGAGCAGAACTCAAGCCTAACTGATTCGGTAACCTTGACCTGACTTGGCTTGAGACTTGAGACTTGGATTGATGTACAAGACGAAAGACAAGGAAGGAAAAGAGAAAAGAAGAAGAGAAGAAGAGAAGAAGCTGGGGGAGCAGGAGAAGTTCTTATAGGCAGGGGATACGGCGGAGCAAGCAGGCAACAGTGCAGATGGAACTTCCCGGTAAGGTGCGTGATTTGTGCCAGATATGCAACTGGGCCAGAACCGTGACAGATCAGAGGTCTTGCTAGCTTTTGATTTTCCCCACTTTGCAAGCTTGCAGAATTTTGAAGAACTAGCTAGTTCATGAACTTGTTTCCTGAAAGTGTTCTGTTTGCCTTCTCTGACTGCTTTCTTCTTGAGCTTGGTTGCTTGCTCTAGCTCTTCTTGGCTTGCCTGTCCTCTGAGCACTTGTCTTTTTATTCTTCTTTCCTGCTTAACTTTGGTTTGGATCTCTTGGTTCCACCAGGGGACTGAGTGGCTAGATTGCTTCTGGAGTTCTGTACATCTGTCTGCTATTCCTTGGAGAAAGTGGTTAAGATATTCCAAGTACTCATCCACTTCATATTTATCTTGAAGGTGGAAGGGCAGCTGCAAATTATTACACTCTTGTCTTGCCAGGTTTGTGTCCAGTGTTTTCCAGTTCCTTTCTGGCTTCCAGGTTTTTCTTGGTGAGTCCAGGTCCAGGCTAGTTAGCACAGGTCTGTGGTCAGACCCATAAAAGAAGTGCAAAGCAATTTTAGAAAAGATAAGAGAGTTAGAAAGAGAAGAAGATATAAAGAAGAGATCAATATGTGAACAGGGTTTGTGGGAAAGAGATCTAGCCCTTGTGGGTGTAAAGGGTGCAATAGCTAACTCCAGATTTGAGTTCTTCATCAGGGTTTGGAACTTGTGTGCAGTGTCAGAGTAAAGTCTTTTTTTCTTTGACCAGTCAGAGTGGTGAAGATTTGAGTCTGTGAGAAGAATATGCTGCCCTTTTGCTTGTAAAGCATTTTGGAGTAGACAGAGAAGAGCTTCTGATGCTTCTGAGTAGTTCTCTTGACTTGAGGGAGTGAAGTATAGATTATGCACCCACAGAGAAGTAGAGGTGTTTTCCAGGTGGATTTCAAGTGAAATTAAGTCTTTGCTCCAGAAAGTAGGGTGAAGAGATGATAGTTTCAGGTTTTTGTTAATAAGAAAAAGAGTTCTACCAATCTCTGGGGAATATAAAGGAAGAAAAGAAGAAAAAACAGTTGAGGTGCTGGTTTGAAGGTGAGGATTCTTCCAGGGTTCTTGAAGTGCAATAATGTCTACTTCTTGGAGAGTTGGGGTTGCTAGAAGTAGCTCTTGAACTGATTGGCTTTTCTGTAGTATAATACTTGAGATTTTAGAAGTCTACTGATTTTTATAGCGTTGCTGAGAAACTACCACAGCTGCTAGATCAAAAACAGACCCTCGACAACGAACACTTCAAACACCTATAACTTTGTAGAACAATGACCAAATAGTAATTATTATTTGCCCATCTGATTCTAGACCACTTCATCTATCGGATAGTAGCTTGTCATGTTATTCGGAGCATTGTGGTGTTGGTGGATCATGGTTGCAATTGCAACACCTGCCATCGTGGCTTTGCCTCGCGTCACTTTGGCTTCCTTTGCCCAAGCACGCTCTTCTGCCACCATAGCCTTTGCTGCCTGCTTGGCTACCTGCTCTGCTTTCTTTGCCTGAGCATGCTCTTCCTTTGCCACAGCTATAGCAGCTTGCTTTGCTACCTTCTGCTTCCAGAAAGAGTATTCTGGGTGACGTTCCAGAAACCTATGGACCCATAGAGCACCAATGGTAGGTGGGGGGGTAATCTCCAGTATAGCTCTGAGAAAGGATCACATTGGCAGCGTTGTGAAGCATTGGTGGTCTTGCACATATTCCTAGCTTGTTGAGTCTATCAATGTACCAACAGACAGCAAGCTCTTCAATGACAGAGAGCTTCCTGTTGACAGGAATGATGTCGTGGCAAGAGGGGGTGCCATTGAGGCGGTTTTGGAGTTGATGTCAGGAGACGTTGAATTCTTCGGCCACTTTTCGGACTGTGAACTTCTCACGTGTTGGGATGCTATCTATAGTATTCTGGATTCAAGTCCCAGTCTCAGTGGATAATTCGGCTATGATGTGGAGAAGTTATGGCGGTTTGAAGATTGTGGACTCGATCACGACAAAAACGTCGCGCCCCGGTGATAGACACCTTTACGAAGTAAAGGTGTCCCGACCGAAGCTTGTGAAGAGAGCGAGAGTACCTCCTCGGCACGGGTACGTTGATTCGCTGGCGTGGCGGGGCACGAGAAGTTCTGTATCTCCCTGTCCCAAATAGTCTCTGCTAGGAATGATCTTACAAATGCCATAGAGATGTGCGGGAGACTGGCTCTATGATTAGAGGCACGAGGACTGAGGGCTTCAGCCCTAACACCGCATGATCGTGACGGCCTCGTCTCTGCTGCATTGTCGCAGACACTGACTTCCTGTTCTCCTAAAGACGGGAGACTACGTGGCACAGCCATCCTCAATCAATACTTCTGAGCATCACCGTCCATGGTTTGCTCACATAGGGTCTACTGGTAATCTGATTGCTCTATATCCCTAACATCCTTCTCTTGCTTCGCTGGCGTCACCGATTGTACGTACCGTAAATTATTTGATCTCCGGCAGAAGATTTGTAATTATCCATTTTGTCGTCGGAATAGAATTTCCACTCTGTAGTACTTGGACCAGTAAGTGATGGCATCATCGCCCCCGAAAATGAGTTGATCACGACGTGCACGGCTGACGATTGAATAATTCACCAGTAAATCAATCATTCAATAGCTGGACTGAAGTGGAGCTGCAGCAGTACGGTAGTGATCTTCAAGGTCGTCATTGTTCTTTACTGCTCAGCTCATGTCTTCTCGAGACTCGCTGGCCGAGAAGATGGCCAATCGACTCCCAAGAGCCGTGGCGCAACCGGACCTGGACAGCCATGAGTTGCCCCCGTCGCCGGCCGACTCGAGCCCGCGTGGTGGCGGCCGTCGGTATGCCTTGGCGACAGAGCTCGTCTGCACCGAAGGAGGAGATCAGTACAACGCCAGCAGCGTACCGATCTATCTGGTGTGATGCCGAGACTGCCAAAGGGACGATCCCTTGTTCTGAAGGTTGAAGCTGATCGTTGTTCGTCTGGTCTAGTCCGCAACGTTCAGGCAAAGCTCCAGTAGCGGCGGTGGCGAGTATGACTACACTCGTTCGGGCAACCCAACGCGGACGCATCTGGAGCGGCATCTGGCGAAGATCATGGGCGCCAGTCGAGCGCTGGCCGTCGCGTCCGGCATGGCCGCGCTGGACACGATCACCCGGCTGCTGCGTCACGGCGACGAAGTCATCACGGGCGATGACCTGTATGGCGGGACCAACCGGCTGCTGAAACACTTGTCGACGAACCAAGGCATCGTTGTCCACCACGTCGACACCACCGTCCCAGAGCTCGTCGGGAAGCTGGTCAACGAAAAGACGGCCATGGTGCTGCTGGAAACGCCGACGAATCCGCTGCTGAAGATTGTTGACATACCAACCATCGCGACGCTGACGCACGACACGAATCCGAAGGTGTTGGTGATCGTTGACAACACCATGCTGTCGCCACTGCTGCTCAATCCACTTGATCTGGGCGCCGACATCGTGTACGAAAGTGGCACCAAGTATCTGTCAGGCCACCACGACCTCCTGGCTGGCGTTCTCGCCGTCAACGACACTTCGCTTGGCGAGAAACTGTACTTCAATATCAATGCATCCGGCTGTGGTCTGTCCCCCTTCGACTCGTGGTCATTGATGCGCGGGATCAAGACACTCGGCGTACGGATGGAGAAGCAACAGGCGAACGCGCTCAGGATCGCCACCTTTCTCGAGTCGCACGGCTTCCGCGTTCGGTACCCGGGGCTGAAGTCACACCCGCAGCACCGCTTGCATCAGAGCATGTCTCGTGGGGCGGGGGCGGTGCTGTCGTTCGAGACGGGCGATGTCAGTATCAGCGAGCGCATCGTCGAGGCGGCCCGTCTGTGGACCATCTCCGTCAGCTTTGGCTGCGTCAACAGTCTCATCAGCCTGCCATGTCGGATGAGCCATGCCAGCATCGACTCGGCCACGCGCAGGGAACGGGCCCTGCCCGAAGATATCATCCGGCTCTGTGTCGGGATTGAGGATGCTGACGACCTGATCGATGACTTGACCCGAGCGGTGAGATATTTCCTCTTCTCTTTGGAGTCCCAGTGAATCACTCTCACCGGTAGCATTTCATCGCTAAGTTCTAGCGGTCCAGCTCGTCCAAGCCGGCGCCGTGACAGTCACGGTGGACAACTTCTACGCCAAGAACAGCCCTGTCAACATCCACCTTGACCAACCCAACGACGAGTCGCAAGACCGATCGCCATCGCCTTCCTCCTTGTCCCCACCCTCTCCATAAACCCTCGGCGCCCGTCTCTGTTACGACGTAGACTCTCTATCCTCTGACGCACACCATTTCCCACTCCGGACCGCTTCACATTCAGCCTTCACCTTCCCACTACCACTCATCGCCATCGAATCTCCTGTTGGGGCGCATCTAGCCATGCGGCTAGTTCTGTCTTCCAGGATCACGACGAAGACGATCAGAACAAGCATGTCGATAGACTAAAAGCTGGCTGTAGATCCACACGTTGACCACCATATGCTATTCCCATCCAACGCCTTATCCATCACCAAGAAGCCCACTTCGTACCAGGTGTCAAGGGCCTATCTCCCTATGTTTCCTACTTCTCGTTCAGTGTAATACTGTCTAAACTAGACCCCTTCAAGTATCATCATCTACGCACCACTCCGCCAGCCCTCATGCCTCAACACCAACATCCCACATCAACACTAGCAGCCCACTCGTCCCAGCTCCAGTACGATCCCAACACCCGAAAGGGGAAGAGATACATCTGCAAGCCATACTTTATCCATGGTCCACAATACAGTACCGTACTTGGGACGTGGTCGTCGTAGTGCACGCTCAAACTACATTATTTGCCGGCTTCTAGAGGACGAGGAAAATGACGACGACGAGGAGGATGACGACGAAGGGGATGAGGAGGGTATGGGGAGGGTATGGGGAGGGCATGGGGAGCAAGAGGAGGGAGTGAATCCAGCAAGCGCTGGCATTTTCACGCAGTGAGAATTAACAACTCCTTGTGAGTGTATAGTGGCTGTGACATGCTAGTTGGACAGATGGATGGGCAGGCACGGTAGATATGCAACGGTGTTGGAGTGAATTGCTCCGCGGACGGAGACATGAATGTCTATGGTATGTCATCTGATTACATCTATCTATGCCTGCTATTTGTGCTGGCTCTATCTGGGTGGGGGATATATGTATATATAGAGAGAGAGAGAGTCCGAAGATATCGTGATCAAGCCCAGGAACACAAACAGTGTTCGAGTGACGTTCAGCCAACGAGAAGGACTGAATCACTCTCGCATAAATGTGCGGTAGACCGGATTCAGAGTCTCTTCCTTCCACGGGTATCCAAGTCTGCGGAGGAAGAGCTCGAGCTCGTCGCGTTGCTTGGCGGGACACTGGATGCCCGCGAGCACGTGTGCGATGTCGCCGCCGTGGTCGCGGTAGTGGAAGAGCGAGATGTTGAAGCCTGGCGTGAGCGTCGTCAGGAACTTGGCCAGCGCGCCCGGTCGTTCGGGGAACTCGAACATGTACAGCCGCTCGTCCGCCACGGCGCTGCGGCCGCCGACGAGGTACCGGATGTGCGACTTGGCGAGCTCGTTCTCGCTGACGTCCTCGACGCTCATGCCACGCTCCTGCATGCGGCCGAGCAAGGCCGTCGTCTCGCGCGCCCGCTCCGTCGCTCGCAGCGAGATGCCCATCAGGATGTTGGCGCAGTCGTCGCGCGCGTACCGGTAGCTGAACTCCGTCACCGAGTGCGGCAGCACGCTCTTGACGAGCTCGGCGAAGGCGCCCGGCTTCTCGGGAACGCGTACGCTGAGCAGCGCTTCTCTCTGCTCGCCCAGGGCAGCTCGCTCGGCCACGAAACGCAGCCGATCGAAGTTCATGTTCGCCCCAGACGCAACGGCCACGAGCTCCCGGTTCGGGTTCGACGACGGGTGCGCCGAGACGTATTTCTTCAGCCCCGCGAGAGCCAAGGCGCCGGCCGGCTCGAGAATGGATCGCGTGTCTTCGAAGACATCTTTGATGGCGGCACATAGCTCATCGGTGGACACCTGGATGATCTCGTCGACCACCTCTCTGCAGAGCCGGAAGGTCTCCTGGCCGACGCTTTTCACCGCTGCACCGTCTGCAAAGAGGCCTACCTCGTCCAGCACGGTGCGCTCACCCAGCTTCAAGCTCTGGGCCATGGCGTTGGCATCATGCGTCTCCACGCCGATGATCTTGACGTGGGGAGCCATGCGCTTGAGGTATACACCGACGCCGGCAATGAGCCCTCCTCCTCCAACACAGCAGAATATGGCTTCCAAGTCTCCGAGGGACGTCTGCTCCACCAACTCCTTGCCAACGGTTCCTTGCCCAGCTATTATGTAGGGATCGTCAAATGGAGGGATGCTGGTCAAATCGTGCAGCTTTCCAAGGCGGTAAGCTTCTTCTTTGGCCGCATCAAAGTCTGGGCCGTGAAGCACGACAGCGCCGCCCATTCTCGCGACATTCCGGTGCTTGATGCTGGGTGTGCCCTCTGGCATGACAATGGTCGCGGGGATCTTCAGCTTTTGAGCCGAGTACACCACTCCTTGCGCATGATTCCCTGCGTCTCTAGTAAGTTGTCTGTAGAAACTGTTCAGTCGAAGAAGGTCTTTTCACCAGCAGAACAGGCAATGACACCCTTCCATCGGCTATCCGGATCCAGATGTGCCATCTTATTGTAAGCCCCTCTCAGCTTGAAACTAAAGTTTGGAAGCAAGTCTTCTCTCTTGAGAAGGATCTTGCATTCATAGCGGTTGCTCAGATTGGCAGCATGGGTCAGGTCAGTCTTTTCTATGATCTCGTAAACTCGTGATGTCGAGATCATACGAATATACTGGGAATCAGTTAGATTGACGCCACACCACCCGAAGAGCATACGGATATCGTACATCTGGATACCCAGTTGGCAGAAGATATTCTTTGGGCAAGAGTGAAACGGCCAGTGAGCGACTGCTCTTGGATGGTGGTGAAGGGTTTGCAGAATATTCGGTCAACGACAGGCTTTGGAGGGAGGGCGTCTTCGGCTCTGAAGAGCTATTTGGAAGATGTGTTGTGGCCATGATTCAGGAACCACCTTTCTTGCCGAGGAGAAAATATACAGATGTGAATTGATGGTGTTGTGGGGCACGCCCAAAGTACCTTCCGTACGTACGAGAACATCTTGCTCCTAACTCACTTTTCCCCTTTCCATACTACTTTTGACGCTGACTAACAGCGACGAGCCGTCTGCTACGTATCTACGTAGAGTGAGCGGGGCTGATAGATATGCAGGCATCAAAAGTCTTAGGATGGAACGGTGGACGTTCAGCATGCAGGGAATCTGTGATGGCCTAAGATGTCGCAATGGCTGTTCGGATTTCATGCCGCAAGTGTACATTATGTGGAGTCTGGAAACTCGATGACTAATTTGTATAGAGGCCTGATCCCTCATGACTATCGTAACTATGTGTCAGCCGGAGGAGTGAGAAGACCAGTCCTCGCTCACTGCTAGAGCCAAGTTCACGTGAGAGAAGAGAATTCTCACTGTATATTGGTGTCAACCAGGGACTCGACAGGGAGTCGATAGCCCGAGGATTTGCAGGGGTTCAGAGATCAGCCTCCCCCTGAGTGACGGCTAAATTGTTTGTCTGCACGTGACGGTGTGCAGAGTTTTCTCCTTGGTCGTCGCTCCTAGATTCTTAGTTAGAGAGAGATCAATCAAGACACTCATTCCCCGGCCGGCCGCCGGTTCACACTATGAAGTGCTCGTGCGAGCGGTCGCACCGGAAAGTCACCGAATGTCAGCAGTATACCAGTGGCACGAGTGGGCCAAGGCCTAGGAGTGCGCTCATTGCTATAGATATGTTCGACATCATATGCACCTCGTAGGCTGGTAGCACTGAGAGGAGGGAGAACAGGAGCACCTAATGTCCATCAATTTCAAGAGCGTGTAGGCTCTTTGTGAGATGGTATCAGCTTGGCCCATAGACCCTCTTTTGGCATATCATGACGAGGAATTGCTCGAAACAGGACGAGGCCTCGCTAGCTCACGTATCTGACGCTTCACAGAAGTGACGAAGCCACTGCCTTCATAGGCCATCTGTGTGTAAGTCATGGCCACGCTTGCACCAGCCTCCCGCACTCGCACAACATCTTCACCGCAAGATATCCCACCACTGGCAAAGATGGGTTTGGGGGTCCTGGCTTGACTTCCTGTATCCTCTGCCCCTAATGGCATATCAAGGGCCTGTCTGTACTTTCTCACAAGCTCAGGTGCCCCTTCAAACAAGAAAGGACCAGAGTAGCCACTCTGTTCTCGGAGAACAGCTGCCTCCTGCAGTGATGCCGACGTGGGTGGCGGTCGTCGCTTAAATGTGTTTGCGGCAATGATACCATCAACACCAGACTGCCAGACAGCTTCGCATATCCCTCGGATGTTGTCCCCTGCAGTCTCGTCAGGGCTGACCTTAACCATCACCGCTGGCTTTGTCTGTCGTGGATTGTTCCTGGTGGCTTGAACAGCACCAGTCAAGATTACTCTCAGAGGTTCTGTCTTCTGTAGGGACTTCAACCCTGGTATGTCGGGACTTGAGACGTTGATCAAAATGATAGCTGCATAGTCTGCAAGATGCTGGACACACTCAACATAATTTCACTTTACTGGCTTGGCATCATGTTCTGGTGTGTTCTTGCTCTTGGCAATCAGCACGGCGAGCAGCTGACCAGGGCTCAGCGATCCTGCAGGTACCCCAGCATAGCTGTCCAGCACCAGCCTCTGTGCCTTTCGTCAATTCCAAGGCCCTGGGCCTGAGCGAAACTTCGTACCCGGTGCCGCAGCTGCCTTGCAATATGTGCAGCCTCCTTGGAGTTGAGCCCATATGAATTGATCAGGGCTTGTTGGGATGGTATTCTCTAGACTCTTGGTTTAGGATTGCCTTCCTGGAGCAACGATGTGACTCCACCAATCTCGACGACTGCCGGCCCCAGAGCGAAAAGGAGTGAGACGATTCGGCATCCTTATCCAGTCCAGCGGATACGTACAGCCAAGAGTTTTCTCAGAAGATGACCAAAGACTTCCACGTCATCTTCCTCGGGTCTATCTTGACCACCGCGTTCTCTAGGATGTAACCCAAAGTCATAGAGAGCTTTGAGAATTGTTACCCCAGCTTTGTGAGCCTCCCCTGCATCCGAGTATATGACTCTCGGGAGTGGGGCAACAAGTCACCGGTGGAATCATGCTCGTGTGTCCGTGACGTACAAGTAGCCAAAAACAAGAGGGACCACGGTTGAGATGCCGATAGCTAGCTCCCGCCCGTGAACGCCTGACTGAAATATTAAATCTTCAGTGTTAAGATTTCGTTGAGCTATCCGCGTGGAGAGCTTCTTCCTCGACAGAACAGTAGCCGCAGCGTTCAAGGCCTGGTAAGATGCCGCCATCGGTCTAGTGCAGGCTAGGCCGGAAACACCCTGGCTGTTAAAGGAACCAAGTAGCCTCAACCGAAATCTGTAGGGCAGGTGATCATGTTGTCGCAGGCGTTTCTGGAGGTGAATATCTAGCCATTGCCTCCTGAATTGGCTATTGCGCAGTGCCCCAATGGTCAGGCGCTTTGACGCAGCCGCAGACGGCGAGGAGAGCATTGTTTCCCCCCCTAAGGACACTAGAATGAGAACCTGGAATAGGACTGCATGCGAGCTGAATCGGTAAGGATGTGATGAAGGATGCTTTCAGTGTGCTCCAATGACGGTAGACAAGTTGAAACAGCAATCGGTGACGGTGCGATGATCTTTCTGGGGTTGCGATGCTCGAGTGTACGGTAACGTACGGTAGCTCCCGATTTCCCACGTGACATCCCTTGTGACAGAAGCCTCTGCGGATACGTACGTATCGTACGTTACCTTCGTACGTCTCCTCTCATGCCGGCGTCGACAAGGCCCACGAGCATCAACTATCTTGTCTCCTCGCTGCACGTCCTCCCCGAGGGCGTCTCTCGTTGGTCTTGATACGGGCGATGCGGGCGATAGCCGTGGCGTGTTGACGTTGGACATCTTCCTTGGTCCTTTCCAGTTCTGCTTGTGTAGCAACGACTTCCCGGCCGTTTTTCGCGACATGAGTTCTTCCTGCAAACAAAGGGACCACCCCTAGATTGATGGTCAAAAGAAATTCACTTGTTGCCAACTTCAGATGGAGCTAGTCTGCATATTGGTCCGGCGACTGCAGGACGTGTCCTGGACAGTATACAGGGCACTTGAACATTGTCAATTTTTCATACCGAGGCTGGATGAAATCAAGGACCTTCCAATTAGTTACACTGGCCTTCACGTTCGACAGTATGACATGCGCTTTACTTCGACAAACTCTGTGCGTGCGGTCTCAAACCGCTGTTTCTCCACTGATTTCATTGAACCTCGCAGAATCTTGGTGGTTCGTAAGTGAGGGATGTATTCAGTACCGTATCCTTTCGCAGGCTGCCTTTTCAGTTCCAGATCGGGTTATCGATCTCTCTCGGCCGTGTCTTTGGCTCATATCTTGCTGCTTGTCTTTTTACGTGTCATGATATCCTTATCGAGAAATGAAGCATGTCTGTTCCCTTTGTCTGTGGACCCTGGGGAGATACATGGCCTGATTCCACGTCTTTGTCCGCTCCTGCTAGCCCCGTCACTGTTCGTCTCGCTGTCTCCGTAGTTCGTCGTACTCTCTTTACCGCTCACATCTATAGTCTGGCTCAAGCTAGCTTGGGGGGCTCTCGCTCCACTAGCGTTTTCCTCTGATCCAGTCTGCTTACCTTTGCTATCCCCAACAATTCCCGTCATTGTCCAAATGATTCCTACTGAGATATCGCAGCTATCCTGAGCTGCACTGAGGATCCCTGGCCTGCTCGCGTGGGACATGTTTCTTGTTCTGATCCTCTCCCTCTCCAGGACAGCCCCAGACTTTACTATTCTCCGTACTCAGGCAACGCCACTCGGAGCTTGTGCCCGGCTCCTGGGTGTATGC
Source organism: Lichina pygmaea (assembly GCA_963422465.1). Lineage (NCBI taxonomy): Eukaryota > Fungi > Ascomycota > Lichinomycetes > Lichinales > Lichinaceae > Lichina > Lichina pygmaea. Next base: position 3,336,741 of record OY730170.1, read on the forward strand.
CTGCTACTTGCCACTTCTGCACGTCTTTTACATCTGTTGGGAGAGGCAGTTACTGCCCGTGTAATGCTGCGCCTGTGACGCTTCTCACCACCAGCCCAGGTGATACGCGTGACCTTTTCTTCTCGCTTGAGCTTCAGTTGCTCTACGGTACAACTCGAATAGTGATACAGATAATAGAAGCACCAATATCAACTAAGATACTAATAAGCTTCAAGACGTTGGTCATTTAAGTGTGGACTATGGTGAGCTGTGTAGTGACAATGCAGATCTTGGGGAAGAAGTATCTTGTTTCTTCCCAACTTAGTAGGACTGATTTCTTGCATAATATACACTCCCTGATTGGATTTCCATCAGAAGTCTTAAATCACTCCTGATTCCTGCTTCCAGACTATTCAAGATCTCTCTTTATGTTGGTGATCCTCATTAAAGTACTAACGACTTCCTCTGTAGCTTTCCTAGCTTGTATACGCACCTGACTGTTGAGTGGGAGAAAACTAGGATGGGTTAGCAAATAAACACTCAGGAAGCTACTGTCATTACTGATGGCTAAGGGAGAACTACATCAGCACTTGTTCTTCAAGTGGATGCTCTGCGAGTCTATCAAAGTGTAGCGAAAGCACAACGTTGTCATTTAATGCTCGACATCTACCATCTACCGCAAAGGGATTTCCCAGTCACCATGCTGATCATGACGTTCGTCGTCGTCATCATCATCATCGTCGAGCTCGTCACTATCCCATTCGTCCTCATCGTCGTCGTGCACCAACCGCAGAAACCGGCCGAGCCCACGCCCCCTCCCGGCAACTTGAGCGTTTTCAACGTTTCGGGCGCCACCTCTCCCGGGCTCCGCTGCACCCGCGTGTGCTTGGATGTTGGGTTGCGCTGGAGCGCGCCGGGCCGGTGGCGGACGGTGGCCACCAGGTCGAGCTGGTGGCTCCGGGGCAGCCGGTGGGGGCGGCCGAACGGGCACCGGTCTCGGCGCGCGATTGACCTGTTCGGGGCCGTCCCCACCTTCAAGTTCCCAGAGTCTCTGGTAGCAACTGAAATTGGGTGTGTTGTAATGTCGGTATGGGTCCTCCTCCGGGAGCCAAGCACTGCAGAGGTAGCAGAAATGCGACCGGCAACGGAAGCAGATCATGTGGTTGCACCCCATGCTCTTCTGGCAGGGTGCGTTGCAAGTCGGGCAGCGCGAGATGTGCAGCCGCAGAAACTCGGCCGATGCTTGTTCTTCTGCACTCAGTTCGGCCGGCTTCCGAGACGACCAACAATTTACCATTTCGCCGTGCCAACCGGCGCGGCAGAGCCGGCAGAAAGCGTACGAGCAGTCCTCGCAGATGGCGACACGCTCGCTTGGAGGCGGCAACTTATCTTCAGGGTCACCCTCCTTATATTCAACGACTTCATCGTCGTCTTCGTCATCTGATCCCTCGGGTGAATTCGAGCGTCGCGAACGCGCCCATCGTGCAGGCCCTTGACACCACTTGCGGGGACAGTAGATCGTACTCTTATCCGACTCGATTTTGGCCTTGCGTTTCAAGTCGACGTATCGCTGAACCTGGTCTTGCTGCAGCGGAATGGAAGTTAGCTCGCTTGGAGAGAGCGTCCGATCGTCTTCCCTGCGCCTCTTTCTCCGCTTTCCAGCTTGCCCTTGCTCTTCTGTGACCTGTGCGTTCTCGGCCTTGCCACACTCCAGGCTAACACACTTCACGGATGCTATGTCCCCTTCTGCGATGCAGGAGCCGTAGAACTGCTGCAAGCACTCAACGCAGAAGACGTGGCCGCATCTCAAGTGGCGATGGCACTCGGATCCGTTCTTGGGTGTCAAACAGATTCCACACTCAAAATTCTCTCGTTCGAAAATTTTCCGTTCCGCCACTGTATTGTATCGCAACAGCTCCATCTCAAGTTCTGGCGAGACAGCAAGCCGGACGACTCCATCTCCATCTACCAAGCCAAACAGAGTCTCAGCTTCCCGCTGTAAGTAATCGATATAGTCATAGAGCACCGGGCCTCGACCAGCCTCGTCCCACAACTTCTGACCTTCTTTGACCAATCGTTGTATGGTTGACGGCGGCAGCCACGAAGGGGAGGTGCTGATCTGGAACGACGGACAACTCTGATCGGGATAGCCGTCTGGGAGATCAACCCGCAACAAGAGCTGCGGGAAGTGATTCAGGCGATGCGACTGAGTTTGTGTGGCTTCTTCTCTCCCGGATTTCGCATTGTGTCTGACTCTGTGCTCCTCTTCAGACTCTGGGGGTGTCGGTGGCGCAATGCCAGCAGAACAGCTAGCCCAAGAGGGGGTAGGCAAAGTCGAACAGAGAGTGAGAGCTTCGGTCGTGCAGACCGAGATGGCGAGGAAAGCGGTGAACAGATTCAGTTCGTCCCTAACGATCTCTGGAAAGATAGCCGTGATACTCGACAGCTCGATCTCTCGTTCGTCCTCAGACGAAGTCTCGTTGTTATCTGTCATGGTTGGAGGGTATGCTGTCGATACTGACCAAGGTTGGCCTGGGCATAACCGCCGTATTTAAGGCCAGTGATACGGCAAGACAAGGCGCGATAGTGAGTGATAGTGAGTGGGACTATGCCAACCCCTCCCCCTGGACAATGTGCTACGACGATGTTGGAACTTGGAAGAATCAGGCCACGTGACAGGTAGTTCCTCAACGATTATCACAAGAGTAATGAGACACAGTTACTGGATCAAGTATGTGTACTTATATGCATATTCACGAGACGTAGACTATACAGTATCAGTACTGATCAATGCGTATGTACAGTAACTCATCAGATGCCAAGGTCTAGTCTAGGCCCTTCTGGTAACGTCTCTAACGGCAGGGCATTCTAAGCCTATAAGACAGGCTTCGCCAGTATCAACTGGTGAAGCCTGTTTTTAGCTCTAACTGCCTAAAATATACATTTCATCCGCCTAACGGTCCGAATCCCCACTGGTCTCGTTTGATATTAATCGCCACCTCCAGCTCCTTTGAAATCCGCCGGAAACAACTCAGTACAGTACGTAGTCAGACAGCTAGCTCTGCTGTGTCTCATCCTCCGCATACATCTTGCTTCGCCTAGAAGAGTCGTCACAGACTCGGTAACAGAGACTCTTCACTAGCAAGCTGGACGTAAGGACGCCGGCATTTACGATCAAAGTGGTCTGCAAGGGAGTATGGGCTCCAACAATCGGTCCGGAGAGGCTCTCGAAGCCGACTCATCGACGCTGAACGACCTGGACATTAGAGACACCGGAGTTGGCGACGGGAATCTGAATCGAGGTAGCGAGGCAGCGTCGAAAGCAGAGAATCAGAAATACAAGGATGATTCAAAGACGAGAATTCGACCGACTTCTCGGCCCCAGGTCCGGAGGAACCATCCACAACCGTCACCTCAACAAGCTCCATCATCCGCACAATCAGCGCAGGATGAGCTCCCGGCCACTCAAAACGACTCGCTATCTCTCGCGGAACTGAGGCGTCTTATCACGGATTTGCCAAAACAGGAAACCAGGGCCTACGACTTCACGTATGATGACGCCTCGTCTTTTTCCGAGGAGCTTGAGGAATGGTTCTCATATTCAGAAGAGGAGCAAAGAGTACTCTTGGGGTACAAAACGGTGTTCGAGCAAAGATTGGGTGAATTTTGGAGAAATCACCATTCAAAACAAGCGGAGTTCTTTAGATGGAAACAAACCGAGTTACGCGCGAGAAAAGAGTTCATCGCGACAGAGGTTAAAGCTCTGCAGAGCTTAAGCTCCAACGATCAGAGGTTGGCATTGCAATCGCTGGCCTACATTGTCTGTGGAGCTTGGGGGGAGGTCGACGACTCCACAGGCCAACAGCAGCCTGTCACCCCGCCCCTCGCAGGGGACACACACGAGCAAGGGAACACTAGCCTAACAGAAGAGAAGGCAGCTGTGCACTTGAATGCCATCGAAGATGGCGTTCTGATGATCTTGGAATGTGATGGATTGAAGGCAGTGTACGACCTGTTACGGGATGTTTGCTTTCGAGAACAGTAAGCAAGCCGCTTTGTTGCCACTCCTCCGCAATCTGTCTTCTGCATTCAAGTCTGATTTGAAAGTGATGATGAACACCATGACAATCAGCATCTTGAGGCACAAGGAAACTCGGGATTTGATGAGACAAATATCCTGCACGACGCTTTGACCCTGATGTACTTCACCGTAGAGGCAGGTAGAAGGCAGGCCAAGCTGCTCAGGGGCGTCTCGATCCACGATCACTTGGGTGAGTCGAGCTAGGGTGAAGAAAGTATTATGTGCCTGCCTCTGACCGCACCACAGCGCTTCTCGACCCGAATCTGTTGATGTTCCTTCTGAGGGTATTTGATAGGCTTCGCTGGGATGACTCTGCGGACTTGCCTGTGATGAAGGTGCCTACGCCGTCTCTCTCTCGTACGCACACTAGCTTCGCGAATGACTGACATCATGTTCGATAGATGATCCTACTCATGTGGAAGTCCATCTTGCTCCTTCTCGGCGGGAGCGAGGAACTGGCCGAGACCAAGAGGGCCACCACCGAAGATACAAGGCGGTCGTCGAATCAAGAGAGCGGCAAGACACTCATCACCGCTTCGCCCCTGGACTATCACTTGTTCCGCCAGGAGATCACGTCCAAATATCCAGCGTACAATCCGCGGCCACCCTTGATCCCGCTGGAAGCTGACAGTTCCTCCATTCTCCCGCCGACCCAGCCTCAAGCCGGGAGGAACGGCGGTAACCGTTCACGTGCGAAGCAGGGGCCGGCGAACATTCAGGGCAACAACAGCAGCATCCTGCATCAACCTGTTCATATCGCCACACCAGCTCCTTCTCCACCCCCTTCTCCCGGAGGCCCCGGCGGTAAGGCTGGCAAAAAGCAGAACTACCAAACCAACCAGAATTTTCCGTTCCTCTACCCGCCCCTGGACCTAGGGGAGAACGGATCCGGAGCTGGACTGGAGACTCATCCGCGCGCGGCGATCTTCACCTCAAAGTGGGAGCGGGACGACGTCCCAGCCTCGATCATGGAGGCGGGCGAACTGTTCGCTGGCCGCGTGCGCATGAGCAGGGCATTGAGACAGCTCTGGGACGAGAGAGAGCGCCATATGAAATTCGAGAGGGGCTGGACGGGTGCCGAAGACCCGACGGAGCAGTCAAAGGACGCCTTCGAAGACAGCCCCGGAGCCGACCAGGAACTGAGCCCTGAAGCAAGACGGCGGCTCCGAGTCGTCGAAGAGTTCTACGTAAGGGCCTGTTCTTCCAACCTCCGAAGCGGTCGCAGCACAACTGACTGACGACGGCGATGACGACGCAGAAGAACGGATTACCCTACCTGCAGTCGCTGGTAATGGTCCTCTTGAAGGTCGTTCTGGCGAACGTCACAGCGCTGGTCACTCAATCAGGTCAGCCGGAAGGCGTGAACGGCGTGGGTGCCGAACAGGCGAACGGTGACGGCCAGTCACAGGGCCCATCGAAGGACCAGAACGGGCGACCAGGCGCGGCCGCGTCTGCGGCCTCGGGCGAGGTCGAAGAGAGCGAAGATGACAAGCGCCCAGTGATGTCACACGAGGAGGTCGATGCCATGAGAATGCGGGAGGTCACTTCCAAGGCCGTCTCCGGCCTGCTGCTCCTCTTGCTGAGGTGGTTCAAGATCTCACGTGAGTGTCTTCGTGTCTGCCGCACGCGCCGTCTCGGAATCTGATCGGCCGCGTCGCAGATGTGCTCAAGTTCGAGTTCCTCACTCAACTGCTGTTGGATCTGAACTACTTGCCCCTGATCCTGAAGCTCCTCGCCCATCAAGATCTGGAGAAGGCGGTGGAATTAAGGATCGACCGGGACGATCTCAGGTACGGCGCCCCAACGGTCTCCACTCCATCTCATCTCATCATCTCATCTGATCCCCTTTCATTTCATCTCGGGTCGGCTCACGCACCTCGTGCTCCGCGCAGCTTCTTTTCGGTGTGCAAGAGGCTCGCGAGCCAAGGCTCGTCGGGCGGAGTCGTTTCGACCGAGGGCGAGGGCGAGGGCGAGGGCGAGGGCGATGGCGACGCCTGCCCACCTCCCGTGATCAGACGACACAGGGCACAGGCGACCGCAGCCACGACGGCGGCGACCGAGACCACGGCCCTGGCTCCGGCCCCAGCCACAGCCACAGCCACAGCCACAGTCACAGCCACAGCCACAACCACAGCGGCAACACCCGCAGCAGCGGCACCGACACCAGATGGGACAGACCCCTCGAGCAGCAAGACGCAGGCGCTGGAACTGGACGAACTAGGCTGCCCGATCCCGGCGAAGCCCATCACGATCTTCTCTTGGCGCAATTTCTTCTCGAACATCAACTTTCTCCGGATCATGCAGAAGATCTGCAAACGCAAGGCGCACCGCAACCTGCTGCTCGTCCAATACAAGTCCTCGACCATCCTCAAGAAGGCGCTCAAGGTACCACAGCGGGAACTGCGGCTGTACACGCTCAAGCTGTTCAAGAACCAAGTGCCCTACTGCGGGCGAAAGTGGCGACAGACCAACATGCGCGTCATCACGGCCGTCTACCTCTGCTGCCAACCCGAGCTCCGAGACGACTGGCTAGCGGGCAGCGACGTCGACGCCGACGTCGAGGAGGCCCTGCCGCTGGAACAGGCCTTGCGCGCCTTGACCCACTGGCACAACGTCAAGAGGTACCCAACCCAGATGGGCCACAAGGTGCACGCGCTGGTCGAGGACCAGGATTTCTTCGCGCGGGAGCTGGAGCGGATGGAGATGGTCGACCGGTCGATCCCAGGAGACGAGAGCCAGCGCGACGGCGCCTGGGAGGGACCGCTGCCGATGGAGGGATGGTAGAAAATTTTTTTCCTTTCTTCTCAGGGTCTACACTTTGTCAATGCAATCTGCGCACTCGCTTCCCATGGCGGCAAGGCGATGCAACCCGGTTTCTCTGTTTACTGGAGCCATCGGAGCCGTGGCTTCGCGCGTCGAGGAGCAGCATGGCCAAGGCAACTCGGTGACAGCTGACGACATTCGTAATCCCATGCTCTCGACCGGCCGACATCGGTGGGGATGCTGTCCGCAGCCTCAGCCGTCGCAGCCGTCGCTGTCGCTGTCGCTGTTGCTGTCGCTGTTGCTGTTGCTGTTGCTGTTGCTGTTGTTGCAGCGCTATCGGCGCGACTGGCGACCTAGGCCTTGACTGGCTCGGCCGACTTTCTTGTCCTCTTGAGTCGAATACGGCCCGAGCTCTGCGTCATCTGGGTGAAATTTCCCCCAGTTCCCATTGACAGGGTAAGTGCGTCCAAGGGACCGCTTTCGAGGCCGGGCGGACGGCGGCCTTTATGTGCTAAAGCTGGCCGGGCCGTCGACTGGAGGCTGCCTTGGCGCAGGCACCAATCGGGTCGCATGGAGGAGCCGTTGCGAATGACGGCTGAGGCAACCACGACCATGCATCCGGGCTAGCCGGCATCGACAGACGAGACAGGCACCACAGGCGCCACAGGCACCACAGGACGAGAGGCTCGTTAGGGCACGTCCCTGTTGATGACTCATGCAGCGCGGCGGCTTAGTGGTAAAACTCCGGTGTGACGGAGAAGGGTGACGTTCCAGTGAGGCTTCTCGATGGTACGGGAAGGGCGCAGGTACGGTAGGCGCTCTGGTTGGCCCAGCGGTTGTTTCGCCCTCATTGGCGGCCGCCGTTGATTGGTGCTGCAGCCGAAGGACGATCGACGACATGTCAGCCCCGTCTCCCTCAGGCTTGTGAAATCCAACATCCGTTTTCTACCGCGCTGTACTCGGTACATTAGGCTGTACATGGTAGCTATGTACTCCGTACCTGCGTGCTCCCGTGCGAGGGCGCGGGCTTCCCGCATCGCGGTCAGGTCACTTGACGGCCGTGTAACCAAGGCCAACCGGTACCGGTACGTAGTAATTGAATTGGCATGGGAACACGACAACGCCGATCGTCGCTGAGGTCGAGGTCAGGACACCGCAGCATCACCAAAAACAACTACCGGCAACAACAACAATAACAACAACAGCAACAACATCGTCATCTTCAGCAGCAGCAGCGGTGGCAATGCAACACACAGTAGCGACCACCACCTCCTTGCTCTGGTCCCATCCCTCCCAGCCCTGCGGATGGCGAATGGCAGCGGATTGTGCCGTTCAGGAAGCACAGGTCATACGTTAGGTGTCAGACGATGATATGGCCGTCTGTCCCGACGCCGCCGCTACCGCGCAAAAGCAGCCTCTCCAATCTTTCTCCGAATTACGTGCCACCGCCAGAAGCCGCACCGCTCATCTGATTGGAGCATGCCGAGGAGAGCAAGGATGACGACGGCGAAGAGAAAGAAGACAACTGCGAGGAGCAGGAGGAAGATGGGTCGAGCTTCGTTGCTGCGCTCCAGCCGCTGGGGAAACCTTTGCGCAGGCGCAGCTTGGGTTCCCCACGTCCAAAACCCGATGAACGGCGACGCCGTTTCTGTTGTTACGAAAGTCAGCCTCGATGCGCAGGCATCGAGGACAAAGCGGCCATGACCCTGGGAGTCGGGCGTACAAAGTCTGTTGCCGGCCCTGTAGCGAACTGCACGTTGGCTTGACGCAATAAGGTCTGGGGCCCTCCGGGCCAACGAGAGCAGTCGCGTTCCTGACCACGCAGCAGCCGCGGGCGGTCGTCATTGGGGGCCGGTTGGACCAAGGCCTCTAAGTTGAGCCGGCGCATTTCGCGATTGTCCACTGGGATCGATTCTCACGCCGTTCGAACCCACGTTCCGTCCCATGCCATCTGTGAGAAAGGGGAGCTTTCTCGCAGGAGCTCTCGCCGGTGTTCGTCGCCCTACCAGGATCCGGTCTGGAGCCTTCACAGCCATGTTACAGGATGAAGCTGGAAGAGAGGGGGGGGGGGGGGGGGGGCCCGCCTGTCGATACACCCGTTGAGGCACGGACGAATCGTGATGCTCCACTGGTCCATTGAGGAGGACGGTCTGAAGCTCTGAAGTGGCGCGAGGGCGATACGATTGGCAAGGTATTCTGCCTGAAATGCGCGAGGTCGCGAAGAGCGGTGCTCGACTACCGCCGCCAGCGCCGCCCGTTTGGCACCTCTTGTATCAAAAGGTGCTCGGGCCATGTGTGGCCCTGGCGAGCTTAAAGGTGGTACGATCCCAAGGTTGACGCGGGACGCCTGGGTTGCCCGTTGCCCCTCCGCTGTCTCTGTCTCCTTCTTTCCCTCCCTTCCTCTCTCTCTCTTCCTCTCTCTCCCTCTCTGTTTGTCTCTGTCTCGGTCTCGGTCTCGGTCGCGGTCTTGCTCCCTCTCCATCTCTCTCCCCGTCAGTCTGCCCTGTCCATATCGACCTCATATTATGTCACTTTTCAACCTCTGCCACGGATGGTGGAACCAACAACGGTGGCTTGCCACAACGCTCTCTCAGGAAGATGACGCCTGACGTCGTCAGGATCGGCCGCAAGCTCGACGGCGTGCAGTCAGATGGTCGGACGCCCAAAGTCTATATGAACGGCACCACGTCGGCATCGTTTCCTTCCTTCCGCTCTACAGCTCATCCACGGCAATCCCACCACCCTCACCGGACAATCAAAGGACAAGGTTCTCTACGAAAGCAAAGCCCCTGCTCTCTTCCGACCCGAACGGCACCCGGCTTTCACGTCATATACCTGCACGGACGTTTCGTTGTGCTATCTGTCGTCGTCGATCCAGCCGCGGCTTCCATCTTCAAGATCTATATCCCGCGCTTGGTGGTCGAGGTTGGTCCTTCCCGCTCTTCTTCCTCGCCGCTGCATCCCACGTGCATCCCTTCTTTGATGTGTCCACGGTGCTTCTTCTTCTTCTTCTTCTTCTTTGAGATTCTGATGCCGGTAATAGGCTCACCCCGCCGAGACCGCTCCCGCTCAGCACCGGCTGTTGAAGCCAACCCACCACACACCCACCCAACTCATCTGTGCTTGCTCCTCCATAAAGCTTCGTATCACGATGTGCAGGATCGCCTATAGAGTGTATACCGTCTGTGGTGACACACTCAAAGATCAAATCTCGTAAGTGTCTTTATCCCAGCAAGTCTCTTGCCGTCTTTTTTTCACCCATCTCCTCCTCCTCGACTTCAAGCCCAGCCTCGTGCTCGAACGGCTTTTGGTTTCCCTGTGGGGGCGTTGTGCTCGCGAAGCCAAGACAGACGCATTCGAATTGCGAAGTCTCCTCTATCATCATCGATTGCCAATATCTTCCTGTTTTTGCTCGTGCGAAAACACGCACACGCACGAAGATATGGCCGCTGACTCTCTCAATCTTCTGTTTTGGTCTTCCCCAAAATCCAGTTACTGTAGTCTAGCCCATGACCGGTCCAGCCGGAGCCCCTGTCCAAACGCAATCAAGGTCGAGATGAACGTCAACGGCTCGTGCGGTCAACCAAACTGCACACAGAACCGGACCTCGAAGCGCTGGGGAAATGCGTCGCGCGGCACGAGCGGGCGGTACTGACGAAGGATCTGTAGTCGATGGTTTCAGTTCTGGACTCTGGGATGGGGGGGGGGGGGGGGGGGGGGGGGGCGCTCTTGTTTCACGCATGTCTGGCCTTTGTTGACTCGTCATCATTACTGTATGTTCAGACCGCCCTCGGACGGTGAGCTATTCTTCTTGCTCTTCTTCTTCTACTCCATGTCTTGAAACCCCCATTATTTTCTTTCTTGGATACTTTCTCTGCCTTCAGTGTACCTGCGCTTCCAATAAGACAACCACACCTCGTCTCTTTCCCCCCCCCCCCCCCCCCCCCCCCCCCCCCGCCCCCCCGAGCCCGCGAGGGACATCCCTTACCTTTCTCAAAGTCTCATTTATGTCGTGTGTGGATTGTCTCCCGGACTAGCGGTTCAAGTTTTATAGATCTCCGTTATGCCAGAATTATCGGACGCGCAGGTCGCGTCCGTGGTTACTGTCTCTTGCTAAAGAAAGCTTCGAGTTGCCTCTCTCTCCTCCCCCCCCTTCTCCTTCTCCTTCTTCTCTCTTCTTTCCTCCTTCTGTCATACACAAGTGCTCAGCCATGGGCATCCCTTGGACACTTTTCTTTCTAATAATGATAAAACAACAACAACAGCAACAGCAACAACAACAACAACCACAACAATACCCACACAGCACCTTTTTCATCCCCCACCCTTGCTTCCATCTCCAACCTATCTCATGCTTATTCCTACTTCGCGCCCTGGCGAAGTCGTCGCTTCCTGCAACGGGCCGGGCCGGCGCGGCGCGGCGCGGGCCGATACTTTATTATTGCCTTATTCCTCCAAAGCGTCCTGAGGGTAAAATTGGAGGAGGAGGAGGAGGGGGAGCACGAGCAGGACGAGCAAGCCGCGGAGGAGGAGGGGAAGTACTTCTGCACAACATGCACTCGTTTCAACGGATGAAACTGCCGCTTTCGCACGAGTGTGAACGGCCCCCGATCTTCACCGGGCTTACTTAGCACTACTACTACTACTACTACTACTACTACTACTACTACTACTACTACTACTACGTAACGTACTATCCTACTACTACTACTACGGGTTCAGCACCACAGCTCACTTGTGCAGATCAGTTCTGGGGTTTTTGGTCTCGGAAGATCTGTGTTCCGAACGACTGACAAATACGTACATACTATGAGTACTGTAGCCCATTCTGATCGGATGAACTACCTACCGGTAACATCGTCGCCACACTCTTACTCTCACCGATCTTCTCGGGTGCTTCGGCTTCTTTCTCTCTTCTTTCCTTCCTTCCTTCGAATTTTACTTTTCCTTTTTCTCCTTCTTGTCTTTCAGCTTTCAGCACCCACGTTCATGGAGTGCATGGGTTGTGTCGAGTATGTGGGTGGCATGGGTGGCATGGGTGGCATGGAGTGAATAGTGCCTCTGTTGGACCTTTCATGTGAACCGGCGGCCGGCCGGGAATGAGAGTCTTGATTGATCTTGCTAACTAAGAGATCTAGGAGCGACCACAAAAGAGAAGGAGGAGAAAAAAACTCTGCACACTGTCACGTGCAGGCAAGACAACAATTTAGCCGTCGCTCAGGGGAGGCTGATCTCGACACCCCTGCAAATCCCAGGCAACTCTTCCAGAGAGTCCCCGGTCAACACACCCTCTCAGCGTCCCACTGAGCTCTCGACAAGCTTCCTGATGTCCACCAATCCTAGCTGCCGGACAAAGGCCTCGTGCTTCTGCCGTGGAAGTGCCTTCGTCAATCCGTCAGCAGGCATCTCGTCCGTGGGAATCCAATTGACGTGCAGACGTCCCTCTTGCACTTCCTGACGGAGCCACATATCGTGGATGTTGATGTGGCGAAGTCGAGTCTTCAGCTGCGGGGCGTTCTTGATCAGCAGACAAAGGGTCTGCTGATTATCGCAATCAATCATGGCCTGGTGCCCGGTATCAAAGGTGATCACCTTGAAGAGTTGTATCCATCCGTACAATTCCTTTGTGGTATTTGTGAGAGCCAGGAGCTCTGCCTCCGTGCTCGACGTCATGACAGTCTTCTGCTTTGTAGACCACCAATCAACCGTGCCGCCGAATAGCTGGAAGAGGTATCCCTCCGTGCTCTTGCGTGTTTCAACATCGTCTGCGAAAGCTGCGTCGCTGGCGCAGGTGAAGGTCCGAAGAGACTCTGCAGTCGGTCTGAATTCAATTGCGTAGTACTGTGTCGCGTACATATACGTAAGAGCTTGCGTGACTGCTTCTCGATGTTGTGGCCCCGGGTTTAGGAGAGATTCAGCAAGCTTGTTTGCTGTACGAGCAACATTGGGCCTGGTGATCGTTGTTGCGTAAAGCAGAGATCCAACCTTCCTCTGATACTCGTAGATTTGTGTCTTGGTAGCTTGCGCGTCGTACGCAGCAAGCTCTTCAGTCACCATCGGGGTAGTGGGGTACTGTGACTGGTCATCTACGTGGAACGAAGCTGTGATCTTCTCCACGTACGAATCCTGGCTCAACCAGAGCTTCTTCTCTGTACGATCCCTGACAACATGTATGCCTAGAAACCACTTCAATTCTCCAAGGTCCCGTAGCCCATACCTGTCCTTCAGCTTGGCTGTGAAATCTGCAAATTTTGTCCAATGCTGTGGCTTGAACAGCGCCATAATGTCATCCACGAAAAAGAAAATCACAAGCCACTTGCTCATGAACAAGCATTCAACTTCAGGGACCATACTGAGCTGTAGCTCCCGCAATATGTTAAGGCCTAGGCCGGAACAGCCCAGGTAAGCGAGGGAGAGGTGTGAGTCATGCGGAACAACATCCGACCGATCCGGTGGACGAGCAAGAGCTAAGCGAGGAGCTCGTCCGGTGGACGAGCAGGAGCTAAGCGAGGAGCTCGTCCGGTGGACGAGCAGGAGCTAAGCGAGGAGCTCGTCCGGTGGACGAGCAGGAGCTAAGCGAGGAGCTCGTCCGGTGGACGAGCAGGAGCTAAGCGAGGAGCTCGTCCACGCAAAAGGATGATACCCCTCGAGGAGACCCCCCCCCTTGGGGCATCTGTATAAAGACCCCCAAAGAGCCCGGAGGGATTAGCTCTCCAGGCTGAACACACATTACGAGCGACAATAGCAAGAGAGTTACCCCACTTGCTATTCATCTATTGAGTCCCTGCCCTCCTCGGTCGAAGACAGGACCACCCACATTCTGTGTGAACGTGGACTGGCCTTTAACAGTTTCAGCCTCTAACACATAGGACACCGGCTCAATACGATGGCAGATCCACGCAGCCCTACCCCTTCGCAGGCAGGCCAACCTCGGGCTGCGCCTCAGGCGCAAGCCCAGGAACCACCTGTCCCTACCACCCTCACCTTACCTCCAAAGCCGTTGAAGGTAGGTACGCCGAAGAGGTACGATGGATCACGAGGGGGATTGGAATTATTCTTCTCTCAGCTTGAGCTTTACTACGGATTCAACGCCGCACAATTCCCTACGGAACAGGAGAAGGTGCTGTTCGCAGCTTCCTACCTGGACGGACCGACATTTGCCTGGTTTAATGTCTACCTACGAGACTTCCTCGACAACAAGGAAGATCCCTCTAGCATGGAGACCACGACACGGCAGATCATTGGGAGATTCTCTACCTTCAAGACCCAGATGAAGAAGACCTTCGGAGTCATTGATGAAGAACGAGATGCGGAACGAAAGCTCCAAGCACTACGGCAGACAGGGTCAGCATCAGACTTCGCGGCGAAGTTCCAACAGTTGTCAGTGAGGACGCAATGGGGAGACAGTGCCTTGACGGCACTATTCTACCAAGCTCTCAAGGAACGAGTCAAGGATGACATCGCACGAGGAGATCGACCCACCGACCTCGAGGATATGATTGACACAGCGGTACGCATCGACGACCGACAGTTTGAACGAGAACTCGAGAAGTGAGGCAAGCATGCAAGGCCATGGGGCAAAAAGACAGCGCCAGCACAAGACAAGTACGGCTTGACACCCATGGAGATCGATGCAACAACACCACAGGCAACAAAGAAGAAAGAAACACGGAAGTGTTACAATTGCCAGAAGGTAGGACACCTCGCAGCCAACTGCCAAAGCAAGAAGGAGAAAGAAGGCAAGGGTAAGCAGTTGAATGCCACCGGTGCCTGGAAAGGCAAGGGCATTCAGGAGCCACCGAGGGCTCCCAGAGGCACGCTACCCATGAACCGGTCAGAAGCAACACTCCTCGGACAGGAGGACAATCTCAGACAGCACATCGAAAGACTGGAGAACGATCTGCAGAGGTCACTGGAGGACCTGCACACAATCCAAGACCAGATCGATAAGGTTCATTGGGAGGATGACCTGATCTCCGAATTCGACACAACAGACTACGAGATTGACATAACCGGCATGCCACCAGTTCCCGAGACACCACTACTCCGACGACAGGATGCGACCTTGTCGGAGGACGGCGAAGCAAGAGTGACACGATGGGTGGACGACACCATCAGCATCTCACAGCCCCGAGACATCGCAGCGCAAGTGGACTATCACCAGGCTACGACACCAGCCTGCAGACGTCCTTATTGGAAAGGATGTGAGGACCACCACTGCAAGGAACATCTCCTAGAGAAAAGGAGAAGGCACCACTTCCCTGGCCCAGAATACCACAAGAAAGCCTGGAGCATCAAGCACCAGCTAAGCCAGCAAGGGAAAGAACGCGATGATTGCGGAGAAGACGCATGGGAGCTATGCTTCACTGAAAAATGCGAAAGACACGCGGCAGAACGCCAGGCTCAGGGCCTTGGTTGTTCAAAAAACTAGCAGTGCTCTTCAAATCCGGAGTCGGAAGAGCAGGCAAGACAACACTCCGGAGAGAAGGGGTTGAGCAGAGCCTCGACGCGACAGCCTGCAGTCCGCATTTTCGCATCAAGATGAGAGTCAACGGGCATCTGACAAATGCCATGATCGACTCTGGAGCTACTGGCAACTTCATGTCAGAAAGTTTCGCCAGGAAGCACAAGATCCCGACTCAGGAAAAGAGGAATCCATACCAACTAACGGTAGTGGACGGGACACCACTCTCCAACGACCAAGGACGAGTGACGAAGGAGACCAAGAACCTACGACTGTGTGTCGACGGTACAACAATCGGATCAGAAGAATTCGACTTGGTCCAGATACCACATGAAGTTATATTGGGTCTTCCGTGGTTGGAAAGTCAAAACCCAAGGATCGACTGGAAAAGAAGGCACCTAGTCTTTCTGAAGAGGAGTCTGGCAACTCGAGCAGAGCCAGAGAAAGTGAGAATCAAAGAGATCTCATATGCAGGGTGGAAGAAGCACCACCGGTGAGGGCGAGCCTATGTGGCTTGGATGAAGCCCCGAAACCATCAACTTTGCACCACGCATGACGCCGTGGGCGAGACTCAGGCACCGCAGCTGCCAAGTGAGTATAAAGACTACCAGGAGATGTTTGGTGAGGAAGCGGTCGCGACGCTACCAGAACACCAAGAGTGGGATCACGAAATTCCGCTGGAAGACGGAAAGAAACCCACACATGGCCCTATTTACGCTCTATCAGCAAAGGAGCTTGAGGCCCTAAGAGATTACCTGGACGAGAACCTAGCGAAAGGGTTCATAAGACCTTCAACATCACCGGCCGGATACCCGATATTGTTTGTGCCAAAGAAAGACGGCAAATTACGACTGTGTGTCGACTACCGGCAGCTCAATGCGATCACAATTAAGAATCGCTACCCGCTACCGTTAATATCGGAAATCCAGGACTGAATCCAAGAAGCCAAGTGGTTTACCAAATTCGACATCCGAGGCGCTTTCAACCTGGTTAGGATGAAAGATGGCGAAGAATGGAAGACAGCCTTTCGTACGAGGTACGGGCATTACGAGTATACCGTTATGCCATTCGGCCTTACGAATGCACCGGCGACGTTCCAATCGCTCATTAACGCCATCCTCCGACAATACCTGGATATATTTGTTACCGCTTATATCGACGATGTCTTGGTTTACACCAATGGAACCCTGGAAGAGCACAAACAGCATGTCAAGAAGATCCTACATGCGCTCCAAGAAGCAGGAATGAGGTTACGCCTTGATAAGAGCGTCTTCCACGTGAAAGAAGTGGAATATTTGGGATCGATCCTGACGACGGAAGGAATCCGTATGGACGATACAAAGATCACGGCAGTACGAGACTGGCCAACACCCAAAAACCTCAAAGAAGTCCAATCCTTCCTGGGATTTGCGAACTTCTACCGACGATTCATCAAGGAGTACTCGAGGACAGCAGCACCCTTGACTGAACTAACAAAGAAGGAAGAAACCTTCACATGGGGGAACAGCCAAGAGAGAGTGTTCCAGGAGCTGAAAGAGAAGTTCACCTCCGCACCCATACTGGCATCATTTGATCCCGGACGGCGGATCATCATGGAGACAGATGCCTCGGACCAAGCACTTGGATCTTGCTTGTGTCAACCAGACGCCGAAAACCGCCTACACCCTGTCACATACCGATCGAGAAAGTTCTCTGGCCCAGAACTCAGGTACGATGTTCATGACAAGGAGTTGTTAGCGATTGTCGACGCATTCCAGGAGTGGAGACCTTACCTGGAAGGAGCAAAGTACACAGTGGACGTGTACTCAGACCACAAGAATTTGGCTTACTTCACGACGACGAAGAAGCTAAACAGACGACAAGTCCGATGGGCGGAGCTTTTAGCTTCATACGACTTCCAGATCTTCTATCGAAAAGGATCAGAAAACGCACGAGCGGACGCGCTTAGCAGACGGCCTGATATGACGACAGACGACACGACAGAAGAGCGCCCAATCCTAGTGACAAAAGGACAAACTCTGGTCTATGCTCAACCTCAGTTAGCGAAAACTGAAGAAATGGGTGCACTCCTGACCCTAGGCCACAACGTTGCGGCCACGAACAAGGAAGAAGTGCCAGAGAGCGCACAAGAGGACGTGATTCGACAACATCACGATGGACCTCTACACGGACATCCTGGGCGAGACAAGACCCTGGAAAAGATCCGGAGACGTTACCACTTCAACAGAATGAAGCGGAAAGTGACGGAATTTATTCGCAACTGCGAAGAGTGTGCGAAAAACAAACCGTCACGCCACAAACCCTATGGAGAGAGTCAACAAATGGACCTCCCAGAAGCGGCTTGGGATACTATCACAATGGATTTTGTGGTGAAGCTGCCGAGGTCAGAGGACCCGGTAACAAAGGTGAAATATGACAGTATCTTGGTGGTTGTTGACAAACTCACCAAATACACTCACCTGATCCTGTGGCGAGAGACAGGAACAGCGAGCGAACTCGCCAATGTCCTGCTCAAAGAATTGGTTAGCCAGCGAGGGCTACCCACGAAGATTATCTCGGATCGAGACAAACTCTTCACCTTGAAATTCTGGAACACGTGGACAAGACAGCTAGGGATAGACACGAGGATGTCTACTGCCTACCATCCACAAACAGACGGACAAACTGAGAGAACAAACCAGACGATGGAACAGTACCTACGCCACTACGTCAACCACCGACAGGACGATTGGGTAGAACTGCTACCAATGGCTCAGTTTGCGTACAACGATCAGCAACACAGCGTGACAGGCATGACGCCGTTCTTTGCGAACTACGGCAGAAACCCCCGCTGGGAAGCGATGGCGGCTGGAAGTGGCACTTCAACGAACGTCGAAAAACTCACTGCTATGCATGAGGAAATGAAGACTGCAATTGAATCCGCACAAAAGACAACAAGCCACCGCCTAAACAGCAAAAGGTTGAAGGGACCAACCCTGGAGAGGGGGGATAAGGTCTATTTGTCAACAAAAAACCTGCGCTCGAAGCGACCGAGCAAAAAGCTGGATCATGTACGAATCGGACTGTTTGAGATTGAGAAGCGCACTGGAGAAGTCAACTACCGACTGAGACTGCCAAAAAAGGCACGGATACACCGAGTATTCCATGTCTCGCTGCTCGAGCCAGCACCCAGCGACGCAGCAATCGAAACAGAATGGCACTTCAAGGACGATGAAGAAGAGTACGATGTCGAAAGGATCCTAGACAGTCGGAGAAACGGACGGAAAATCAAGTACCTGGTGAAGTGGTTAGGATTTGACGAAGAGGAGAATTCGTGGGAACCAACCGAGAACTTCAGCTCTGCGATGAACCGGAAACTGGTGGATTACCACCGAGCAAATCCGCAGCGACCAGGTCCGACGGAGATAACGGCTCGAGAGAAGCCAAAGCCTCCGAAGAGAAGACGTCCTCAAAGGACGGTGGAGCAGCAGCTTGACGGGCCTCCCGTTCGCGGATAATGCGGAGGGCCTCTTGTTCCTGAGCATCGAGGGACTCTTGATCCTCGATGGCTGACAGCTCACGACGGATGGCATCGGCCTCCTTCTGTGAGAGACGACCCAGCTGCCGGCAGAGGCGGATCTGCTGGGGAAGCAGTTTTGACAGTTGGTCATCAGTCTCCCGCAGCTGAGCCTCGAGCTGCTCACGCTCAAGCTCCATCTTCTTCCATTCCGATTCCGAGAGATGAAGGTCGCAGCGACAACCCTTCTCGATGCACCGACGACAAAAAGACGATGCAGAACTCACGACACACTTGGCGTGGTCGCGACGACAAGCACCGCATGCGATTTTTGATTCCTTGCCCATTTTGCCAACACGACAAGAGAGAAAACCGCGACGACGAGTTCGAGTTGTCTGGCTTTGGTTCATGGCAAAAGAGGAGCAGGAACAAAAAGGATCTGGGGACAGAACCCTTGGAGGGAGGGGATAGTGTTAAGGCCTAGGCCGGAACAGCCCAGGTAAGCGAGGGAGAGGTGTGAGTCATGCGGAACAACATCCGACCGATCCGGTGGACAAGCAAGAGCTAAGCGAGGAGCTCGTCCGGTGGACGAGCAGGAGCTAAGCGAGGAGCTCGTCCGGTGGACGAGCAGGAGCTAAGCGAGGAGCTCGTCCGGTGGACGAGCAGGAGCTAAGCGAGGAGCTCGTCCACGCAAAAGGATGATACCCCTCGAGGAGACCCCCCCCCTTGGGGCATCTGTATAAAGACCCCCAAAGAGCCCGGAGGGATTAGCTCTCCAGGCTGAACGCACATTACGAGCGACAATAGCAAGAGAGTTACCCCACTTGCTATTCATCTATTGAGTCCCTGCCCTCCTCGGTCGAAGACAGGACCACCCACATTCTGTGTGAACGTGGACTGGCCTTTAACACAATATTGCTGAAAACTCCTGCAGCCAAAGCAGGGAGGATTGTCAGAGACCATACAACACCCGCAAAAGGAGGAGACACTTCCCAGGTTGGTGAAAACCCTCGGGGTACTTGCAGTACACCATCTCATCCAACTTACTGTTTGTGAAGGCACTGACTGTATTGAATTGGTGTGCTTCAAGATCAAACACAGCTGTGATAGCCATAAGCGCCTGAAACATCTTGGCTGCAAGTGTCGCCGCATAGTTGTCTTCATACAACAACTTCCTTTGTAGATCTCCACAGACACAGATCTGTGCCTTGAACTTCTGCAAGAATCTGTCTGTATCAAACTTGTACATGAACACCCACTTCAGAGGAAGGGGCTTGCTGCTTGTGGTCCAGTGGTTGACTGGTTGAAACACCCCCTGACGTACAAGGGCCTCATACTCCTTTGTGGCTGTGTCCATGAAGTCTGCACAAAGAGGGTGAGATTGTATGTTGGTCCAATTACTCAGGGCTGGTGGAAGCTTATCATGGTGAAGCTTCTGACATGCCTGTTACTGGCCTGCAGTAAATGCAGCATGAACACCATTCATCTGCAGAGGTTTCTTGATGTCTGCCAGATACACAGACTGCCTGGAGTGTGTACAAGAGGCAAGGATATTGAGCAGATCCAGATCTGCACCCACTGTGGTTGTGCAGGCCTTCTGCGTTGGAGCTGCCTCAGGTTCAGGCTCCTGGACTTCATACATGACTGCTTGGCCTCTGTTACTCTGTACAAGGCTCAGGGGTTGGAGACAGTGTCAGAAAGGCTGGGTATTGTTAGGATCCCGGCCACCTAGCGGAGTCTGGGCGGTATCCTATCAAGGGTTCTAGCCAGCAGTGTGGCGGCAGAGGAACAGAGGAGATCCTTCGGGCCCTGGAGAGTCTCTAGTAGAGCGGTGGGACCGAGTCGGGGCAGGGCCGTCAGCGCCTGCAGGTGGATGCGTAGATTGATCGCTGAGGATCCTAATCCTCAGCGAGAAGTGCGCTATGTAGGAGCTGCTAGCTAAGCAGCTGACTAAGCGCGGTCAGGTGACAGGGGTAGCTCGGTTGCTCCTGACACTACCCCCCCCCCCCTCAACCAACGTCGCCCCGACGTTGCAGTAGTCCACTGCTATAGCCTCGCTATAGCTCCTAGTAGGTTGGTCCTACCCCTGCCCGCCTAACTAGAGTTCACCTCTAGCTAGACTATTCTTCGTGCAGATCACTGTGAGAGTTATAGCTCTCTTTTCAGTTCAAGCACGGCACGCAGTCGGCGACTCAGTCGCTTCTGCTAACTAGGTAGTTGCGGCATCCAGCCTAACAACTCCATCTCCGCGACTAGGCCCCGAAGGCGCCGTGTCGATTCCGCCAGGTAAGTCTCAGCCTTTAGCTGTGGACCTCCTGTTGCAGCTAATAGGGCAGTCTTCGGCATATAGCCTACCGACTCCTTTTCGCAGTTCCAGAGCCCCGAAGGCGCTCCACAGACAGCTCGGTGAGTCCTTGGCCAGTAGCCTTGTGACCCCCTTCTGCAGCCCAGCTACCAGCTGACTGCTTTCTAGGCAATCTCCAGCAGCGAGCTGTCGATCCCTCTCTCCGCGGCTGGGGCCTCGAAGGCGCCACACAGCCGACTGCCAGCAGGAGAGTCTTCGGCCTCTGGCCTACTGACCCCCCTGTTGCAGATCAGTCGCTAACTGATTGCTTTCTAGGCGATCTCCAGCAGCGAGCTGTCGATCCCTCTCTCCGCGGCTGGGGCCTTGAAGGCACCACACAGCCGGCTGCCAGCAGGAGTCCTCGGCCTCTGGCCTACCGACCCCCCTGTTGCAGATCAGTCGCTAACTGATTGCTTTCTAGGCGGTCTCCAGCAGCGAGCTGTCGATCCCTCTCTCCGCGGCTGGGGCCTTGAAGGCACCACACAGCCGGCTGCCAGCAGGAGTCTTCGGCCTCTGGCCTCCCGACCCCCCTGTTGCAGATCAGTAGCTAACTGATTGCTTTCTAGGCGATCTCCAGCAGCGAGCTGTCAACCCCTCTCTCAGCGCGACTGTGTCCCGGAGGCGCACAGCCAGCTCTGCGGTAAGTCCTTGGCCTTTGGCCTAGCGACCCCCTGATGCAGATCAGTGGTTAATTGACTGCTTTCTTAGGCGATCTCCAGCTTGCAGCTGTCGATCCCTCTTGTGTGACTGGGGCCTTGGAGGCACACAACAGCCGACTTCCCACAGTCAATCGATAGCCTTAGCCTATAGCTAACTTATAGCTAGTACCTGGCACAGGCATTCACCCTCTGTGCTTGCACCTGTGGCTAGGGTGAGAGCTAGTCTCACCCTCACCCCCCCCTCTGCACCCGCCTCCTGGCGGGTGGGGAGTGTACTCCCTTTCTCCAACTACTAGCCCTGCCGGGCCCTTCTCCAGAGTAGCTTGCTAGACTCTGCTAGAGACTTCTCTGGCTAAGAGGTAGTCTCTAGTCTCGCCCTGCTTGCTACTTCCAAATAGTAGTTGTGGTTGCTGCAGAACTCTGCCAGCAACTTGGTAGCAATAGGGTCGCAGCCCCACTGGTGTTTGCACAGGCTCTTTTTTGATTTGATTTGATTTGATTTGATTCTTACACTGTTTGTAGCTTTACAGCCATGCAGATCTTCCAGCTAATAGTGAACTTCTTCAGAAAACCTTTAAAGGAATAAAAACTGAAGACAGGGAGGTGACTAGAAAGTGTAGCAAAAGGAAATCTTGTAGTGTCTGGTAGGAAAAGCTTCTAGATGTTGGAGTGTGAATAGTGAAGTTTGAAAGCCAGATTAAATTGGTTTAGTCTTTTCAAAGACATAAACCAGTACAGAAACTTCTGTAGAAGCTCTGGGTTTGAAATAATAGTAGTGAAATCTTGGGGGTTAAAGAGAGCATGTTGTCTTTGACTTGAGTAGAGAGAGCATGAAGAGGTGATATGCTTTACTGTCTCTTCTGCTTGACCACACATGCATAGGGGGGTAGGAAAGTCAGGGACTCCAGCTCTGAAAAGAAAACTTGCTAGACCAATTCTCCCAGTTCTGGTTTGCAGTAGTAGACTTGCGTCAGCTTTCTGTAGCTCTTTGTAGAGCTTTAGGTTGTTGTAGTGAGGTTTTTGGCAAAACACCTGCCATCCAGCATAGCCTTTTCTTTTCTTCTTCTCCCATTGGTTTTCCCACTCTTTAGTAAAGAGTATTTGTAGTTCTTTCTTTGAACTAGCCTGGTTAGTAGTTATTTGACTTAACCAAGTGAACTTCCAATTAGGAGAGATAGTTGAGGATTTCTTTAAAGGTTTCCTCAGTGAAGAAGCATAGGAAGAAATAGTAGAAAAGGTACTGTCAAGAAAGTCTTTCAGAGAGGAGGTTTGGATAGAAGATAGAAAACAAGCTGTGCGAAATTTAAAATAGAGATCTAGAGGTAAAAGAAAAAGCTCACTCTCTAATAGAAAAGAAGGAGTGGCTTTGAAAGCACCCCCAATAAGTCTCAGACATTTGTTTTGGAATATGATAAGAGAGGAAATATTAGAGGATTTTCTGAGTGGGTTGAACCAAATTCCCACTGCATAGCTCAGTACAGATCTGAGTATTGCAGTGTACACAAGGCGTGCTGTGAGAACTGGAAAGCCCCAGGTGGAGTAAGAGGTTCTAGAAAGAGAAGATAGTGCTTTTTGTGCTTTTTGAAGAATAATTCTCTGGTGTTTGTGCCAGTGGAGTTTGGCATCCAGGTACACTCCCAATACTCGCACTTCTTCTTTTGGTTTTAGAATCACATTCCCAAGTCTAAGCTTGAGCTGCAGATTGTCTGATCTTCTTCTGGAAAAATGAAGTATTTCATATTTCTCAGGAGAGAAGACCATTCCATGTCTTGCAGCCCAAGATAGACATTTAAGATGTGTATTCTTCAACTTCAGAAGGTTGCTTTTAAGAGAGTGTCCAAATGCAAGCAGATTTGTATCATCTGCAAATCCCAGAGCAGAAACACCAGTAGTAGGAGAATGTACAGTCTCATGAAGTTCAGAAATATAGAATAGAAAAAGAATAGGAGACAAAGGGGAACCTTGGGGAACTCCACAGTGAATAGGAATAGAAGAGGACTCAGAGTCATCAAAAACTAGGGTGGTGGTACGTCTGGCCACAGTTGAGCTATGCCGAGGCATAGCGCAGAGTCGACATCCCGTGCAGGGTCTCTGCCACGCTTCCCCGCAGTCCTGAGGTCTTTTGCGCTCCGCCGTGTACGCTCACCCGTAGGTCCTGCTTCGGAGCGCCGGGTTGCCAGCCCGGAGCCCACGCTCCAACTGCAGTTTGCTCCTTGAGCCCGTCATTTGCAGCCTGAGCCTGCACTCTGTACGGACCGGCATGCGCTTCCGTCCTCTCGGGCCATATAGACAGTCTCGTAGTAGGCCCAGACCCTACTGCCGTCACTGCCATTATATGCCACGCCCCGCAGCTCTCGCTGTTTCGCGTTATCTCTGTAGATCTCTCGTACAGAGGCCGACCATGCCTCGCAGGCTCTACGGACCCTGCAGGCCATGCCAGCACCTGCAGGACCGCCTTTCCAGCCCACTAACCAAGTAGGGAGAAGTCTCCGTCTGCCCGCTGTCGCCTGTGGGACCCCGGATGTACGTGGTGGCCCACTGGAGAACCTCCAGTGCCCTAGCCCCGGTCCGTAGGTGGCCCGAAGAGAATCCGTGGCAAGACCTTAGGCAAAACCATCAAGCCAGCACTTTGACTATCACACGGCCCTTAGGTACTGGAGCGGCGGAAACCCTTCGTGCCACCTGCTCGCCTTCTTTAACACGTAGTCCCCGTTCGATTAACAACGCCGCGGTACAGACATCGCTCCCCTCCTAGAACAAGATCCTCGATGCATCAGCTGCTGGAGACTCTGCCAGAAGGGGGGTGTGCGATAGGAACTCCTCTCGTCTACTCCAGAGGTGCCCTGTCGGGTGTCTAGACTTCACATCCACCAGTTGCAAGGCTGGCTTCGGGCCGTAGCGTACACGGTAGACATCCGTCGGGTGGTTTTCATAACCAGTTTGGTCGAAGTCCTCTGTTCTGCTGATGTCGCTTCACGGGGGCGTCCAGGGTGCCTGCACGACACCTCCGGTGGCCCGTCGCTCCACGGGCACCAGCAGCTCGACCGGTGACTCAATTAGCTCTCGGTGCAGCGACTACAAGCAGCTTGGGAGACTGCCTGCCATCGCTGCCCCGAGGTTCCCAGCCTGCACCGCGTGGAGGTTTGAGTCTTCGCAGGCCGCACAGGCTCTTTTAGAGCTTGCTACCCCAAGATTCTGTACGTTCTGCAACCTTGCTAGTAACGTAGTTCAATCCAGCTTAGCACAACCTTGTAGGTCTGCTAGCTAGCTTGAAGCCTCTGTAGACTCATCGCCATGTAGGCTGACTCTGCAGCATGGCACCTAGGCCCTGCAGGTCACTATGCGCTGCATCATGCTATAGTTCTGGAAGTCCGCCTGCTTTGCAGCGCAGCTTCTGCGCATCGCCCACACATCAGTGGTGTGCACTCAGGCTGCGCCCTCCTTCTAGGAGACACTCAAGCCTACGAGCTCACCCGCCTTGCCCCCGCAGGGCGCAAAAGCAGCTCCTTTGACATCTGCGTACCCGCGTGCCCGCAGCACGCGGTTGGGCCGGGGCTTCTCAAAGTCAACCGCGCCCTAGGAGTTCAACCACCTCACCCCCACCGGGTGTGAAGTGGCTCCTTCAATGTGCCCACGCGCCCGCAGCGCGCGGTCGGGCCGGGGCTTCTCAAAGTCAACCGCGCCCTAGGAGTTCGCCCACCTCACCCCCACCGGGCGCGAAGCAGCTCCTTCAAGGTACCCACGCACCCCGCAGCAGCAGCATGCAGTCAGGCTGGAGCTTATTAGAGCCACCTAAGCCCTCGGAGTCTGCCACCTTTGCAGCATGGCTCCTGCACATCACCCACAAATCAGTGGTGTGAAATCAGACTGCGCCCTCCTTCTAGGAGGCGCTCTAGCCTAGGAGTTCACCCACCTCACCCCTGCAGGGTGCAAGCAGCTCCTTCAGGGTACCCGCGCGCCTGCAGCGCAGCTTCTGCACGTCGCCCACACATCGGTGGCGTGCAATCAGGCTGCGCCCTCCTTCTAGGAGGCACTCTAGCCTAGGAGTTCGCCCACCCCACCCTGCAGGGCACGGAGCAGCTCCTTGACAACGTACCCACGCGCCTGCAGCGCACGGTCGGGCTGGGACTTCTCAAAGTCAACCGCGCCCTAGGAGTTCGCCCACCTCACCCCCGCCGGGCGCGAAGCAGCTCCTTCAAGGCACCCGCGCGCCTGTGGCACACTGTCGGGCAGGGGGCTCCTCAGAGCCACACAAGCCCTAGGGGCCCACCTGCTTCGCAGCGCGGCGTCGGGCGGGGGGCTCCTCAGTGCCACACAAGCCCTTGTCCACCTGCTTTGCAGTGTGGCCCCTGCACAGTGCCCACACAGCCGTGGCGTGTGTTCAGACTAGGCCCTCCTGCTAGGAGGTGCTCTAGCCTTGAAGCCTGCCTGCCTCATCCCTGCAGGGTGTGAGAGCAGCTCCTTCAAGGCACCCGCACGCCTGTGGTGCACCGTCGGGCGGGGGGCTCCTCAGAGCCACACAAGCCCTAGGGGCCCGCCTGCTTCGCAGCGCGGCGTCGGGCGGGGGGCTCCTCAGTGCCACACAAGCCCTCATCCGCCTGCTTCGCAGCGTGGCCCCTGCGCAGTGCCCACGCAGCCGTGGCGTGCGGTGCTGGTGCTCATCTCACTTCAGTTTGTTTCGGGTACACATTCAGCTTAGCGTATTTGTTGAGATTGCAGTGTTTGCGGTGGGTGCTCAGCGCAGTTTTGGTGCGCTTTTGCAGTGGCTTTGGTGTGCCTTTGTGGCGGCTTTTGTTGAGGCATTGTGGTGATTTTCGTAGAAGGCCTTTTGGTAGACTGCTTCTCTGCACCTTTGCGGTGGCCCTGGGATGCCAGTGCACTTTGGCTAGTAGCCATCTCTCTGAGAACTTGCAATAGCATCTTGTTAGCCTAGTGCATCTGCAATCAGAATCACTATAGGGTGATAGTTCTCTTCTCCTCTTTTCTCCCACCAGACTGCCTCCCTTTCCAGGGAAGAGCGATCAATATTGTTAGGATCCCGGCCACCTAGCAGAGTCTGGGCGGTATCCTATCAAGAGTTCTAGCCAGCAGTGTGGTGGCAGAGGAACAGAGGAGATCCTTCAGGCCCTGGAGAGTCTCTAGTAGAGTGGTGGGACTGAGTCAGGGCAGGGCTGTCAGGCGCCTGCAGGTGGATGTGTAGATTGATCACTGAGGATCCTAATCCTCAGCGAGAAGTGTGCTATGTAGGAGCTGCTAGCTAAGCAGCAGACTAAGCGTGGTCAGATGACAGGGGTAGCTTGGTTGCTCCTGACAGGTATGTTGGTTCTCCAGATAGTGGGGTTGGCACACCCACTGATTCTGTTTTGTACAAGCTGTTGTTATTTCCTTCTGCTGTTGGTGAGGCTGCCCACCATGCATGTTATCAGAAGTTTTATCTGTCATGGTGTCAAGAAACTCTGTTCCTGACAAAGTTATACAAAGCTGGGAGTCTGTCAGCTCAATTCTGATAGACTGCACAATGTTCTCCATGTGCTTGCAGAGCTAGTTGTCTGTAAGAACATTGTTCAGGTTGTATTGGGTGCTCTTATCAAAGGTCACATCTTGTACAACAATGACAATACCTGTAGATGGAATCCAGACTCAGTAAATGTTTGTGGAGTTGTAGCCTACAAGATACCCAATGTGGGCTCAAGACTTCAGCTTCTCCATTCACAGGCAACACTCTTTTAGGATGTACAGATATTTTATTTTATTTTATTTTATTTTATTCTTACACTGATTTAGCTGTAGAGCCATGCAGAACTTCTAGGTACATGTTTGTTTCTCCAGAAAACCTTTGGAGGAATAAAAACTGGAGCTTGGGAAAGAGTAGGGAAAATCTTGTGGAATATGCAGTAGCTAAGGAAATTTGTACATGTAGCTATTTGTTAAAACAAACAGTTGACTTGGTAGAGCTTAGAAAGAGAGTTGGTGGGCTAGGTTAAACTGGTCAAGTCTTTTCAAAGACTTAAACCAGAAAAGAAGTTTAGGAAGTAGCTTGGAGGAGAATAAGATAGATGGGAAATCTTGTAGAGAGAACTGGACTTGTTGTCTTTGGTTTGAAAATTTGTTACAGAAAAAAGTGACGTGTTGGGCTGTTTCTTCTCCAAAACCACAGGTGCATAGAGGGGAGTTAAAGTCTGGAACATTTGCTCTGAAAAGAAAACTGGCCAGTCCTATTCTTGCTGACAGAATTTGAAGAAATAGACTAGACTCAGCTTTTCTCAAATCTTTGAAGATATTGAGGTTTTTCTTCTGTGGCCTTCTGGTGAACATGTCCCAAATAGCAGAACAATTTCCTCTGCTTACCTGCCATCTGGCTTCCTATTCTTTGTGGAAAACCTCCTGTAGACTTTTCTTTGAGAAGTCTTGGTTAGTAGTTAGTTGTTCCAGCCAGACTGTTCTCCAGTTTAGGGAAATAGTTGTCAGAGACGTTGGTGTAGTTCTGAGAGAAGAAACATAGAGAGAAATTTGACTGTGTAGTTTGTGGAGAAGTGTAGAAGGAGAGTTGGGTAGTGTGTTTGAATAGAAAGATAAAAGAAAATATGCTGTTCTCAGCTTGAAGTATAAGTCTAGAGAGGGTAGAAATAGTTCTGATTCAAGTAGGAAAATAGGAGTGGCTTTAAAGACACCTCCTATAGTTCTTAAACATTTATTTTGGAAAGTAGATAATAACATAATATTAGAGAGTTTCTTTTGGGGATTGAACCAGACTTCTACTGTATAACTAAGAAGAGATCTTAGTATAGTAGTGTAGACATGACGTACTGTTAGAACTGGTAGTCCCCAAGTAGAGTAGGTTGTTCTGGATAAAGCTGAGAAATATTTGGAAGCTTTCTGTGACATAATTTTTTGGTGTTTTTTCCAGACAAGTTTTGAGTCAAAGTAAAGTCCCAAGATACACACTTCTTTTTTTGGTTGAAGTACCACTTCTCCAAGTCTTAGACTGAGCTGAAGATTGTCTTTTCTTCTTCTAGAAAAATAGAGAAGTTCATACTTTTCAGGTGCAAACTTCATACCATGTTTTCTTGCCCAGTCCTGACATTTGGAATGTGTAGACTTCAACTTGAGAAGGTTGCTTTTCAAGAAAGAGGAGAATGCAAGAAGATTAGTGTCATCTGCAAAACCAAGTACTGAAACTTCTTTCTCAGGGGTGTATACAGTATTGTGCAGTTCTGAGATATAGAAAAGAAATAGAATAGGAGAGAAAGGTGATCTTTCAGGGACTCCACAGTATATAGAGAACTGGGGGGATTCTGAGTCATCAAACACCAGAGAGGTAGTACGTAAAGTAGTGAAGGAAAAGATCCAGGATACAAACCACTTAGGAATCTTTCTCTTAATCAGGATCTTTCTGAGAACTTCTGGCAAGACTCTGTCATAGGCTCCAGAGATGTCTAGAGAGAGAAGACTAGCAACCATTCCTTCTTTCCCAATCTTTTCTACCTGGGAGGTCAGAAGAAAAAGTGCTGATTCTGTTGATCTTCCTTTTCTGAATCCTATCTGGATTTCTGGCAAGAGATTTTCTTTCTCAGCTAGTTCACTTAGTCTTGCAGCTGCAATAGCTTCTATTAGCTTCCCAATTGTATTCAGGAGAGCTATAGGGCACTATACTTTTGCTTGACAGTAGGATCCCTTGCCAGGTTTCCTTAGGCAGATTGTCTTGGCTGACTTGTACCTGTCTGGAAAGTATTCCAGTCTCCAGCAAGCCTCTAAAACCTTAGCAATTCTTTTGTTGAAAGGGTCTCCCAGTGCTCTTAGAAATCCATTTGGTAGAGTATCTTGGCCTGGTGCTGAGAGAGGTTTTTTCTTCTTTAGAACCTCTTGTACTTCTTCCTTGGAGACTTCTTGGGATAGTTGCTATTCCTGGGTTTCTTCTGGCAGGTCCTGTTCCTCTGGCTCTGGCTGTAGGGGAAGAGGGAAGAATTGAGTCCTGAAAGCTTCTGTTTTCTCTTCAAAAGACTTTGCCAGCTGTCCTTGTTGTGCTATAAGTTCTGGGACTATTGGTAGGTCAGGAACTTTGCCAGCTTTTTCTTTTCCCTATTTGGCAATTCTCCAGTAGTCCTGAGTTTCTGCTAGCTGGTGGAGATGTGTTCTGAATGTCTTTCTTTTGGCTTGTCTGATCAGACTCTTTTTCTTTTTAGTTATCTCCTCTAGTCTGGTGGTTTCCTCTTGGCCTTGGAGTACTTTTCTTCTTACTTTTCTTTCCTCCTGGATTATTTCTTTGATTTCCTGGTTCCACCATGGTACTGCATACCTGGACTCTTTGCAAGGTTGGGTTGTCTTGTTTACAATTTCTTGGAGAGTTTTGTCCAGTCTTTCCAGGTAATCATCCACTTCTTTCTTGCTAGTTAGAGGTAGAATAGGTGGTAGGTTATCAGCTTCTTGTCTTGCTTGACTAGCATCCAGAGTTCTCCAGTTCTTTTTGTCTGTTCTGGTTTTTCTTGAAGTCTCCAGACTGAGAATTGTGTGCACTGGTCTGTGGTCTGACCCTGTGTGGAATCTCATGTTAATTTGTGAGTAAATAAGAGAATTAAGTAAAGAACTTGAAATAAAAGAAAGATCAATTGCTGATGAAGGTGGTTCTAGAAGAGTTCTTGCTCTTGTTGGTGTGTAGGAAGCTATTGCCAGCTCTAGTCCCTATTTGTCTGTTAGGTCCTTGAAGGATAAGGCTAGTTCTGAGTATAGCTGGCTTGACTTTGACCAACTTGGGTGGTAGAGATTTAAGTCTGTCAGGAGGATATGTTCACCCTCTTTTTGGATAGCTTGTTCCAGTAGGTCTAGAAGAGTCTGAGCTGACTCCCTATAGTTCCTTTGGCTTGTGGGTGTGAAATAGAGGTTGTGGATCTAGAATGACTTTGTTTGAACTCTTATCTCCAAGGAGACTAGATCTTTACTCCAGAAAATTAGGCTTATAGATAACCGCAAAATTCTTCTGTTAACAAGAACAAGTGTTCTCCCTAGCTCCTGGCTTTGTAAAGGGTAGAAGGCTGAGAATGTTGTAGATATGCTTGATTCTTGGTGGGGGTTTTTCCAGGGTTCTTGCAGAGTGATGATGTCCACTTCCTGTAGTCTAGGGTTTGCCAGTAGAAGTTCTTGGCATGTCTGGCTTTTCTGGACATTGTACTGGAGAAGGTTAAGTGTGGAGTAACTCATTAATCCTCTTGGCTAGAGTCTTCCAACAAATTCCAACTCTTCCCAGAACCACGTTCTTCAAGGACCATCAATTTTGACAAACACCACAATTTGTCATATGTTCTGGAAAACAGCCGAGTTCCTCTCTGAAACCACCCAAACCTTAAGGTGAAAACCCATCACCTTTGAGAATCACACCTGTTTGTCAAAAGTTGTGATCTTGAATCCACGATCTTCTTCAACAACCAGCAATCTACCCACAACCAGAGAGAGAGTCTCAGGATAAGAGGAATGGTTAGAGTCTGACTGACTCTGGAGCTAGCAGAGTCTTTGGCTCAAGGAAAGTCTAGATAGGGGGTCTGGTCCCTAGTCTAGGTTAATACTTCTAGCTTTGCCCAGAGCTTAGTTGGAAAAAGCTGCCCAGGAAAGTCTAGTCTTGGGGATTGGTCCCAGGACTAGATTATTACTGTTGGGAAACCAGGTGACTCTTCTTTCTGGCAGTACTCTGCAGACAGGAAACACCCAACCAGTGCCAAACAATCTCTAACATGGCTCCCAAGAAGAAAAAACCCACCTTTTCAGAAAGTAACACCAGAGCTACACCAGCTATACTCTCCCAACCAGCTCCCAGTCTGGCTAGCACCCAGTCCAGCTCTCCTACCCCCCAACCAGCTCCCCAGAGTGACTACAAACTAGTAGACTCCTGGATCAAAACTCAACCAGTCCCAGAATCTATTCTGAAAAGCTGGGAAAATATCAAAAAGAACTCCTTCCCTACAGAAGCCCAGTCTAGCTCCACTGGCCTCACCAACAGAATCTTCCAGGAGCTGGAGAATATCAACAAGTGGCTGGACAAACAAGAAGCCAAGCCATCATATGCCCAGGCTGTCCAAAAATCTATTCCAGCACAAATCCCTCTACCTGCAAGAATTCTCAAAGAAGTTCTTGTACATCCTGGTATCCAGCCACCTGACATGGCTAATACAACTCACATCTAGCTTTTCCAGGCTCTTCAAGACAGACTACCCAGCCCCTACAACAAGCAGGTCAGAGCAGTAAGGAAACTTCCTTCAGGGAATATCCTTATTAACACAGAAAGCCAAGAGACTAAAGTCTTCCTAGAGAAAAACCCTGCCTGGGTATCAGCTATCTTCACAAAGGAAGCAACCATCCAGCCCAAGAGATTTCCAGTTCTGATCCATGGAGTCAGAACAGAAGATATCCAACCTGAAGACCTGGACAAAACCCGCCAGATAATCCAGAACAGCAACCCATCTCTGAGCAAGCAAATCACCATCCTGAGAGCCTACTGGTCTAAGAAGGCTATAGCTCAAAAGAAGCCAGTTACCTCTCTCCACCTGGATCTGGCTACCCCTGAACAAGCCAATCTTTTGATTGAGAGTGGGCTAGTGCTGGGGCACAGGATGCATGAAGCAGAACCTTTTCTGGCAGACACAGTTATTGCACAATGTTTCAAGTGCTTTAGCTATGGGCACCAAGCACGCTTCTGCAAGAACAAAGCTGTGTGTGGTGCCTGTGAAGGCCAGCATGAAAGGAGAGCCTGCCAAGTTCCTGAACAGCTTCTCAAGCCAAAATACTGCAACTGCAGAGGAGCTCACCCAGCCTGGGCCAGTGTCTGTCCAGTACGCCAGGAAGCAGCCAAGAAGGCAAGAGAAGCATGGAACACACGCCCAGGAAAATATGAGATCCCAACAGCTACCTCTGTTCCAGCTCTACAACCCCCCCCAGTTATGTCTTTCCCTCTCTCTCAGTCTCTACCAGGGGGGAAAAAACGTAAAACAGCTGAGCCAAGCAGAAGCTCAGAGAGACTCAGAGGTGCACTCCCAGAAGTGCAAATTCTTTCTTCAAGATCAGCCAACTCTGGAGGAAAGCTACCAGCTAACTCCTTCAAGATCTTTGATGCTGAGATGTCTGCATGAAAGACACAAAGCTGACACTTCTCCAGTATAATGTGCAAAAAAGCCAATCAGTCCAAGAGCTACTGCTAGCAACCTCAGCTCTCCAAGAGGTGGACATTATTGCACTTCAAGAGCCCTGGAAAAACCCTCACCTAGAAACAAGCACTTCAACTGTTTTCTCTTCCTTTCTTCCTCTCTACTGTTCAGAGATTGGCAGAACACTTTTTCTTATTAATAAAAATCTGAAACTCTCTTCTCTTCATCCTACCTTCTGGAATAAAGACTTTGTTTCTCTTGAAATCTACTTGGAAAACTCTCCTACTTCTCTTTGGGTACATAATCTCTACTTCACCCCATCAAGTCAAGAAAACTACACAGAGGCATCAGAAGCTCTTCTCTGTTTACTCCGAAATGCTTTACAAGAACAAGGACAACATATTCTTCTCACAGACTCAAATCTTCACCACCCAGACTGGTCAAAGAAAAGAAGACTGTACTCTGAGACTGCAAATAGGTTTCAAGACCTAATGAAAGATTTAAATCTGGATTTAGCTATTGCACCTTTCACCCCTACCAGAGCAAGATCTCTTTCTGAAAAACCATGTTCTTCTATTGATCTGTCTTTTATTTCTTCTTCTCTTTCTAACTCTCTGATTTTCTCTAAAGTGGCTCTTCAGTTCTTTCATGGGTCTGACCACAGACCTGTACTAACCTGCCTGGACCTGGATCCTCCAAGGAAAATCTGGAAACCAGAAAGAAACTGGAGAACACTGGACTCAAATCTTGCAAGAGTAGAGTGTGAGAAGCTACACCTGCCCTTCCACTTCCAAGACAAATATGAAGTGGATGAGTACTTGGAGTATCTTGACAACTTTCTCCAAGAAATAGCAAGCAAATCCACACAGCTCCAGAAGCAATCTGGCCACTCAGTTCCCTGGTGGAATCAAGAGATCCAAAACAAGGTTAAAGAGGAAAGAAAAGTAAGAAGAAAAGTGCAAAAAAGGCAAGCAAGTCAAGAGGAACTTGAGCAAGCAACTAAGCTCAAGAAAAAGGCAGTCAGAGATGGAAAACAGAACACTTTCAGACACCAAATCCATGAGCTGGCCAGCTCTTCAAAGTTCTGGAAGCTTGCAAAGTGGGGAAAGTCCAAAGCCAACAAGACTCCTGATCTTCCTCTGGTTCCTGACCTGGAAACACAAGAAGGAATAGCCAAAACCTTTGAGGAAAAGACTAAAGCCTTCTCACAACAGTTCTTTCCAAAAGCTCTAGTTCCAGAACCAGGCTCAGAAAGCTCCCAGACTATCTCTGAGATTTTATTTTATTTTATTTTTTTATTTGATTCTTACACTGGTAGTAGCTTTACAGCCATGCAGATCTTCTAGCTAATAGTGAACTCCTTCAGAAAACCTTTGAAGGGATAAAAACTGAAGGCAGGGTGTGACTAGGGAATGTAACAAAAGAAATCTTGAAGTTTCTGGTAAGAGAAGAGAATCTAGGTATTGGATTGGGAATAGTGGAGTTTGAAAGCTAGATTAAACTGGTTTAGTCTTTTCAAAGACATAAACCAGTACAAGAACTTCTGTAGTAGCTCTGGGTTTGAAATAATAGTGGTGAAGTCTTGGGGATTAAAAGAGACTTGTTGTCTTTGTCTTGAATAAAGAGAGCATGAAGAGGTGATATGTTTTGCAGTTTCTTCTGCTTGGCCACACACACATAGTGGGGTAGGGAAGTCAGGAGCTCCAGCTCTGAAAAGAAAACTTGCCAGACCAATTCTTCCAGTCCTGATTTGCAGTAGCAGACTTGCCTCAGCTTTCTGTAACTCTTTGTAGAGCTTCAGATTGTTTTTGTGTGGCTTTTGACAGAAAGTCTGCCAGCCTGGACCACAGTTGAGCTATGCCGAGGCATAGCGCAGAGTCGACATCCCGTGCAGGGTCTCTGCCACACTTCCCCGCAGTCCTGAGGTCTTTTGCGCTCCGCCGTGTACGCTCACCCCTAGGTCCTGCTTCGGAGCGCCGGGTTGCCAGCCCGGAGCCCACACTCCAACTGCAGTTTACTCCTTGAGCCCGTCATTTTCAGCCTGAGCCTGCACTCTGTACGGACCGGCATACGCTTCTGTCCTCTCGGGCCACATAGACAGTCTCGTAGTAGGCCCAGACCCTACTGCCATCACTGCCATTATATTCCACGCCCCGCAGCTCTCGCTGTTTCGTGTTATCTCTGTAGATCTCTCGTACAGAGGCCGACCATGCCTCGCAGGCTCTACAGACCCTGCAGGCCATGCCAGCACCTGCAGGACCACCTTTCCAGCCCACTAACCAAGTAGGGAGAAGTCTCCATCTGCCCGCTGTCACCTGTGGGACCCCGGATGTACGTGGTGGCCCACTGGAGAATCTCCAGTGCCCTAGCCCCAGTCCGTAGGTGGCCCGAAGAGAATCCGTGGCAAGACCTTAGGCAAAACCATCAAGCCAGCACTTTGACTATCACACAGCCCTTAGGTACTGGAGCGGCGGAAACCCTTCGTGCCACCTGCTTGCCTTCTTTAACACGTAGTCCCTGTTCGATTAACAACACCGCAGTACAGACATCGCTCCCCTCCTAGAACAAGATCCTTGATGCATCAGCTGCTGGAGACTCTGCCAGAAGGGGGGTGTGTGATAGGAACTCCTCTTGTCTACTCCAGAGGTGCCCTGTCGGGTGTCTAGACTTCACATCCACCAGTTGCAAGGCTGGCTTCAGGCTGTAGTGTACACAGTAGACATCTGTTGGGTGGTTTTCATAACCAGTTTGGTCGAAGTCCTCTGTTCTGCTGATGTCGCTTCACGGGGGTGTCCAGGGTGCCTGCACGACACCTCCGGTGGCCCATCACTCCACGGGCACCAGCAGCTCGACCGGTGACTCAATTAGCTCTCGGTGCAGCGACTACAAGCAGCTTGGGAGACTGCCTGACATCGCTGCCCCGAGGTTCCCAGCCTGCACCGCGTGGAGGTTTGAGTCTTCGCAGGCCATCTCTGAGATACAGCTCTCCCAGGAGGTAACATGTGAAGAAGTGGAGCAAATTCTGGCCAAGAAGAAACCTTTCACAGCAGAAGGGAGAGATAAGCTGCCAAATGGATTTCTGAGAGCTCTGGGGCCTAGGTTCTGCCAAGCTCTAGCTATTCTGACTTCAACATGCTGGAAACTGGAGTACTTCCCTGAAAGATTTAAGAGTGCAAAAACAGTCTGCTTGAGGAAACCTGGCAAGGGAACCTACAATCAAGCTAAAGCCTGGCGCCCTATAGCTTTGCTAAACACAACAGGCAAGCTGATGGAAGCTATTGCTGCAGCCAGACTAAGCAAGATAGCAGAAGAAGCTGGACTATTGCCAGATATCCAGATGGGCTTTAGGAAAGGAAGATCCACAGAAGCAGCACTTTTCCTTCTAACCTCCCAAGTGGAAAAAGTCTGGAAGGAAGGCATGGTTGCATCCCTACTCTCACTGGATATCTCAGAAGCCTATGACAGAGTTCTCCCCAAGATACTACAGCAAATTCTGAAAAGAAAAGGAATACTGTTAAGGCCCAGGCCGGAACGGCTGAGCCGACCGAAGCGAGTGTACAGAGGTACACGGAACAATGTTCACCCGACCCGGTGGACGAGGTGGACAATGTGTAACCAGCTCGTCCAGCTTGTCCACGGTGGACGAGGTGGATGACGTGTAACCAGCTTGTCCAGCTTGTCCACGCAGAAAGCTGATACCCCTCGGGAGGACCCCCCCCCCTCAGGCTCCTGTATATAAGAACCCAGATAGCCGGAGAGAATAGCTCTCCAGGCTGAACACACATTACGAGCGATAATAGCAAGAGAGTTACCCCACTTGCTATTCATCTATTGAGTCCCTGCCCTCCTCGGTCAAAGACAGGACCACCCACATTCTGTGTGAACGTGGACTGGCCTTTAACAGTTTCAGCCTCTAACACATAGGACACCAGCTCAATACGATGGCAGATCCACGCAGCCCTACCCCTTCGCAGGCAGGCCAAGCTTGGGCTGCGCCTCAGGCGCAAGCCCAGGAACCACCTGTCCCTACCACCCTCACCTTACCTCCAAAGCCGTTGAAGGTAGGTACGCTGAAGAGGTACGATGGATCACGAGGGGGATTGGAATTATTCTTCTCTCAGCTTGAGCTTTACTATGGATTCAACACCGCACAATTCCCTACGGAACAGGAGAAGGTGCTGTTCACAGCTTCCTACCTGGACAGACCAACATTTGCCTGGTTCAATGTCTACCTACAAGACTTCCTCAACAACAAGGAAGATCCCTCTAGCATAGAGACCACGACACGGCAGATCATTGGGAGATTCTCTACCTTCAAGACCCAGATGAAGAAGACCTTCGGGGTCATTGATGAAGAACGAGATGTGGAATGAAAGCTCCAAGCACTACGGCAGACAGGGTCAGCATCAGACTTTGCGGTGAAGTTCCAACAGTTGTCAGTGAGGACACAATGGGGAGACAGTGCCTTGACAGCACTATTCTACCAAGCTCTCAAGGAACAAGTCAAGGATGACATCACACGAGGAGACTGACCCACTGACATCGAGGATATAATTGACACAGTGGTACGCATTGACAACCGACAATTCAAACAAGAACTTGAGAAGTGAGGCAAGCATGCAAGGCCATGGGGCAAAAAGACAGTGCCAGCACAAGACAAGTACAGCTTGACACCCATGGAGATCGATGCAACAACACCACAGGCAACAAAGAAGAAAGAAACACAGAAGTGTTACAATTGCCAGAAGGTAGGACACCTCACAGCCAACTGCCAAAGCAAGAAGAAGAAAGAAGGCAAGGGTAAGCAGCTGAATGCCACCGGTGCCTGGAAAGGCAAGGGTATTCAGGAGCCACCGAGGGCTCCCAGAGGCATGCTACCCATGAACCGGTCAGAAGCAACACTCCTCGGACAGGAGGACAATCTCAGACAGCACATTGAAAGACTGGAGAACAATCTGCAGAGGTCACTGGAGGACCTGCACACAATCCAAGACCAGATCGATAAGGTTCATTGGGAGGATGACCTGATCTCCGAATTCGACACAACAGACTACGAGATTGACATAACCGGCATGCCACCAGTTCCCGAGACACCACTACTCCGACAACAGGATGCGACCTTGTCGGAGGACGGCAAAGCAAGAGTGACACGATGGGTGGACAACACCATCAGCATCTCACAGCCCTGAGACATCACAGCGCAAGTGGACCTTCACCAGGCTACGACACCAGCCTGCGGACATCCTTATTGGAAAGGATGCAAGGACCACCACTGCAAGGAACATCTCCTAGAGAAAAGGAGAAGGCACTACTTCCCTGGCCCAGAATACCACAAGAAAGCCTGGAGCATCAAGCACCAGCTAAGCCAACAAGGGAAAGAACACGATGATTGCGGAGAAGACGCATGGGAGCTATGCTTCACTGAAAAATACGAAAAACACACGGCAGAACACCAGGCTCAGGGCCTTGGTTGTTCAAAAAACTAGCAGTGCTCTTCAAATCTGGAGTCGGAAGAGCGGGCAAGACAACACTCCGGAGAGAAGGGGTCAAGCAGAGCCTCGACGTGACAGCCTGCAGTCTGCATTTTCACATCAGGATGAGAGTCAACGGGCATCTGACAAACGCCATGATCGACTCTGGAGCTACTGGCAACTTCATGTCAGAAAGTTTCGCCAGGAAGCACAAGATCCCGACTCAGGAAAAGAGAAATCCATACCAACTAACAGTAGTGGACGGGACACCACTCTCCAACAACCAAGGACAAGTGACGAAGGAGACCAAGAACCTACGACTGTGTGTCGACAGTACGACAATCAGATCAGAAGAATTCGACTTGGTCCAGATACCACATGAAGTTATATTGGGTCTTCCGTGGTTGGAAAGTCAAAACCCAAGGATTGACTGGAAAAGAAGGCACCTAGTCTTTCTGAAGAGGAGTCTGGCAACTCGAGCAGAGCCAGAGAAAGTGAGAATCAAAGAGATCTCATATGCAGGGTGGAAGAAGCACCACCAGCGAGGGCAAGCCTATGTGGCTTGGATGAAGCCCCGAAACCATCAACTTTGCACCACGCATGACGCTGTGGGCGAGACTCAGGCACCGCAGCTGCCAAGTGAGTATAAAGACTACCAGGAGATGTTTGGTGAGGAAGTGGTCGTGACACTACCAGAACACCAAGAGTGGGATCATGAAATTCTGCTGGAAGACGGAAAGAAACCCACACATGGCCCTATTTACACTCTATCAGCAAAGGAGCTTGAGGCCTTAAGAGATTACCTGGACAAGAACCTAGCGAAAGAGTTCATAAGACCTTCAACATCACTGGCCGGATACCTGATATTGTTTGTGCCAAAGAAGGACAGCAAATTACGACTGTGTGTCGACTACCGGCAGCTTAATGCGATCACGATTAAGAATCACTACCCGCTACTGTTAATATTGGAAATCCAGGACTGAATCCAAGGAGCCAAGTAGTTTACCAAGTTCGACATCTGAGGTGCTTTCAACCTGGTTAGGATGAAAGATGGTGAAGAATGGAAGACAGCCTTTCGTACAAGGTACGGGTATTACAAGTATACTGTTATGCCATTCGGCCTTACGAATGCACCGGCGACATTCCAATCGCTCATTAACGCCATCCTCCGACAATACCTGGATATATTTGTTACTGCTTATATCGATGATGTCTTGGTTTACACCAATGGAACCCTGGAGAAGCACAGACAGCATGTCAAGAAGATCCTACATGCGCTCCAAGAAGCAGGAATAAGGTTACGCTTTGATAAGAGTGTCTTCCACGTGAAAGAAGTGGAATATTTGGGATCAATCCTGACGACAGAAGGAATCTGTATGGACGATACAAAAACCACAGCAGTACAAGACTGGCCAACACCCAAAAACCTCAAAGAAGTCCAATCCTTCCTGGGATTTGCGAACTTCTACCGATGATTCATCAAGGAGTACTCAAGGACAGCAGCACCCTTGACTGAACTAACAAAGAAGGAAGAAACCTTCACATAGGGGAACAGCCAAGAGAGAGTGTTCCAGGAGCTGAAAGAGAAGTTCACCTCCGCACCCATACTGGCATCATTTGATCCTGGACAGTGGATCATCATGGAGACAGATGCCTCAGACCAAGCACTTGGATCTTGCTTGTGTCAACCAGACGCCGAAAACTGCCTACACCCTGTCGCATACTGATCAAGAAAGTTCTCTGGCCCAGAACTCAGGTACGATGTTCACGACAAGAAGTTGTTAGCGATTGTCAACGTATTCCAGGAGTGGAGACCTTACCTGGAAGGAGCAAAGTACACAGTGGACGTGTACTCAGACCACAAGAATTTGGCTTACTTCACGACAACAAAGAAGCTAAACAGACAACAAGTCTGATGGGCAGAGCTTTTAGCTTCATACAACTTCCAGATCTTCTATCGAAAAGGATCAGAAAACGCACGAGCAGACACGCTTAGCAGGCGGCCTGATATGACAACAGACAACACAACAGAAGAGCGCCCAATCCTTGTGACAAAAGGACAAACTCTGGTCTATGCTCAACCTCAGTTAGTGAAAACTGAAGAAATGGGTGCACTCCTGACCCTAGGCCACAACATTGCAGCCACGAACAAGGAAGAAGTGCCAGAGAGCGCACAAGAGGACGTGATTCGACAACATCATGATGGACCCCTACACAGACATCCTGGGCAAGACAAGACTCTGGAAAAGATCTGGAGACGTTACCACTTCAACGGAATGAAGTGGAAAGTGACAGAATTTATTCGCAACTGCAAAGAGTGTGTGAAAAACAAACTGTCACGCCACAAACCCTATGGAGAGAGTCAACAAATAGACTTCCCAGAAGTGGCTTGGGATACTATCACAATGGATTTTGTGGTGAAGCTGCTGAGGTCAGAGGACCCGGTAACAAAGGTGAAATATGACAGTATCTTGGTGGTTGTTGACAAACTCACCAAATACGCTCACCTGATCCTGTGGCAAGAGACAGGAACAGTGAGCGAACTCGCCAATGTCCTGCTCAAAGAATTGGTTAGCCAGCGAGGGCTACCCACGAAGATTATCTCAGATCGAGACAAACTCTTCACCTTGAAATTCTGGAACACGTGGACAAGACAGCTAGGGATAGACACGAGGATGTCTACTGCCTACCATCCACAAACAGACGGATAAACTGAGAGAACAAACCAGACGATGGAACAGTACCTACACCACTACGTCAACCACTGACAGGACGATTGGGTAGAACTGCTACCAATGGCTCAGTTTGCGTACAATGATCAGCAACACAGTGTGACGGGCATGACACTGTTCTTTGCGAACTACAGCAGAAACCCCCACTGGGAAGCAATGGCGGCTGGAAGTGGCACTTCAACAAACATCGAAAAACTCACTGCTATGCATGAGGAAATGAAGACTGCAATTGAATCCGCACAAAAGACAACAAGCCACTGCCTAAACAGCAAAAGGTTGAAGGGACCAACCCTGGAGAGGGGGGATAAGGTCTATTTGTCAACAAAAAACCTGCGCTTGAAGCGACCAAGCAAAAAGCTGGATCATGTACGAATCGGACTGTTTGAGATTGAGAAGCGCACTGGAGAAGTCAACTACCGACTGAGACTGCCAAAAAAGGCACGGATACACTGAGTATTCCACGTCTTGCTGCTCGAGCCAGCACCCAGCGACGCAGCAATCAAAACAGAATGGCACTTCGAGGACGACAAAGAAGAGTACGATGTTGAAAGGATCCTAGACAGCCGGAGAAGCGGACAGAAAATCAAATACCTGGTCAAGTGGTTAGGGTATGACAATAAGGAGAACTCGTGGGAACCCACCGAGAACTTCAGCCCTGCGACGAACAAGAAACTGCGGAGTTTCCACTGACAAAACCCGCAGAAGCCAGGATCGATGGAGACAAAGGCTTGAGAGAAGCCAAAGCCTCCGAAGAGAAGAAGTCCTCCAAAGGTGGCGGGGACCCCACACACGTAGCCTCCTGCTCGAGATCCTCCTGATCCTCGATCGCAGCAAGCTCACGCCTGATGGCCTCACCCTCCTTCTTAGACAACACACCCAACTGACGACGGAGACAAAGTTTGCGAGGAAGGAGAACAGACTCCTGCTCCTCGATCTCCTTCAGTTGAGCCTTGAGCTGAGTGCGCTCAAGCTCCATCTTCTCCTACTCCGACTCCGCAAGATGGAGATTGCAACAGCGACTCTTCTCAAGGTACTGACTGCAAAATGTGGACTCTGAACTGACGACACACTTGGCACGGTCACGACGACATGCGCTGCATGAAACTTTGGATACCTTGCCCATCTTGCCAACACGAGAACTGAGGACTCCACGACGATTAGCACAAGATGTCTGGGTCATGGTAAGAGAAGTGAGAGGATCTGGGGACAGAACCTTTGGAGGGAGGGGATGGTGTTAAGGCCCAGGCCGGAATGGCTGAGCTGACCGAAGCGAGTGTACAGAGGTACACGGAACAATGTTCACCTGACCCGGTGGACAAGGTGGACAATGTGTAACCAGCTTGTCCAGCTTGTCCACGGTGGACGAGGTGGACGACGTGTAACCAGCTTGTCCAGCTTGTCCACGCAGAAAGCTGATACCCCTCGGGAGGACCCCCCCCCCTCAGGCTCCTGTATATAAGAACCCAGATAGCCGGAGAGAATAGCTCTCCAGGCTGAACGCACATTACGAGCGACAATAGCAAGAGAGTTACCCCACTTGCTATTCATCTATTGAGTCCCTGCCCTCCTCAGTCGAAGACAGGACCACCCACATTCTGTGTGAACGTGGACTGGCCTTTAACAAATACCTGCCTGGCTAGCTTCCTGGATCTACTCCTTCTGTGATAAGCACTCTACCACTCTTGTCTTTGATGATTCTGAGTCTTATTCTATTCCTATTCATTGTGGAGTTCCTCAAGATTCTCCATTATCCCCTATTCTTTTTCTATTCTACATTTCTGAATTGCATGAGACTGTGCATACTCCCTCTTCTGGTGTATCTGCCCTGGGGTTTGCAGATGATACAAATCTGCTTGCTTTTGGTCACTCCTTGAAAAGTAACCTTCTGAAGTTAAAGAACACACACCACAAATGTCTATCCTGGGCTGCAAGACATGGAATAGTCTTCTCACCTGAGAAATATAAAATACTTCATTTTTCCAGAAGAAGATCAGACAATCTTCAGCTCAAGCTCAGACTGGGGAATGTGATTCTCAAACCAAAAGAAGAAGTGTGAGTACTTGGAGTGTACCTAGATGCAAAGCTCCACTGGCACAAACACCAGAGAATTATTCTTCAAAAAGCACAGAAAGCACTCTCTTCTCTTTCTAGAACTTCCTATTCTACTTGGGGCTTTCCAGTTCACACATCACGTCTGGTGTACACTGCTATACTGAGATCTCTACTGAGCTATGCAGTGGGGATCTGGTTTAACCCTCTAAGAAAATCCTCCAATATCTCTTCTCTTGTTTCATTTCAAAACAGATGCCTAAGACTTATTGGGGGTGCCTTCAAAGCCACTCCTTCTTTTCTATTAGAGAGTGAGCTTTTTCTTCTACCTCTAGACCTATACTTTAAATTTCACACTGCCTGTTTTCTTTCTTCTATTCAAAACTCCCCTCTCAAATACTTTCTTGACAGTATCTTTTCCACTATTTCCAGCTATGCCTCTCTCTTGAAGAAACCTTTAAAGAAAT
The DNA here is from genome assembly GCA_963422465.1 of Lichina pygmaea. NCBI lineage: Eukaryota > Fungi > Ascomycota > Lichinomycetes > Lichinales > Lichinaceae > Lichina > Lichina pygmaea. The sequence goes on from OY730170.1 coordinate 3,380,375, forward strand.
CCTCAACTATCTCTCCTAAGTGGAAATTCACTTGGTTAAGTCAAATAACTACTAACCAGGCTAGTTCAAAGAAAGAACTACAAAAGCTCTTTACTAAAGAGTGGGAAGACCAATGGGAAGAGAAGAAAAGAAGAAGCTATCCAGGCTGGCAGACTTTCTGTCAAAAGCCACACAAAAACAATCTGAAGCTCTACAAAGAGTTACAGAAAGCTGAGGCAAGTCTGCTACTGCAAATCAGGACTGGAAGAATTGGTCTGGCAAGTTTTCTTTTCAGAGCTGGAGCTCCTGACTTCCCTACCCCACTATGTGTGTGTGGCCAAGCAGAAGAAACTGCAAAACATATCACCTCTTCATGCTCTCTTTATTCAAGACAAAGACAACAAGTCTCTTTTAATCCCCAAGACTTCACCACTATTATTTCAAACCCAGAGCTACTACAGAAGTTCTTGTACTGGTTTATGTCTTTGAAAAGACTAAACCAGTTTAATCTAGCTTTCAAACTCCACTATTCCCAATCCAATACCTAGATTCTCTTCTCTTACCAGAAACTTCAAGATTTCTTTTGTTACATTCCCTAGTCACACCCTGCCTTCAGTTTTTATCCCTTCAAAGGTTTTCTGAAGGAGTTCACTATTAGCTAGAAGATCTGCATGGCTGTAAAGCTACTACCAGTGTAAGAATCAAATAAATAAATAAAAAAAGAGGTGTCCCAACTATTCTGCTGTGTAGGTCTCCTTGAATAGTACCACTATTAGATATTTTGTGAATCTGTCCACTATCACTATAATCAAGTTGTAGGTGATTCCTGTGACTGGGTCTTTGGACTTGGGTAGCTTCATAATGAAGTCTATTGACACATCTTCCCATAGGCCTCTCGGTATCGTGTTCGGGTGTTCTTCTCTGTATGGCTTATGTCTTCCATGTTTGTTTTTCTGGCATAGTAGACACTTGCTGATGTAGCTTGTGACATGTTGTCAGAGGTTAATGACATTGTTCCCTGCCTGTTGGATAAGGTCTGTGGTCTTGGAGATTCCTGGGTGACCATGTGCTGGATTGTCGTGGTAGTTCCTTATTAGTTCTTCAGTGTCTTCTGCCATGAGCTTGTTGATCTGTGGTTAAGGCACCAGGTTTCCTTGCTAGTCCTGCTGTAAGATTGTTCCTTGGTGTTCATCATTTTCCATGTAGTTTTTTTGTTGGCTTAGTGTGTCTGCTCTCCTATTATCTTGTTCAGGGGTATACAAGATCTTGAACTTGTGTTGCCTGAGGAGTTCAGCCCATCTGACTTGCTGTCTGTTCAGCTTCTTGGTTGTTGTGAATGTTGTCAGATTCTTATGGTCTGTGAGAACAGTGAGTTCAGAACTGCTTTCCGTGTACACTCTCCAGTGTTTGAGTATGTTGATGACTACCAGTAGCTCTTTGTCGTGGATATCATAGTTTTATTCCACTTGTGTTATTTTTCGTGAGTAGTAGGCAACTGGGTGCCACTTGCTATCTGCCTGTTGGCATAGACATGCTCCCACTGCCTGATCTGAAGTGTCTGTCTTGATTTGTGTCAGTTGGCCTGTCTTGAAGTTGAGGAGAACTGGTTCCTTGGCGCAAGTGTCCTTGAGCTGTTGGAATACTTTTTGTTATCTCTCTGTCCACCAGTACTCCATGTTCTTCTTTGTGAGTTCTGTCAGTGGTGTTGCTATCTGTGAGTAGTTCTTTATAAACTATCGGTTGAAGTTGGCAAATCCTAGGAAGACTTGTACTTCCTTAACTCATGTCAGTGTTGGCTATTGCTGAATCACTTTGATTTTCTCAGGGTCAATCTTGATCCCTTCAATCCCTATGATATATCTGAGGAATTCAACTTCTGGTTTGTTGAACTCGCACTTCTTTGGGTTAAGCTTGAGCCCTGCCTGTTGTAGGCATTGTAGAACATCCTTCACATGTTTGGTATGTTCCTGTTGCGTGTTCAAGTAGACAAGAATGTTGTCCAGGTAGGTGATAGCTGTTTAGTCCAGGTGTGCTCTGATGACATTGTTGATCAATGCTTGACATGTTGCTGGTGTGTTCGTGAGTCTGAATAGCATAACCAGATACTTGTAGTGTCTGTATCAGGTTCTGAAGACTGTCTTCCATTCTTCTTCTTTTTTCATGTGTATCAGGTTGTATGCTTCTTTCAAGTCCAGCTTGGTAAAGATTGTAGCTTGGCTGATCCTGTCTCGCAGTTTGTTCGCATTTGGTAACAGATATCAGTTCTTGATGGTAATGTTGTTGAGTTTCCTGTAATCCACACAAAGTCGAAGACTTCTGTCTTTCTTTAGTGCGAATAGTATTGGGTATCCTGCTGGTGATTGAGATTCTTGAATGAAACTCTTTTTCAGGTTTTCCTCCAGGTACTCGCAAAGTACTTGGAGCTCTTTCTCTGATAACTGGTAAATTGGTCTAAATTCTGGCTCTGTCCCTGGTTGCAACTTGATCTTATGATCCCAAGGTTAGTGCTTAGACAACACTGCTGTTGTTGTCTCTTCCTGAAAGAGGTTATTATACCCAGGTCAGTACTCTTCAGAGATCTCCAGAGGGTTAACAACTTCCTCTCTCTTCATCTCTGACTGTTTGGCCACCTGGTTCTGGGGTGTGTCTGTCAAGGCAGACCTCTTCTCTTGAGAGTTGTCCTTTCTGTCAGTAAGGTTCCACTGAGGACTCCTTCCCTCATCTGTCCATGCCTTCTGCGGCTGGTAACAGGTCTGAGCTGTGTTGTTAGTGCAGTTCCTAAATGTGAGTACTCCTGTCCTCCAGTTAACAACTGGGTTGTGCTTCTTTAGCCAAGGCATCCCCAAATAGATATCCTGAGTGGCCAACTCGACAATATCAAGGTGGATCCTTTCAGCATGGTGTCCGGTAACTATTTCCATTGGCTGCGTCTTATGGCAGACTAGCTCTGTCTGTCTATTTGCTATCATGAGCTGATAGGGCTGCTGCTTGTGTCTCCTTCCAGTGCCAAGGGTGTTGTAAAGTTGCCTTGAGATGTAGTTTCCACTGGCTCCAGAGTCAACAAGTGTGTATGTCTGTACTGGTGTGTTGGCGTGTAGTGACACAGGTAATCGCAGGTGCTTTGTGTTGCTAGAGGTCATGTTGTTGAGCTCCCGATGTCACCCCTTGACAAGAGAGTTCAGTCTTTTCCTGATTGAAGTGTCTTTCCACTGACTGGGCAATAGGTCCAGCCATTCCCATCAGTCCTGAGGAATCTGTTCATGAATTTGTCTTGCTGATACTTGTCACATCCAGGCTTGAGGCAGTACTGCCAATTGTTGACATAGCAGTTGTGGTTGCTGCCTTGCTGTAGGAACATGAGGTGTTTGTGCCAATCATGTGTGTGCCCGGGGAATGCAGTGTGTTGGTGTTTGTCCCAAAGGTGGATCTCACACACATCCTTCTCGCAGTTGACCTAATGCTTGTGGCAGGTGGTGTGGTAGGGTGAATGTCCTCCGTACCTCCGTAGTTGTTCGTGGTAGGTGCAGTAGTGCTTCATGCAAAACCTCCACTGTAGTTCGCTGTGCTGTAGATTTCATGGGTCTATGCTGTAAGCATAGCTTCCTTGTGGTATTTCTTCTTTGATAGACATGGGTTTGTCTCAGTCCCTATCAGAGGTGGTTAAGAGCTCCTGTCCCTTGTCCTGACCTGTCTGTTCTGGTAGGTCCTTGCCTCCTGATGTTACCAGTTGGTGAGCTGCTTCCAATGTCTGATTGTAGTTGTCCTATTGTTCGAAGGATAGCTGAGCCTCTCCTGGTGGGTCCTCTGGCTTGATGACATTCCAGTCTCCGTCAAGTGTATTAAGTTACTGTCAGTGCATCTTGTTCTTTGAACAACAGTCTTTCGCTATATGGCCTAGCTTGCCACAGGCATAGCACTTCAGTGCTTTCTTTTTTTTGTTGTTCCTTCCCTTTGTGAACCTTCCCTTGTGGTGGACTGCATCCAGTTCCATAGGTGCATAGCTATATGGGTCATGTGGTGGTGCCTTGTTAGGCAGCTTGTAGTGGTTGCTCACATGCCATGCAGGGTGGCTGTATCCTCTGTCGTGGTGTTTCTCCATCACTCGCTCAAATAGTTTGTCATCAATGTTGATTGCTTGTGTGATGAGTTCATCCAGTGTGTTGACCACTCATCCGTCCAAGGTGATTTCATCCTTCATGTTTTCCTTGAGTCTACGTCAGTACATGACCATCAGAGTGTCATCGTCCCAGTCAGTCAGTACTGAGTATTGTTTGAACTGCGTGGTGTACTCTGCAGCTGAGCATTGTTGCTTGATGTGCTGGATCATTTGTATAGCTACTTTGTCTTTGTTAGATAGTCCAAGGATCCTTTTGATCTTGTCCTTGAATTGTGTCCATTTTGTCATCCATTCTGATGTGCTGTCATAGTCTCTGTTTCCTGAGAGATGTTTGTTGACATAGGGCTTGATCTATCAATAAGCATTACCTCTCATGTAAGTGGTTGTGAAGAGGGGCCACTTTTCCTTAGGCAGCTTTGTCTCTGGTTGGAATTGAAAGTAGACTTAGAGTTGCATAAGCCAGTCGTCAACCTTATTTCTTTCACTGTAGAACAGGTCTGGCTTGGTGACGCTAATCTTTCCATCTGGGAAGTTGGGGTTGGTTGCTCCTGAGGTACTCATCCTTGAGAGTCTTCAAAGTGTTGCAGTCTGTACTGTACTGTCCTATCTGAGTATAGGATTAGGGTGAGAGGTGGGAGGCAGGTTGGTTCTCGCAGGAGAGGAGTGTCAAGGAGTGCGAAGGAGTTTGGTGGAACATGGTGGTGGTGACACCTGATCAATAGCTTTGTACAAAAGGATTGTATTGAAGTAGATCTAGTTGTCTGGATCACAACATGAGTTGAAGATGATTGTTCTATAGGGGAACTATCACCAGACTATATAGTGCTCAGTTCGTGAGCACAGTGAGCTCTGCTCACTTTGCTCACTTGTTCATGCACGCTGCGGTGAGCTGGGTGAGCTCTGCTCAGTTTGCTCACTTGTTCATGCACACTGCGGCAAGCTGGGTGAGCTCTGCTCACTTTGCTCACTTTTCATGCACGCTGCGGTGAGCTGGGTGAGCTCTGCTCACTTTGCTCACTTGTTCGTGCATATGCATGCTGCGGTGAGCACCCTCTGGTTTGTCTTGCTGGTCATGTGACTGGTTCCCGTGCCACGCTGTCTGGTACTTCTGTCCAGTATCCTGTCTGCTGCTTTCTGTGAGTATATAAAGACTGTGTTCCTCCTGGGTCGTAACACCTAACTGATTCAGTGACCTTGACCTGACTTGGCTTGAGACTTGAGACTTGGATTGATGTACAAGACGAAAGACAAGGAAGGAAGAAAAAGAGAAAAGAAGAGAAGAAGCTGGGGGAGCAGGAGAAGTTCTTATAGGCAGGGGATCAGGCAACAGCAGAGCAAGCAGGCAACAGTGCAGATAGAACTTCCCGGCAAGGTGTGTGACTTGTGCCAGATATGCAACTGGGCCAGAACTGTGACATGATCTTCCCCTGGTCCCAGATTTGGAAACTCAAGAAAGACTAGCTAAAACCTTTGAGGAGAAGACAAAAGTATTCTCAGCCCAGTTCTTCCCCAAAGCACTTGTTCCAGAACCAAGTACAGAGAGTTCCCAGAGTACTCCAGCGATCCAGCTTTCTCAGGAAGTTACTGCTGAAGAAGTGGAACAAATTCTGAACAAAAAGAAACCTTTCACAGCAGGGGGAAAAGATGAGCTACCAAATAGATTTTTGAAAGCTCTGGGTTCCAAGTTCTGCCAAGCTATGGCTGTTCTCACATCAACATACTGGAGATTGGAATACTTTCTAGAAAGATTCAAGAATGCAAAGACAGTCTGTCTAAGAAAACCTGGTAAAGAATACTATAGCCAAGCTAAAGCCTGGCACCCTATAGCTTTGCTAAACACAACTGGCAAGCTGATGGAAGCTATTACAGCAACCAGGCTAAGCAAGGTAGCAGAAGAAGCTAGACTTTTGCCAGAAATCCAGATAGGCTTTAGGAAAGAAAGATCAACTGAATCAGCACTCTTTCTACTAACTTCCCAAGTAGAAAAAGTCTGGAAGGAAGGTATAGTTGTATCTCTACTTTCTCTGGGTATCTCAGGAGTCTATGACAGAGTTCTACCTAAGATCCTCCAACAAATCCTGGAGAGAAAAGGAATTCCTCTCTGGCTATCTTCCTGGATTCTCTCTTTCTGCACCAGTTATTTGTTACAACCCAGGAGGAACACAGTCTTTATACTCACAGAAAGCAGCAGACAGGATACTGGACAGAAGTACCAGGCAGTATAACACAGGAAGCAGTCACATGACCGGCGAGACTGACCAGAGGTTGCTTGCCACAGCACGCATATACGTGAGCAGAGTGAGCAAAGCTCACCCAGCTCGCTGCAGTATGTATAAGCAGTGAGCAAAGTGAGTAGAGCTCACTGAGCTCACAGACTGAGCACTATATAGTCCGGCGATTTATTTATTTATTTATTGATTAATTTTATTTATTTATTTATTTATTTTATTTTATTCTTACACTGATTCAGCTGTAGAGCCATGCAGAACTTCTAGGTACATGTTTGTTTCTCCAGAAAACCTTTGGAGGAATAAAAACTGGAGCTTGGGAGAGACTAGGGAAAATCTTGTGGAATATGCAGTAGCTAAGGAAATTTGTACATGTAGCTATTTGTTAAAATAAACAGTTGACTTGGTAGAGCTTAGAAAGAGAGTTGGTGGGCTAGGTTGAACTGGTCAAGTCTTTTCAAAGACATAAACCAGAAAAGAAGTTTAGGAAGTAGCTTGGAGGAGAATAAGATAGATAGGAAATCTTGTAGGGGGAATTGGACTTGTTGTCTTTGGTTTGAAAATTTGTTACAGAAAAAAATGATGTGTTGGGCTGTTTCTTCTCCAAAACCACAGGTGCATAGAGGGGAGTTAAAGTCTGGAACATTTGCTCTGAAAAGAAAACTGGCCAGTCCTATTCTTGCTGACAGAATTTGAAGAAATAGACTAGACTCAGCTTTTCTCAAATCTTTGAAGATATTGAGGTTTTTCTTCTGTGGCCTTCTGGTGAACATGTCCCAAATAGCAGAACAATTTCCTCTGCTTACCTGCCATCTGGCTTCCTATTCTTTGTGGAAAACCTCCTGTAGACTTTTCTTTGAGAAGTCTTGGTTAGTAGTTAGTTGTTCCAGCCAGACTGTTCTCCAGTTTAGGGAAATAGTTGTCAGAGACATTGGTGTAGTTCTGAGAGAAGAAACATAGAGAGAAATTTGACTGTGTAGTTTGTGGAGAAGTGTAGAAGGAGAGTTGGGTAATGTGTTTGAATAGAAAGATAAAAGAAAATATGCTGTTCTCAGCTTGAAGTATAAGTCTAGAGAGGGTAGAAATAGTTCTGATTCAAGTAGGAAAATAGGAGTGGCTTTAAAGACACCTCCTATAGTTCTTAAACATTTATTTTGGAAAGTAGATAATGAAATAATATTAGAGAGTTTCTTTTGGGGATTGAACCAGACTCCTACTGCATAACTAAGAAGAGATCTTAGTATAGTAGTGTAGACATGACATGCTGTTAGGACTGGTAGTCTCCAAGTAGAGTAGGTTGTTCTGGATAAAGCTGAGAAATATTTGGAGGTTTTCTGTGACATGATTTTTTGGTGTTTTTTCCAGACAAGTTTTGAGTCAAAGTAAAGTCCCAAGATGCGCACTTCTTCTTTTGGTCAAAGTACCACTTCTCCAAGTCTTAGACTGAGCTGAAGATTGTGTCTTCTTCTTCTAGAAAAATGGAGAAGTTTATACTTTTCAGGTGCAAACTTCATACCATGTTTTCTTGCCCAGTCCTGACATTTGGAATGTGTAGACTTCAACTTGAGAAGGTTGCTTTTTAAGGAAGAGGAGAATGCAAGAAGATTAGTGTCATCTGCAAAACCAAGTGCTAAAACTCCTTTCTCAGGGGTGTGTACAGTATTGTGCAGTTCTGAGATATAGAAAAGAAACAGAATAGGAGAGAAAGGTGATCCTTGAGGGACTCCACAGTATATAGAGAACTGGGGGGATTCTGAGTCATCAAACACCAGAGAGGTAGTACATGAAGTAGTGAAGGAAAAGATCCAGGATACAAACCACTTAGGAATCTTTCTCTTAATCAGGATCTTTCTGAGAACTTCTGGCAAGACTCTGTCATAGACTCCAGAGATGTCTAGAGAGAGAAGACTAGCAACCTTTCCTTCTTTCCCTATCTTTTCTACCTGGGAGGTCAGAAGAAAAAGTGCTGATTCTGTTGATCTTTCTTTTCTGAATCCCATCTGGATTTCTGGCAAGAGATTTTCTTTCTCAGCTAGTTCACTTAGTCTTGCAGCTGCAATAGCTTCTATTAGCTTCCCAATTGTATTCAGGAGAGCTATAGGGCACTATGCTTTTGCTTGACAGTAGGATCCCTTGCCAGGTTTCCTTAGGCAGATTGTCTTGGCTGACTAGTACCTGTCTGGAAAGTATTCCAGTCTCCAGCAAGCCTCTAAAACCTTCGCAATTCTTTTGTTGAAAGAGTCTCCCAGTGCTCTTAGAAATCCATTTGGTAGAGTATCTTGGCCTGGTGCTGAGAGAGGTTTTTTCTTCTTTAGAACCTCTTGTACTTCTTCCTTGGAGACTTCTTAGGATAGTTGCTATTCCTGGGTTTCTTCTGGCAGGTCCTGTTCCTCTGGCTCTGGCTGTAGGGAAAGAGGGAAGAATTGAGTCCTGAAAGCTTCTGTTTTCTCTTCAAAAGACTTTGCCAGCTGTCCTTGTTGTCCTATAAGTTCTGGGACTATTGGTAGGTCAGGAACTTTGCCAGCTTTTTCTTTTCCCTATTTGGCAATTCTCCAGTAGTCCTGGGTTTCTGCTAGCTGGTGGAGATGTGTTCTGAATGTCTTTCTTTTGGCTTGTCTGATCAGACTCTTTTTCTTTTTAGTTATCTTCTCTAGTCTGGTGGTTTCCTCTTGGCCTTGGAGTACTTTTCTTCTTACTTTTCTTTCCTCCTGGATTATTTCTTTGATTTCCTGGTTCCACTATAGTACTGCATACCTGGACTCTTTGCAAGGTTGGGTTGTCTTGTTTGCAATTTCTTGGAGAGTTTTGTCTAGTCTTTCCAGGTAATCATCCACTTCTTTCTTGCTAGTTAGAGATAGAATAGGTGGTAGGTTATCAGCTTCTTGTCTTGCTTGACTAGCATCCAGAGTTCTCCAGTTCTTTTTGTCTGTTCTGGTTTTTCTTGAAGTCTCCAGACTGAGAATTGTGTGCACTGGTCTGTGGTCTGACCCTGTGTGGAATCTCATGTTAATTTGTGAGTAAATAAGAGAATTAAGTAAAGAACTTGAAATAAAAGAAAGATCAATTGCTGATGAAGGTGGTTCTAGAAGAGTTCTTGCTCTTGTTGGTGTGTAGGAAGCTATTGCCAGCTCTAGTCCCTATTTGTCTGTTAGGTCCTTGAAGGATAAGGCTAGTTCTGAGTATAGCTGGCTTGACTTTGACCAACTTGGGTGGTAGAGATTTAAGTCTGTCAGGAGGATATGTTCACCCTCTTTTTGGATAGCTTGTTCCAGTAGGTCTAGAAGAGTCTGAGCTGACTCCCTATAGTTCCTTTAGCTTGTGGGTGTGAAATAGAGGTTGTGGATCTAGAATGACTTTGTTTGAACTCTTATCTCCAAGAAGACTAGATCTTTACTCCAGAAAATTAGGCTTATAGATGACCGCAAAATTCTTCTGTTAACAAGAACAAGTGTTCTCCCTAGCTCCTGGCTTTGTAAAGGGTAGAAGGCTGAGAATGTTGTAGAGATGCTTGATTCTTGGTGGGGGTTTTTCCAGAGTTCTTGCAGAGTGATGATGTCCATTTCCTGTAGTCTAGGGTTTGCCAGTAGAAGTTCTTGGCATGTCTGGCTTTTCTGGACATTGTACTGGAGAAGGTTAAGTGTAGAGTAACTTATTAATCCTCTTGGCTAGAGTCTTCCAAGATCTCAGTAGCTTTTTTTCTGGGTATGTTGATTTAGAACTCTGAGTTCTGTGCAAGTGGGAAAGTGGGGAGCTGAGTGTTCTGTCTTGAGCTTGAGCATACTCTTAGTACTTCCCTTTGTTTTCTTTTCTTAGCTTCTTGTCTGTCTTGTAGACTTGGCCCTTTTTCTTGTGTTGAGGGAGTCTGAGGTAGAGCTAGTCTGGGAGCTGTTATGTACCTCCCTGGTCTTGCTAGCCATACCTCTCTTGCTTTCTGGATTGCTTCCTGTTTTTTCTGGCAGGACTTTGACCAGGCTGGGTGGTTTCCCTTGCAGTTTGCACATTTTGGTGTTAGAGCTTCTGGAGAAGTCTGGCAGTCTCTTCTGGCATGGTTTCCTCCACAGGCTGTGCACTGGGCTTGGGCTTGGCAAGTGCGTGCTTGGTGTCTAAACCTAGCACATTTGTAGCACTGGGTGACTGATGTTGCTAGCAGGGCTGGTTCTACTTCATGTAGAGTGTATCCTAGAACTACTCCTTTCTCAATTAGAAGGTTTGCTTGCTCTGGGGTAGCTAGATCCAGATGTAGAGATGTGACTGGCTTCTGGAGGAGTTTGGCTTTTCTGGACCAGTAGGTTCTTAGGATGTTGACCTTACTTTCTATCCCAGGGTTTTGTGAGAAGATTGCCTTTTTTGTTTCCTCCAGGTTTTCTAGCTTGAAGTCTTTTGTCTGCACCCCATGGACTAGCACTGGAAAGATTCTGGGTGATATCTTGGCCTCTGCTGTAAAGACAGCTGGGATCCAGTCCTTGTTTTCCTCTAGCTGAGTCTTGGCTTGAGGAGTTTCCAGAGAGATTATAATATCTTCTGAGAGTAGTTTTCTGGCTGCTCTTATTTCTTTTTATTTGTTTTATTTTTTATTTTATTTGATTCTTACACTGGTAGTAGCTTTACAGCCATGCAGATCTTCTAGCTAATAGTGAACTCCTTCAGAAAACCTTTGAAGGGATAAAAACTGAAGGCAGGGTGTGACTAGGGAATGTAACAAAAGAAATCTTGAAGTTTCTGGTAAGAGAAGAGAATCTAGGTATTGGATTGGGAATAGTGGAGTTTGAAAGCTAGATTAAACTGGTTTAGTCTTTTCAAAAACATAAACCAGTACAAGAACTTCTGTAGTAGCTCTGGGTTTGAAATAATAGTGGTGAAGTCTTGGGGATTAAAAGAGACTTGTTGTCTTTGTCTTGAATAAAGAGAGCATGAAGAGGTGATATGTTTTGCAGTTTCTTCTACTTGGCCACACACACATAGTGGGGTAGGGAAGTCAGGAACTCCAGCTCTGAAAAGAAAACTTGCCAGACCAATTCTTCCAGTCCTGATTTGCAGTAGCAGACTTGCCTCAGCTTTCTGTAACTCTTTGTAGAGCTTCAGATTGCTTTTGTGTGGCTTTTGACAGAAAGTCTGCCAGCCTGGATAGCTTCTTCTTTTCTTCTCTTCCCATTGGTCTTCCCACTCTTTAGTAAAGAGCTTTTGTAGTTCTTTCTTTAAACTAGCCTGGTTAGTAGTTATTTGACTTAACCAAGTGAATTTCCACTTAGGAGAGATAGTTGAGGATTCCTTTAAAGGTTTCTTTAAGAGAGAGGCTTAGCTGGAAATAGTGGAAAAGATACTGTCAAGAAAGTATTTGAGAGGGGAGTTTTGAATAGAAGAAAGAAAACAGGCAGTACGAAATTTAAAGTATAGGTCTAGAGGTAGAAGAAAAAGCTCACTCTCTAATAGAAAAGAAGGAGTGGCTTTGAAGGCACCCCCAATAAGTCTTAGGCATCTGTTTTGAAATGAAACAAGAGAAGAGATATTGGAGGATTTTCTTAGAGGGTTAAACCAGATCCCCACTGCATAGCTCAGTAGAGATCTCAGCATAGCAGTGTACACCAGACGTGATGTGTGAACTGGAAAGCCCCAAGTAGAATAGGAAGTTCTAGAAAGAGAAGAGAGTGCTTTCTGTGCTTTTTGAAGAATAATCCTCTGGTGTTTGTGCCAGTGGAGCTTTGCATCTAGGTACACTCCAAGTACTCGCACTTCTTCTTTTAGTTTGAGAATCACTTTCCCTAGTCTGAGCTTGAGCTGGAGATTGTCTGATCTTCTTCTGGAAAAATGAAGTATTTTATATTTCTCAGGAGAGAAGACTATTCCATGTCTTGCAGCCCATGATAGACATTTGAGGTGTGTGTTCTTTAACTTCAGAAGGTTACTTTTCAAGGAGTGACCAAAAGCAAGCAGATTTGTATCATCTGCAAACCCCAGGGCAGATACACCAGAAGAGGGAGTATGCACAGTCTCATGCAATTCAGAAATGTAGAATAGAAAAAGAATAGAGGATAATGGAGAACCTTGAGGAACTCCACAATGAATAGGAATTGAACAAGACTCAGAATCATCAAAGACAAGAGTGGTAGAGTGCTTATCACAGAAGGAGTAGATCCAGGAAGCTAGCCAGGCAGGTATTCCTTTTCTTTTCAGAATTTGCTGTAGTATCTTGGGGAGAACTCTGTCATAGGCTTCTGAGATATCCAGTGAGAGTAGGGATGCAACCATGCCTTCCTTCCAGACTTTTTCCACTTGGGAGGTTAGAAGGAAAAGTGCTGCTTCTGTGGATCTTCCTTTCCTAAAGCCCATCTGGATATCTGGCAATAGTCCAGCTTCTTCTGCTATCTTGCTTAGTCTGGCTGCAGCAATAGCTTCCATCAGCTTGCCTGTTGTGTTTAGCAGAGCTATAGGGCGCCAGGCTTTAGCTTGATTGTAGGTTCCCTTGCCAGGTTTCCTCAAGCAGACTGTTTTTGCACTCTTAAATCTTTCAGGGAAGTACTCCAGTTTCCAGCATGTTGAAGTCAGAATAGCTAGAGCTTGGCAGAACCTAGGCCCCAGAGCTCTCAGAAATCCATTTGGCAGCTTATCTCTCCCTCCTGCTGTGAAAGGTTTCTTCTTGGCCAGAATTTGCTCCACTTCTTCACATGTTACCTCCTGGGAGAGCTGTATCTCAGAGATAGTCTGGGAGCTTTCTGAGCCTGGTTCTGGAACTAGAGCTTTTGGAAAGAACTGCTGTGAGAAGGCTTTAGTCTTTTCCTCAAAGGTTTTGGCTATTCCTTCTTGTGTTTCCAGGTCAGGAACCAGAGGAAGATCAGGAGTCTTGTTGGCTTTGGACTTTCCCCACTTTGCAAGCTTCCAGAATTTTGAAGAGCTGGCCAGCTCATGGATTTGGTGTCTGAAAGTGTTCTGTTTTCCATCTCTGACTGCCTTTTTCTTGAGCTTAGTTGCTTGCTCAAGTTCCTCTTGACTTGCTTACCTTTTTTGCACTTTTCTTCTTACTCTTCTTTCCTCTTTAACCTTGTTTTGGATCTCTTGATTCCACCAGGGAACTGAGTGGCCAGATTGCTTCTGGAGCTGTGTGGATTTGCTTGCTATTTCTTGGAGAAAGTTGTCAAGATACTCCAAGTACTCATCCACTTCATATTTGTCTTGGAAGTGGAAGGGCAGGTGTAGCTTCTCACACTCTACTCTTGCAAGGTTTGAGTCCAGTGTTCTCCAGTTTCTTTCTGGTTTCCAGATTTTCCTTGGAGGATCCAGGTCCAGGCAGGTTAGTACAGGTCTGTGGTCAGACCCATGAAAGAACTGAAAAGCCACTTTAGAGAAAATCAGAGAGTTAGAAAGAGAAGAAGAAATAAAAGACAGATCAATAGCAGAACATAGTTTTTCAGAAAGAGATCTTGCTCTGGTAGGGGTGAAAGGTGCAATAGCTAAATCCAGATTTAAATCTTTCATTAGGTCTTGAAACTTGTTTGCAGTCTCAGAGTACAGTCTTCTTTTCTTTGACCAGTCTGGGTGGTGAAGATTTGAGTCTGTGAGAAGAATATGTTGTCCTTGTTCTTGTAAAGCATTTTGGAGTAAACAGAGAAGAGCTTCTGATACCTCTGTGTAGTTTTCTTGACTTGATGGGGTGAAGTAGAGATTATGTACCCAAAGAGAAGTAGGAGAGTTTTCCAAGTAGATTTCAAGAGAAACAAAGTCTTTATTCCAGAAGGTAGGATGAAGAGAAGAGAGTTTCAGATTTTTATTAATAAGAAAAAGTGTTCTGCCAATCTCTGAACAGTAGAGAGGGAGAAAGGAAAAGAAAACAGTTGAAGTGCTTGTTTCTAGGTGAGAGTTTTTCCAGGGCTCTTGAAGTGCAATAATGTCCACCTCTTGGAGAGCTGAGGTTGCTAGCAGTAGCTCTTGGACTGATTGGCTTTTTTGCACATTATACTGGAGAAGTGTCAGCTTTGTGTCTTTCATGCAGACATCTCAGCATCAAAGATCTTGAAGGAGTTAGCTGGTAGCTTTCCTCCAGAGTTGGCTAATCTTGAAGAAAGAATTTGCACTTCTGGGAGTTCACCTCTGAGTCGCTCTGAGCTTCTGCTTGGCTCAGCTGTTTTACGTTTTTTCCCTCCTGGTAGAGACTGAGAGAGAGGGAAAGACATAACTGGGGGGGGTTGTAGAGCTGGAACAGAGGTAGCTGTTGGGATCTCATATTTTCCTGGGCGTGTGTTCCATGCTTCTCTTGCCTTCTTGGCTGCTTCCTGGCGTACTGGACAGACACTGGCCCAGGCTGGGTGAGCTCCTCTGCAGTTGCAGCATTTTGGCTTGAGAAGCTGTTCAGGAACTTGGCAGGCTCTCCTTTCATGTTGGCCTCCACAGGCACCACACACAGCTTTGTTCTTGCAGAAGCGTGCTTGGTGCCCATAGCCAAAGCACTTGAAACATTGTGCAATGACTGTGTCTGCCAGGAAAGGTTCTGCTTCATGCATCCTGTGCCCCAGCACTAGCCCACTCTCAATCAAAAGATTGGCTTGTTCAGGGGTAGCCAGATCCAGGTGGAGAGAGGTAACTGGCTTCTTTTGAGCTATAGCCTTCTTAGACCAGTAGGCTCTCAGGATGGTGATTTGTTTGCTCAGAGATGGGTTGCTGTTCTGGATTATCTGGCAGGTTTTCTCCAGGTCTTCAGGTTGGATATCTTCTGTTCTGACTCCATGGATCAGAACTGGGAATCTCTTGGGCTGGATGGTTGCTTCCTTTGTGAAGATAGCTGATACCCAGGCAGGGTTTTTCTCTAGGAAGACTTTAGTCTCTTGGCTTTCTGTGTTAATAAGGATATCCCCTGAAGGAAGTTTCCTTACTGCTCTGACCTGCTTGTTGTAGGGGCTGGGTAGTCTGTCTTGAAGAGCCTGGAAAAGCTGGATGTGAGTTCTATTAGCCATGTCAGGTGGCTGGATACCAGGATGTACAAGAACTTCTTTGAGAATTCTTGCAGGTAGAGGGATTTGTGCTGGAATAGATTTTTGGACAGCCTGGGCATATGATGGCTTGGCTTCTTGTTTGTCCAGCCGCTTGTTGATATTCTCCAGCTCCTGGAAGATTCTGTTGGTGAGGCCAGTAGAGCTAGACTGGGCTTCTGTAGAGAAGGAGTTCTTTTTGATATTTTCCCAGCTTTTCAGAATAGATTCTGGGACTGGTTGGGTTTTGATCCAGGAGTCTACTAGTTTGTAGTCATTCTGGGGAGCTGGTTGGAGGGTAGGAGAGCTGGACTGGGTGCTAGGCAGACTGGAAGCTGGTTGGGAGAGTATAGCTGGTGTAGCTCTGGTGTTACTTTCTGAAGAGGTGGGTTTTTTCTTCTTGGGACATCTTTACTTAGTTGTGGTATTGTGGAGTTATAGACATTGCAATCAATCCTGACAAGAAAGTGATCATTGAACCGTCCGAGTCATTGAACTGTCCAACACCCCTCCTGGCGGAGGGGTGTCCCGGGCGTACCGAAGGGACAGGAGGGGGGGGGGGGGGGTAATACACCCCCATGGCACGGGTATTAGGCTGCTAGATCACGACACTCAGAGAATCAAGAGTCTTACGCGCTGGGAGCCTCTTCCGTACGACGCCGACGTCGCACGCTGACCAGTCGCCTGGCCGCTCAACAGTCATGAGCTTGGAATCGCATGCCGCTTGACCTTTGATTTGAATTGTATCAGCCTCCGACAATAAGTTCTTGTCAGCCGGATAAACACCCACCTTGCTCCTGTGATGATTCAGGTCAGCCGCTCTTTTGCAACAGTTCTCCTGTCAAACCTTCAGTGTGGTATGTCATGGGTCCCTGTCAGACAAGACTGTCAGTGCCAGGGTCCACCAAGCGCCGGGCGCCTACGTCTAGTCGAGAAAAGCGCTCAGTGCGCGTTGTATGTAAGTTGATTGGTTGATGCTACGTAGGATCTAGCGATCTAGCTATATACCTGAGGTCACTAGGTACGTAGCTCCTACCTAGATAGGACTCGAGGCACAGAGTGCTGAGGTCCCGCGTGACCACGTGACTATGCCACGCTCTGGCCTGGTCCGTGACAGCCAGACAAGCATGTGGGTGGCACAAAATAATGAGTGATTTGGTAGACTCGGTGTACTCACCCAGCATGCTTAGCACAAGCAGTTGTACAATAGTGTACAGAAGAGCGTCGGGTCCGGACAAGAAAGACTGGGTGCCCCGGCAATAGGGCTGTCCCGGTAGTTCCAGAAACAGAACGGCAGGGCGCGCGACATCGACAGGTTTCTGGTCCGGGAGATGGATCTAGATCCGCTTCATTGTTTGAGTGGTAATTAGATCCCAGGCTAACTAACAACTGAGAAAACTGACTGGGTATATAGTTGCGCTCATCTGTAGATATGAAAGAGCCAGCAATGCAGCCTTTCGTCCCGCTCTTCCTGGTTCCTTGTGAGTAGTGAGCAGGTGCTAATTATAAGAGAAAACAAAAGGACAAAAAGAGCCCCCCCCCCCACGGTAACTGCCCACCGTGATGATTATCCAACCAGATATGATTAGAGAAATCCCCCCATACGGTAGGTGCATGCATGCTAATGGATGTGACAGAGAGGAGAGAAGAATATGACGACAGAAAGAATATCGCTAGAATCTACCCCTTGGCCATGCCATCGTGATCATCGTAATCAATCGTCCATCGGGGCACGGCGTCCTGGCCCTGGCTGACGCGTAGGCCGTATCGACGTTTGAGCGCGGCGACGCGCTTGTTGCGCTTGCGTCGGTCGAGGACCGACAGGTCGGCAAAGTCGTCGAGCAGAGTGCCGCCGTGGGCGGCGCTGCCGCAGAGGTAGGAGAAAACGGCCGCGATCGTGTTGGGCGAGCGCGGCAGGCCTGGACCCGAGCGCGACCGGATCCACACCGCTGCCAGCACGACCAGCATCGTGCCGAGGATGACTATGCTCGTCAACGAGCAGATGCGGAATGCTATGTGGATCTGGTCCGGGTTGAACGGCACGCCGGCCAGCGTCACGATGAGCACGTCGGCCAGGATTGCCACCGCCGCGATGAGCCAGACGAAGACGTGCCGGCGGGGGATTGCCATGACGAACGCCGTGATCGGGTGGAGTGCCCGCTCGATGAGGATGCTCGATCTCGCGCTGACTTGGCCTTGCGCGAGGGTTCGGAAAGGTTGGATGATGCTCGTCTCTGGATTGCGTACGGCTTAGCCGGGTCGATGCTCGCCGGCCGGAGGAGCGATCGAGAAAGAAGGGAAGGGGGTCGCATGGACTTACCGCGTTCGATACGTCGCCACTGCGAATGTATGAGCATGCCGATCAGAGACATCAAGAACTTGGCGCCGAATCCCTCGCCGCTCATGAACCGCTCAAAGGCGCTGTCCCGGCCGACCGTGTAGTAGTACGTGACCATGACCAGCGTCGCCAGCGTGACGGCGCCGAAGACGACATCTCGCATGGGCCGATACACGTTGTGGAACCTCCGTCGACGGACCGGCCTGTCGGCTGGGACCGGCCCGTCGTACGTCCTGACCGGGGCGTAGACGGAGCCGTAGTCGCGCACGTAGCCGTCGTGCAGCTCCACGACGCCGTACCGCTCGCTGCCGTCGACGTGGATGTACGAGTCCAGACGGTACCGCTTGCTCGACAGCGCTCGCTCAATCTCCCTCTTCGTCGCGTCCGGGTCGATGCGGCGGAAGGCGTCGACCACCTCCGGGTGGTGGAAGAGCGAGGCCATGGTCGCGAGGCTCGACGGATCGGCGTGAAGGCCGCTGCGGTGTCTCCGCTGCATCGCCCAGAAGCTGATGAGCATGACGGCCGCGAAGCTCAAGAGCCCCTGCAGGATCCGCCCGATGATCGGGTTGACCCGCATCTCGGGCCCGCATTCGCCGTGGCTGTTGCAGAACTTCTGGAAACTCAACAGTTCGGACGCGAACGGGGTCAGGAGACCGACGCCGGAGTAGAGGATCGACACGGTCAGCATCAGCCAGTGGCCCTTGAACATGGCGACGAACGGGTCGAGCGAGTCGTTGGTCGAGAGGTAGTTGATGTTCAGAAAGTCCTTGGCCAAAGCGCCCGCCGGCTCGGAGAGGCAGTAGAACGGCTCCATCATCTTCGTCGCCGAGTACACCATGCCGATCAGGACCCGGTACACGATCGCGAGGAAAGTCGGCAGGTACGCCCCGACGAAGTATTTCTGGTCCGTGAGATAGGCGACCGGACGATCCATGCGGTTGGGGCCTCCGGTGGCGAAGACCTGCCCTCCGGCGGACGTTGGGTTGAACGTCCTTGTCCCGGTCGTGACCGAGGGTCGGCCGTCCGCCTGTCTTGCCATGTAGTCCCACTCGGGCCTGGCCGACGGCGTAGAATCTGCTGGATGGAGCGCTTTAGCGGTCGGCCACGATTGCCGTCGTCACCGGCGGTGCTCATCATACCTCCTTGTCCCGCGGTCCTTGTGCCCCTGACGTCTGACAACGCCGTCTCGAAGGTGGTCAACGTCGACCCGGAAGCATCTGTGGTCACGACGTCGAATCCGGTGGCCTTTGCCCCAGAAGCGTCGGTGGTGACAACAGCAAGGCCGTTCATCGTTGCTCCCGAGGCGTCGGTTGTGACGACTTCGAATCCGGTCACGGTTGCGCCCGAAGCGTCGGTGGTGACAATCTGCTCCAGTTCTTCTGACGTAGGGTGGCCCATCAGCGTCGACTCGGGGACGGGAAGCGCCGAGGTTGCTGGGTGGTCACATCGGCTTACCTTCCTCTGCGCCGCTCTGTGCTTCCTCGGTGACCGCTGGGTCGGTCTCAGACGTGGCCACCGTTTCTCCGGAGGCGTCGGTGGTGACAACTCGGTCAAGGTATTCTGACGGCGGAACGGCGCCAGCTTTATCAGGATCGATGGACACTTCTTTTTCGAGGTATTTCGACTCTGGAGCACCCATGAGTCGATTATCGTCCGCTGTATTGCGCGAGGAACGATCAGTAGACGCACGGGAAGCGGCGATCTCGGACGTTTCCGTAGCTCTGTTCAGGTAGGCATCTGGGTCGGCACCCGGTGCACTTCCTTGCGGGCTCGAATCATCCGGAGCGGTTCGGGATAGACGCTCGTCTTCGAGGGAGGCACCGTCCGCCGAAGGGGAGTGAGACGGGTGAGATGAGTGGGAAGGCCTTTCATCGGAATGGGGGCCGTGGGGAACGGCCTGGTCGGGGGAGTTATCACCTCGAGGAGAACCGTCAGGCCCGGGCGCGGCCGTCGCCTCGTCGGTCTCGACACGGCGCGTCGGGTCATCACGGGAAGGGCGACCCCGATCGCCCCCTTCCGACGGTCGCGCTTGGTCCGGTGGCGACGTTGGCGTGTTCGGTTTCCGGTCCAGGTAGTCGTCCGGGGGACGGGAGCTCATCTCCGGTGCTCGATCCAGGTAGTCGTCCGACGCAGGCGCGTCCGCTATTTGCGTGTCCGACTTCTTCTGCGGCGTCCGGTTCAGATAATCGCTGGCCGGTCGACTCTCCTCCGTTGCCCGGTCTAGGTAATCTTCAGTCGGTCGACTCTCCGTCGGGGTCGGCGTCGGGGTCGGCGTCGGCGTCGGCGTCGGCGTCTCCACATCGTCCCCGTTCCCTTCTCGCTCAGAGCCAACCGCCGGAGATGGGGTGACCAGAGGCATCGAGTCATCTCCGACCTCTGCCGAGGCGAGCTGGCGCACCTCGATCACGGATCGAAGCACGAGAGGCTTTGGCTTGAACGGTTCCGTCGGCAGCGTCCGGCAGGCGTACTCGATCAAGCCGATCAGGGTCAGAGCGACCAGGAGAAAGAAGATCAGAACGGGCGTCGAGACGACCGAGGGCCGGTAGGATCTCTTGCGGCCGACCGACCATGACCTCGGCCGGGCCGACACAGCTTTTAGATACCAGTATCAGCTGCGATGCCACATCGTCGTCTTCTCCAGCACTCACCGGCGGATACTGTTACGTCGGGTGCCTGGTAATGCTCCTCTTGGCCTGGCACGTAGGCGTATTGACTGTCGTACGTGTCCGACGCCATCACGTCCGGCAGCGCCGAAGGTGGTCGGTCGAAGACTTCGCCGAACGCGTGCTCCAAGTTGATGGTCTGACAGCCTCGGGCGCAAACGAGTACAAGTAGAAACGACCTTAATAGAGCGGGAAGCGGTTCCCCCACCACTGCCTTTTTCCTGGGGCCGGATCACCCGCAGCCGCCGTCCGAATGCTGCCCTGGAGATGTTCCCCTGCGCCTGGACTTAAACCACACCACCTCGTAAGGCTCACCAGACCGGCGCAGCAGCCCTGCAGACCTTGTGTGATGACCAGCTGCTGGTGGCATCGACGTGCCTGACAACTGATGTTCGCAGTAGGGTCCCGTGGGTCCGTACATATGCACCGAAACCGGACGGGTATGGCCATGGCAGACTCCTGAATGGCGTCTCGCTCGGGCCCAGTCAGACGGTGGCGTCCAATGTCGGGCTGGGGGTCTCGAAGTTGCTCGGCCAGTCGTCGGCCACGCCGTCCCCACATCGTTCCCTAAATAGTGCCCGTAGCCAAAGTCTTTTCCATATCGAGGTCGACTAGAGGCGAAGAGGCTCATCGCTTACTCCCGCGTGTCCCCGTCTCCGGAGGCGAGAGTGATCTGCCTAAGCGCATTGGGTGCTAGCGTGTTCGTGCGCCAAGCCTTCAGGCGTTGAATGGTCCACCAGTCCTGTAGTGGAAAGACTGGAGGGCGCAGTCGGTCCGCAGAGATCTGCAACCACACCAGAGGTCAGTACAGGATATTGAAGAAAATCTTTTGTAGCTCATACCATACTGACCGTTCAATCGGCAAAAGTCATAAGAAATTATCCGTAGCAGCAGCTTCAGCGTGCATACGGAAGTACAGTCATCCAGACCCGTGACACATTACCGTTGCTGTCCCAAAGCGGGTCATGAGCAACGTGGCGGAAGATTCGGAACTTGCCGGGTGTACTGGTAAGCCGCCAGCAACTTTTCACAATAGGTTTCGCGCCTTGAGGCCCACCAGCGCTGATGATTGTTCATCGTGCAGAGCAGTCACCGTGAGACGAGTCTGCGCTGTCTGCGACGCACTGTCGACGGTTCTGCCGCACGTCGATCCAAGCCACTCCTAGCCATTACACTCGGCAGGGCGGCGACCATGGCTTTGCTTGTTGTTCCGATCTAGATGGTTGTCACGCTGTTCAAGGACCATTACTTTTGGTAAAGACAGCAATTTGTCATATGTTCTGGAAAACAGCCGACATCCTGTCCTGACCCACCCAAACCTTAAGGTGAAAACCCATCACCTTTGAGAATCACACCTGACTGTCAAAAGTTGTGATCTTGGAATCCACGATCTGTTTCTTCAACAACCAGCAATCCAGCCACAGCCAGAGAGAGAGAGTCTCAGGATAAGAGGAATGGTTAGAGTCTGACTGACTCTGGAGCTAGCAGAGTCCTTGACTCAAGGAAAGTCTAGATAGGGGGTCTGGTCCCTAGTCTAGGCAAATACTCCTAGCTTGTTAAAGGCCGGGCCGGGTTCACACAGAAGGCGGTTCGGTCTTGTTGCTTCGCAGGGCGGATTTTAGACAGGGACTCGGTAGAGGGATAGACAGGTGGGGTAACTCTCCTGTGCTATCGTCTCAGTACGATGTGTGCATTTGTGTATTTGTGTTCAGCCTGGAGAGCTAATCCCTCCGGGCCCTTTGGGGGGTCTTTATACAGATGTCCCGAGGGGGGGGGTCTCCTCGAGGGGTATCATCCTTTTGCGTGGACGAGCTCCTCGCTTAGGGACTGCTTGTCCACTGGACGAGCTCCTCGCTTAGGGACTGCTTGTCCACCGGACGAGCTCCTCGCTTAGCTCCTGCTCGTCCACCAGATCAGTCGGATGTTGTTCTGTATGACTAACACTCCTCCCTCGCTTACCTGGGCTGTTCCAGCCTAGGCCTTAACACTATCCCCTCCCTCCAAGAGTTCTGTCCCCAGATCCTTTTCATTCCTACTCCTCTTTTGTCATGAACCAAGATCAGACAACTCGAACTTGTCATCGCAGTTCTCTTTCTTGTTGTATTGGCAAAATAGGCAAGGAATCAAAAATCACATGCGGTGCTTGTCGTCGTGACCACGCCAAGTGTGTCGTGAGCTCCGCATCATCTTTTTGTCATCGGTGTGTTGAGAAAAGTCATCGCTGCAACCTTCATCTCTCGGAATCAGAATAGAAGAAGATGGAACTTGAGCGCGAGCAGCTCAAGGCTCAGCTGCGAGAGACTGATGACTAATTGTCGAAGTTGCTTCCCCGGTAGATCTGCCTCCGCTGGCAGCTGGGTTGTCTCTTTCAAAAAGAGGCTGATACTATCTGTCATGAGCTGTTGGCTATCAAGGACCAAGAGTCCCTTGATGCTCAGGAGCAGGAGGCTCTCTGTGTTATTCACGAACAGGAGACCAATCAGGCTGCTGCTCCTCTGTCCTTTGAGGATATCTTCTCCTCAGAGACTTTGGCTTCTCTCGAGCTGTTGTCACTGTCAGACCTGGTCACTGCGGGTTTGCTTGGTGGTAATCCACCAGCTTCTGGTTCATCGCAGGGCTGAAGTTCTCAGTTGGTTCCCACAAATTCTCTTCTTCGTCAAATCCTAACCACTTCACCAGGTACTTGATTTTCTGTCTGTTTCTCCGGCTATGCAGGATCCTTTCAACATCGTACTCTTCTTCATTATCCTCAAAGTTCTATTCTGTTTCAATCTCTGCGTTACTGGGTACTGGTTTGAGCAGCAAGACGTGGAATACTCAGTGTATCCTTACTTTTCGTGGTAGTCTCAGTCAGTAGTTGACCTTCCCAGTGTGCTTCTCAATTTTGAATAGTCTGATTCGTACGTGGTCCAGCTTCTTGCTTGGTCACTTCAAGCGCAGATTTTTTGTTGATAGGTAGACCTTATCTCCCTTTTCCAGGGTTGGTCTCTTCAACCTTTTGTCGTGCAGTCGGCGGGTAGTAGTATTCTGGGCACAGTCAATTGTTGTTTTCATCATCTTGTGCATAGCAGCAAGTTTATCAACATTGACAATATTGCCTCCTACTGTTACCTGCCAACAGGGGTTTCTTCCGTAGTTCGCAAAGAACAGTGTTGTCCCTGTCACACTGTGTTGCTGGTTGTTGTACGCAAACTGTGCTATTGGTAGCAGTTCCACCCAGTTATCTTGCTGGTGGTTGATGTAGTGTTGTAGGTACTGCTCCATCATCTGGTTTGTCCACTCAGTTTGTCTGTCAGTCTGTGGGTGGTAGGCTGTTGACATCTTTGTATTAATGCCTAGTTGCCTTGTCCACATGTTCCAGAATTTCAAGGTGAAGAGTTTGTCTTGATCTGAGATGATTGTTTTTGGTAGTTCTCAGTGGCTTACCAACTCTCTGAGTAGGACACTCGCAAGTTTGTTCACAGTTCCTGACTCTTTCCATGGGACCAGGTGGGTGTATTTGGTGTGCTTGTCAACAATCACCAAAATGCTATCGTATACCACTTTTGTTGCTGGGTCTGCTGACTTTGGCAACTTGACCACAAAATCCATCATGATAGTTTCCCATGGTGCCTCAGGTAGGTCTATCTGCTGTGCCTGCCTGTAGGACTTATGTCTTGATGGTTTGTTCTTCGCACACTGTTCACAGTTGCGAATGAACTCTGTCACCTTGCACTTCATTCTGTCAAAGTGGTAGTTCCTTTGGATTTTCTCCAAGGTTTTATCTCACCTGGGGTGTCTGTGCAAAGGTCTGTCATGGTGCCTCCAGATCACCTCCTCTTGTGCTCTCTCTGGCACAATTTCCTTTTTGTTTGCCACTTTGTAGCCAAGGGTAAGGAGTGGACTCTTTGTTTCAGTTGTTGCCAGTTGGGGCTAGGCATAGACCAGAGTTTGTCCTTTTGTTGTTAGGATTGGGTGTTCCTCTGTTATCTTCTTGTCCATCAGGTCTGGTTGCCTACTAAGTGTGTCCACTCAGGCATTCTCAGTACTCTTTCAGTAGAGGATTTGAAAGTTATATGATGCCAACAACTCTGCCCATCGAACTTGTTGTCAGTTTAGCTTCTTTGTTGTTGTGAAGTAAGCTAAATTCTTGTGGTCTGAGTACACATCTATCATGTATTTTGCCCCCTCCAAATAAAGTCTCTATTCTTGGAATATGTTGACAATTGCTAACAATTCTTTGTTGTGAACATCATATCTCAGTTCTGGGCCAGAGAACTTTCTTGATCAGTACACAACAGGGTGTAAGTGGTTGTCGGCGTCTGGTTGACATAAGCAGGATCCCAATGCTTGGTCTGAGGCATCAGTCTCCAAGGTGATCCTCTTCTCGGGGTCAAATAATGTCAAAATAGGTGCGGAGATGAATTTATTCTTCAACTCCTGGAAGGCCACTTGTTGGCTCTCCCCCCACCTGAAAGATTTGTTCTTTCTGGTTAACTCTGTCAAGGCTACTGCTGTCCTTGAGTAGTCCTTGATAAATCATCAGTAGAAGTTTGCAAATCCTAGGAAGGATTGTACTTCTTTGAGGTTTTTGGGTATTGGCCAGTCTTGTACTGCTGCTGTCTTTGTGTTGTCTATTCAGATTCCTTCTGTTGTTAGGATCAACCCTAAATATTCCACTTCTTTCACGTGGAAAACACTCTTATCAAGGTGTAACCTTATGCCTGCTTTCCAGAGTGCATGTAGGATCTTCTTGACATACTGTTTATACTCCTCCAAGGTTCCATTAGTGTATACCAAGATATTGTTAATGTAGGCAGTGACAAATATGTCCAGGTATTGTCAGAGGACAGTGTTAATAAGTGATTGGAATATCACCAGTGTATTTGTAAGGCTGAATAGCATCACAGTATACTTGTAGTGCCTGTACCTTGTACGAAAGGCTGTCTTCCATTCTTCGCTGTCTTTCATCCTAACCAGGTTGAAAGCATCTTGGATATCAAACTTGGTGAACTATTTAGCTTCTTGGATCCAGTCTTGGATTTCTGATATCAATGGCAGTGGGTAACAGTTTTTCACTGTGATCACATTTAGCCACCAATAATCAACACACAGTCAAAGTTTGCTGTCTTTCTTTGGCACAAATAATATCAGGTATCCAGCTGGTGATGTTGAAGGTCTTATGAATCTTTTCACTAGGTTCTTGTCTAGGTAGTCTCTCAGGGCCTCAAGCTCTTTCACTGACAGAGTGTAGATAGGGCTGTGTGTGGGTTTCTTTCTGTCTTCCAGTGGAATGTTGTAGTCCCACTCCTGATGTTCTGGTAGCGTCACAATCACTGTTTCTTCAAACATCTCCTAGTATTCTTTATACTCACTTGGCAACTGCGGTGCCTGAGTCTTGCCCACAGCGTCTTGCGTAGTGCAAAGTTGTTGTGTTCAGGGTTTCATCCAGGCTACACAGGCCTGCCCTCACTGGTGGTGTTTCTTCCACTGTGTTAGTGAGATTTCCTTAATTGTCACTCCTGGTTCTGACTTGACCAGTGTCTTATTCAGAAAGACTAGTTGCCTTCTTTTCTAGTCAATCCTTGGGTTTTGTTTTTCCAACCACGGAAGTCCCAATATAACTTCATGTAGTATCTGGACCAAGTCAAATTCCTCTGTTCCAATTATCATGTTATAGACACTCAGTCTCAGGCTCTTAGTCTCCTTTGTCACTTATCCTTCATCTTTGGAGAGTGGTGTTCTGTCCACTACTGTCAACTGGTAAGAGTCTTTCTTGCTCTGGACTGGAACCTTGTTTCTTCTGGCAAAACTTTCTGACATGAAGTTGCCAGTTGCACCAGAGTCAATCATAGCCTTAGCCAACCACCCATTGACTCTGATCTTGATGTGAAAGTGCAGGCTGCAGGCTGTTGTGTCAAGGCTCAGCTTGACTTCTTCCTCCCAGGGTGTTGTCTTGCCTGCTCTTCTGACCCCAGTTTTGAAGAGTGCTGCTAGTTTTTTGAGCTGTCTAGGCCCTGGGCCTGACACTCTACCACGTGTTGTTTGCATTGTGTGGTGATGTCTCTATCTTGTGTGACGCTGAAGGTATTGTCAACCTGTTGTGGCACTTGTGTCTCCCCTATTTCTGATAGGGTTGTGTCCTGTTGTTGAAGGACAGGTTTATCAGGGACTGGTGGTGGCTGGGCTTCTTTGTCGTCAACCTGTTCCTCCATGTAGCCAGTTGCGTCAAACTCGGAGATCAGGTCATCCTCCTAATGGATTCTATTGACCTTCCTTCAGACCTTGTCAAGGCAGTCCAAGGTTTCTTGGAGTATGGTCTTGAGTTTTTCAGCATGTTGTCAGAGGTTGTCCTCCTCTCTGAGAAGTGCTGCCTCAGAGTGATTGTGGGGCAGTGTGTCTTGGGGAGCCCTCTGGGGCTTCTCTATCTCTCTGCCTTTCCAGGTGCTTGTGGTATTCAACTGCTTCCCTCTGCCCTTGTTGTTCTTCTTCTTGCTCCTGCAGTTCACCGCAAGGTGGCCCACTCTCTGACAGTTGTAACACTTCCGTGTCTCCTTCTTTCATAGTTCTGCCATATCAATTTCTATAGGTACCAAACTATAGTTATCTTTGGCTGGTGTTGGGTTTTTCTTTACCCATAGTTTCATCTGCCTGCCTCACTTCTTGAGCTCTCTCTCAAACTGTCAGTCATTGATGTGAGCTGTAGTCTCAATCATTTCGTAGAGCTCAGTTGGTCAGTCTCCTCACATGATGTCATCCTTGACTTGTTCCTTGAGGTCTTGGTAGAACAGCGCTGTTAGTGCACTGTCCCCCCACTGTGTTCTCACTGCTAGTTGTTAGAACTTCACCGCAAACTCTGATGCTGATCCTGTTTGTCACAGTGCTTGGAGCTTTTGTTCTGCATCTTTTTCCTTGTCAAGGATCCCAAACATCTTCCTCATAGCTGTCTTAAAGATCTTCAAGCTCCCCATGACCTGTCGGGTATTGTCTTCTTACTTCTGGGGGTTTGCCTGATTGTCTAGGTAATCTCTTAAGTAGATGTTGAACCAAGCGAAGGCTGGTCCTTCCAGGTAGGAGACTGTGAATAGCATCTTCTCCTGGTCTGTTGGGAACTGGGCTGTGTTGAACCTATAGTAGAGCTCCAGTTGTGAGAAGAACAACTCCAGTCCTCCTCTGGATCTATCGTACCTCTTCAGGGCACCTACCTTCAAGGGCTTCAGGGGTAGATTAACAATAGGTGCTGCTTGGACAGTCTGGGCCTGAGCCACCTGAGCAGCTTGGGCTTGGGCTGACTGAGAAAGGGTAGAGCTGCGTGGATCCACTATTGTATCAAGTCAGTGTTCTGTATGTTAGAGGCTGAAACTGTTAAAGACTGGGCTGGGTTCACACAGAAGGTGGTTCAGTCTTGTTGCTTCGCAGGGTGGATTTTAGACAGAGACTTGGTAGAGGGATAGACAGGTGGGGTAACTTTCCTGTGCTATCGTCTCAGTACGATGTGTGTATTTGTGTATTTGTGTTCAGTCTGGAGAGCTAATCCCTCCGGGCCTTTTGGGGAGTCTTTATACAGATGTTCTGAGGGGGAGGTCTCCTCAAGGAGTATCATCCTTTTGCGTGGACAAGCTCCTTGCTTAGGGACTGCTTGTCCACCGGACAAGCTCCTCACTTAGGGACTGCTTGTCCACTGGACAAGCTTCTTGCTTAGCTCCTGCTTGTCCACCAGACAAGCTCCTCGCTTAGCTCCTGCTTGTCCACTGGATCAGTCAGATGTTGTTCTGTATGACTAACACTCCTCCCTCACTTACCTGGGCTGTTCCGGCCTAGACCTTAACATAGCTTTACCCAGAGCTTAGTTGGAATAAGCTGCCCAGGAAAGTCTAGTCTTGGGGTCTGGTCCCAGGACTAGATTATTACTGCTGGGAAACCAGGTGACTCCTCTCTCTCTGGCACTACTTCACAGACTGGAAACAGTTAACCTGTGCCAAGCAAGCTCCACCATGACACTAAAAAAGAAAAAACCCACTTCTTTAGAAACCAATCCCAGAGCACCACTAGCCACACCAGCTTCCAGTCTCTCTAACACTCAAGCCAGTCCTCCCACCACTGAAAGTACTATACAGAAAGACTGGGAACTTCTTAACTCCTGGCTGAAAACCCAACCAGTTCCAGAACCAGTCAGAAAAAGCTGGGAGAACCTTAAGCAAAAACTCTCTGCAGAGCTGCAGACTAGCACTGTCCAACCTCTAGCTTCTGGCATTACCAACAAGATTATCCAGGAGCTTGAAAACCTCAACAAATGTCTAGATAGACAAGAGGCAAAACTATCTTATACACAGGCAGCTGCAAAAACTTCCTCTGCTCAAATTCCACTAGCTTCCAGAATTCTCAAAGAGGTTCTGGTACACCCTGGGCACCAGACTCCAGACATAGCCAACAGAACCTATGTCCAGCTCTTCCAAGCTCTCCAAGACAGACTCCCAAGCCCTTATAACAAACAGATCAGGGCAGTGAGAAAACTCCCATCAGGGGATATTCTTATTCACACAGAGAGCCAGGAAACTAAGCTTTTTCTGGAAAAGGATTCCTCCTGGACTGCAACTATCTTCAACACAAAGGCAATAGTCCAGCCCAAGAGATTCCCAGTTCTGGTTCATGGAGTCAGAACAGCAGATATCCAGCCAGAGAATCTGGAGGACACCTGCAAAAAAATCCAGACTAGCAACCCTTCTCTTGGCAAACAGATCACTATTCTGAGAGTATATTGGTCCAAGAAATCCATAGCTCAAAAAAAACAGGTCACCTCTCTCCACCTGGATCTCTCTACTCCCCAACAGGCCAATCTTCTTATTGAGAATGGACTAGTGCTGGGACACAGACTACATGAAGTGGAACTCTTCCTGGCAAACACAGTTATTGCACAATGCTTCAAGTGCTTTGGCTATAGCCACCAAGCTCATGCCTGCAGGAACAGAACTGCCTGTGGAGCATGTGGTGGACAACATGAGAGGAGAGCATGCTCAATTCCTGAAAACTTGCTGAAACCAAAATACTGCAATTGCCAGGGATCTCACCCAGCCTAGACTAGCACATGCCCAGTACACCAGGAAGCAGCCAAGAAAGCCAGGGAAGCTTGGATTTCATGCCCAGGGAAGTATAAGATCCCAATCTCTACATCTCTGACACCAGTACCCCAATCTCCAGCTACATCTTTCTCTTTCTCCCAGCCACTCCCAGAGGGGAAAAAATATAAAACAGCTGAGCCAACCAGAAGCTCAGAGAGAATCAGGGGAAGCTGTCCAGAAGTTCAAACTCTTGGGGCAAGATCAACAAATAATAAGAGAAAAGTATCAGCCAACCCTTTCAAGATCTTTGAAGATGAGATGTCTACATGAAAGACTCAAAGCTCACACTTCTCCAGTATAATGTGCAAAAAAGCCAATCAGTCCAAGAGCTACTTCTAACAACCTCAGCTCTTCAAGAGGTGGACATTATTGCACTTCAAGAACTCTGGAAAAACCCTCACCTGGAGATAAGCACCTCTACTGTTTTCTCTTCTTTTCTTCCTTTTTACTGTTCAGAGATTGGTAGAACACTTTTTCTTATTAATAAAAACCTGAAACTCTCTTCTCTTCATCCTACTTTCTGGAGTAAAGACTTTATTTCTCTTGAAATCTACTTGGAAAACTCTTCTACTTCTCTTTGGGTGTATAATCTTTACTTTACCCTATCAAGTCAAGAAAACTATACAGAGGCATCAGAAGCTCTTCTCTGTTTACTCCAAAATGCTTTACAAGTACAAGGACAACATATTCTTCTCACAGATTCAAACCTCCACCACCCAGACTGGTCAAAGAAAAGAAGACTGTACTCTGACACTGCAAACAAGTTCCAAAGTCTAATGAAAGATTTAAATCTGGATTTAGCTATTGTACCTTTTACTCCCACCAGAGCATGATCTCTTTCAGAAAAACCATGTTCTGCAATTGATCTGTCTTTTATTTCTTCTTCTCTTTCTAACTCCCTGATTTTCTCTAAAGTGGCTCTCCAGTTCTTTCATGGGTCTGACCACAGACCTATACTAACTAGCCTGGACCTGGATCCTCCAAGGAAAACCTGGAAGCCAGAAAGGAACTGGAAGACACTGGACTCAAACCTTGCAAGAGTAGAGTGTGAGAAGCTACAGCTACCTTCCCACTTTCAAGACAAGAATGAAGTGGATAAGTACTTGGAGTACCTGGACAACTTTCTCCAAGAAGTGGTAAGCAAATGTACACAGCTCCAGAAGCAATCTGGTCACTCAGTTCCCTGGTGGAACCAAGACATCCAAAACAAGGTTAGAGAGGAAAGAAGAGTAAGAAGACAAGTTCTCAGAGGACAGGCATCCCAAGAAGACCTTGAGCAAGCAACTAAGAACAAGAAAAAAGCAGTCAGAGAGGGAAAGCAGACCACCTTCAGACAACAAGTCCATGAGCTAGCCAGTTCTTCAAAATTCTGGAAGCTTGCAAAGTGGGGAAAAACAAAAGCCAACAGGACTCCTGATCTTCCCCTGGTCCCAGATTTGGAAACACAAGAAGGACTAGCTAAAACCTTTGAGGAGAAGACAAAAGTGTTTTCAGCCTAGTTGTTCCCCAAAGCACTTGTTCCAGAACCAAGTACAGAGAGTTTCCAGATGTTACGACCCAGGAGGAACACAGTCTTTATATACTCACAGAAAGCAGCAGACAGGATACTGGACGTAAGTACCAGACAGTGTGGCACGGGAACCAGTCACGTGACCGGTGAGACAAACCAGGGGGTGCTCACCACAGCATGCATATGCATAAACAAGTGAGCAAAGTGAGCAGAGCTCACCCAGCTTGCCGCAGCGTGCATGAAAAGTGAGCAAAGTGAGCAGAGCTCACCCAGCTCACCACAGCGTGCATGAAAAGTGAGCAAAGTGAGCAGAGCTCACCCAGCTCACCGCAGTATGCATGAACTGTGAGCAAAGTGAGCAGAGCTCACTGATCTCACTGAGTGAGCAAAGTGAGCAGAGCTCACTGTGCTCACAAACTGAGCACTATATAGTCTGGTGATAGTTCCCCTATGGAACAGTTGTCTTCAACTCATGTTGTGATCCAGACAACTAGATCTGCTTCAATACAATCCTTTTGTACGAAGCTGTTGATCAGGTGTCACCACCACCACATTCCACCAAACCCTTTCGCACTCCTTGACACTCCTCTCCTGCGAGAACCAACCTGCCTTCCACCTCTCACCCTAATCCTATACTCAGATAGGACAGTACGGTACAGACTGCAACACTTTGAAGACCCTCAAGGATGAGTACCTCAGGAGCAACCAACCCCAACTTCCCAGATAGAAAGATTAGTGTTGCCAAGCCAGACCTGTTCTACAGTGAAAGAAACAAGGTTGACAACTGGCTCATGCAACTCCAAGTCTACTTTCAATTCCAACCAGAGACAAAGCTGCCTAAGGAAAAGTGGCCACTCTTTGCAACCACCTACATGAGAGGTAATACTTATTGATGGATCAAGCTCTACGTCAACAAACATCTCTCAGGAAACAGAGACCACGACAGCACAACAGAATGGATGACAAAATAGACATGATTCAAGGACAAGATCAAAAGAATCCTTGGACTATCTAACAAAGACAAAGTGGCTATACGAATAATCCAGCACATCAAACAACAACACTCAGCCGCAGAGTACACCACGCAGTTCAAACAATACTCAGTACTGACTGACTGGGACAACAACACCCTGATGGTCATGTACTGACGTGGACTCAAGGAAAACATGAAGGATGAAATCACCTTCGACAGACAAGCAGTTGACACACTGGATGAACTCATCGCACAAGCAATCAACATCGATAACAAACTATTCAAGTGAGTGATGGAGAAACACCACGACAGAGGATACAGCCACCCCACATAGCATGTGAGCAACCACTACAAGCTGCCTAACAAGACACCACCACATGACCCATATGGCTATGCACCCATGGAACTGGATGCAGTCCACCACAAGGGAAGGTTCACAAAGGGAAGGAATAACAAAAAGAGGAAAGCACTGAAGTGCTATGCCTGTGGCAAGCTAGGCCACATAGTGAAAGACTGTTGTTCAAAGAACAAGGTGCACTGACAGCAACTTAATACACTTGACAGAGACTGGAATGTTATCAAGTCAGAGGACCTACCAGGAGAGGCTCAGCTATCCCTCAAACAATAGGACAACTACGATCAGACATTGGAAGCAGCCCACCAACTGGCAACATCAGGAGGTAAAGACCTACCAGAACAGACAGGTCAGAACAAGGGACAGGAGCCCTTAACCACCTCTGATGGAGACTGAGATGAACCTGTGTCTATCAAAGAAGAAATACCACAAGGAAGCTATGCTTACAGCATGGACCCATGAAATCTACAGCATGGCAAACTACAGTGGAGGTTTTGCATGAAGCACTACTACACCTACCACAAACAACTACAAAGGTACGGAGGACATTCACCCTACCACACCACCTGCCACAAGCATTGGGTCAATTGCGAGAAGGATGTGTGTGAGATCCATCTTTGGGACAAACACCAACACACCACATTCCCTGGACACACACATGATTGGCACAAACACCTCATGTTCCTACAGCAAGGTAACAACTACAACTGCTACGTTGATAATTGGCAGTACTGCCTCAAGCCTGGATGTGACAAGCATCAGCAAGACAAATTCATGAACAGATTCCTCAGGACTGATGGGAATAGCTGGACCCATTGCCCAGTCAGTGGTAAGACACTTTGATCAGGAAAAGACTGAACTCCCTTGTCAAGGGGTGACATTGGGAGCTCAACAACATAACCCCTAGCAACGCAAAGCACCTGCGATTGCCTGTGTCATTACACGCCAACACACCAGTACAGACATACGCACTTGTGGACTCTGGAGCCAGTGGAAACTATATCTCAAGACAACTTTACAATACCCTCGGCACTGGAAGAAGACGCAAGCAGCAGCCCTATCAGCTTGCGATGGCAAATAGACAGACAGAGCTAGTCTGCCATGAGACACAGCCAATGGAAATAGTTACCGGACACTATACTGAAAGGATCCACCTTGATATTGTCAAGTTGGCCACTCAGGATATCTATTTGGGGATGCCTTGGCTAAAGAAGCATAACCCAGTTGTTAACTGGAGGACAGGAGTACTCACTTTTAGGAACTGCACTAACAACACAGCTCAGACCTGTTACCAGCCACAGAAGGCATAGACAGATGAGGGAAGGAGTCCTCAGTGGAACCTCACTGACAGAAAGGACAACTCTCAAGAGAAGAGGTCTGCCTTGATAGGCACACCCCAGAACCAGGTGGCCAAACAGTCAGAGATGAAGAGAGAGGAAGTTGTTAACTCTCTGGAGATCCCTCAAGAGTACTGACCTGAGTATGATAACCTTTTTCAGGAAGAGACAACAACAGCAGTGTTGCCTAAGCACCAACCTTGGGATCATGAGATCAAGTTGCAACCAGGGATAGAGCCAGGATTTGGACCAATTTACCAGTTATCAGAAAAAGAGCTCCAAGTACTTTGCGAGTACCTGGAGGAAAACCTGAAAAAGAGTTTCATTCAAGAATCTCAATCGCCAGCAGGATACCCGATACTATTTGCACTAAAGAAAGACAGAAGTCTTCAACTTTGTGTGGATTACAGGAAACTCAACGACATTACCATCAAGAACTGATATCCATTGCCAAATGTGAACGAATTGCGAGACAGGATCAGCCAAGCTATAATCTTTACCAAGCTGGACTTGAAAGGAGCATACAACCTGATACACATGAAAGAAGAAGAAGAATGGAAGACAGCCTTCAGAACCTGATACAGACACTACAAGTATCTGGTTATGCCATTCGGACTCACAAACACACCAGCAACATGTCAAGCATTGATCAACAATGTCATCAGAGCACACCTGGACCAAACAGCTATTGTCTACCTGGACAACATTCTTGTCTACTTGAACACACAACAGGAATATACTAAACATGTGAAGGATGTTCTACAATACCTACAACAGGCAGGGCTCAAGCTCAACCCAAAGAAATGCGAGTTCAACAAACTAGAAGTTGAATTCCTCGGATACATCATAGGGATCAAAGGGATCAAGATTGACCCTGAGAAAATCAAAGTGATTCAGCAATGGCCAACACCAACATCAGTTAAGGAAGTACAAGCCTTTCTAGAATTTGCCAACTTCAACTGACAGTTCATAAAGAACTACTCACAGATGGCAACACCACTGACAGAACTCACAAAGAAGGATGTGGAGTACCGGTGGACAGAGAGACAACAAAAAGTATTCCAACAGCTCAAGAACACTTGCGCCAAGGAACCAGTTCTCCTCAACTTCAAGACAGGCCAACCAACACGAATCAAGATGGACGCTTCAGATCAGGCAGTGGGAGCATGTCTATGCCAACAGGCAGATGGCAAGTGGCACCCAGTTGCCTACTACTCACGAAAAATAACACAAGTGGAACAAAACTATGATATCCACAACAAAGAGCTATTGGCAGTTGTCAACACACTCAAACACTGGAGAGTGTACACGGAAAGCAGTTCTGAACTCACTGTTCTCACAGACCACAAGAATCTGACAACGTTCACGACAACCAAGAAGCTGAACAGACAGCAAGTCAGATGGGCTGAACTCCTAGGGCAACACAAGTTCAAGATCTTGTACACCCCTGGACAAGACAATAGGAGAGCAGACACACTAAGCTGACAAAAAGACTACATGGAAGATGATGAACACCAAGGAACAATCTTACAGCAGGACCAGCAAGGAAACCTGGTGCCTCAACCACAGATCAACAAGCTCACGGCAGAAGACACTGAAGAACTAATAAGGAACTACCACAACAATCCAGCACATAGTCACCCAGGAATCTCCAAGACCACAGACCTTATCCAACAGGCAGGGAACAATGTCATTAACCTCTGACAACATATCACAAACTACATCAGCAAGTGTCTACTATGCCAGAAAAACAAACATGGAAGACATAAGCTATATGGAGAAGAACATCTGAACACAATACCAAGAGGCCTGTGGGAAGATGTGTCAATAGACTTCATCACAAAGCTACCCAAGTCCAAAGACCCAGTCATAGGAATCATCTACGACTTGATTATGGTGATAGTGGACAGATTCACAAAATATCTAATAGCAGTACTATTCAAGAAGACCCACACAGCAGAACAGTTGGGACATCTTTTACTGGACAGATTAGTCAGAGACCACGGAGTTCCGATCATGATCATTACAGACAGAGACAAACTCTTCACATCCAACTACTGGAAGACAATACCAGCTATGCCTCTCTCTTGAAGAAACCTTTAAAGGAATCCTCAACTATCTCTCCTAAGTGGAAATTCACTTGGTTAAGTCAAATAACTACTAACCAGGCTAGTTCAAAGAAAGAACTACAAAAGCTCTTTACTAAAGAGTGGGAAGACCAATAGGAAGAGAAGAAAAGAAGAAGCTATCCAGGCTGGCAGACTTTCTGTCAAAAGCCACACAAAAACAATCTGAAGCTCTACAAAGAGTTACAGAAAGCTGAGGCAAGTCTGCTACTGCAAATCAGGACTGGAAGAATTGGTCTGGCAAGTTTTCTTTTCAGAGCTGGAGCTCCTGACTTCCCTACCCCACTATGTGTGTGTGGCCAAGCAGAAGAAACTGCAAAACATATCACCTCTTCATGCTCTCTTTATTCAAGACAAAGACAACAAGTCTCTTTTAATCCCCAAGACTTCACCACTATTATTTCAAACCCAGAGCTACTACAGAAGTTCTTGTACTGGTTTATGTTTTTGAAAAGACTAAACCAGTTTAATCTAGCTTTCAAACTCCACTATTCCCAATCCAATACCTAGATTCTCTTCTCTTACCAGAAACTTCAAGATTTCTTTTGTTACATTCCCTAGTCACACCCTGCCTTCAGTTTTTATCCCTTCAAAGGTTTTCTGAAGGAGTTCACTATTAGCTAGAAGATCTGCATGGCTGTAAAGCTACTACCAGTGTAAGAATCAAATAAAATAAAATAAAATAAAACTGGAAGACAATCAGTGCAGCCATAGGAACAAAACCCAAAATGTCTACAGCCTATCACCCATGAACTGACAGCCAGACAGAGCAAGCAAACCAAGTCCTGGAGACTTACTTACAGCATTACATCAACCAGACCTACAGCAATTGGGTACAGTTATTACCGGTGGCACAGCTGGCAATCAACCAGCACAGATCAGACTCAACAAAGGAATCACTATTTTTTGCCAATTTTGGACAACATGTGAACATCGGGATGCCAAGCAGAGCTTCACCAAACACGGAGAAAGCACTCCAACATGACAAGCTCCTATAACAAACACACACGATGATGAGGCACTACCTTCAAGAGACCTCAGAAAGAATGCAACATCAAATAGACAAGAAATCAAAAATGGCACCTCAGCTAAAGAAGGGGGATAAAGTCTACCTCCTCACAAGAAATTGGAAAATGAAGAAACCAAAGACAGAAACTTGACAACATCAAGGTCAGACTATTTTCAGTCAAAGAAAAAACAGGACCAGTCAACATCAAGATACGACTACCAAGGGATGCCAGAGTCCATCCAAACTTTCATATATTGATGATTGAACCAGCTGACCAGAGCACACCCTTGCAGGAAATATTCCATTATCAACCTGAAGAAGAACAAGAGTTTGAAGTTGAACAGATCCTGGCTAGAAAAGGTCAGCAATACCTCGTCAAGTGGAAAGGATACCCAGACTCGGAAAATACCTGGGAACCACTCAAGAACCTCACGAACTGCCAGCTTCTTCTGCGACAGTTTCAGCAGGAGTAGAACTGAACAGCTCGGCCTGCAGAAGGGATGTGTCAATGACTGATCAAGTCAAATCCTCGCCATCTGACTCTATCTCTTTCACCAAGCACTGAAGCTTCTGCCTCGCACAGACCTTGGCACCCTCCAACACCTTTCACTTCTGAGACAGACAAGCCTGCACTGTGGCAAGTTGTTCAAAGAGTGTGTCGCGTGTTGCCTTGTCAGTGGCCACATCCTCACAGAGGTTGTCCTGGGACATGTTCAGAGATTCCCAGGACACAGAGACACAAGACCTTCCACACTGAGTACACGCAGCACATTTCAACTTATCATCTTCTTCCAGCATCTGGAAGCATGGATGACCACAGAGAACACAAAAGTTGTAGGGCGTACACGAAACAAAACCCTGATTGCGGATTTGAGCAGCAAGCTGAGTTCGGCTAACAGTCGCACATGACTTTGGAGGCATGACCAGATTTCATCAAGATGATGAAAGATGGAGAGGAGGATAGTGTTACAACCCAGGAGGAACACAGTCTTTATATACTCACAGAAAGCAGCAGACAGGATACTGGATATAAGTACCAGACAGCGTGGCACGGGAACCAGTCACGTGACCAGCGAGACAAACCAAGGGGTGCTTGCCGCAGCATGCATATGCACAAACAAGTGAGCAAAGTGAGCAGAGCTCACCCAGCTCACCGCAGCGTGCATGAAAAGTGAGCAAAGTGAGCAGAGCTCACCCAGCTCACCACAGTGTGCATGAAAAGTGAGCAAAGTGAGCAGAGCTCACCCAGCTCACCGCAGTGTGCATGAACTGTGAGCAAAGTGAGCAGAGCTCACTGATCTCACCGAGTGAGCAAAGTGAGCAGAGCTCACTGTGCTCACAAACTGAGCACTATATAGTCTGGTGATAGTTCCCCTATAGAACAATCATCTTCAACTCATGTTGTGATCCAGACAACTAGATCTGCTTCAATACAATCCTTTTGTACAAAGCTGTTGATCAGGTGTCACCACCACCATGTTCCACCAAACCCCTTCACACTCCTTGACACTCCTCTCCTGCGAGAACCAACCCGCCTTCCACCTCTCACCCTAATCCTATACTCGGATAGGACAGTACGGTACAGACCGCAACACCAGAGTACTCCAGAGATCCAGAGCTCTCAGGAAGTTACTGCTGAAGAAGTGGAACAAATCCTGAACAAAAAGAAACCTTTCACAGCAGGGGGAAAAGATAAGCTGCCAAATGGATTTCTGAAAGCTCTGGGTTCCAAGTTCTGCCAAGCTATAGCTGTTCTCACATCAACATGCTGGAGACTGGAATACTTTCCAGAGAGGTTCAAGAATGCAAAGACAGTCTGTCTAAGAAAACCTGGTAAAGGATACTATAACCAAGCTAAAGCCTGGCGCCCTATAGCTTTGCTAAACACAACTGGCAAGCTGATGGAAGCTATTACAGCAACCAGGCTAAGCAAGGTAGCAGAAGAAGCTAGACTTTTGCCAGAAATCCAGATGGGCTTCAGGAAAGGAAGATCAACTGAATCAGCACTTTTCCTACTAACTTCCCAAGTGGAAAAAGTCTGGAAGGAAGG
Source organism: Lichina pygmaea (assembly GCA_963422465.1). Lineage (NCBI taxonomy): Eukaryota > Fungi > Ascomycota > Lichinomycetes > Lichinales > Lichinaceae > Lichina > Lichina pygmaea. The sequence goes on from OY730170.1 coordinate 3,419,115, forward strand.
CATGGTTACATCTCTACTTTCTCTGGATATCTCAGGAGTCTATGACAGAGTTCTACCTAAGATCCTCCAACAAATCCTAGAGAGAAAAGGAATTCCTCTCTGGCTATCTTCCTGGATTCTCTCTTTCTGCACCAGTCGTTCTACCACTCTTGTGTTTGATGACTCTGAGTCTTCTGCTATTCCTATTCACTGTGGAGTTCCCCAAGGTTCCCCTTTATTGTTAAAGGCCGGGCCGAGTTCACACAGAAGCCAGTACGGTCTGTTGCTTTGCTGGGCAGATTCTAGACAGGGACTTAGTAGAGGAATAGACAGATAGGGAACTCTCTCTGTACTATTGTCTCTGTACGATGTGTGCATGTGTGTTCAGCCTGGAGAGCTAATCCCTCCAGGCCCTCTGGGTGGTCTTTATACAGATGCCCCAAGAGGGGGGGTCTTCTCGAGGGGTATCATCCTTTTGCGTGGACGAGCTCCTCGCTTAGCTCCTGCTTGTCCACCGGACAAGCTTCTCGCTTAGCTCTTGCTTGTCCACCGGACTGGTCGGATGTTGTTCCATATGACTAACACTCCTCCCTCGCTTACCTGAGCTGTTCCGGCCTAGGCCTTAACATTTATCTTCTATTCTGTTTCTATTTTATATTTCTGAACTTCATGAAACTGTACACTCTTCTTCCACTGGTGTTTCTGCTCTGGGATTTGCAGATGATACAAATCTGCTTGCATTTGGACACTCTCTAAAAAGCAACCTTCTGAAGTTGAAGAACACACACCTCAAATGTCTATCATGGGCTTGTTAAGGTCTAGGCCAGAACAGCCCAGGTAAGCGAGGGAGGAGTGTTAGTCATACAGAACAACATCCGACTGATCCGGTGGACAAGCAAGAGCTAAGCGAGGAGCTTGTCCAGTGGACAAGCAGGAGCTAAGCGAGGAGCTCGTCTGGTGGACGAGCAGGAGCTAAGCAAGGAGCTTGTCCAGTGGACAAGCAGAAGCTAAGTGAGGAGCTCGTCCACGCAAAAGGATGATACCCCTCGAGAAGACCCCCCCCCTCGGGGCATCTGTATAAAGACCCCCCAAAGGGCCCGGAGGGATTAGCTCTCCAGGCTGAACACAACACGCACATATTGTACTGAGACAATAGTACAGAGAGAGTGTTAAAGGCCAGTCCACGTTCACACAGAATGTGGGTGGTCCTGTCTTCGACCGAGGAGGGCAGGGACTCAATAGATGAATAGCAAGGGGGGTAACTCTCTTGCTATTATCACTCGTAATGTGTGTTCAGCCTGGAGAGCTATTCTCTCCGGCTATCTGGGTTCTTATATACAGGAGCCTGAGGGGGGGGGGGTCCTCCTGAGGGGTATCAGCTTTCTGCGTGGACAAGCTGGACAAGCTAGTTACACGTTGTCCACCTTGTCCACCGTGGACAAGCTGGACAAGCTGGTTACACATCATCCACCTTGTCCACCGGGTCAGGTGAACATTGTTCCGTGTACCTCTGTACACTCGCTTTGGTCAGCTCAGCCGTTCCGGCCTGGGCCTTAACACCATCCCCTCCCTCCAAAGGTTCTGTCCCCAGATCCTCTCGCTTCTCTTACCATGACCCGGACATCTTGTGTTAATTGTCATGGAGTCCTCGGTTCTTGTGTTGGCAAGATAGGCAAGGTATCCAAAGTTTCATGCAGCGCATGTTGTCGTGACCATGCCAAGTGTGTCGTCAGTTCAGAGTCCACATTTTGCGGTCAGTGCCTTGAGAAGAGTCGCCGTTGCGATCTCCATCTTGCGGAGTCAGAGTGGGAGAAGATGGAGCTTAAGTGCACTCAGCTTGAGGCTCAACTGAAGGAGATCAAGGAGCAGGAGTCTGTTCTCCTTCCTCGCAAACTTCGTCTCTGTTGTCAGTTGGGTGTGTTGTCCAAGAAGGAGGGTGAGGCCATCAAGCATGAGCTTGCTGCGATCAAGGATCAGGAGGATCTCGAGCAGGAGGCTACGCGTGTGGGGTCCCCGCCGCCTTTGGAGGACTTCTTCTCTTCGGAGGCTTTGGCTTCTCTCAAGCCTTTGTCTCCATCAATCCTGGCTTCTGCGGGTTTTGTCGGTGGAAACTCCGCAGTTTCTTGTTCATCGCAGGGCTGAAGTTCTCGGTGGGTTCCCACGAGTTCTCCTCATTGTCATACCCTAACCACTTGACCAGGTATTCGATTTTCCGTCCGCTTCTCCAGCTGTCTAGAATTCTTTCGACATCGTACTCTTCTTCATCATCCTCGAAGTGCTATTCTGTTTTGATTGCTGTGTCGCTGGGTGCTGGCTCGAGCAGCGAGACGTGGAATACTCAGTGTATCCGTGCTTTTTTTGGCAGTCTCAGTCGGTAGTTGACTTCTCCAGTGCGCTTCTCAATCTCAAACAGTCCGATTTGTACATGATCCAGCTTTTTGCTCGGTCACTTCAAGCGCAGGTTTTTTGTTGACAAATAGACCTTATCCCCCCTCTCCAGGGTTGGTCCCTTCAACCTTTTGCTGTTTAGGCAGTGGCTTGTTGTCTTTTGTGCAGATTCAATTGCAGTCTTCATTTCCTCATGCATAGCAGTGAGTTTTTCGATGTTCGTTGAAGTGCCACTTCCAGCCACCATCGCTTCCCAGCGGGGGTTTCTGCTGTAGTTCGCAAAGAACAGCGTCATGCCTGTCACGCTGTGTTGCTGATTGTTGTACGCAAACTGAGCCATTGGTAGCAGTTCTACCCAATTGTCCTGTCAGTGGTTGACGTAGTGGCGTAGGTACTGTTCCATCATCTGGTTTGTTCTCTCAGTTTGTCTGTCTGTTTGTGGATGGTAGGCAGTAGACATCCTTGTGTCTATCCCTAGCTGTCTTGTCCACATGTTCCAGAATTTCGAGGTGAAGAGTTTGTCTTGATCTGAGATAATCTTCGTGGGTAGCCCTCGCTGGCTAACCAATTCTTTGAGCAGGACATTGGCGAGTTCGCTCGCTGTTCCTGTCTCTCGCCACAGGATCAGGTGAGCGTATTTGGTGAGTTTGTCAACAACCACCAAGATACTGTCATATTTCACCTTTGTTACCGGGTCCTCTGACCTTGGCAGCTTCACCACAAAATCCATTGTGATAGTATCCCAAGCCACTTCTGGGAGGTCCATTTGTTGACTCTCTCCATAGGGTTTGTGGCGTGACAGTTTGTTTTTCGCACACTCTTTGCAGTTGCAAATAAATTCTGTCACTTTCCGCTTCATTCCGTTGAAGTGGTAACATCTCCAGATCTTTTCCAGGGTCTTGTCTCACCCAGGATGTCTGTGTAGAGGTCTATCATGATGTTGTTGAATCACGTCCTCTTGTGCGCTCTCTGGCACTTCTTCCTTGTTTGTGGCCGCAACGTTGTGGCCTAGGGTCAGGAGTGCACCCATTTCTTCAGTTTTCACTAACTGAGGTTGAGCATAGACCAGAGTTTGTCCTTTTGTCACAAGGATTGGGCGCTCTTCTGTCGTGTTGTCTGTCGTCATATCAGGCCGCCTGCTAAGCGTGTCCGCTCGTGCGTTTTCTGATCCTTTTCGATAGAAGATCTGGAAGTCGTATGAAGCTAAAAGCTCCGCCCATCAGACTTGTTGTCTGTTTAGCTTCTTTGTTGTCATGAAGTAAGCCAAATTCTTGTGGTCTGAGTACATGTCCACTGTGTACTTTGCTCCTTCCAGGTAAGGTCTCCACTTCTGGAATGCGTCGACAATCGCTAACAACTCCTTGTCGTAAACATCGTACCTGAGTTCTGGGCCAGAGAACTTTCTCAATCAGTATGCGACAGGGTGTAGGTGGTTTTCGGTGTCTGGTTGACACAAGCAAGATCCAAGTGCTTGGTCTGAGGCATCTGTCTCCATGATGATCTGCTGTCCGGGATCAAATGATGCCAGTATGGGTGCGGAGGTGAACTTCTCTTTCAGCTCCTGGAACGCTCTCTCTTGGCTGTTCCCCCATGTGAAGGTTTCTTCCTTCTTTGTTAGTTCAGTCAAGGGTGCTGCTGTCCTTGAGTACTTCTTGATGAATTGTTGGTAGAAGTTTGCAAATCCCAGGAAGGATTGGACTTCTTTGAGGTTTTTGGGTGTTGGCCAGTCTTGTACTGCTGTGGTTTTTGTATCGTCCATACAGATTCCTTCTGTTGTCAGGATCGATCCCAAATATTCCACTTCTTTCACGTGGAAGACGCTCTTATCAAAGTGTAACCTTATTCCTGCTTCTTGGAGTGCATGTAGGATCTTCTTGACATGCTGTCTGTGCTCCTCCAGGGTTCCATTGGTGTAAACCAAGACATTGTCGATATAAGCGGTAACAAATATATCCAGGTATTGTCGGAGGATGGCGTTAATAAGCGATTGGAACATTGCCGGTGTATTCGTAAGGCTGAATGGCATAACAGTATACTCGTAATACCCGTACCTTGTACGAAAGACTGTCTTCCATTCTTCGCCATCTTTCATCCTAACCAGGTTGAAAGTGCCTCGGATGTCGAACTTGGTAAACCACTTGGCTCCTTGGATTCAGTCCTGGATTTCCAATATTAACAGTAGTGGGTAGCGATTCTTAATCGTGATCGCATTAAGCTGCCGGTAGTCGACACACAGTCGTAATTTGCTGTCCTTCTTTGGCACAAACAATATCGGGTATCCAGCCGGTGATGTTGAAGGTCTTATGAACTCTTTCGCTAGGTTCTTGTCCAGGTAATCTCTTAAGGCCTCAAGCTCCTTTGCTGATAGAGCGTAAATAGGGCCATGTGTGGGTTTCTTTCTGTCTTCCAGCGGAATTTCGTGATCCCACTCTTGGTGTTCTGGTAGCGTCACGACCACTTCCTCACCAAACATCTCCTGGTAGTCTTTATACTCACTTGGCAGCTGCGGTGCGTGAGTCTCGCCCACAGTGTCATGCATGGTGCAAAGTTGATGGTTTCGGGGCTTCATCCAAGCCACATAGGCTCGCCCTCACCGGTGGTGCTTCTTCCACCCTGCATATGAGATCTCTTTGATTCTCACTTTCTCTGGCTCTGCTCGAGTTGCCAGACTCCTCTTCGGAAAGACTAGGTGCCTTCTTTTCCAGTCGATCCTTGGGTTTTGACTTTCCAACCACGGAAGACCCAATATAACTTCATGTAGTATCTGGACTAAGTTGAATTCTTCTGATCTGATTGTCGTACTGTCAACACACAGTCGTAGGTTCTTAGTCTCCTTCGTCACTCGTCCTTGGTTGTTGGAGAGTGGTGTCCTGTCCACTACTGTTAGTTGGTATGGATTCCTCTTTTCCTGAGTCGGGATCTTGTGCTTCCTGGCGAAACTTTCTGACATGAAGTTGCCAGTAGCTCCAGAGTCGATTATGGTGTTTGTCAGATGCCTGTTGACTCTCATCCTGATGCGAAAATGCAGACTGCAGGCTGTCACGTCAAGGCTCTGCTCAACCCCTTCTCTCCGGAGTGTTGTCTTGCCCGCTCTTCCGACTCCGGATTTGAAGAGCACTGCTAGTTTTTTGAACAACCAAGACCCTGAGCCTGGTGTTCTGCTGTGTGTCTTTCGCATTTTTCAGTGAAGCATAGCTCCCATGTGTCTTCTCCGCAGTCATCGTGTTCTTTCCCTTGCTGGCTTAGCTGGTGCTTGATGCTCCAGGCTTTCTTGTGGTATTCTGGGCCAGGGAAGTATTGCCTTCTCCTTTTCTCTAGGAGATGTTCCTTGCAGTGGTGGTCCTCGCATCCTTTCCAATAAGGACGTCCGCAGGCTGGTGTCGTAGCCTGGTGATGGTCCACTTGCACTGCGATGTCTTGGGGCTGTGAGATGCTGATGGTGTCGTCCACCCATCATGTCACTCTCGCTTCGCTGTCCTCCGACAAGGTCGCATCCTGTTGTCGGAGTAGTGGTGTCTTGGGAACTGGTGGCATGCCGGTTATGTCAATCTTGTAGTCTGTTGTGTCAAATTCAGAGATCAGGTCATCCTCCCAATGAACCTTATTGATCTGGTCTTGGGTTGCGTGCAGGTCCTCCAGTGACCTCTGCAGATCATTCCCCAGTCTTTTGATGTACTGTCTGAGATTGTCCTCCTGTCTGAGGAGTGTTGCTTCTGACCGGTTCATGGGTAGCATGCCTCTGGGAGCCCTTGGTGGCTCCTGAATGCCCTTGCCTTTCCAGGCACCAGTGGTATTCAACTGCTTACCCTTGCCTTCTTTCTTCTTCTTGCTTTGGCAGTTGGCTGCAAGGTGTCCTACCTTCTGGCAATTGTAACACTTCTGTGTTTCTTTCTTCTTTGTTGCCTGTGGTGTTGTTGCATCAATCTCCATGGGTGTCAAACTGTACTTGTCTTGTGCTGGTGTTGTCTTCTTGCCCTATGGCTTTGCATGCTTGCCTCACTTCTTGAGTTCTTGTTCGAACTGTCAGTCGTTGATGCGTACTGCTGTGTCAATCATATCCTTGAGGTCGGTGGGTCAGTCTCCTCGTGCGATGTCATCCTTGACTTGTTCCTTGAGAGCTTGGTAGAATAGTGCTGTCAAGGCACTGTCTCCCCATTGCGTCCTCACTGACAACTGTTGGAACTTCGCTGCAAAGTCTGATGCTGACCCTGTCTGCCGTAGTGCTTGGAGCTTTCGTTCCGCATCTTGTTCTTCATCAATGACCCCGAAGGTCTTCTTCATCTGGGTCTTGAAGGTAGAGAATCTCCCAATGATCTGCCGTGTTGTGGTCTCTATGCTAGAGGGATCTTCCTTGTTGTCGAGGAAGTCTTGTAGGTAGACATTAAACCAGGCAAATGTTGGTCCGTCCAGGTAGGAAGCTGCGAACAGCACCTTCTCCTGTTCTGTAGGGAATTGTGCGGTGTTGAATCCGTAGTAAAGCTCAAGCTGAGAGAAGAATAATTCCAATCCCCCTCGTGATCCATCGTACCTCTTCGGTGTACCTACCTTCAACAGCTTTGGAGGTAAGGTGAGGGTGGTAGGGACAGGTGGTTCCTGGGCTTGCGCCTGAGGCATAGCCCAAGCTTGGCCTGCCTGCGAAGGGGTAGAGCTGCGTGGATCTGCCATCGTATTAAGCCGGTGTCCTATGTGTTAGAGGCTGAAACTGTTAAAGGCCAGTCCACGTTCACACAGAATGTGGGTGGTCCTGTCTTCGACCGAGGAGGGCAGGGACTCAATAGATGAATAGCAAGAGGGGTAACTCTCTTGCTATTGTTGCTTGTAATGTGCGTTCAGCCTGGAGAGCTATTCTCTCCGGCTATCTGGGTTCTTATATACAGGAGCCTGAGGGGGGGGGGTCCTCCCGAGGGGTATCAGCTTTCTGCGTGGACGAGCTGGACGAGCTGGTTACACGTTGTCCACCTCATCCACCGTGGACAAGCTGGACGAGCTGGTTACACATCGTCCACCTCGTCCACCGGGTCGGGTGAACATTGTTCCGTGTACCTCTGCTTCGGTCGGCTCAGCTGTTCTGGCCTGGGCCTTAACAGAGAGTTACTTATCTGTCTATTTCTCTATCAAGTCCCTGTCTAGAATCCACCCTGCGAAGCAACAGACTGTACTGGTTTCTGTGTGAACCTGGCCCAGCCTTTAACAGTTTCAGCCTCTAACACATAGGACACTAACTCAATACAATAGTGGATCCACAAAGCCCTACCCTTTCTCAGGCAGCCCAAGCTCAGGCTGCTCAGGCAGCTCAGACCCAGGCTGTCCAGGTGGCACCTATTGTTAACCTACCCCTGAAGCCCTTGAAGGTAGGTGCCCTGAAGAGGTACAATAGATCCAGGGGAGGACTGGAGTTGTTCTTCTCACAACTGGAGCTCTACTATAGGTTCAACACAGCCCAGTTTCTGACAGACCAGGAGAAGGTGCTATTTGCAGCCTCCTACCTGGAAGGACCAGCCTTCGCTTGGTTCAATGTCTACTTAAGAGATTACCTAGACAATCAGGCAGACCCCAAGAAGCAAGAAGACAATACCTGACAGGTCATGGGAAGCTTGAAAACCTTTAAGACAGCTATGAGAAAGATGTTTGGGATTCTTGACAAGGAGAGAGATATGGAATGAAAGCTCCAAGCACTGCGGCAAACTGGATCAGCATCGGAATTTGCGGCAAAGTTCCAACAACTAGCAGTGAGGACCCAGTGGGGAGACAGTGCACTAACAGCACTATTCTACCAAGACCTCAAGGAACAAGTCAAGGATAACATTGCGCGAGGAGACTGACCAACTGAGCTCTACAAAATGATCAAGATTGCAGCTCACATCAACAACTGACAGTTCGAGAGAGAGCTTGAGAAGTGAGGCAAGCAGACAAAACTATGGGTGAAGAAAAAGCCAACACCTGCCAAAGATAACTACAGCTTGGTACCCATGGAAATCAATGTGGTGGAACCACAAAAGAAGAAGACACAGAAGTGTTACAACTGTCAGAAAGTGGGCCACCTTGCGGTGAACTGCAGGAGCAAGAAGAAGAACAAGAAGGGCAAAAGGAAGCAGTTGAACACTACAAACACCTGGAAAGGCAGGGAGACAGAGGAGCCCCAGAGGGCTCCCCAAGGCACACTGCTCCACAATCACCCTGAGGCAGCACTCCTCAGAGAGGAGAACAACCTCCAACAACACGCTGAAAAACTTGAGAACATATTTCAGGAAACCTTGGATCACCTCAACAAGGTCCAAAGAAAGGTCAACGGAATCCACTGGGAGGAAGACCTGATCTCCGAGTTTGACACAACTGGCTATATGGAGGAACAGGTTGACGACAAGGAAGTCCAGCCACCACCAGTCTCCAACAAACCTGTCCTTCGATGACAGGACACAACCCTATCAGAAATTGATTTTGATTTTGATTTGATTCTTACACTGATTTGGCTGTTAAGCTATGCAGAACTTCTTGAAGAATTTTTGTCTCTGGTAGACTTGACTTGGGGACCTCACACATTTATGTTACGACCCAGGGATGGGAGCCACTCATTTATAGGCAATCAGGCCGCGGGCCAGGCAAGAGGACACCATGGAAGTCAAGTGACCAACCAACAAGGGGTCACGTGACTGTCGAGACACACACGGGAGTCTTGACGCATGATGCATGAAGCATCGAGACAATCTCACCAGTCTTGACGCAGGGTGCATGAAGCATCAAGACAATCTCACCTGTCTTGACGCAGGGTGCATAACATGGTGGGACTGTCGAGACAATCTCACCTGTCTCGACGTCGAGACTGTCAAGACAATCTTGATTGTCTCGACAGGCCAGCACTATATAGTCCGGTGATAGTTCCCTTATGGAACGATCATCTTCAACTCATGTTGTGATCCAGACAACTAGATCTACTTCAATACAATCCTTTGTACAAAGCCATTGATCAGGTGTCACCACCACCATGTTCCACCAAACCCCTTCGCACTCCTTGACACTCCTCTCCTGCGAGAACCAACCCGCCTTCCACCTCTTGCCCTAATCCTATACTCGGATAGGACAGTACGGTACGGACCGCAACACTTTGAAGACCCTCAAGGATGAGTACCTCAGGAGCAACCAACCCCAACTTCCCAGATGGAAAGATTAGCGTCGCCAAGCCAGACCTGTTCTACGGCGAAAGGAACAAGGTCGACGATTGGCTCATGCAACTCCAAGTCTACTTTCAATTCCAACCAGAGACGAAGCTGCCTAAAGAAAAGTGGCCACTCTTTGCAACCACTTACATGAGAGGCAATGCTTATTGATGGATCAAACCCTACGTCAACAAACATCTCTCAGGAAACAGAGACCATGACAGCACATCGGAATGGATGACGAAATAGACGCAATTCAAGGACAAGATCAAAAGGATCCTTGGACCATCTAACAAAGACAAAGTGGCTATACGAATGATCCAGCACATCAAACAACAACGCTCAGCCGCAGAGTACACCACGCAGTTCAAACAATACTCAGTACTGACTGACTGGGATGACAACGCCCTGATGGTCATGTACCGACGTGGACTCAAGGAAAACATGAAGGATGAAATCACCTTCGACGGACGAGCAGTCGACACACTGGACAAACTCATCACACAAGCAATCGACATTGATGACAAACTATTCAAGCGAGTGATGGAGAAACGCCACGACAGAGGATACAGCCACCCCGCATGGCATGTGAGCAACCACTACAAGCCGCCTAACAAGGCACCGCCACATGATCCATATGGCTATGCACCCATGGAACTGGATGCAGTCCACCACAAGGGAAGGTTCACAAAGGGAAGGAACAACAAAAAGGGGAAAGCACTGAAGTGCTATGCTTGTGGCAAGCTAGGCTACATGGCGAAAGACTGTCGTTCAAAGAACAAGGTGCACCGACAGCAACTTAATACGCTCGACGGAGACTGGAATGTCATCGAGCCAGAGGACCCACCAGGAGAGGCTCAGCTATCCCTCGAACAATAGGACAACTACAATCAGATATTGGAAGCAGCCCACCAACTGGCAACATCAGGAGGCAAGGACCTACCAGAACTAACAGGTCAGGACAAGGGACAGGAGCCCTTAACTACCTCTGATGGGGACCGAGACGAACCCGCGTCTATCAAAGAAGAAATACCACAAGGAAGCTATGCTTACAGCATGGACCCACGAAATCTACGGCACAGTGAACTACAGTGGAGGTTTTGCACAAGGCACTACTGCACCTACCACAAACAACTACGAAGGTACGGAGGACATTCACCCTACCACACCACCTGCCACAAGCATTGGGTCAATTGCAAGAAGGATGCGTGTGAGATCCATCTTTGGGACAAACGCCAACACACCGCATTCCCCGGGCACACACATGATTGGCACAAACGCCTCATGTTCCTACAGCAAGGCAACAACTACAACTGCTACGTCGACAATTGGCAGTACTGCCTCAAGCCTGGATGTGACAAGCATCAGCAAGATAAATTCATGAACGGATTTCTCAGAACTGATGGGAATGGCTGGACCCATTGCCCAGTCAGTGGTAAGACACTTCGATCAGGAAAAGACTGAACTCCCTTGTCAAGGGGCGACATCGGGAGCTCAACAACATGACCCCTAGCAACGCAAAGCACCTGCGATTGCCTGTGTCACTACACGCCAACACGCCAATACAGACATACGCACTTGTTGACTCTGGAGCCAGTGGGAACTACATTTCAAGACAACTTTACAATACCCTCAGCACTGGAAGGAGACGCAAGCAGCAGCCCTATCAGCTTGCGATGGCAAATGGACAGACAGAGCTAGTCTGCCATGAGACGCAGCCAATGGAAATGGTTACCGGACACCATGCTGAAAGGATCCACCTTGATATCGTCGAGTTGGCCACTCAGGATATCTACTTGGGGATGCCTTGGCTAAAGAAGCACAACCCAGTTGTTAACTGGAAGACAGGAGTACTCACGTTTAGGAACTGCACTAACAACACAGCTCAGACCTGTTACCAGCCGCAGAAGGCATGGACAGATAAGGGAAGGAGTCCTCAGTGGAACCTCACTGACAGAAAGGACAACTCTTAAGAGAAGAGGTCTGCCTTGACAGGCACACCCCGGAACCAGGTGGCCAAACAGTCAGAGATGAAGAGAGAGGAAGTTGTTAACCCTCTGGAGATCTCTGAAGAGTACTGACCTGGGTATGATAACCTCTTTCAGGAAGAGACAACAACAGCAGTGTTGCCTAAGCACCAACCTTGGGATCATAAGATCAAGTTGCAACCAGGGACGGAGCCAGGATTTGGACCAATTTACCAGTTATCAGAGAAAGAGCTCCAAGTACTTCGCGAGTACCTGGAGGAAAACCTGAAAAAGGGTTTCATTCAAGAATCTCAATTGCCAGCAGGATACCCGATACTATTTGCACCAAAGAAAAACAGAAGTCTTCGACTTTGTGTGGATTACAGGAAACTCAACGACATTACCATCAAGAACTGATATCTGTTGCCAAATGCGAACAAATTGCGAGACAGGATCAGTCAAGCTACAATCTTTACCAAGCTGGACTTGAAAGGAGCATACAACCTGATACGCATGAAAAAAGGAGAAGAATGGAAGACAGCCTTCAGAACCCGATACGGACACTACGAGTATCTGGTTATGCTATTCGGACTCACAAACACACCAGCAACATGTCAAGCATTGATCAACAATGTCATCAGAGCACACCTGGACCAAACAGCTATCACCTACTTGGACAACATTCTTGTCTACTCGAACACGCAACAGGAACATACCAAACATGTGAAGGATGTTCTACGATGCCTACAAAAGGCAGGGCTCAAGCTCAACCCGAAGAAATGCGAGTTCAACAAACCGGAAGTTGAATTCCTCGGATACATCATAGGGATTGAAGGGATCAAGATTGACCCTGAGAAAATCAAAGCGATTCAGCAATGGCCAACACCGACATCAGTTAAGGAAGTACAAGCCTTCCTGGGATTTGCCAACTTCAACTGACAGTTTATCAAGAACTACTCACAGATGGCAACACCACTGACAGAACTCACAAAGAAGGATGTGGAGTACCGGTGGACGGAGAGACAACAAAAAGCATTCCAACAGCTCAAGGACGCTTGCGCCAAGGAACCAGTTCTCCTCAACTTCAAGACAGGCCAACTGACGCGAATCAAGACAGACACTTCAGATCAAGCAGTGGGAGCATGTCTATGCCAACAGGCAGACGGCAAGTGGCACCCAGTTGCCTACTACTCACGAAAAATGACACAAGCGGAACAAAACTATGATATCCACGATAAAGAGCTACTGGCAGTCGTCAACGCACTCGAACACTGGAGAGTGTACGTGGAAAGCAGTTCCGAACTCACCATTCTTACAGACCACAAGAATCTGACAACGTTCACAACAACCAAGAAGCTGAACAGACAGCAAGTCAGATGGGCTGAACTCCTAGGGCAACACAAGTTCAAGATCTTGTACACCCCTGGACAAGACAATAGGAGAGCAGACGCACTAAGCCGACGAAAAAACCACATGGAAGATGATGAACGCCAAGGAACAATCTTACAGCAGGACCAGCAAGGAAACCTGGTGCCTCAACCACAGATCAACGAGCTCACGGCAGAAGACACTGAAGAACTAATAAGGAACTACCATGATAACCCAGCACACAGTCACCCAGGAATCTCCAAGACCACAGACCTTATCCAACGGGCAGGGAACAATGTCATTAACCTCTGACAACATGTCACAAACTACATCAGCAAGTGTCTACTATGCCAGAAAAACAAACATGGAAGACATAAGCTATACGGAGAAGGACACCCGAACACGATACCGAAAGGCCTGTGGGAAGACGTGTCAATAGACTTCATCACAAAGCTACCCAAGTCCAAAGACCCAGTCACAGGAATCACCTACGACTTGATTATGGTGATAGTGGACAGATTCACAAAATACCTAATAGCAGTACCATTCAAGGAAACCCACACAGCAGAGCAGTTGGGACACCTCCTACTGGACAGATTGGTCAGGGACCACGGAGTTCCAATCATGGTCATTACTGACAGAGACAAACTCTTCATATCCAACTACTGGAAAACAATCAGTGCAGCCATGGGAACAAAACCCAAGATGTCTACAGCCTACCACCCACAAACTGACGGCCAGACAGAGTGAGCAAACCAAGTCCTGGAGACTTATTTGCGGCATTACATCAACCAGACCCACAGCAATTGGGTACAATTATTACCAGTGGCACAGCTGGCAATCAACCAGCACAGATCAGACTCAACAAAGGAATCGCTATTCTTTGCCAATTTTGGACGACACGCAAACATCGGAATGCCAAGCAGAGCTTCACCAAACACGGAGAAAGCACTCCAACATGACAAGCTCCTACGACAAACACACACGATGATGAGGCACTACCTTCAAGAGACCTCAGAAAGAATGCAACGCCAAATGGACAAGAAATCGAAAATGGCACCTCAGCTAAAGAAGGGGGATAAAGTCTACCTCCTCACAAGAAATTGGAAAACGAAGAAACCAAGAACAAAGAAACTGGACCATGTTAAGGTCAGACCATTTTCAGTCGAAGAAAGAACTGGACCAGTCAACGTCAGACTGCGACTACCGAGAGACGCTCGGGTACACCCAAACTTTCACATCTCAATGATCGAATTAGCTGACCAGAGCACACCCTTGCAGGAAACATTTCATTACCAACCAGAGGAAGAACAGGAATTCGAGGCTGAACAGATCCTGAAGAGAAAAGGTCAGCAATACCTTGTCAAGTGGAAAGACTACCCAGACTCGGAAAATACCTGGGAGCCACTCAGGAACCTCGCGAACTGCCAGCTCCTCCTGCAGCAGTTCCGGCAGGAGCAGGACTGAACAGCTCGGCCTGCAGCGCAGACACATCAATGACTGTCGCCGACAAGTCTTCACCATCCACCTCCATTTCAGCAACAAGGCACTGGAGCTTCTTCTTTGCTCGACCCTCAGCACCCTCAAGAACCTTTCGCTTTCAGGACACACAAGCCTGCAGCTCGGTAAGCTGCTCGACAAGAGCATCCCGCTTGGCCTCATCAACAGCCAAATCCTCGCGAAGGTTATCCCGAGTCATGTTCAGCGACTCCCAAGAAAGTGACACACAGGACTTTCCCTGACAAGTGCACTCAGCGCACTTCAACTTATCGTTGTTGTCAGACATTCGGAAGCAGGGCTTGTGGTTCAAAACACAGAAGTCACACGGAGCAAGCGACACGAAGTTATGATCACAGATCTGGGCTGCCAGTTGGTTTCGGTAAGCAGAGGCACGTGATTTTGCAGACATACTCAAGAATTCATCAGGACAATGAATGAAGGAGAGGAGGGTAGTGTTACGACCCAGGGATGGGAGCCACTCATTTATAGGCAATCAGGCCGCGGGCCAGGCAAGAGGACACCATGGAAGTCAAGTGACCAACCAACAAGGGGTCACGTGACTGTCGAGACACACACGGGAGTCTCGACGCATGATGCATGAAGCATCAAGACAATCTCACCAGTCTTGACGCAGGGTGCATGAAGCATCGAGACAATCTCACCCGTCTCGACGCAGGATGCATGAAGCATCGAGACAATCTCACCTGTCTCGACGCAGGGTGCATAACATGGTGGGACTGTCGAGACAATCTCACCCGTCTCGACGTCGAGACTGTTGAGACAATCTCGATTGTCTCGACAGGCCAGCACTATATAGTCCGGTGATAGTTCCCTTATGGAACAATCATCTTCAACTCATGTTGTGATCCAGACAACTAGATCTACTTCAATACAATCCTTTGTACAAAGCCATTGATCAGGTGTCACCACCACCACATTCCACCAAACCCCTTCGCGCTCCTTGACACTCCTCTCCTGCGAGAACCAACCCGCCTTCCACCTCTCGCCCTAATCCTATACTCGGATAGGACGGTACAGTACGGACCGCAACAATTTACCGTACACTCAGTAGTTTGTAGTGTACGTACTGTGGGAAAACCCCAAACCCCGTAGGGGAAATAGGAAAACTACAGTAATAAGGGTTTTGTGGATCTTGACAGATATTGGGTGAGCTATTTCTTGGGGGTTTTTATACATCTTGCGAGGAGTACATCTTAGACAAGTTCTATGAATCTTGGGGGTTTTTGTGGCAGAGTGTGGGGTGAGTCAGATTCGAACTGACAACTAGTTTAGTCAGGTTCTCCAGGCCTGACACCACTAGTTCCGGGTCATGGGTGCCACGTAGTGGGAAACTCTCACCAGCTTCCTGCTACACTATGCCACCCCAACCCTATCAGAAATAGGGGAGACGCAAGTGTCACGATGGGTTGACAATACCCTCAGCATCACACAGGTCAGAGACATCACCACACAAGTGGACCTACACCAGGCTACAACAGCAGCCTGCGGACAACCTTATTGGAAAGTGTGCGAAGACAACCACTGCAAGAAACACCTTCTAGAGAAAAGAAAGAAGATGTGGTTCCCAGGGTCTGAGGTGGAAGTGCGATGGAATATGCATATCCAAAGAGTCAACCCTGAACAAGACGATTGCAACCAAGATCTATAGGAATGATGCCTCACCACACGATACAAACAACATGTGGTAGAGTGTCAGGCCCAGGACCTAGATGGCTCAAAAAACTAGCAGCGCTCTTCAAAACTGGGGTCTGAAAAGCAGGCAAGACAACACCCCAGGAGGAAGAAGTCAAGCTGAGCCTTGACACAACAGCCTGCAGCCCGCACTTTCACATCAAGATCAGAGTCAATGGGTGGTTGGCTAAGGCCATGATCAACTCTGGTGTGACTGGCAACTTCATGTCAGAAAGCTTTGCCAGAAGAAACAAGGTTCCAGTCCAAGGCAAGAAAGACCCCTACCAGTTGACAGTGGTGGACAGAACACCACTCTCCAAAGACAAGGGACAAGTGACAAAGGAGACCAAGAGCCTGAGACTGAGTGTCTATGGCATGATGATCAGAACAGAGGAATTCAACTTGGTCTGAATACTACACAAAGTTATATTGAGACTTCCGTGGTTGGAAAAACAAAACTCAAGGATTGACTGGAGAAGAAGGCAACTAGTCTTTCCAGATAAGACACTGGTCACGTCAGAACCAGGGGTGACAATTAAAGAAATCTCACTGACACACTGGAAGAAATACCACCAGCACAGGCAGACCTGTGTGGCCTGGATGAAACCCCAAACATAACAACTTTGCACCACACAAGACACCGTGGGCAAGACTCAGGCACCACAGTTGCCAAGTGAGTATAAAGAATACTAGAAGATGTTCGAAGAAACAGTGATCACAACACTACCAGAACATCAGGAGTGGGACCACAAGATTCCACTGGAAGACAGAAAAAAACCCACACACAGCCCTATCTACACTCTGTCAGCAAAAGAGCTTAAGGCTCTGAGAGACTACCTGGACAAGAACCTAGTGAAAGAGTTCATAAGACTTTCAACATCACCAGCTGGATACCCAATATTGTTTGTGCCAAAGAAAGATGGCAAACTTCAACTGTGTGTTGATTATCAGCAGCTAAATATGATTACAGTGAAAAACTGCTACCCACTGCCATTGATATCAGAAATCCAAGACTGGATCCAAGGAGCCAAATAGTTTACCAAGTTCAACATTCAAGATGCTTTCAATCTGGTTAGGATGAAAGACAGTGAAGAATGGAAGACAGCCTTTCGTACAAGGTATGGGCACTACAAGTATACTGTGATGCTATTCAGCCTTACGAATACACTGGTGACATTCCAATCACTTATTAACACTGTCCTCTGACAATACCTGGACATATTTGTCACTGCTTATATTGATGATGTCTTGGTATACACCAATGGAACCTTGGAGGAGTATAAACAGCATGTTAAAACAATCCTACATACACTCCAGAAAGCAGGCATGAGGTTACACCTTGATAAAAGTGTTTTCCACACAAAAGAAGTAGAATATTTGGAGTTGATCCTGACAACAGAAGGAATCTGAATGGACAACACAAAGATGGCAGCAGTACAAGACTGGCCAACACCCAAAAACTTCAAAGAAGTACAATCCTTCCTAGGATTTGCAAACTTCTACCGACAATTCATCAAGGACTACTCAAGAACAGCAGCAGTCTTGACAGAGTTAACCAGAAAGAACAAATCTTTCAGATAGGGGGAGAGCCAACAAGTGGCCTTCCAGGAGTTGAAGAATAAATTCATCTCCGCACCTATTTTGGCATTATTTGATCCTGAGAAGAGGATCATTCTGGAAACTGATACCTCAGACCAAGCATTGGGATCCTGCTTGTGTCAACCAGACGCTGACAACCACTTACACCCTGTTGCGTACTGATCAAGAAAGTTCTCTGGCCCAGAACTGAGGTATGATGTTCATGACAAAGAGTTGCTAGCAATCATCAATGTATTCCAAGAATGGAGGCCTTACTTGGAGGGGGTAAAATACACAGTAGACGTGTACTCAGACCACAAGAACTTAGCTTACTTCACAACAACAAAGAAGCTAAACTGATGACAAGTTTGATGGGCAGAGTTGTTGGCATCATACAACTTCCAAATCCTCTACTGGAAGGGCACTGAAAATGCTCAAGTGGATGCACTCAGCAGGCGACCAGACCTGATGGATGAGAAAACAACAGAGGAACACCCAATCCTAGCGACAAAAAGATAAACCCTGGTCTATGCCCAACCCCAACTGGCAACAACTGAAACAAAGAGTCCACTCCTTACCCTTGGCCACAAGGTGGCAAACAAAAAGGAAATTGTGCCAGAAAAAGCACAAGAGGAGGTGATCTGGAGGCACTATGATAGGCCTTTGCACAGACACCCCGGACAAGATAAAACCTTGGAGAAAATCCAAAGGAACTACCACTTCAATTTTTTTGATTTGATTTGATTTGATTCTTACACTGTTTGTAGCTTTACAGCCATGCAGATCTTCCAGCTAATAGTGAACTTCTTCAGAAAACCTTTAAAGGAATAAAAACTGAAGACAGGGAGGTGACTAGAAAGTGTAGCAAAAGGAAATCTTGTAGTGTCTGGTAGGAAAAGCTTCTAGATGTTGGAGTGTGAATAGTGAAGTTTGAAAGCCAGATTAAATTGGTTTAGTCTTTTCAAAGACATAAACCAGTACAGAAACTTCTGTAGAAGCTCTGGGTTTGAAATAATAGTAGTGAAATCTTGGGGGTTAAAGAGAGCATGTTGTCTTTGACTTGAGTAGAGAGAGCATGAAGAGGTGATATGCTTTACTGTCTCTTCTGCTTGACCACACATGCATAGGGGGGTAGGAAAGTCAGGGACTCCAGCTCTGAAAAGAAAACTTGCTAGACTAATTCTCCCAGTTCTGGTTTGCAGTAGTAGACTTGCCTCAGCTTTCTGTAGCTCTTTGTAGAGCTTTAGGTTGTTGTAGTGAGGTTTTTGGCAAAACACCTGCCATCCAGCATAGCCTTTTCTTTTCTTCTCCTCCCATTGGTTTTCCCACTCTTTAGTAAAGAGTATTTGTAGTTCTTTCTTTGAACTAGCCTGGTTAGTAGTTATTTGACTTAACCAAGTGAACTTCCAATTAGGAGAGATAGTTGAGGATTTCTTTAAAGGTTTCCTCAGTGAAGAAGTATAGGAAGAAATAGTAGAAAAGGTACTGTCAAGAAAGTCTTTCAGAGAGGAGGTTTGGATAGAAGATAGAAAACAAGCTGTGCGAAATTTAAAATAGAGATCTAGAGGTAAAAGAAAAAGCTCACTCTCTAATAGAAAAGAAGGAGTGGCTTTGAAAGCACCCCCAATAAGTCTCAGACATTTGTTTTGGAATATGATAAGAGAGGAAATATTAGAGGATTTTCTGAGTGGGTTGAACCAAATTCCCACTGCATAGCTCAGTACAGATCTGAGTATTGCAGTGTACACAAGGCGTGCTGTGAGAACTGGAAAGCCCCAGGTGGAGTAAGAGGTTCTAGAAAGAGAAGATAGTGCTTTTTGTGCTTTTTGAAGAATAATTCTCTGGTGTTTGTGCCAGTGGAGTTTGGCATCCAGGTACACTCCCAATACTCGCACTTCTTCTTTTGGTTTTAGAATCACATTCCCAAGTCTAAGCTTGAGCTGCAGATTGTCTGATCTTCTTCTGGAAAAATGAAGTATTTCATATTTCTCAGGAGAGAAGACTATTCCATGTCTTGCAGCCCAAGATAGACATTTAAGATGTGTATTCTTCAACTTCAGAAGGTTGCTTTTAAGAGAGTGTCCAAATGCAAGCAGATTTGTATCATCTGCAAATCCCAGAGCAGAAACACCAGTAGTAGGAGAATGTACAGTCTCATGAAGTTCAGAAATATAGAATAGAAAAAGAATAGAAGACAAAGGGGAACCTTGGGGAACTCCACAGTGAATAGGAATAGAAGAGGACTCAGAGTCATCAAAAACTAGAGTGGTGGTACGTCTGGTACAGAAAGAGAAGATCCAAGAAGTTAGCCAGAGAGGGATTCCTTTTCTCTCCAGAATCTTTTGAAGAATCTCTGGAAGAACTCTGTCATATGCTCCTGAGATGTCCAGAGAAAGTAGAGATGCAACCATGCCTTCTTTCCAGACTTTTTCCACTTGGGAAGTTAGAAGGAAAAGTGCTGATTCAGTTGATCTGCCTTTCCTGAACCCCATCTGGATTTCTGGCAAGAGTTTAGCCTCTTCTGCTACCTTGCTTAGTCTGGCTGCTGTAATAGCTTCCATCAGCTTGCCAGTTGTGTTTAGCAGAGCTATAGGGTGCCAGGCTTTAGCTTGGTTATAGATTCCCTTGCCAGGTTTTCTTAGACAGACTGTTTTTGCATTCTTGAATTTCTCTGGAAAGTATTCCAGTCTCCAGCATGTTGATGTGAGAACAGCTATAGCTTGGCAGAACTTGGGACCCAGAGCTTTCAGAAATCCATTTGGCAGCTTGTCTTTTCCTCCTGCTGTAAAAGATTTCTTCTTGTTCAGAATTTGCTCCACTTCTTCAGTGGTAACCTCCTGAGAAAGCTGGATCTCTGGGGTACTCTGGTGACTTTCTGTACTTGGTTCTGGAACACGTGCTTCTGGAAAGAATTGAGCTGAGAAAGATTTTGTCTTCTCCTCAAAGCTTTTGGCTAGTCCTTCTTGAGTCTCCAGATCAGGGACCAGAGGAAGATCAGGGGTCTTGTTAGCTTTTGATTTTCCCCACTTTGCAAGCTTCCAGAATTTTGAGGAACTGGCTAGCTCATGAACTTGTTTTCTGAAGGTGTTCTGTTTGCCTTCTCTGACAGCTTTCTTCTTGAGCTTAGTTGCTTCTTCTAGCTCTTCTTGGCGTGCCTGTCCTCTGAGCACTTGTCTTCTTATTCTTCTTTCCTGCTTAACTTTAGTTTGGATCTCTTGGTTCCACCAGGGGACTGAGTGGCTAGATTGCTTCTGGAGTTCTGTGCATCTGTCTGCTATTTCTTGGAGAAAGTGGTTAAGATATTCCAAGTACTCATCCACTTCATGTTTATCTTGAAAGTGGAAGGGCAGCTGCAAATTATTACACTCTTGTTTTGCCAGGTTTGTGTCCAGTGTTTCCAGTTCCTTTCTGGCTTCCAGGTTTTTCTTGGTGAGTCCAGGTCCAGGCTAGTTAGCACAGGTCTGTGGTCAGACCCATGAAAGAACTGCAAAGCAATTTTAGAAAAGATTAGAGAGTTAGAAAGAGAAGAAGATATAAAGGAAAGATCAATAGGTGAACAGGGTTTGTGGGAAAGAGATCTAGCTCTTGTGGGTGTAAAAGGTGCAATAGCTAACTCCAGATTTGAGTTTTTCATTAGAGTTTGGAACTTGTGTGCAGTGTCAGAATATAGTCTTCTTTTCTTTGACCAGTCAGGGTGGTGAAGATTTGAGTCTGTAAGAAGAATATGCTGCCCTTTTGCTTGTAAAGCATTTTGGAGTAGACAGAGAAGAGCTTCTGATGCTTGTAGGTAGTTCTCTTGACTTGAGGGAGTGAAGTATAGATTATGCACCCACAGAGAAGTAGAGGTGTTTTCCAGATGAATTTCAAGAGAAACAAAGTCTTTACTCCAGAAAGTAGGGTGGAGAGATGACAGATTCAGGTTTTTGTTAATAAGAAAAAGAGTTCTACCAATCTCTGGAGAATATAAAGGAAGAAAAGAAGAAAAAACAGTTGAGGTGCTGGTTTGAAGGTGAGGATTCTTCCAGGGTTCTTGAAGTGCAATAATATCTACTTCTTGAAGAGTTGGGGTTGCTAAAAGTAGCTCTTGGACTGATTGGCTTTTCTGCACATTGTATTGAAGAAGTGTGAACTTTGTATTCTTCATGTAGACATTTCATCTTCAAAGATCTTGAAGGGGTTGACTGACTGCTTTCCCCCTGTGTTTGTTGATCTTGTAGACAGAATTTGCACTTCTGGAGACCCTCCTCTGAGTCTCTCTGAGCTTCTAGTTGGCTCTGTGGTTTTCCGTCTTTTTCCCCCTGGAAGAGTCTGTATGAAGGGGAAAGTAACTGGAGACTGTGTGACTGGGACAGTGGTAGCAGTGGAGATCTCATACTTCCCTGGGCGGGAAATCCATGCCTCTCTTGCCTTCTTGACTGCTTCTTGGCGTACTGGGCATGTGCTAGCCCAGGCTGGGTGAGCTTCTTTGCAGTTGCTGCATTTTGGCTTTAGCAGTTGCTCAGGGATTTGGCAGGTTCTTCTTTCATGCTGGCCTCCACAGGCACCACATACAGCTTGATTCCTGCACAGGCGAGCTTGGTGTCTATACCCAAAGCACTTGAAGCATTGTGCCACCACTGTGTTAGCCAGAAAAGGCTCTGCCTCATGCAATCTGTGGCCCAGCACTACTCCACTCTCAATTAGAAGATTGGCCTGTTCCGGAGTGGCCAGATCCAGGTGGAGTGAAGTAACTGGTTTCTTTTGAGCTATAGCCTTCTTTGACCAGTAGGCTCTTAGAATAGTGATTTGCTTGCTCAGGGATAGGTTGCTGTTCTGGATAGTCTGGCGAGTTTTTTCCAGGTTTTCTGGCTGGATGTCTGTGGTTCTGACTCCATGAATCAACACTGGGAATCTCTTGGGTTGGATAGTTGATTCCTTGGTAAAAATAGCTGATATCCAGGCAGAGTCTTTCTCCAGAAAACTCTTAGTCTCTTGAGTTTCAGTGTTAATAAGAATGTCCCCTGAGGGAAGTTTTCTCACTGCTCTGACTTGTTTATTATAGGGACTGGGGAGTCTGTCTTGGAGAGCTTGAAAAAGCTGGATGTGAGTCCTGTTGGCTATATCAGGTGTCTGGTTACCAGGGTGGACAAGAACTTCCTTCAGAATCCTTGGAGCTAGAGGGATTTGAGCTGGGATATGTTTCTGAACAGCCTGGGCATATGATAGCTTAGATTCTTGCTTGTCTAGCCGCTTGCTAATATTCTCCAGCTCCTGGAAAATCTTGTTGGTCAGACCAGTGGGGAGAGACTGGGTTTTGGTGGACTGGGCTTCATTAGTACAAGAGTTTTTCTTAATATTCTCCCAGCTTTTCAGTACAGATTCTGGGGTAGCTTGAGTCTTGAGCCATGAGTCCAGTAGGTTGTAGTCATTCTGGAGAGCTGGATAGGGGGTAGAAGAACTAGGCTGAGTACCAGCAGAACTGGGAGCTGGCATTGTTGGAGAAGGTGTTGTTTTTCTGGTAGTGTTCTGGGAGGAGTCCGGTTTCTTCTTTTTGACAGGCATAGGGTAGGTAACCTGCACAGTGGGTTGTTCACAAAGGGTCACCTGGTTCCTAGCAGTAATTGCACAATCCTGGGACCACTCCCCAAGACTGTACTTTCCTGGGCAGTCTTTTCCAACTAGACTCTAGGGAAATCTGGCTGTATTAACTCAAGCTGGAGACCACACCCCCTGCCTGAGCTTTCCTAGAGTTTTTCAACTCTACCAGCACTAGAGGCAAGCTCTAAACTATTTCTCTTATCCTGGGAGCCCTGATCTCCTTGATGCTAGATGTTTCTCTTGAGAGAAGTTCAAGCTGTTATCTGTCTGACTGGGAGTACTTGCTCAATCCTGGGACCACACCCCAAGACTGAGTGTTCCTAGGTAATTGGGGCCTGTCCCCAGTCTTTCAGAATCCCACTGGCCACTCTCTGCCTTGTTATAGATAGTCTGTTGGTTGTTGAAGTTGAAGATCGAAGATTCAGAGATCACAACTTTTGACAAACAAGCTGGGTTACCCAAAGTGATGGGTTTTCACCTTAAGGTTTTGGTGGTTCCCAACAGATACTCGCTTGGTTTCCAGAACTTCTGACAAAGTCCGGTGATTATCAGAAGTGATGGTCCTTGAACGTAGTGGTACTGGGAAGAGTTTTTTGACTACCACTTCAATGGAATGAAGTGCAAGGTGACAGAGTTCATCTGCAACTGCGAACAGTGCGCAAAGAACAAGCCATCAAGACATAAGCCCTATGGGCAGGCACAGCAAATAGACCTACCTGAGGCACTATGGGAAACTATCACAATGGATTTTGTGGTCAAGTTGCCAAAGTCAACAGACCCAGCAACAAAGGTGGTATACGACAGCATTTTGGTGGTTGTTGACAAGCTCACCAAATACGCCCACCTGGTCCTGTGGAAAGAGTCAGGAACCACAAACAAACTTACAAGTGTCCTACTCAAAGAGCTGGTAAGCCACCAAGAGCTACCAAAGACAATCATCTCAGATCAAGACAAACTCTTCACCTCAAAATTCTGGAACACATAGACAAGGCAACTTGGCATTGATACAAGGATGTCAACAGCCTACCACCCACAAACTGACAGACAAACTGAGCAGACAAACCAGACAATAGAGCAGTATCTACAACACTACGTCAACCACCAGCAGGATAACTGGGTGGAACTGCTACCAATAGCCCAGTTTGCATACAACAACCAGCAACACAGTGTGACAGAGACAACACTGTTCTTTGCAAACTACAGAAGAAACCCCTGATGGCAGGCAACAGCAGGAGGTAATATTGTTGATGTTAGCAAACTCACTGCTATGCACAAGATAATGAAAACAACAATCAACTGTGCCCAGAACACCACCGCCCACTGATTACACGACAAAAGGTTAAAGGGACCAACCCTGGAAAAAGGGGATAAGGTCTACCTATTGACAAAAAACCTGCGCTCAAAGTGACCGAGCAAAAAGCTGGACCACGTACGAATCAGACTATTCAAAATCAAGAAGTGCACTGGGAAGGTCAACTATCAACTGAGACTACCACAAAAAGCAAGAATACACCGAGTATTCCACGTCTCACTACTCAAACCAGTACCCAGCAACGCAGAGATCAAGACAGAATGGAACTTCAAGGATGACGAAGAAGAGTACAATATTGAAAGAATCCTGGATAGTTGAAGAAACAGACAGAAAACTGAGTACCTGGTGAAGTGGTTAGGATTTGACGAAGAGAAGAATTCGTAGGAACCAACCGAGAACTTCAGCTCTGCGATGAACCAGAAGCTGGTGGATTACCACCAAGCAAACCCGCAGTGACCAGGTCTGACAGGGATAACAGCTCAAGAGAAGCCAAAGTCTCTGAAGAGAAGACATCCTCAAAGGACAGTGGAGTAGCAGTCTGACTGGCCTCCTGTTTGCGGATAACACGGAGAGCCTCTTGTTCCTGAGCATCAAGGGACTTTTGATCCTTGATGGCTGACAGCTCACAACAGATGGCATCAGCCTCCTTCTGTGAGAGACAACCCAGCTGCCAGCAGAGGTGGATCTGCCAGGGAAGCAACTTTGACAATTGTGTTAAAGGCCAGTCCACGTTCACACAGAATGTGGGTGGTCCTGTCTTCGACCGAGGAGGGCAGGGACTCAATAGATGAATAGCAAGTGGGGTAACTCTCTTGCTATTGTCGCTCGTAATGTGCGTTCAGCCTGGAGAGCTAATCCCTCCGGGCTCTTTGGGGGTCTTTATACAGATGCCCCAAGGGGGGGGGTCTCCTTGAGGGGTATCATCCTTTTGCGTGGACGAGCTCCTCGCTTAGCTCCTGCTCGTCCACCGGACGAGCTCCTCGCTTAGCTCCTGCTCGTCCACCGGACAAGCTCCTCGCTTAGCTCCTGCTCGTCCACCGGACGAGCTCCTCGCTTAGCTCTTGCTCGTCCACCGGATCGGTCGGATGTTGTTCCGCATGACTCACACCTCTCCCTCGCTTACCTGGGCTGTTCCGGCCTAGGCCTTAACACTATCCCCTCCCTCCAAGGGTTCTGTCCCCAGATCCTTTTTGTTCCTGCTCCTCTTTTGCCATGAACCAAAGCCAGACAACTCGAACTCGTCGTCGCGGTTTTCTCTCTTGTCGTGTTGGCAAAATGGGCAAGGAATCAAAAATCGCATGCGGTGCTTGTCGTCGCGACCACGCCAAGTGTGTCGTGAGTTCTGCATCGTCTTTTTGTCGTCGGTGCATCGAGAAGGGTCGTCGCTGCGACCTTCATCTCTCGGAATCGGAATGGAAGAAGATGGAGCTTGAGCGTGAGCAGCTCGAGGCTCAGCTGCGGGAGACTGATGACCAACTGTCAAAACTGCTTCCCCGGCAGATCCGCCTCTGCCGGCAGCTGGGTCGTCTCTCACAGAAGGAGGCCGATGCCATCCGTCGTGAGCTGTCAGCCATCGAGGATCAAGAGTCCCTCGATGCTCAGGAACAAGAGGCCCTCCGCATTATCCGCGAACGGGAGGCCTGTCAAGCTGCTGCTCCACCGTCCTTTAAGGACGTCTTCTCTTCGGAGGCTTTGGCTTCTCTCGAGCCGTTATCTCCGTCGGACCTGGTCGCTGCGGATTTGCTCGGTGGTAATCCACCAGTTTCCGGTTCATCGCAGAGCTGAAGTTCTCGGTTGGTTCCCACAAATTCTCCTCTTCGTCAAATCCTAACCACTTCACCAGGTACTCGATTTTCCGTCTGTTTCTCCGACTGTCTAGGATCCTTTCGACATCGTACTCTTCTTCATCGTCCTCGAAGTGCCATTCTGTTTCGATTGCTGCGTCGCTGGGTGCTGGCTCGAGCAGCGAGACATGGAATACTCGGTGTATCCGTGCCTTTTTTGGCAGTCTCAGTCGGTAGTTGACTTCTCCAGTACGCTTCTCAATCTCAAACAGTCCGATTCGTACATGATCCAGCTTTTTGCTCGGTCACTTCAAGCGCAGGTTTTTTGTTGACAAATAGACCTTATCCCCCCTCTCCAGGGTTGGTCCCTTCAACCTTTTGCTGTTTAGGCGGTGGCTTGTTGTCTTTTGTGCGGATTCAATTGCAGTCTTCATTTCCTCATGCATAGCAGTGAGTTTTTCGACGTTCGTTGAAGTGCCACTTCCAGCCGCCATCGCTTCCCAGCGGGGGTTTCTGCCGTAGTTCGCAAAGAACGGCGTCATGCCCGTCACGCTGTGTTGCTGATCGTTGTACGCAAACTGAGCCATTGGTAGCAGTTCTACCCAATCGTCCTGTCGGTGGTTGACGTAGTGGCGTAGGTACTGTTCCATCGTCTGGTTTGTTCTCTCAGTTTGTCCGTCTGTTTGTGGATGGTAGGCAGTAGACATCCTCGTGTCTATCCCTAGCTGTCTTGTCCACGTGTTCCAGAATTTCGAGGTGAAGAGTTTGTCTTGATCCGAGATAATCTTCGTGGGTAGCCCTCGCTGGCTAACCAATTCTTTGAGCAGGACATCGGCGAGTTCGCTCGCTGTTCCTGTCTCTCGCCACGGGATCAGGTGAGCGTATTTGGTGAGTTTGTCAACAACCACCAAGATACTGTCATATTTCACCTTTGTTACCGGGTCCTCTGACCTCGGCAGCTTCACCACAAAATCCATTGTGATAGTATCCCAAGCCGCTTCTGGGAGGTCTATTTGTTGACTCTCTCCATAGGGTTTGTGGCGTGACAGTTTGTTTTTCGCACACTCTTCGCAGTTGCGAATAAATTCCGTCACTTTCCGCTTCATTCCGTTGAAGTGGTAACGTCTCCAGATCTTTTCCAGGGTCTTGTCTTGCCCAGGATGTCCGTGTAGAGGTCCATCGTGATGTTGTCGAATCACGTCCTCTTGTGCGCTCTCTGGCACTTCTTCCTTGTTCGTGGCCGCAACGTTGTGGCCTAGGGTCAGGAGTGCACCCATTTCTTCAGTTTTCGCTAACTGAGGTTGAGCATAGACCAGAGTTTGTCCTTTTGTCACTAGGATTGGGCGCTCTTCTGTCGTGTCGTCTGTCGTCATATCAGGCCGTCTGCTAAGCGCGTCCGCTCGTGCGTTTTCTGATCCTTTTCGGTAGAAGATCTGGAAGTCGTATGAAGCTAAAAGCTCCGCCCATCGGACTTGTCGTCTGTTTAGCTTCTTCGTCGTCGTGAAGTAAGCCAAATTCTTGTGGTCTGAGTACACGTCCACTGTGTACTTTGCTCCTTCCAGGTAAGGTCTCCACTCCTGGAATACGTCGACAATCGCTAACAACTCCTTGTCATGAACATCGTACCTGAGTTCTGGGCCAGAGAACTTTCTCGATCGGTATGCGACAGGGTGTAGGCAGTTTTCGGCGTCTGGTTGACACAAGCAAGATCCAAGTGCTTGGTCCGAGGCATCTGTCTCCATGATGATCCGCCGTCCGGGATCAAATGATGCCAGTATGGGTGCGGAGGTGAACTTCTCTTTCAGCTCCTGGAACACTCTCTCTTGGCTGTTCCCCCATGTGAAGGTTTCTTCCTTCTTTGTTAGTTCAGTCAAGGGTGCTGCTGTCCTCGAGTACTCCTTGATGAATCGTCGGTAGAAGTTCGCAAATCCCAGGAAGGATTGGACTTCTTTGAGGTTTTTGGGTGTTGGCCAGTCTCGTACTGCCGTGATCTTTGTATCGTCCATACAGATTCCTTCCGTCGTCAGGATCGATCCCAAATATTCCACTTCTTTCACGTGGAAGACGCTCTTATCAAGGCGTAACCTCATTCCTGCTTCTTGGAGCGCATGTAGGATCTTCTTGACATGCTGTTTGTGCTCCTCCAGGGTTCCATTGGTGTAAACCAAGACATCGTCGATATAAGCGGTAACAAATATATCCAGGTATTGTCGGAGGATAGCGTTAATGAGCGATTGGAACGTCGCCGGTGCATTCGTAAGGCCGAATGGCATAACGGTATACTCGTAATGCCCGTACCTCGTACGAAAGGCTATCTTCCATTCTTCGCCATCTTTCATCCTAACCAGGTTGAAAGCGCCTCGGATGTCGAATTTGGTAAACCACTTGGCTCCTTGGATTCAGTCCTGGATTTCCGATATTAACGGTAGCGGGTAGCGATTCTTAATCGTGATCGCATTGAGCTGCCGGTAGTCGACACACAGTCGTAATTTGCCGTCTTTCTTTGGCACAAACAATATCGGGTATCCGGCCGGTGATGTTGAAGGTCTTATGAACCCTTTCGCTAGGTTCTCGTCCAGGTAATCTCTTAGGGCCTCAAGCTCCTTTGCTGATAGAGCGTAAATAGGGCCATGTGTGGGTTTCTTTCTGTCTTCCAGCGGAATTTCGTGATCCCACTCTTGGTGTTCTGGTAGCGTCGCGACCGCTTCCTCACCAAACATCTCCTGGTAGTCTTTATACTCACTTGGCAGCTGCGGTGCCTGAGTCTCGCCCACGGCGTCATGCGTGGTGCAAAGTTGATGGTTTCGGGGCTTCATCCAAGCCACATAGGCTCGCCCTCGCCGGTGGTGCTTCTTCCACCCTGCATATAAGATCTCTTTGATTCTCACTTTCTCTGGCTCTGCTCGAGTTGCCAGACTCCTCTTCGGAAAGACTAGGTGCCTTCTTTTCCAGTCGATCCTTGGGTTTTGACTTTCCAACCACGGAAGACCTAATATAACTTCATGTGGTATCTGGACCAAGTCGAATTCTTCTGATCCGATTGTCGTACCGTCGACACACAGTCGTAGGTTCTTGGTCTCCTTCGTCACTCGTCCTTGGTCGTTGGAGAGTGGTGTCCCGTCCACTACCGTTAGTTGGTATGGATTCCTCTTTTCCTGAGTCGGGATCTTGTGCTTCCTGGCGAAACTTTCTGACATGAAGTTGCCAGTAGCTCCAGAGTCGATCATGGCATTTGTCAGATGCCCGTTGACTCTCATCTTGATGCGAAAATGCGGACTGCAGGCTGTCGCGTCAAGGCTCTGCTCGACCCCTTCTCTCCGGAGTGTTGTCTTGCCTGCTCTTCCGACTCCGGATTTGAAGAGCACTGCTAGTTTTTTGAACAACCAAGGCCCTGAGCCTGGCGTTCTGCCGCATGTCTTTCGCATTTTTCAGTGAAGCATAGCTCCCATGCGTCTTCTCCGCAATCATCGTGTTCTTTCCCTTGCTGGCTTAGCTGGTGCTTGATGCTCCAGGCTTTCTTGTGGTATTCTGGGCCAGGGAAGTGGTGCCTTCTCCTTTTCTCTAGGAGATGTTCCTTGCAGTGGTGGTCCTCACATCCTTTCCAATAAGGACGTCTGCAGGCTGGTGTCGTAGCCTGGTGATAGTCCACTTGCGCTGCGATGTCTCGGGGCTGTGAGATGCTGATGGTGTCGTCCACCCATCGCGTCACTCTTGCTTCGCCGTCCTCCGACAAGGTCGCATCCTGTCGTCGGAGTAGTGGTGTCTCGGGAACTGGTGGCATGCCGGTTATGTCAATCTCGTAGTCTGTTGTGTCGAATTCGGAGATCAGGTCATCCTCCCAATGAACCTTATCGATCTGGTCTTGGATTGTGTGCAGGTCCTCCAGTGACCTCTGCAGATCGTTCTCCAGTCTTTCGATGTGCTGTCTGAGATTGTCCTCCTGTCCGAGGAGTGTTGCTTCTGACCGGTTCATGGGTAGCGTGCCTCTGGGAGCCCTCGGTGGCTCCTGAATGCCCTTGCCTTTCCAGGCACCGGTGGCATTCAACTGCTTACCCTTGCCTTCTTTCTTCTTCTTGCTTTGGCAGTTGGCTGCGAGGTGTCCTACCTTCTGGCAATTGTAACACTTCCGTGTTTCTTTCTTCTTTGTTGCCTGTGGTGTTGTTGCATCGATCTCCATGGGTGTCAAGCTGTACTTGTCTTGTGCTGGCGCTGTCTTTTTGCCCCATGGCCTTGCATGCTTGCCTCGCTTCTCGAGTTCTCGTTCAAACTGTCGGTCGTCGATGCGTACCGCTGTGTCGATCATATCCTTGAGGTCGGTGGGTCGATCTCCTCGTGCGATGTCATCCTTGACTCGTTCCTTGAGAGCTTGGTAGAATAGTGCCGTCAAGGCACTGTCTCCCCATTGCGTCCTCACTGACAACTGTTGGAACTTCGCCGCGAAGTCTGATGCTGACCCTGTCTGCCGTAGTGCTTGGAGCTTTCGTTCCGCATCTCATTCTTCATCAATGACCCCGAAGGTCTTCTTCATCTGGGTCTTGAAGGTAGAGAATCTCCCAATGATCTGCCGTGTCGTGGTCTCCATGCTAGAGGGATCTTCCTTGTTGTCGAGGAAGTCTCGTAGGTAGACATTAAACCAGGCAAATGTCGGTCCGTCCAGGTAGGAAGCTGCGAACAGCACCTTCTCCTGTTCTGTAGGGAATTGTGCGGCGTTGAATCCGTAGTAAAGCTCAAGCTGAGAGAAGAATAATTCCAATCCCCCTCGTGATCCATCGTACCTCTTCGGCATACCTACCTTCAACGGCTTTGGAGGTAAGGTGAGGGTGGTAGGGACAGGTGGTTCCTGGGCTTGCGCCTGAGGCGCAGCCCGAGGTTGGCCTGCCTGCGAAGGGGTAGGGCTGCGTGGATCTGCCATCGTATTGAGCCGGTGTCCTATGTGTTAGAGGCTGAAACTGTTAAAGGCCAGTCCACGTTCACACAGAATGTGGGTGGTCCTGTCTTCGACCGAGGAGGGCAGGGACTCAATAGATGAATAGCAAGTGGGGTAACTCTCTTGCTATTGTTGCTCGTAATGTGCGTTCAGCCTGGAGAGCTAATCCCTCCGGGCTCTTTGGGGGTCTTTATACAGATGCCCCAAGGGGGGGGGTCTCCTCGAGGGGTATCATCCTTTTGCGTGGACGAGCTCCTCGCTTAGCTCCTGCTCGTCCACCGGACAAGCTCCTCGCTTAGCTCCTGCTCGTCCACCGGACGAGCTCCTCGCTTAGCTCCTGCTCGTCCACCGGACGAGCTCCTCGCTTAGCTCTTGCTCGTCCACCGGATCGGTCGGATGTTGTTCCGCATGACTCACACCTCTCCCTCGCTTACCTGGGCTGTTCCGGCCTAGGCCTTAACAAATTGGTCATCAGTCTCCCACAGCTGAGCCTCAAGCTGCTTGCACTTAAGTTCCATCTTCTTCCATTCTGATTCTGAGAGATGAAGGTCACAGTGACAACCCTTCTCAACACACCGACAACAAAAAGATGATGCAGAGCTCACGACACACTTGGCGTGGTCGCGACAACAAGCACTGCATGCGATTTTTGATTCCTTGCCTATTTTGCCAATACAACAAGAAAGAAAACCACAACAACAAGTTCAAGTTGTCTGGCCTTGGTTCATGACAAAAGAGGAGTAGGAACAAAAAGGATCTGGGGACAGAACCCTTGGAGGGAGGGGATAGTGTTAAGGCCTAGGCCGGAACAGCCCAGGTAAGTGAGGGAGGAGTGTTAGTCATACAGAACAACATCCGACTGATCTGGTGGACGAGCAAGAGCTAAGTGAGGAGCTTGTCCGGTGGACAAGCAGAAGCTAAGCGAGGAGCTCGTCCAGTGGACAAGTAGGAGCTAAGCGAGAAGCTTGTCCGGTGGACAAGCAGGAGCTAAGCGAGGAGCTTGTCCACGCAAAAGGATGATACCCCCCGAGAAGACCCCCCCCCCTCGGGGCATCTGTATAAAGACCCCCCAAAGAGCCCGGAGGGATTAGCTCTCCAGGCTGAACACAACACGCACACATCATACTGAGACAATAGTACAGAGAGAGTTACTTATCTGTCTATTTCTCTATCGAGTCCCTGTCTAGAATCCGCTCTGCGAAGCAACAGACTGTACCGGTTTCTGTGTGAACCCAGCCCGGCCTTTAACAGGGCTGCAAGACATGGAATAGTCTTCTCTCCTGAGAAATATGAAATACTTCATTTTTCCAGAAGAAGATCAGACAATCTTCAGCTTAAGCTCAGACTGGGGAATGTGATTCTAAGACCAAAAGAAGAAGTGTGAGTATTAGGAGTGTACCTGGATGCAAAACTCCACTGGCATAAGCACCAGAGAATTATTCTTCAAAAAGCTCAGAAGGCACTTTCCTCTCTTTCTAGAACTTCATATTCTACTTGGGGTTTCCCAGTCCTCACATCATGTCTTGTGTACACTGCAATACTCAGATCTTTACTGAGATATGCTGTGGGGATCTGGTTCAATCCTCTAAGAAAATCTTCTAATATCTCTTCTCTTAGCACATTCCAGAACAAATGCCTGAGACTTATTGGAGGTGCCTTCAAAGCCACTCCATCTTTCTTATTAGAGATTCAAAGAAAGAACTACAGAAACTCTTTGTTAAAGAGTGGGAAAACCAATGGGAGGAGAAGAAAAGAAGAAGCTACTCTGGGTGGCAGGTGTTTTGTCAAAAGCCTCACCACAACAACCTGAAGCTCTACAAAAAGCTACAGAAAGCTGAGGCAAGTCTACTACTACAAACCAGAACTGGGAGGATTGGCCTGGCAAGTTTTCTATTCAGAGCTGGAGTTCCAGATTTTCCTACCCCTTTATGTGTCTGTGGTCAAGCGGAAGAGACAGTGAAACATATCACCTCTTCATGCTCTCTTTATTCAAGTCAAAGACAGTAAGCTCCTTTTAATTCTCAAGATTTCACTTCTATTATTTCAAACCCAGAGCTTCTACAGAAGTTTCTATACTGGTTCATGTCTTTGAAAAGACTGAACCAGTTTAATCTAGCTTTCAAACTCCACTATTCACACTCTAATATCTAGAAGTCTTCTTTCTACCAGTCACTACAAGATTTCCTTTTGCTACATCCTCTAGTCACCCCCAGTCCTCAGTTTTTATTCCTCTAAAGGTTTTCTGAAGAAAATCACTCTTAGCTAGAAGATCTGCATGGCTGAAAAGCTACTATCAGTGTAAGAATCAAAAAAAAAAAGATGGTTGTTAGGCACAGACAAGACAAGAAAGAACATCCGAAAGGCATCAGCTTGCCTCAGATACGTACGTACGGGAGTACGCACAGCATGTCGTTCCAGAGGCTCGTGTTCCCAAACGCTGTTCTGCTTCTGAGCTGACATTGCCATCTCCGGTGTTGACCAAAGACACTCGCACCGCGTGACGTCAATCTCAGCGACGATGCGTCTCATTGGGATCAGAAGGCAGGCCGACGAAGATGCGCCTGTAGTCGTAGGGAAGAACGTCTTCACCGTCTGGACCAATGTCGGCTAGGCTGGGCATCTATTTGTGCCCGAGACCATCCCAGGCGAGGCGATCCGTCGGATTCCCCATCATCTGACGACGGCTTTGGAGCTCGCTCGACGAGCTGGATCGATGTTGGTCGCGTAGGCCGCCATGTCGAACCGCTTCCCCGATGCCGTGGCGTCTCTGAGCGTCGATCATGTTATCCGCCAGATACCTGAACACGACCAAGTTGGACCCGAAGCACGAGCGATTCCCAGCCTTGTAGTCTGCCCCGGATACACTGTCGTTTGTTGGTCGCGGTGCCAGCCGCGGCTACCACAGCTTAGAACAATGGGCCGACTGCAGAGCTGTCCCGGCTGGATCTGCCCAGACCTGATCCTCATGTCCGGTTCCTGGAATGGTGTCTGGGACGTGGTCGTGCACGAGCTCGCACTCTGAGATGTGTAGATGCACGGCCAGCCCCAGCTCCCTCGGCCGTAAAACTCACGCGCTGCTGCACCGAGACAACGCAAACATCATCCCCCTCTGCGAGAACCTCCGGCTTCAGGTCAGGGCCACGGTGAGATTCAAGCGTCTCATCCGAGGGCAAGGTCGCCATAACCACGTGGTAGTGGGGCCAGACAACAGGCAGTGGCCGCAAAACAGGACTGATGAACACCTTGAAGGAATGATGCACCATCAGGAGACCTCCCAGGTGATTCTCGAAGAGCTGCAGATTCTGCTGAGCTTGGTGAGAAGTTTCGTGAAGGTGGGCAACATAGTGCCATTCTGACGATATCGCGTCCTGAAAGCCTCCAATCCCGAATCTGTGTCCCAGAGCCAGGTCGTCGGATGATTGAATCTTCTTGTGTTTAAATCTCTTCCGTTGACCGTCTCTGCCGTGAGTAACAATCCTTCATGGTGGGTGGTGGCTCGCCGATAGCCACTCAACGACAACCTTTGGTATGACCAACTTCATCCTCTTGACCGGGGACTCGACAGGGAGTCGCCCGAGGATCCGAAGGGGGAGGCCGAAGCAGCCTCTCCCTGAGCCACGCTAAATTGTCGTATGTGACTAGATTGCAGAGTTAGTCTTCTCGTCGCTCGCTGGGACCGTAGATACAGTGGGTCGACACAAGTTTGAACAAGCCGGTTCCTGCTTACAAACCTGATACGGTACCGTAGTCATAGGTAGTAATAATTCTGTGTGTACGGAGTACTTCCCATACAATTGTTGTCATATCAATAGGGGTAAAAGAGGCAATGAGTATGGAACCTATGTTAGTCTGTACGAGTAGTGGAAGTAAGTCAAGTTTGTATGGGGGCCTGTTCAAACTTGTGTCGCGACACTGTAGATAGACCAATCTAGACTCCTTCCCCGGCCGGACGCAGGTTATCACAGCCCAGCTGGTACCCTCTGTGAACTTTCGTCGGGCTTTATGTGGCTGACGATATCGTCGGCCATGAGCCTGATCAGCTGTCAGCTCGGTTCTCGAAAGGTGGCATCGTCATCATCGCCGAGACCACGGATTGGAAGGATCTGGGATGCTTACGAGAGGGCACGGGCTCACGCTTCTGAAAGGGAAACCTTAGCTCCGTACGAGCCCGGACCACTATTCCCTGGTGAAGACTATGGTACACTCAGAAATCTGGTGCGGCGAGAAGCGGACAATATCCACTGGCACGTTCGACAGACCATCATGAACACTGCAACAAGCTTGAGGGGAATATAGAAGTTATTCCAAGAGACACGGCCGGCCAGCGAGTATCCCAATCCATTGCCATTGGGATACATTGCTCTGGGCCAATGGAGAGCAATGGTGAAAGGTTGAAGGGGAGCAAAAGCATTTTCCGAGTACATGGCGTCAGTGTCTCTGCATCATGCGTAGCATGCCATGAGTTGACTAGGACACTTGGATGGAACAGCGTCGACAGAAGCGTACCAATAGATGAAGAGTGTCAACAGGCTTGTTCAGAAACGACAACGTCCTTGATTTCAGATCGTGGAGAGGCTGTCTCGGTCCCAAGTGTCCTGGAAGGATGCATCTGATCCCGTGGTCTAACTGCACTTGGTGATAGCTCAATCAACTTCACTCTTGGGCCGAGACGCGTAGCATACCAGTTATTCACTGGTACCTCATACGGTACGTACGAACAGGAACCTGGATGGCATCATGAGAAGCAGCATTACAACGATGGTCGTTCACCTTCACATGCTGTCCTTCTTCCTACTGTCATCTGTGGTAACACTCAGGTCTCGATTCTCATGACATCAGCCTCGTCAGATGACGCTGGCTTAAATTATGCCCGCGTCCTCTTCACATGGGTGTGGATATAAAACCGACCAGCTCAACTTGCGATGTCCGACGGTCGTGTGGCAGCTGACAGCCTGACGCGTGTTCGGAACAACTCGGACGGAAGGGCTCCCGCCTGGAACTTCCCGGACGCCAAAGGAGCGTCGCCGGCCGGAACTTTTCGGGCTCGGCTCATGCAGGTGCACGAGCTTCTGTTGGGTGACGGTAAGACAGTGGGCGCTGCGTGAAAACTTCAAGCCGTCGGCTAAAACGGTTGCCGACTTCACGATGGAGAGAGATGACTGACTCGGCCAGAAGTTGCGGGGAGGAGAAGCGAGGCCGAGGGAAAGGCAGACGGCGCCAGACTTGTGACGGAGAAGGCGCCGGATCGTGGCTTTGGACGCGGTGAGATGGGACAAAACCGGTGACCGGATCAAAAGACATGACCGGCCCGATACAAGCAAGGCACGACGTCGGCCACAACGCGGCATTTCTTACACTCGTCCATCAAAAGATCACTTGCCTCTTTTTCTCTCTGTCTCTCTCACTCTCACTTTCACTCTCACAATCTCCTTGAAAAACAGCCATCTCCCGCCCTAGAGAATTTTTCAAGCGTCCTCAGCCATAATCGATCCTAGTAGAGTCCATACCATCGAGACCATTAGCTACCGTACCGTCGTCGTCGTCGTCGTCTGCCCCGTTCCCATTAGACAGCCCAAGCACAATGGCTCCAGGGATCATTGACCGCACCTTGCCGCCGCCGGAGCGCAACGGCTCCCCGGGTCCGGTCTCCTTCGAGTCCGCTCGTCAGCAGGTGCTTCGGGGCAACTCCAACTACCACTCGACCTCCCTACGCAACTTCACCAAGGGCACGTCCGTGAACAAGACGACGCTGCACCCGGCAGGTGTCCAGTGAGCTCGATCTATTCCTTCCTTCTTCCCCTGCCGAAAGACTTATCGCTGAGGACTGACTACGGCGTCCGCGTCAGGCCTCTCCATGACATCCGGGAGCACACCGAGATCGAAGAGGAGCTGCATGATAAAGCGAACATCGACTACGATCGGGTCGCCATCGTGAGTAGCATCTCGAGGGGACGACGGCCCAGTCTGTCGTCGTCGTCGTCGTCGTCGTCGTCGTCATTGCTTCCACCGGCCCGGCCTCCCCGCTGAACGATGGCAACGCGAGCACTTCTAGATTCCGAACCCGTCGGTGGCCTCCCTGTACGAGGATGCCCTGGTCTTCGAGACCGGTTCGGCCATCACCTCGACCGGCGCCCTCACGGCCTACTCGGGGAAGAAGACTGGCCGGTCGCCGCAGGACAAGCGCATCGTGAAGGAGGATGGCTCGTCGAAGAGCGTCTGGTGGGGTCCCGTAAACAAGCCCATGACGCCCGAGGTCAGTGTCCGGCCGACCAGCCGGACGGTTCCCGCAGCAGCAATCGTTTGGCTGTTGCTCTCCCCCAGTTTACGTCTCGGTCCCCCCCTCCTCCCCCTTTCAAAAAAACCCAAGCTCGCGTGGGAGATGCGGTCACGTGCTCCTGCATCCGGCCCCGCATTCCACTTCCCCGGGCACGCCCTGCATCCTTAGCTCCTCGTGTAATTGCAACACGGTAGCTGACAACTAGCCGTCGTCTAGGTGTGGCGCATCAACCGCGAGCGCGCCATCGACTACCTTAACACTCGCAACCGCATCTACGTGGTTGATGGATACGCCGGCTGGGACGAGCGCTACCGGATTAGCGTTCGCGTCGTCTGCGCCCGCGCCTACCATGCCCTCTTCATGCGCAACATGCTCATCCGGCCGAGCCGCAAGGACCTCGAGCACTTCCACCCGGACTATGTCATCTACAACGCCGGCTCCTTCCCGGCCAACCGCTACACCTTCGGCATGACCTCGGCCACGTCCGTCGCCATCAACTTCGCCGACAAGGAGATGGTCATCCTCGGCACCGAGTACGCCGGCGAGATGAAGAAGGGCGTCTTCACCGTGCTCTTCTACGAGATGCCCGTCAAGCACGACGTCCTCACCCTGCACTCGTCCGCCAACGAAGGCGAGACCGGCGACGTGACCCTCTTCTTCGGTCTGTCCGGCACCGGCAAGACTACGCTGTCGGCCGACCCGAAGCGGAGGCTGATCGGCGACGACGAGCACTGCTGGAGCGAGCAGGGCGTCTTCAACATCGAGGGCGGCGTACGTCCCATTCCCCGAGCCACGGCGCGGACCGTTCTCGTTGCTGACGCCGCGACATTCCCAAGTGCTACGCCAAGTGCATCGGCCTTACCGAGGAGAAGGAGCCCGACATCTACGGCGCCATCCGATTCGGCGCCGTGCTCGAGAACGTCGTCTTCGACCCCGTGACCCGAGTCGTCGATTACGAGGACAAGACCTTGACCGAGAACACTCGCTGGTAGGTGGACCCCTCTCCCTCGGATCTTCCGCCTCCCGTGCTGACGCTCTACCCCGGCAGCGCCTACCCGATCGAACATATCGACAATGCCAAGATCCCGTGCCTCAGCACCAGCCATCCGAAGAACATCATCCTGCTGACATGCGACGCCCGCGGCGTGCTGCCGCCCATCTCGAAGCTGACGCTGGAGCAGACGATGTTCCACTTCATCTCGGGCTACACCTCGAAGATGGCCGGCACCGAGGACGGCGTGACCGAGCCGCAGGCGACCTTCTCGTCGTGCTTTGCCCAGCCGTTCCTGGCTCTGCATCCGATGCGCTACGCCCGCATGTTGGCCGACAAGATGTCGCGCCATAACGCCGATGCCTGGCTGCTCAACACCGGCTGGGTCGGCGCTGGAGTCACCAAGGGTGGCAAGCGTTGCTCGTGCGTGGCCTCCACCCCTATCTTTATCTCTTGGCCTCCCTCCACGCTCCAGCATCTCTTCAGACCGCCGTCATTGACGTCTCCGAACGGCGCACAGGCTCAAGTACACCCGCGCCATCCTCGACGCCATTCACTCGGGGGAGTTGGCCGAGGCCGAGTACGAGACGTACGGGACCTTCAACCTCCACGTGCCAACGTCGGCCAACGGCGTCCCGTCCGAGCTCCTAAACCCGGCCAGATCCTGGACCGCCGGTCTCGAGGACTTCAAGGGCGAGGTCAACAAGCTCGCCACGCTCTTCGTCGAGAACTTCAAGAAGTACGAGGATGAAGCTACACCGGACGTCGTCGGCGCGGGTTCGTACCGTTCCAAGTAGTCCCGCTCTTGAACGTCTTCCGGTCCCCTTGCTTACCTGCTCGCAGCTCCGGTTGTCGAATCCGCAAAGCCCGTCTCGAACGAGGCGCAAACGGAACCCACGTCCGGTGGAGTGCAGACGGAGGCCCTTTCTGGCGGACCACCATCGGGCCCGGCATCCAACGATGCGCAGCCCGGATCTGCAAACGATGGACCTCGTGTAGACCCCGTTTCCGGCAAGGCGCAGACGGAAGGTGCAATTGACGGACCACGATCCGATCCGGCCTCCAACGACGCCCCCGAGCAAGTGATACCCAACCGAGCACAGCTGGACCAGGTTCCCGCTGAGACGCTCAAGGAGTCTGCTGCCAATGGTGGACAGACTGAATCTGTCAACGAAGCAGGCAAGGAAAAGTCTGGTTAGTCAGGGACGGAACGCAGCAGCACATACTCTGGAAACGCGGTCAGGCTGTGATTGAACCGTTACCGTTGCAGAAGGCCCCATTTAGTCATTTTCGGAAGAGGTCCACAGGGTCAGAGATCGGCGTACAGTATGCCCGAATTTGCCTCAGGGTCTATATCTCAGAACCAAATGAACATGATCGACTTTTTATTTTGGCCTTGCTCTGTCAATCTCGCTCTCTATTTCTCTCCGCGCATGGAAAATTGGGATACTGATCGTAAAGAATGCGCCAGCTTCTTGGTTCAGTTACGTATGGTGGTGGGTGGGGTGGGTGGGGGGGGGGGGGGGGGGGGGGTTGGATCAGTGTTCACTAGTCTATCGCTAGTAAGCGCCAACTTCACTTGACGCACCACAGTATTTCACCTCGCTGTTAACGCCCCACTATAAAATCACTTCGTAGGCTTTCGTGTTACAAGTACGCCACTATGGACTCGCGTGATCTTCTGAATGCAAAGAGGGCACGTGAACGGTAGCCTCCGTGATGGAAGCTGATTGGGATGAGGTCCGTCTTGCTGGAGCTGTGCTTCGCGAAGATCGCTTGCTGACGGCGGAGCACGCGAAGGTCGCCCGGACCGCCTTTCCACCCCCAGGCATCCATGCGCTTCACACCGCGGTGACTACGCTCGCTTTCGACAACCTCCAGGAGCTCCTGTGGACCGGAAATGAATTCGTAAGGGACCCTCGAGTCACCGACGAAGCTATCACCAGAAGAGAACGCGCAACGGCTAACCCTCGTGCGCACAGGGCCGAGTCACGTCGTTCTACGGCGCCGAGCTCATCAAATACACTTCGTTTCGAGCGCACTCCTCCGGCGAAGGTCCCGTCAAGCAGCTTCTGCTCCATGAAAAGGGCGTCATCTCGCTCGCGCCCGGGAGCGTCCACCTGGCCCTCCGGAGGGGCCTGGCGCAATGGCACGTCACGTACGTCTTCTGGAGCGCCGTGTCCCAGATGGTCCAAATCGTCCGATGCGCCAAGGTTCAGAGGAGCTCACATTACGTCGTAGGCACGAGAGCGTGAGAGATGTCCAATGCATGAGCTATACGGCGAAAGGTCCCTCCGAGATCCTCGTGGCCGGCTTACAGCCTTGGATGATGACTATCGACGTCGAAAAGGGCGTGGTGACGAAAGAGGTGCGCTGTCAACGATAGACATCGGGCTATCTCGGTGCTGCCGCTCATCGTGGCAGGTAGATACCAACCGACACGAGCTATACCATGATGAAGCGCAGTCGGTATATATGCGCCGCCACCAACACAGGATCCGTCGACATGCTTGACCCCAGCACTTTTGTCGTCCTCAAGACCTGGAGGGCCCACGCCGCTGGAATCAACGACATGGACGCTCAGAACAACTTCCTGGTCACATGCGGTTATTCACCCCGTCAGCAGCAAGGCTTCATGTTGGATCCGCTGGCGAACGCCTTTGATCTCAAGACCATGAAGCCTCTCCCGCCTATTCCCTTCCACGCCGGTGCCGCGTACGTCCGCATGCACCCGAGGATGTCGACCACGGGCATCGTCGCTTCTCAGACCGGCCAGATGCAGGTCGTGGACCTGATGAACCCGAACACCGTAAACCTCCGGCAGGCCGTCGTCTCTAGCTACCTGACCGGCCTCGAGTTGGCGCAATCCGGCGAAGCGCTGGCGCTGGCCGACGCAGACTGCTTCATTCACCTGTGGGCCTCACCTACGAAGGTTCGCTTCGCCGAGATCTCATCGCCCGTAGAATTTGGAGCCCTGCGCGCACAGCGGCCGACGGCGGCTATCGACTGGACGCATCATTCGTGGGTGCTCCACTCGTGACCAGTGGCGCGGCCGCCTCAATGGAAGCTCACCACGAATTCTAGAGCGCTCAATTCCATCGGCATGCCCTACTATCGTGAGCGGCTTCTATCGGCGTGGCCGAGCCATCTCATCAGCGACATTGGCGCGCCGCC
Organism: Lichina pygmaea; assembly: GCA_963422465.1. Classification (NCBI taxonomy): domain Eukaryota; kingdom Fungi; phylum Ascomycota; class Lichinomycetes; order Lichinales; family Lichinaceae; genus Lichina; species Lichina pygmaea. The sequence continues at coordinate 3,460,783 of OY730170.1, forward strand.
TCTCAAGATCGACCCGGATATCCTGGCCACGATGGCACCGACGGACTTTGGCGGCTACGCGCCAAACCCAAGGAAGGTCTTGCGAAACCAGGCCATCAACACTCGAGAGACGCAGAAGTCCAGTGGCCCCGTCATGGCTCCCAAGTTCCTCAGCGAAAAAGCCCGAGATAGGTCCAGCGGCGAACGCGTGGGGCGCCGAGCGAGCGACGCCGTGGAGGCTCTGAGTGCCATGGGCATCGGCAGCGGACTGAAAGCCGAGGTGCCTGCAATGTATCGTAACGTGGAGATCAAATACAGCAAGTTCGGGGTCGAGGACTTTGACTTTGAGTACGCCCACCCAAAAGGTGAAGCATGTCGTCGTACGTCTTCTAGTCGCTGACCTTGGGGCCGTAGATTCTACAACCGGACGAAATTCTCCGGGCTCGAGACGCATATCGCCAACTCGTACGCCAACTCGCTGCTCCAGCTATACAGATTCACACCGCTGCTGCGGAACCTGGCCATGCAGCACGCATCGACCAGCTGCCTCTCCGAGACGTGTCTCCTGTGCGAGCTGGGCTTTCTCTTCGACATGCTGGAGTCGGCGAGCGGGCAGAATTGCCAGGCCACGAATTTCCTCAAGACGTTCAGCCACATGCCCCAAGGTGATTCGCGTGGATTCGAGAGCTGGGTAAGAGCAGTGGCTTATTCAGATGCGTCTAGCTGCTGCCCTCGGCTTGGTCGAAGATGAGCTGTTCAGCAACTCCCTCAGCGCGGTCGTTCAGGTCATGAATCGCTTTTTCCTGGAGCGAATGTCGTCGGACTACAAACAGATCTTGCCTCAGTCCACCACGTTTGAGAATGTGAGCTCTAGTCCGTCCTTGTTGCGTCTTGTCCTTGCTAAGCTACGCAGACCATCGCCACTGCGGGCGTCAACGGCATTCGATGTGTCCATTGTCACTCGGAAACCGGACGGCCCGGAGGAGCTTTTGTCAACGACCTGATGTATCCGGTGACGGTACGTGGTCATGCCGTCGCTGGAGAGCCTCTACTCCTCTAGCGAACGTGTATTTGATCTGACACGCGAGAAGCAACCACTGCAAGGTCCCTTGCGCGGTCACCTGCGCTCCTTCTCGCAGGTCCTCAAGGCCAGCATCGAGCGGCAGGAGCAGACCCGTGGCTGGTGCGACCGATGTCGGCGTTACCAGTCGCTAGCGACGCGGAAGACCGTCCAGAGCGTGCCGGATGTTCTGCTGCTGAATGCGGCCGTACACAGAGCTGAGGCTGCTCAGTACTGGGCGGCGCCCGGTTGGCTGCCGGACGAGATTGGGCTGTCCGTCGAGGGTGGCCAACTATTGTGCTACGAAGGGGATGATCTCAAGATGCGGCTTGAACGGGAACACGATGAGACAGTGGTATACGAGCTTGTCGGCGTGGTCGCTGAAATCGACAGCGGCGAACGACAGGCCTCTCACTTGGTTTCGTTGGTCAACGGTGAGTTCGTCATCTGTGTTCTCCATTGGCTTCGCTGCGGTGTGGGCGCTGGGCGCTGACCGGTCGCAGTTGCCATCTCGTCGCGCGAGCCACGGCAAGAGGGCCAGTGGCATCTTTTCAACGACTTTTTGGTCAAGACGGTGTCCAAGGAGGAGGCTCTGCGATTCGTGCCATCTTGGAAATTACCGTCGATACTCGCCTTTCAGGTCAAGCGGGGCCGTCACGTGGTCAATGACTCCTGGAAGGAGAGCCTCGACACGAGTTTGCTATATCATCAAGTCTCCACCAAGTGCGTCGTTGTTCGTTGTTGCAAAATTCAGGTCTTGATTGCATCTTTCTGACCTTGAGTGCCTTGCGTGCAGCCAATCACCGGACGTGACTCGAGCATATAGCCTACTGTCCCCTGAGACGGAGGCGCCGGGTGTCGCGACGCTCGTCGCCATCGATGCCGAGTTTGTCGCGTTGCAGCAGGAGGAAGTGGAGATCAAGGCGGACGGTTCGCGCGAGACGATCCGGCCGAGCCGTCTCGGTCTGGCCCGCGTGTCGGTGCTCCGGGGAAGCGGCGTCGACGAGGGAGTGCCGTTCATCGACGACTACATCGCCACGACGACCGAGCCCATCGTCGACCACCTCACGGCGTACTCGGGGATCCAACCCGGTGATCTCGACCCGGCCCTATCCACACACCACCTGGTCTCGTTGAAGGTCGCCTACAAGAAGCTGTGGCTGCTGCTGCATCTGGGGTGCATCTTCGTCGGGCACGGGCTGCCCAAGGATTTCCGGATCATCAACATCTACGTGCCGAGGACGCAGGTCGTCGACACGGTCGAGCTGTACTTCATCCGGGCCCGACAGCGCAAGCTGTCGCTGCGCTTCCTCGCCTGGTACGTCCTGAGGGAGGACATCCAGTCCGACAGCCACGACTCCATCGAGGATTCTCGCTCCGCCCTCAGGCTCTACAGGAAGTACCAGGAATTCCAGGACGCCGGTGTCTTTGTGAGGATCCTCGCAGACATTTACGCAAGGGGCAGGGAGCTACAGTTCAAGGTTCCGACTACCCAGGGGCAGCGCCAAGCACAGGGCCAGGGTCAAGGCCAGAGTCTGAGCTCCGGTCAGGCAGGGACGGCGCCGGCTGGACAGGCAAGAGGGACAGCCGCATCAGGAACGGGAGCGGCACCGGGAGTGTCCAGTCGGCGAGGTGGTCTCGGCGAACGAACAAGTACTTCTGCGAGCATTGGCAATGCTACTACTTCTGCCAGTGTCGGTGGGTCTGGATATACTACCGCTCTTCCTACCAGTCCAGCGCCTTCTCCTTTGAGAGGCTGTCTTCTTCAGGAACCCGCCAGTGCCAAAGCCGAAGGAGACCGAGAAGGGAGGGACACTCTTCTCGCCTCTCCTACCCTCGGTACCCCTCCTACCTTTTCCAGGTAACACTAATCTATGGTGTTCTATGATGCTGTACAATACTCTTCTCTCCCTTTCTCTCTCTCCCACTTCTTCCCTATTTGTATATTACACAGAGCCGTATCCCTCCTTCCCATTCTCTTCATCCTCCAATCTCACACGCTCCCTATTCTCTCCTCTCTCTCTCTCCCCCTTCATGCAACTAATCTTTTCCTTTCAACTCCAACCAACTCTAGCCAGCCTACATCAGGTGTAGAGAGAATTGGAGATGAGGCACATCCAAGAACTATTTTTGCATAAATACCCTACAATCATAAGCTCTTTCCAGTTTGACAACTTGTTATTCAACCTGACAAGTTGTTTTCCTTGAAATCCTGGTCCTGGTCCCGGCGAGGACAAAGCTAGGTACTTGGGCACCTGGGCATTTAGTGGAGGTCAAGGAATTCAGCTTGGTTATCTCGATCTGCGACTCGACTGATGTATACTGTACATCTCACTCCTCACATGTCATGTTGAGTACTTCTCTGTGGATGTCTGGTGTGGTGCTAAGGCAGCGTTGTAGAAGATCATCGTGCCTGACTAGCACTTGCTAATCAAAGTGGTTGTTATGGCCTAGCGAGTGGGCCGGTGACTGCTGCTTTGTTTGGGACCACTTCTTGACTACGTATTCCAACTAATGTCATGTTTTGTTCTGTGTTGACCACTCATTTATTCTGGGTGATTGGTCTGTACGTACGTACAAGTAATTAGTGTGTACTGTACTCCGTACAGCGTACGGAGTACAGAAGCTAGTGACGTCTGCACCGAGTTGTTGCGGCCCTACTCGTAGGCAGGCGCCAGGGGCTAGCCTGGCTTAGCCAGTAGCGTTAGTCAGCTAGATAAGGGGCATATAGCCCTCAAGTCGAGAGGGCCTCAATCGAGCAGGCTTCTCCCTCTTTCTTGATGGGCCGATGCCTTGTAGTTGTGCCGCAAATAATTATACGTAACGTACGTATTACTCCCTGTCTCTCTTGTTGTGCCTTGTACAGACAAGCAGCTTTCGACTGACTGGTCAACATTGCCAAGTACCAACTGGGGACTGGTTGGAGGCTTGTGAGCAGAAGTCTGGAAGCATATTGGGATGGCCTGTACTTCCGTACGTACGTAGATGATTGTACGAAATTTGTAGCACCCTACCACACAACATGCTACGTAACGTACTTACTACTTAATTTTATGATGTCCGGTACCGACTGCTCCAGTACTTTTGCAGATTTCTGCTCTCAAGGCGTGAGCTTTGTCAATGATTCATCACTAATCACTATGTCAAAGTACTGAGTGCTCGACTACCCGTACCCAAGTCTCAGCCCCTTATTTTTGGGGGTTGGACTTAAGGGTTGTGTTACCACAACACCCCCCTGGGTGTTGGTAGAATGACACCCATTTTAGCCCTCTCTTAGCATTGTTAGTGACACGCCTTGTACGCAGACACTGATATCAACTCTTATCCAACCTCAAGTCGTGAACTCCTGACAGTCTCTCGTGATTATAGGATTACTCTTGTCTATTCTAAGTAGAGTCATAAGTCGTGATGCCCAGTAGCTCTCTCACTCTTATGACACCCTTCCTACGTACGTACCATTTACGATCTGAGAGCGACTCGAAAGCAAGGCGCGGCATCCCCCCGTGGTCCGACAGACTTTCTCGGCCCTCCTTCAGCGATCTCTTTGGCAGGCGTACCCGCTCGCGGAGCAATAGTGCTGGGAGCGCTGGCACTAGCTTCACGGAGGCCCCCCGCCAAGGACTCAGATGTTTGGTCGGGACCCCGGGGGAGGTGACGGCTGGAAACCCAACAAAATACTATACGGTATCGATCGAAGATGAAAGGAAGCATCCTTACGCAGGTTTGTACAGGCAAGATTGCTGTAGGCTGGCAGCCTTCCTTTCCAAGTGGCGGGTCCCCGGCTCCGCCACGCCGGAGCTTGCAGCTGTGGCTGGCAGTGGAAGACAGCCAAACATGTGTTTTTGGACTGCCCCAGCCTTGCTCGGGCACGGAGAAGTCTGGGTTTAGCAGCTTCTACTACTGACTACCAGGTTTTGACATGACGACCGCGGCCCGCCGCCGCCCTGACATGGGTTTTTTCCGGCAGTTCTCCTGATGTCACGAGCAGCTGGAAGGTGGCTTCTCGCCAGCCCCCATCCCATGTTCTACAGTTCCTTGACGTGATAGTACTGGCTAGGCGGTACAGAGGAAAGGAGTTCACCTCAGCAGGTCTAGCGGTGTCCTTGCCTTAACTCTCATAGTTGACCTAGCATGGTCTAGATCTCTAGTGCTAGAGTGGAGTAGGAATACCGATACCAATACCAACCACCTGAAGGCTGAAGCCAATAGGACCATTCAAGCGATGTGATTGACTTTGTTTCTATGCAGATAAATGCATTGGCTGAGCAACTAGCACTATATAGACATGCCAACAGCGGCAAGGTAAGCAAGTAGTGATGGAACTATATAGTGAAAGAAAAAGAGTGAATGATACACACTGGAGATACGGAAGGAAGAGATTGATACGACCAGCCAAACAATCAACCAAACGGCAAACCAAACAACCAACCAATCACACATCAGTCCCCGGCCCCGGCACCGTCCATCCTCTCCCACATCCTCCTTTTGATCTGTTCGATCCTGTCCAGTTCGCCGCTATCCCGAACCTCGTCATCGTCCCCGTGCTGCTCCTCTGCGTCGGCGTCTCCCCCAACACCCATCATATCCTCGCCGGCCCGGCTCGGGGGACCCATCGATCCTTCCTCGACATCCCCATGGTGAAGATAGTCGCCTGCGTCGCTGGCACCGTCGACGTCGACCGCTCGATTTCCGCCCTTGTCCCGGGACAGACGAACGTGGGACCGCTCTGGTCGCCGGTGACGATAATTCTCCTTCTCGTCGAAGTCCCGCGGGTCACTGTCTCCGCCGTGCTCATAGTATGATCGAGGCTTCGAGGAAAAACCCTCGCCCGGAGGATAGTCGGTCGACTGCGTACGGAACCGGGCTGGGCGAGGGTCGTGGCTGCTTTGGCCGGATCGAGAGTCTGGAGTCGAATGCTGAATGGCACCAGCGCCGCTGCCACCGCTGCCGCCGCGAACACTGCGTACGCTGCGGATGCTTCCGCCCCCGCCTCGACGTGAAGGTCTGCCGTCGCTGGGACCGGCGTGGTGAGAGTTACCAGCGGACCCCGGGTGGTGATGCTCCCCACCCCTTCCGTCGAACATGAAAGTGACAGCCCTCGGAGTGCCTGGGTTCGAACCAACACCGGAACCAGGACCACTGCTGGTGCTCCGTCCACCAAGCTCGACGCCACGCATCCTGCTCAGCCGTCTGATAGAGTCTAAAAGCGGGTTCTGGAACCGTCGTAGGACATTGTACTCGACCTCGGCCCGATCGAACTGCTTCTGCACCCGCGGATCGCGGCCGTCACCGCCGAAGCCCGCGCCCACCAGCCCACCTGTACCGCCCGCTGCGTTGCCACCGATACCAAAGCCGCACTCTCCTGGCATCAGCTGCTGCGGCTCGACATTCGAGCTCGCGCGTTGAAGCCATAATTTCTGCTGGATCCGAGACGGCTGCGTCGGAAGATTCTGCGGTCGAAGACTACCACTTGAACCGTCCGAGTCCGGGGATCCGCGAGCTGGCAGCAGAAGATTACCCGTCGATCTGCGGCGCCGCACGTGATCTCCGTCGTCATCGTCTCGGTCACGGTCGCAGGAGCCGGCCGCGATCCCGATGCTCCTCCTCCCCATACCAGAGTAAGGGCGTCGAAGGGGAGACATGGAGCCGGCGTCATCGTCACCGGCACCAGGTGTACCTTCGTGGCTTCCAATGATGAACCGAGAGACGACCTTGTCTCGGCCAGGCGTGCCGGGTGCCGTGGATGTCTGGCTGCGGCTCGAGCCGCGCGGGCTGTTCAAGGCAGGCGCAAAAGTGGCCGAGACGGCACTTATCTGAGGAGGTGCATTATGCGGCGGATGGCGCCCTAGCAGACGAGACGTTATCGTTGCTTGAGGGGTGCTGATGGGTTGAGGACGACCCTGGCTCGGACTGGGATGCATCGGCGCTGAGACTGTCCGGAGTCTCGGCGGCGAAAGTCTGCCCCGAGCGTGGGGAGACGGCGTTTCTGGCAACGACGGCGATCGCGAGGGCTGAGCGCGTAGGTCATCGACAGGCGGATCGCCTCCTGCAGTGTGGTCTTGCTCTTCGTCTGAAAGTGACACGGGAGATGCCCTCCTCGCCTCCCCTGATCGGGGTTTCGAGGGAGATTCCGAGTTGCTGATCTCGGTCCAATCCGCGTCTGGACCCTCGGTATCCAGATCGAAATGCACCGCCGAGTGTTTCTTGCCCTTCTTTTGTGGGCTCTGGTCGGTAGCATGTGCGCGAGACTCGGACTTGAGAGCTTTCTTGGCGGCTTGTTTTGGTTCGACGGCCTTGACAGACAGCCTGGACAAATCCCTCCTCATAGATACGGTAGACGTGTTTTTCTTCAGCGAGACGGTGGACCCATTGCGTGCCAACGACAATGCTGACCCTGTTCGTTTGGATGTCGTCGCCTTCAAGCGCGGACTGCTGGGCGGGGTGTGCGAATGCGAATGCGAGCGACGGCGATCTCTAGTCGACGCTACGGTCTCGGCAGCAGACCCCTGGTGAGCCTTTGCCAGCCGATTGACACTCTTGCCATATGAGGACGTCCTGCCGTAATATGCCCGATCGTGGCCGACCGCATGCATGCGGGGATGTGACTTCTGTGCTGGACTCTTTCCAGGTGCATGTGGCACTGACGTTGTCGAAGTCGACAAAGCTGTGGGATGACCATTGTGCTTCTCCTCCAACGATGCCGACAAGGACGAGTTGCTTATCGACCCTGACGATGGACGTTGGGTCTGTGCTGACACCGTCTGCGACGGCATGGCGCTTGCGGGGCACTGCGTCGACGACGATGCCTGACCGACTGGACCAACCAGCAGGACGCAGAGCGCTCGGACTCAGCAGTTCTGCCAATCAACAGAGAATGCCAGATGATTATCTGACCGTCACAGGGGTATGTCGCACCACAAGTACGCCGTTGCTGTGGTAGAAGATGCTCAATGGACTACTCCCAGGCTTGCAGCATCGAGTCGACATTGGTTGACGAACCGCCAGTACCGAGGTACCACAGGCAACTACCGAAGACTTCATGACGGCGGCTAATCCTAACGTCGGCACGGGATTACTTTGACCCGAATATCATACGAGTACGAATAAGCGCTGGCTTGCCAGTACTCGTACGCAGACGATCGGTCTTGACGAATGGAGACGATCTGTTCTGGCCACGGTGAGCCACGTCCAACAGCCCTGATTTGCGATAGCTCTATTCAATCAGGCAGCGCTCCCATGATCTATGGGATATTAGACGCTTTGAGAAGGAGTGCCAGGGTAGCGGCTCCTTCGAATAGCAGAGCATGATGACTATCAGCTCGTCTGAAAGAGCTTTGAGGAACTACCATCTTCGATCATTACCGGTACAGCCTCGCCTCTGGATTTTTGATCTTGAGTTGTTTCAAGGATTGCTGAGACCTATTTTGAATTGGTGAGCTGTATGTCAATTGTGAGGCATCATTCAATCCACTGGAGGGACATCACCTACGGACAATACTGTCATGAGGTGCTGAAAGTTCCCCGGAACCGCCCAAAACCAGTTCCTTTGTACCTCGTACATTATAACCTGCAGGCACGAACCTCATTTACTAGCAGAGTAATAGCCACCCAGGTTCCCCTGGAGGGAGCAACGTCTCCATGCTGGAACGCGCTAAAGCGAGGGGCGCTTTCATCTCAAGCATTGCTGTCAAAGTTCTCTACCAGCGATGTTGCCGAGAGGACTTCTACTTTCTGGCTTCACAAGGCTGTCGATATCGCATTCGAGGTTATCACCATCGTGCCATCTCGGCAGAGGCGCTGGTGCTTTCTGGTCCTTGCAATTGCCATCAGTGGACTTTTATATCATCTCATCCGGTTGCAATGCTGGTACATCCTTTCTGGAAACGCTGGCTTACATCAACCGGCTACTACCAGGATGATGCCTCCTTCGACTTCCAGAACTGGACGTGCAACCGACTGGGCAAACCGCGAGCAGCATTACCCTGTGGTCTCAATGATTCCCTTGCCGACAGACCAACAAAAGGCCATACCCAGGACAAAACGAGTTTTTGGTAAAGGACAAGAGGACGCCAAGGCCAAGACTAATCGCGAAGAGAGGCGCCAGACCGTGAAAAAGGCATTTCAACACGCCTGGTCGGGCTACAAGCGGCATGCATGACTCAAGGATGAGATTGCTGCTATCACGGGCGGGTATAGGGGTACCTTTGGAGGCTGGGCGGCTACGCTCGTAGACGCATTGGACACCCTTTGGATTATGGGTCTGCATGGAGAGTTTGAAGCAGCCATTCGGGCATTGGAAACAATCCATCTCGCTTACACTGCAGATACGCAATTGAACTTGTTCGAGACCACCATCCGATACTTGGGAGGCCTCCTCGGCGCCTACGACGTCAGCGATGCGAAATATGCAGTCCTTTTGGAGAAAGCCAGGCAACCAGGGGACATGCTCTACGCCGCCTTTGATACTGCCAATCGCATGCCCGTGACCCGCTGGAACCCGCAGCTGGCCGCACAAGGAAATGCGCGAGAGCCTGCGGAGACTGTCTTGGTCTCGGAGCTGACCTCGCTGTCACTGGAGTTCACGCGGCTGTCTCAGCACACCAACGACGACAAGTACTGTGACGCGATCCAACGGATTTCGAACGAGCTAGAAAGAGCCCAAGGCTTGACACGACTGCCGGGAATGTGGCCAATCGCCGGGATTGCTCAGAATATGCCCTTCTCAAATGACAAACATTTTATATTCGGCGGGATGCCGGACTCGCTATACGAGTACTTGCTCAAGGTCGGTCGTTGGAAACTGCCGACGTGTCACTGTCTCACACAACGGAGGAGTACCTGCCTCTTGGTGGCTCGGTACCTCAATTCAAGCTTCTGTACGAAGGATTGTTGCAAGCTATAAAGAAGCATCTCGTTTTCCGCCCAATGACCACAGATGACAGTGATATCCTCTTCACCGGCACCGCGCGAACGAGCGAGCTCGAACAGGTGCACCTTGACCTGGAGGTTCAGCATCTGGGATGCTTCGCTGGCGGTATGGTTGGCGTGGGAGCGAAGATATTCGACGCTCCGGACCATCTTGCAGTTGCCCGGAAACTGGTTAACGGCTACATCTGGGCATACGAGTACATGCCAACTAGCATCATGCCAGAGATCTTCCACACTGTGTCATGTGGTGACCCTTGTCGCTGGGACGTCCAGAATTGGTACTCTGCCGTTGCCAAGACAATGAAGGCTGCGGATCGGAGCCATTCACAACCGGAACAAGAGCGTCTACAGATCAAGATTCAAGGAGACCGGCTGAATCCAGGCATCACCGCACTTGATGACCAGACCTATAAATTGAGGTGCAGTTGACCTCGTCGTCTCATGGGACACTGGATTTTGCTGACACCACACCCCACAGCCCGGAGGCCATGGAGCCAGTCTTTGTACTGTATCGCGTCACCGGTGACACTACGCTCCTCGAAAAAGCATGGGTCATGTTCGAGGCCATACAACAGCACACGAAAATTGCCTTTGAAACGCGGCTCTGGATGATGTCACGGTGACCAACCCGCCGAATTCGAACCGGATGGAGAGTTTCTGGCTTGCAGAGACGCTGAAGTATTTCTATCTCATATTCAGCGATCCGAATGTCATCAGCCTGAACGATTCTGTTCTGTAAGCGCAAGTGACTTTTCATGATGTTTCATAATGTTTCATGATTCCAGACGGGAGAAAAGCGTGGTAGGCTGGGTGCATTGTGTGCTGATTTGGCGTTTCAGGAATACCGAGGAGCACCCTTTGAAGAGACCAACATGATTGTATCTCAGGATTCATTTTCTGTAGGCTGATTCGTGATATTCCATGCGGAGAGAGAAAGATAGAGCATTTGTATCTACAAGCTCTTTCCCACCTGGTCCCTTAGTCCTCCACGCCCAAACTAACGCCTGTTATCTTGGGACAGTTATTTTATTATTTTTATTTTTATTTTTATTTTATTCTTACACTGATTTAGCTGTAGAGCCATGCAGAACTTCTAGGTACATGTTTGTTTCTCCAGAAAACCTTTGGAGGAATAAAAACTGGAGCTTGGGAGAGACTAGGGAAAATCTTGTGGAATATGCAGTAGCTAAGGAAATTTGTACATGTAGCTATTTGTTAAAACAAACAGTTGACTTGGTAGAGCTTAGAAAGAGAGTTGGTGGGCTAGGTTGAACTGGTCAAGTCTTTTCAAAGACATAAACCAGAAAAGAAGTTTAGGAAGTAGCTTGGAGGAGAATAAGATAGATGGGAAATCTTGTAGAGGGAATTGGACTTGTTGTCTTTGGTTTGAAAATTTGTTACAGAAAAAAGTGATGTGTTGGGCTGTTTCTTCTCCAAAACCACATGTGCATAGAGGGGTGTTAAAGTCTGGAACATTTGCTCTGAAAAGAAAACTGGCCAGTCCTATTCTTGCTGACAGAATTTGAAGAAATAGACTAGACTCAGCTTTTCTCAAATCTTTGAAGATATTGAGGTTTTTCTTCTGTGGCCTTCTGGTGAACATGTCCCAAATAGCAGAACAATTTCCTCTGCTTACCTGCCATCTGGCTTCCCATTCTGTTGCGGTCTGTACCGTACTGTCCTATCCGAGTATAGGATTAGGGCGAGAGGTGGAAGGCGGGTTGGTTCTCGCAGGAGAGGAGTGTCAAGGAGTGCGAAGGGGTTTGGTGGAACGTGGTGGTGGTGACACCTGATCAACGGCTTCGTACAAAAGGATTTTATTGAAGTAGATCTAGTTGTCTGGATCACAACATGAGTTGAAGAGAATTGTTCCATAGGGGAACTATCACCAGACTATATAGTGCTCAGTTCGTGAGCACAGTGAGCTCTGCTCACTTTGCTCACGGTTCATGCACGCTGCGGTGAGCTGGGTGAGCTCTGCTCACTTTGCTCACTTGTTCATGCACGCTGCGGTGAGCTGGGTGAGCTCTGCTCACTTTGCTCACTTGTTCATGCACGCTGCGGTGAGCTGGGTGAGCTCTGCTCACTTTGCTCACTTTTCATGCACGCTGCGGCAAGCTGGGTGAGCTCTGCTCACTTTGCTCACTTTTCATGCACACTGCGGCGAGCTGGGTGAGCTCTGCTCACTTTGCTCACTTGTTCGTGCATATGCATGCTGCGGCAAGCACTCCCTGGTTTGTCTTGCCGGTCATGTGACTGGTTCCCGTGCCACACTGTCTGGTACTTCCGTCCAGTATCCTGTCTGCTGCTTTCTGTGAGTATATAAATACTGTGTTCCTCCTGGGTCGTAACACTATCCTCCTCTCCATCTTTCATCATCTTGATGAAATCTGGTCATGCCTCCAAAGTCACATGCGACTGTTAGCTGAACTCAGCTTGCTGCTCAAATCCGCAATCAGGGTTTTGTTTTGCGTACGCCCTGCGACTTTTGTGTTCTCCGTGGTCATCCGTGCTTCCAGATGCCAGGAGAAGACGATAAGTTGAAATATGCTGCGTGCACTCGGCGTGGAAGGTCTTATATCTCTGTGTCCTGGGAATCTCTGAACATGTCCCAGGACAACCTCCGTGAGGATGTGGCCACTGACAAGGCAACGCGCGACGCACTCTTTGAACAACTTGCCACGGTGCAGGCTTGTCTGTCTCAGAAGCGAAAGGTGTTGGAGGGCACTGAGGTCTGTGCGAAGCAGAAGCTTCAGTGCTTGGTGAAAGAGATGGAGTCAGATGGCGAGGATTTGACTTGATCAGTCATTGACATGTCCCTCTTGCAGGCCAAGCTGTTCAGTCCTACTCCTGCTGAAACTGTCACAGAAGAAGCTGGCAGTTCGTGAGGTTCTTGAGTGGTTCCCAGGTATTTTCCGAGTCTGGGTATCCTTTCCACTTGACAAGGTATTGCTGACTTTTTCTAGCCAGGATCTGTTCAACTTCAAACTCTTGTTCTTCTTCAGGTTGATAATGGAATGTTTCCTGCAAGGGTATGCTCTGGTCGGCTGGTTCAATCATCAATATATGAAAGTTTGGATAGACTCTGGCATCCCTTGGTAGTTGTATCTTGATGTTGACTGGTTCTGTTTTTTCTTCGACTGAAAATAGTCCAACCTTGATGTTGTCAAGTTTCTTTGTCTTTGGTTTCTTTGTTTTCCAATTTCTTGTGAGGAGGTAGACTTTATCCTCTTTCTTTAGCTGAGGTGCCATTTTCGATTTCTTGTCCATTTGACGTTGCATTCTTTCTGAGGTCTCTTGAAGGTAGTGCCTCATCATTGTGTGTGTTTGTCGTAGGAGCTTGTCATGTTGGAGTGCTTTCTCTATGTTTGGTGAAGCTCTGCTTGGCATCCCGATGTTCGCATGTTGTCCAAAATTGGCAAAAAATGGTGATTCCTTTGTTGAGTCTGATCTGTGCTGGTTGATTGCCAGCTGTGCCACCGGTAATAACTGTACCTAATTGCTGTGGGTCTGGTTGATGTAATACTGTAAGTAAGTCTCCAGGACTTGGTTTGCTCGCTCTGTCTGGCTGTCAGTTCATGGGTGATAGGCTGTAGACATTTTGGGTTTTGTTCCTATGGCTGCACTGATTGTCTTCCAGTAGTTGGATGTGAAGAGTTTGTCTCTGTCTGTAATGATCGTGATTGGAACTCTGTGGTCTCTGACCAATCTGTCCAGTAAAAAGTGTCCCAACTGTTCTGCTGTGTGGGTCTCCTTGAATGGTACTACTATTAGATATTTTGTGAATCTGTCCACTATCACCATAATCAAGTCGTAGGTGATTCCTGTGACTGGGTCTTTGGACTTGGGTAGCTTTGTGATGAAGTCTATTGACATGTCTTCCCACAGGCCTCTCAGTATCATGTTCAGATGTCCTTCTCTGTATGGCTTATGTCTTCCATGTTTGTTTTTCTGGTATAGTAGACACTTGCTGATGTAGTTTGTGACATGTTGTCAGAGGTTAATGATATTGTTCTCTGCCTGTTGGATAAGGTCTGTGGTCTTGGAGATTCCTGGGTGACCATGTGCTAGATTATCGTGGTAGTTCCTTATTAGTTCTTCAGTGTCTTCTGCTGTGAGCTTGTTGATCTGTGGTTGAGGCATCAGGTTTCCTTGCTGGTCCTGCTGTAAGATTGTTCCTTGGTGTTCATCATCTTCCATGTGGTCTTTTTGTCAGCTTAGTGCGTCTGCTCTCCTATTGTCTTGTCCAGGGGTGTACAAGATCTTGAACTTGTATTGCCCTAGGAGTTCAGCCCATCTGACTTGCTATCTGTTCAGCTTCTTAGTTGTTGTGAACATTGTCAGATTTTTCTGGTCTGTGAGAACAGTGAGTTTGGAGCTGCTTTCCACGTACACTCTCCAGTGTTCGAGTGCGTTGACAACTGCCAGTAGCTCTTTGTTGTGGATATCATAGTTTTGTTCTGCTTGTGTTATTTTTCGTGAGTAGTAGGCAACTGGGTGCCACTTGCTGTCTGCCTGTTGGCATAGACATGCTCCCACTGCCTGATCTGAAGTGTCTGTCTTGATTTGTGTCAGTTGGCCTGTCTTGAAGTTGAGGAGAACTTGTTCCTTGGCACAAGTGTCCTTGAGCTGTTGGAATGCTTTTTGTTATCTCTCCATCCACCAGTACTCCACGTCCTTCTTTGTGAGTTCTGTCAGTGGTGTTGCTATCTGTGAGTAGTTCTTAATAAACTGTCAGTTGAAGTTGGCAAATCCTAGGAAGGCTTGTACTTCCTTAACTGATGTCAGTGTTGGCTATTGCTGAATCACTTTGATTTTCTCAGGGTCAATCTTGATCCCTTCAATCCCTATGATATATCTGAGGAATTCAACTTCCAGTTTGTTGAACTTGCATTTCTTTGGGTTGAGCTTGAGCCCTGCCTCTTGTAGGCATCGTAGAACATCCTTCACATGTTTGGTATGTTCCTGTTGCGTGTTCGAGTAGACAAGAATGTTGTCCAGGTAGGTGATAGCTGTTTGGTCCAGGTGTGCTCTGATGACATTATTGATCAATGCTTGACATGTTGCTGGTGTGTTCGTGAGTCCGAATAGCATAACCAGATACTTGTAGTGTCTGTATCAGGTTCTGAAGGCTGTCTTCCATTCTTCTCCTTTTTTCATGCGTATCAGATTGTATGCTCCTTTCAAGTCCAGCTTGGTAAAGATTATAGCTTGGCTGATCCTGTCTCACAATTTGTTTGTATTTGGCAACAGATATCAGTTCTTGATGGTAATGTTGTTGAGTTTCCTGTAATCCACATAAAGTCGAAGACTTCTGTCTTTCTTTAGTGCAAATAGTATCGGGTATCCTGCTGGCGATTGAGATTCTCAAATGAAACTCTTTTTCAGGTTTTCCTCCAGGTACTCGCGAAGTACTTGGAGCTCTTTCTCTGATAACTGGTAAATTGGTCCAAATCCTGGCTCCATCCCTGGTTGCAACTTGATCTCATGATCCCAAGGTTGGTGCTTAGGCAACACTGCTGTTGTTGTCTCTTCCTGAAAGAGGTTATCATACCCAGGTTAGTACTCTTCAGGGATCTCCAGAGGGTTAACAACTTCCTCTCTCTTTATCTCTGACTGTTTGGCCACCTGGTTCTGGGGTGTGCCTGTCAAGGCAGACCTCTTCTCTTGAGAGTTGTCCTTTCTGTCAGTGAGGTTCCACTGAGGACTTCTTCCCTTATCTGTCCACGCCTTCTACAGCTGGTAACAGGTCCAAGCTGTGTTGTTAGTGCAGTTCCTAAATGTGAGTACTCCTGTCCTCCAGTTAACAACTGGGTTGTGCTTCTTTAGCCAAGGCATCCCCAAATAGATATCCTGAGTGGCCAACTTGACAATATCAAGGTGGATCCTTTCAGTATAGTGTCCGGTAACTATTTCTATTAGCTGTGTCTCATGGCAGACTAGCTCTGTCTGTCTATTTGCCATCGTGAGCTGATAGGGCTGCTGCTTGTGTCTTCTTCCAGTGCCGAGAGTGTTGTAAAGTTGTCTTGAGATGTAGTTCCCGCTGGCTCCAGAGTCAACAAGTGTGTATGTCTGTACTGGCGTGTTGGCGTGTAGTGACACAGGCAATCGCAGGTGCTTTGTGTTGCTAGGGGTCATGTTGTTGAGCTCCTGATGTCACCCCTTGACAAGGGAGTTCAGTCTTTTCCTGATTGAAGTGTCTTTCCACTGACTGGGTAATGGGTCCAGCCATTCCCATCAGTTCTGAGGAATCTGTTCATGAATTTGTCTTGCTGATACTTGCCACATCCAGACTTGAGGCAGTACTGCTAATTGTTGACGTAGCAGTTGTGGTTGTTGCCTTGCTGTAGGAACATGAGGTGTTTGTGCCAATCATGTGTGTGCCCAGGGAATGCGGTGTGTTAGTGTTTGTCCCAAAGATGGATCTCACACACATCCTTCTCGCAATTGACCCAATGCTTGTGGCAGGTGGTGTGGTAGGGTGAATGTCCTCTGTACCTTTGTAGTTGTTCATGGTAGGTGCAGTAGTGCTTTGTGCAAAACCTCCACTGTAGTTCGCTGTGCTGTAGATTTTGTGGGTCCATGCTGTAAGCATAGCTTCCTCGTAGTATTTCTTCTTTGATAGACGTGGGTTTGTCTCAGTCCCTATCAGAGGTGGTTAAGGGCTTCTGTCCCTTGTCCTGACCTGTCTGTTCTGGTAGGTTCTTACCTCCTGATGTTGCTAGTTGGTGGGCTGCTTCCAATGTCTGATTGTAGTTGTCCTATTGTTTGAGGGATAGCTGAGCCTCTTCTGGTGGGTCCTCTGGCTTGATGACATTCCAGTCTCTGTTGAGTGTATTAAGTTGCTGTCGGTGTACCTTGTTCTTTGAACAACAGTCTTTCACCATGTGACCTAGCTTACCACAGGCATAGCACTTCAGTGCTTTCCTCTTTTTGTTGCTCCTTCCCTTCGTGAACCTTCTCTTGTGGTGGACTGCATCCAGTTCCATGGGTGCATAGCTATATGGGTCATGTGGTGGTGCTTTGTTAGGCAGCTTGTAGTGGTTGCTCACATGCCATGCGGGGTGGCTGTATCCTCTGTCGTGGTGTTTCTCTATTGCTTGCTTGAATAGTTTGTTATCAATGTTGATTGCTTGTGCGATGAGTTTGTCCAGTGTGTTGACCACTTGTCTGTCAAAGGTGATTTCATCCTTCATGTTTTCCTTGAGTCCACATCAGTACATGACCATCAGGGCATCATTGTCCCAGTCAGTCAGTACTGAGTATTGCTTGAACTGCGTGGTGTACTCTGCGGCTGAGTGTTGTTGTTTGATGTGCTGGATCATTTGTATAGCCACTTTGTCTTTGTTAGATAGTCCAAGGATTCTTTTGATCTTGTCCTTGAATCACATCTATTTTGTTATCCATTCTGTTGTACTGTCATGGTCTCTGTTTCCTGAGAGATGTTTGTTGACGTAGGGCTTGATCCATCAATAAGCATTGCCTCTCATGTAAGTGGTTGCAAAGAGAGGCCACTTTTCCTTAGGCAGCTTCGTCTCTGGTTGGAATTGAAAGTAGACTTGGAGTTGCATGAGCCAGTTGTTGACCTTGTTTCTTTCACTGTAGAACAGGTCTGGCTTGGCGACACTAATCTTTCCATCTGGGAAGTTGGGGTTGGTTACTCCTGAGGTACTCATCTTTGAGGGTCTTCAAAGTGTTGCAGTCTGTACTGTACTGTCCTATCTGAGTATAGGATTAGGGTGAGAGGTGGAAGGCAGGTTGGTTCTTGTAGGAGAGGAGTGTCAAGGAGCATGAAGGGGTTTGGTGGAACATGGTGGTGGTGACACCTGATCAATGGCTTCGTACAAAAGAATTGTATTGAAGTAGATCTAGTTGTCTGGATCACAACATGAGTTGAAGACAATCATTCCATAGAGGAACTATCACCAGACTATATAGTGCTCAGTTCATGAGCACAGTGAGCTCTGCTCACTTTGCTCACTTTTCATGCACGCTGTGGCAAGCTGGGTGAGCTCTGCTCACTTTACGCACTTTTCATGCACACTGCGGCAAGCTGGGTGAGCTCTGCTCACTTTGCTCACTTGTTCGTGCATATGCATGCTGCGGCAAGCACCCCTTGGTTTGTCTTGCCAGTCACGTGACTGGTTCCCGTGCCACGCTGTCTGGTACTTCTGTCCAGTATCCTGTCTGCTGCTTTCTGTGAGTATATAAAGACTGTGTTCCTCCTGGGTTGTAACACATTCTTTGTGGAAAACCTCCTGTAGACTTTTCTTTGAGAAGTCTTGGTTAATAGTTAGTTGTTCCAGCCAGACTGTTCTCCAGTTTAGAGAAATAGTTGTCAGAGACTTTGGTGTAGTTCTGAGAGAAGAAACATAGAGAGAAATTTGACTGTGTAGTTTGTGGAGAAGTGTAGAAGGAGAGTTGGGTAGTGTGTTTGAATAGAAAGATGAAAGAAAACATGCTGTTCTCAGCTTGAAGTATAAGTCTAGAGAGGGTAGAAATAGTTCTGATTCAAGTAGGAAAATAGGAGTGGCTTTAAAGACACCTCCTATAGTTCTTAAACATTTATTTTGGAAAGTAGATAATGAAATAATATTAGAGAGTTTCTTTTGGGGATTGAACCAGACTCCTACTGCATAACTAAGAAGAGATCTTAGTATAGCAGTGTAGACATGACGTGCTGTTAGGACTGGTAGTCCCCAAGTAGAGTAGGTTGTTCTGGATAAAGCTGAGAAATATTTGGAGACTTTCTGTAACATGATTTTTTAGTGTTTTTTCCAGACAAGTTTTGAGTCAAAGTAAAGTCCCAAGATGTGCACTTCTTCTTTTGGTTGAAGTACCACTTCTCCAAGTCTTAGACTGAGCTGAAGATTGTGTCTTCTTCTTCTAGAAAAATGGAGAAGTTCATACTTTTCAGGTGTAAACTTCATACTATGTTTTCTTGCCCAGTCCTGACATTTGGAATGTGTAGACTTCAACTTGAGAAGGTTGCTTTTCAAGGAGGAGGAGAATGCAAGAAGATTAGTGTCATCTGCAAAACCAAGTGCTGAAACTCCTTTCTCAGGGGTGTGTACAGTATTGTGCAGTTCTGAGATATAGAAAAGAAATAGAATAGGAGAGAAAGGTGATCCTTGAGGGACTCCACAGTATATAGGGAACTGGGGGGATTCTGAGTCATCAAACACCAGAGAGGTAGTACGTGAAGTAGTGAAGGAAAAGATCCAGGATACAAACCACTTAGGAATCATTCTCTTAATCAGGATCTTTCTGAGAACTTCTGGCAAGACTCTGTCATAGGCTCCAGAGATGTCTAGAGAGAGAAGACTAGCAACCATTCCTTCTTTCCAGATCTTTTCTACCTGGGAGGTCAGAAGAAAAAGTGCTGATTCTGTTGATCTTCCTTTTCTGAATCCCATCTGGATTTCTGGCAAGAGATTTTCTTTCTCAGCTAGTTCACTTAGTCTTGCAGCTGCAATAGCTTCCATTAGCTTCCCAATTGTATTCAGGAGAGCTATAGGGCGCCATGCTTTTGCTTGACAGTAGGATCCCTTGCCAGGTTTCCTTAGGCAGATTGTCTTGACTGACTTGTACCTGTCTGGAAAGTATTCCAGTCTCCAGCAAGTCTCCAAAACCTTAGCAATTCTTTTGTTGAAAGAGTCTCCCAGTGCTCTTAGGAATCCATTTGGTAGAGTATCTTGGCCTGGTGCTGAGAGAGGTTTTTTCTTCTTTAGAACCTCTTGTACTTCTTCCTTGGAGACTTCTTGGGATAGTTGCTATTCCTGGGTTTCTTCTGGCAGGTCCTGTTCCTCTGGCTCTGGCTGTAGGGGAAGAGGGAAGAATTGAGTCCTGAAAGCTTCTGTTTTCTCTTCAAAAGACTTTGCCAGCTGTCCTTGTTGTCCTATAAGTTCTGGGACTATTGGTAGGTCAGGAACTTTGCCGGCTTTTTCTTTTCCCCATTTGGCAATTCTCCAGTAGTCCTGGGTTTCTGCTAGCTGGTGTCACAGTTCTGGCCCAGTTGCATATCTGGCACAAGCCACACACCTTGCCGGGAAGTCCCATCTGCACTGTTTGCCTGTATGCTCCGCTGTTGCCGGGAAGTCCCATCTGCACTGTTTGCCTGTTTGCTCCGCCATTGCCTGATCCCCTGCCTATAAGAACTTCTCCTGCTCCCCCAGCTTCTTCTCTTCTTCTTTTCTCTTTTCTTTCCTTGTCTTTCGTCTTGTACATCAATCCAAGTCTCAAGTCTCAAGCCAAGTCAGGTCAAGGTTACTGAATCAGTTAGGCTTGAGTTCTGCTCTGCTATTGCCTTGTCACACTACGAAAGACCTACCCAACCATAACACACTTCACCAAGCCACGTTCACGTCCTTGTCATGTCTCAACAACCAGACCAAGCCATGCCAGTTGCTGGAAATGACAAGTTCCTTTGCAACATGTTTGCAGAGTTCATGCGAATTCAAGCTACTAACACTACTCCCAAGTCCAAGTCTGAACACACTGCTGACCCAGAGATCTTCAGTGGTGATGGCGGAAACACAGAAATCACGCATGAGAAGCTTGAGAGCTTCATTATGTCACTGTCACTCAAGATGACACTCAACACTGACTGGTACCCCACAGAAACATCATGGATTGTGTACGTCTTTTCACGCACGACTGGCACTGCGCAGTCCTACATCTCAGCTAAGATCACAGCTGGCCAGTACATTGACTGGCATGACATCATCCAAGATCTCCGGAACACCTTCTCCGACCCAGACCCAGAGTTCCTAGCTCAGAGAAAGCTCATCACCTTGCGTCAGGCCAACCATTCCTTTGCTGAGTTCTTCACAGAGTTCAATCAGTATACTCCACGCACAGGCTTCAACAACAAGGCCTTGAAGTGCCATCTTCGATGCACTGTCTCTGAAGAGCTTGCCAAGCAGCTTGTTAGCATCAACCTCAAGGACATCAGCTATCAGAAGCTTGTTGAGGAATGCCAGCTGCAGGACAACCAGTTGCGTGCCACTTCTGCCAACTCTCACTGTCCACGTCAAGCACCTCCCACCCAAGCCTCAGTTCCACAGTCAGAAGCTTCAGTTCTGTGTCCAGAGTTCATCAAGCCAGTCTTCACGCCACAGCCACCAAGTCCTACCATAGATCTCAGCCACTCTAAGCTGACACCAGAAGAGTGAGAACATCACTGAAGCAAAGGCCTCTGCTTCTACTGTGGAAACCAAGGTCACATCTCAACCTTCTGTCCAGTGAAAAACATGCCTGTTGTTGCCACCACCACAACCACCACCAAGTCTGCCACTGTTGAGACTACTCCAGAGTCGGAAAACAAGTAGTCCTTGGTTATCATCACACCCAAGAATATGAAAAGAATCTCCATGTTGGCTATCTGTCTCCAGACCAGCAATTAGACAGCAAGTGCTTGGTTCTTCCTTGTATCCTAGATAGGAAATTCAAGTGCAATACTCTTATTGACTCTGGCTGTTCAGTATTTGACTGCATTGGTGTTTCCTTTGCACAATCTCTTCACCAAGAACCTCTCCCCTACCCACACACATTGTGATTGTTTGATAGCAAGATGTCACAAACCACACATCTCACCAAGACAATCATGACCCCAGCACATGGCATGCACCAGAAGGAAGTCTCTCTCTTTGTGTCTCCTGGTCTTCACTATGATATGATTCTGGGGATACTATGGCTCCAGAAGTACAGGCTACACATTGATTGGACAAACACCTCAATCATGTTCAAGTCAGATCACTGCTGATCTGCATGCCTCAAGTCAAACAATGGCTATCCAATCTCTTTGGATCTTGAAGCCAAGATGTCTGCTGGAAAGCCTCAGGATCCCAAGCCTCTTTCTGCCACACCAATCCCCATCAATGCTGCCGCATTTTCTCTCCTTACTGCCAAGCCAGATCACCAGGTGTTCAGTGTTTCTCTGAGAGACATTGAGCAGGTGTTGAAGCCAAAGAAGTGTGTGGACCCTGCCACACTTCTCCCTGCTCAGTACCACAAGTTCCTGGACGTCTTCAGCAAGGATGACGCTGACAAGCTTCCTCCTCTACACCCAGGAGTTGACCACAAGATCAAGATGGAACCAGGAACCCAGGCACCCTCTGGACCTCTGTACAGCATGAGCAGAGAAGAACTTGAAGTTCTCAAGAAATACCTGACAGAGAACCTGAACAAGAGCTTCATTCAAGCATCTTCATCACCTGCTGCTGCACCAGTCCTCTTTGTCAAGAAGCCAGGAGGTGGATTGCGTTTCTGTGTAGACTACAGAGCACTCAACACCATCACCATCAAGAACTGTTACCCCCTACCACTGATCCAGGAGATGTTGGACCAGCTTTGCAAAGCTGTGTGGTACACCAAGCTTGATATTGTTGGTGCCTTCAACTGTATCCAGATGAAGGAAGGTGAAGAATAGAAGACTGTGTTCCGCACACGCTCAGACCTCTACGAATACCTTGTCATGCCCTTTGGTCTTGCCAATACTCCAAGCATGTTCCAGAACTACATCAATGATGTTTTGGGACCTGACATCCTTGATGTCTTTGGCACTGCCTATGTGGATGACATCCTTATCTACAGTCAGACACTCAAGAAACACCAGAAGCATGTCAAGCTTGTTCTCAGTCAACTACAAGATGCAAGCCTGCAAGTTGACATCTCCAAGTGTGACTTTGAAGTCCATCAAGTCAAGTACCTTGGCCTTATCATTCAGTCTGCCACTGAAGATGGCTGACCCAGATCTGTGAGTATGGACCCAGCCAAGACCAACACCATCAAGGAGTGGAAGCCTCCTGCCAGTCTCAAGGAAGTGCAGAGCTTCATTACCTTTGCAAACTTCTACCACCAGTTCATCAAAGACTTTGCCAAGCTTGCATCCCTGCTCACAGCTCTGACCAAGAAGAATGTTGCCTTCAAGTGGGAAACCCCAGAGCAGTGCTTGTTTGAAAGTATCAAGAAGGTGTTCAGCACTGCACCTATCCTGCAGCACTTTGATCTGGAGAAGGAGTGTGTTGTTGAGACTGACACTTCTGACTACGTCTCTGGTGCTGTCCTGTCACAGCCAGACCATGAAGGAGTTCTACACCCTGTTGCCTTCTTGTCACACTGCCACCTGCCAGCAGAATGCAACTACAAGATCTACAACAAAGAGTTGCTGGCAATTGTCTGTGCCTTTGAAGAATGGCGAGCAGAGCTTGAAGGATCTCCAGAACCTGTCAAAGTGATCTCTGATCATAAGAACTTGGAGTACTTCATGTTGTCAAAGCACCTTTCCCACTGTCAAGCCTGTTGGAGCGAGTTCTTGTCACACTCCAATTTCAAGATCAGCTACCGCCCAGGCAGTCAGTGCAAGGCCAACACCCTCACTTGACATTCCCAAGACCTCCTGTCAGACAGTGATCCCCATCAAGACTTCATGGAGCAAGTCGTCCTCAAGCCCAAAAATCTTGCATATTCAGAGGTTCAAGTCAAGCTCATCCAGATCCTGAGATGTTCAGAAGCTGCACCAGTTGACACTGAACCTGATGCTACACCTCTTTCAGACATCATCCAAGCTGCCTATAACAACCTTGCTGAAGGTGACCCAGTGGCAACAGTGTCACAGATGCTAAGGGATAGTGTCAGGCACAGTCGAGAAGTGTCTCTCTCAGACTGCAGCTTGGAAAATGACTGTCTCTTCTACAAGAACTGACTCTGGATCTCTGAGAATGATGAGCTACACCTACACCTGTTCCAAGAAGTCTATGACCAAGCAATGGCTGGCCACACTGGGATTGCCAAGACCCACAATCTTCTGTCTTGTTGGTACTATTGGCCAAAGATAGTGAACATCATACAGCAGTACATCAGGAATTGTCATGTCTGCTCTTGAGCAAAGCCTGCCTGTGATCGCCAAGGAGAGCTGCTGTCTCTCCCTGTGCCTCTGCAATGTTGGCAGGATCTGGCTATGAATTTCATTACTGACTTGCCCAAGTCAAGAGATGCCTGCTTCCCTGGTGCTAAGCACATCTGGGTCATCACTGACTGTCTCACCAAAGAACACCACTTTGTGCCATGTGCTGAGATGACAACCTCGCATCTTGTCTGGATGTTCATCTAGTTTGTTGTCTGTACCCATGGCTTGTCCAGAAGTATTGTCTCAGACAGAGGAGGTCAGCTTGTCAGCCTATTCTGGAAAACACTCTGTGCCCATCTTGATGTCATGCTACGACTATCCTCAGAACACCACCCAGAGACAGATAGTCAGACAGAACAAGAGAATCAGGAGCTTGAACACTACCTGAGATCCTATGTCAACTATCTCCAAGATGACTGGGTCCAATGGCTTCCTCTGGCAGAGTTCACGCAGAACAACTCCCAGTCTGATTCCTCTGGCATGTCACTGTTCTTTGCCAACAAAGGGTTCCATCCACAGCTCAGCATCATACCCACAAGTGAAGCCTGCAACCAAGATGCTATAGAAATCTCTGGAGAAATGACGCAGATTCTGGAACAGTTGCAAGCTGAACTCCGACTATCCCAGGAAGCTCAAGCTCACACCGCCAATTTACATCAAGTCCTGTCACTGTCCTATCAAACTGGAGATCTTGTTTGGCTGAATACCAAGAACATCAGGACACGCCACCCATGCAAAAAGCTTGACAACAAGTGGATTGGACTATTCAAGGTGTTGAAGACAGTCGGAAGCTGTGCCTGCCATCTGGAGCTTCCACACACTCTCAAGATCCACCCTGTCTTTCACGTTTCCCTTCTACGTCTGACACCTGCTAATCCTATCCCTGGCCAATCAAATGAACACTCTGGCCCTGTCATTGGTCAAGACACAGATGAAGAGTTCTAGGTTGAAGAAATCCTTGACTCCAAGCCAGCAACATCTTGACAGAAGTTCAAGTACCTGGTCAAATGGTCTGGATGGCCAATTGAAGATGCCACTGAAGAGCCTATTGAGCATCTTGACAACACCAAAGACACCATCTACAACTTCCATGAGAAATACCCAAGAAGACCACAGCCACAGAACTACACCCACAAGCGGCCTGAGGCTCACAGGAGTTTGCCATGTGAAGGAGAGGGGTAATGTCACAGTTCTGGCCCAGTTGCATATCTGGCACAAGCCACGCACCTTGCCGGGAAGTCCCATCTGCACTGTTTGCCTGTATGCTCCGCTGTTGCCGGGAAGTCCCATCTGCACTGTTTGCCTGTTTGCTCCACTGTTGCCTGATCCCCTGCCTATAAGAACTTCTCCTGCTCCCCCAGCTTCTTCTCTTCTTCTTTTCTCTTTTCCTTCCTTGTCTTTCGTCTTGTACATCAATCCAAGTCTCAAGTCTCAAGCCAAGTCAGGTCAAGGTTACCGAATCAGTTAGGCTCGAGTTCTGCTCTGCCATTGCCTCGTCACAGCTGGTGGAGATGTGTTCTGAATATCTTTCTTTTGGCTTGTCTGATCAGACTCTTTTTCTTTTTAGTTATCTCCTCTAGTCTGGTGGTTTCCTCTTGGCCTTGGAGTACTTTTCTTCTTACTTTTCTTTCCTCCTGGATTATTTCTTTGATTTCCTGGTTCCACCATGGTACTGCATACCTGGACTCTTTGCAAGGTTGGGTTGTCTTGTTTGCAATTTCTTGGAGAGTTTTGTCCAGTCTTTCCAGGTAATCATCCACTTCTTTCTTGCTAGTAAGAGATGGAATAGGTGGTAGGTTATCAGCTTCTTGTCTTGCTTGACTAGCATCCAGAGTTCTCCAGTTCTTTTTGCCTGTTCTGGTTTTTCTTGGAGTCTCCAGACTGAGAATTGTGTGCACTGGTCTGTGGTCTGACCCTGTGTGGAATCTTATGTTAATTTGTGAGTAAATAAGAGAATTAAGTAAAGAACTTGAAATAAAAGAAAGATCAATTGCTGATGAAGGTGGTTCTAGAAGAGTTCTTGCTCTTGTTGGTGTGTAGGGAGCTATTGCCAGCTCTAGTCTCCATTTGCCTGTTAGGTTCTTGAAGGATAAGGCCAGTTCTGAGTATAGCTGGCTTGACTTTGACCAACTTGGGTGGTGGAGATTTGAGTCTGTCAGGAGAATATGTTCACCCTCTTTTTGGATAGCTTGTTCCAGTAGGTCTAGAAGAGTCTGAGCTGACTCTCTATAGTTCCTTTGGCTTGTGGGTGTGAAATAGAGGTTGTGGATCCAGAATGACTTTGTTTGAACTCTTATCTCCAAGGAGACTAGATCTTTACTCCAGAAAATTGGGCTTATAGATGACCGCAAAATTCTTCTGTTAACAAGAACAAGTGTTCTCCCTAGCTCCTGGCTTTGTAAAGGGTAGAAGGCTGAGAATGTTGTAGAGATGCTTGATTCTTGGTGGGGGTTTTTCCAGGGTTCTTGCAGAGTGATGATGTCCACTTCCTGTAGTCTAGGGTTTGCCAGTAGAAGTTCTTGGCATGTCTGGCTTTTCTGGACATTGTACTGGAGAAGGTTAAGTGTGGAGTAACTCATTAATCCTCTTGGCTAGAGTCTTCCAACAAATTCCAACTCTTCCCAGAACCACGTTCTTCAAGGACCATCATTTTTGACAAACACCACAATTTGTCATATGTTCTGGAAAACAGCCGAGTTCCTCTCTGAAACCACCCAAACCTTAAGGTGAAAACCCATCACCTTTGAGAATCACACCTGTTTGTCAAAAGTTGTGATCTTGAATCCACGATCTTCTTCTTCAACAACCAGCAATCTACCCACAACCAGAGAGAGAGTCTCAGGATAAGAGGAATGGTAAGAGTCTGACTGACTCTGGAGCTAGCAGAGTCTTTGACTCAAGGAAAGTCTAGATAGGGGGTCTGGTCCCTAGTCTAGGTTAATACTTCTAGCTTTGCCCAGAGCTTAGTTGGAAAAAGCTGCCCAGGAAAGTCTAGTCTTGGGGATTGGTCCCAGGACTAGATTATTACTGCTGGGAAACCAGGTGACTCTTCTTTCTGGCAGTACTCTGCAGACAGGAAACACCCAACCAGTGCCAAACAATCTCTAACATGGCTCCCAAGAAGAAAAAACCCACCTTTTCAGAAAGTAACACCAGAGCTACACCAGCTATACTCTCCCAACCAGCTCCCAGTCTGGCTAGCACCCAGTCCAGCTCTCCTACCCCCCAACCAGCTCCCCAGAGTGACTACAAACTAGTAGACTCCTGGATCAAAACTCAACCAGTCCCAGAATCCATTCTGAAAAGCTGGGAAAATATCAAAAAGAACTCCTTCCCTACAGAAGCCCAGTCTAGCTCCACTGGCCTCACCAACAGAATCTTCCAGGAGCTGGAGAATATCAAAAAGCGGCTGGACAAACAAGAAGCCAAGCCATCATATGCCCAGGCTGTCCAAAAATCTATTCCAGCACAAATCCCTCTACCTGCAAGAATTCTCAAAGAAGTTCTTGTACATCCTGGTATCCAGCCACCTGACATGGCTAATACAACTCACATCCAGCTTTTCCAGGCTCTTCAAGACAGACTACCCAGCCCCTACAACAAGCAGGTCAGAGCAGTAAGGAAACTTCCTTCAGGGGATATCCTTATTAACACAGAAAGCCAAGAGACTAAAGTCTTCCTAGAGAAAACCCCTGCCTGGGTATCAGCTATCTTCACAAAGGAAGCAACCATCCAGCCCAAGAGATTTCCAGTTCTGATCCATGGAGTCAGAACAGAAGATATCCAACCTGAAGACCTGGAGAAAACCCGCCAGATAATCCAGAACAGCAACCCATCTCTGAGCAAGCAAATCACCATCCTGAGAGCCTACTGGTCTAAGAAGGCTATAGCTCAAAAGAAGCCAGTTACCTCTCTCCACCTGGATCTGGCTACCCCTGAACAAGCCAATCTTTTGATTGAGAGTGGGCTAGTGCTGGGGCACAGGATGCATGAAGCAGAACCTTTTCTGGCAGACACAGTTATTGCACAATGTTTCAAGTGCTTTGGCTATGGGCACCAAGCACACTTCTGCAAGAACAAAGCTGTGTGTGGTGCCTGTGGAGGCCAGCATGAAAGGAGAGCCTGCCAAGTTCCTGAACAGCTTCTCAAGCCAAAATACTGCAACTGCAGAGGAGCTCACCCAGCCTGGGCCAGTGTCTGTCCAGTACGCCAGGAAGCAGCCAAGAAGGCAAGAGAAGCATGGAACACACGCCCAGGAAAATATGAGATCCCAACAGCTACCTCTGTTCCAGCTCTACAACCCCCCCCAGTTATGTCTTTCCCTCTCTCTCAGTCTCTACCAGGGGGGAAAAAACGTAAAACAGCTGAGCCAAGCAGAAGCTCAGAGAGACTCAGAGGTGCACTCCCAGAAGTGCAAATTCTTTCTTCAAGATCAGCCAACTCTGGAGGAAAGCTACCAGCTAACTCCTTCAAGATCTTTGATGCTGAGATGTCTGCATGAAAGACACAAAGCTGACACTTCTCCAGTATAATGTGCAAAAAAGCCAATCAGTCCAAGAGCTACTGCTAGCAACCTCAGCTCTCCAAGAGGTGGACATTATTGCACTTCAAGAGCCCTGGAAAAACTCTCACCTAGAAACAAGCACTTCAACTGTTTTCTCTTCCTTTCTTCCTCTCTACTGTTCAGAGATTGGCAGAACACTTTTTCTTATTAATAAAAATCTGAAACTCTCTTCTCTTCATCCTACCTTCTGGAATAAAGACTTTGTTTCTCTTGAAATCTACTTGGAAAACTCTTCTACTTCTCTTTGGGTACATAATCTCTACTTCACCCCATCAAGTCAAGAAAACTACACAGAGGCATCAGAAGCTCTTCTCTGTTTACTCCGAAATGCTTTACAAGAACAAGGACAACATATTCTTCTCACAGACTCAAATCTTCACCACCCAGACTGGTCAAAGAAAGGAAGACTGTACTCTGAGACTGCAAACAAGTTTCAAGACCTAATGAAAGATTTAAATCTGGATTTAGCTATTGCACCTTTCACCCCTACCAGAGCAAGATCTCTTTCTGAAAAACTATGTTCTTCTATTGATCTGTCTTTTATTTCTTCTTCTCTTTCTAACTCTCTGATTTTCTCTAAAGTGGCTCTTCAGTTCTTTCATGGGTCTGACCACAGACCTGTACTAACCTGCCTGGACCTGGATCCTCCAAGGAAAATCTGGAAACCAGAAAGAAACTGGAGAACACTGGACTCAAACCTTGCAAGAGTAGAGTGTGAGAAGCTACACCTGCCCTTCCACTTCCAAGACAAATATGAAGTGGATGAGTACTTGGAGTATCTTGACAACTTTCTCCAAGAAATAGCAAGCAAATCCACACAGCTCCAGAAGCAATCTGGCCACTCAGTTCCCTGGTGGAATCAAGAGATCCAAAACAAGGTTAAAGAGGAAAGAAGAGTAAGAAGAAAAGTGCAAAAAAGGCAAGCAAGTCAAGAGGAACTTGAGCAAGCAACTAAGCTCAAGAAAAAGGCAGTCAGAGATGGAAAACAGAACACTTTCAGACACCAAATCCATGAGCTGGCCAGCTCTTCAAAGTTCTGGAAGCTTGCAAAGTGGGGAAAGTCCAAAGCCAACAAGACTCCTGATCTTCCTCTGGTTCCTGACCTGGAAACACAAGAAGGAATAGCCAAAACCTTTGAGGAAAAGACTAAAGCCTTCTCACAACAGTTCTTTCCAAAAGCTCTAGTTCCAGAACCAGGCTCAGAAAGCTCCCAGACTATCTCTGAGATACAGCTCTCCCAGGAGGTAACATGTGAAGAAGTGGAGCAAATTCTGGCCAAGATGAAACCTTTCACAGCAGGAGGGAGAGATAAGCTGCCAAATGGATTTCTGAGAGCTCTGGGGCCTAGGTTCTGCCAAGCTCTAGCTATTCTGACTTCAACATGCTGGAAACTGGAGTACTTCCCTGAAAGATTTAAGAGTGCAAAAACAGTCTGCTTGAGGAAACCTGGCAAGGGAACCTACAATCAAGCTAAAGCCTGGCGCCCTATAGCTCTGCTAAACACAACAGGCAAGCTGATGGAAGCTATTGCTGCAGCCAGACTAAGCAAGATAGCAGAAGAAGCTGGACTATTGCCAGATATCCAGATGGGCTTTAGGAAAGGAAGATCCACAGAAGCAGCACTTTTCCTTCTAACCTCCCAAGTGGAAAAAGTCTGGAAGGAAGGCATGGTTACATCCCTACTCTCACTGGATATCTCAGGAGCCTATGACAGAGTTCTCCCCAAGATACTACAGCAAATTCTGAAAAGAAAAGGAATACCTGCCTGGCTAGCTTCCTGGATCTACTCCTTCTGTGATAAGCACTCTACCACTCTTGTCTTTGATGATTCTGAGTCTTATTCTATTCCTATTCATTGTGGAGTTCCTCAAGGTTCTCCATTATCCTCTATTCTTTTTCTATTCTACATTTCTGAATTGCATGAGACTGTGCATACTCCCTCTTCTGGTGTATCTGCCCTGGAGTTTGCAGATGATACAAATCTGCTTGCTTTTGGTCACTCCTTGAAAAGTAACCTTCTGAAGTTAAAGAACACACACCACAAATGTCTATCCTGGGCTGCAAGACATGGAATGGTCTTCTCACCTGAGAAATATAAAATACTTCATTTTTCCAGAAGAAGATCAGACAATCTTCAGCTCAAGCTCAGACTGGGGAATGTGATTCTCAAACCAAAAGAAGAAGTGCGAGTACTTGGAGTGTACCTAGATGCAAAGCTCCACTGGCACAAACACCAGAGGATTATTCTTCAAAAAGCACAGAAAGCACTCTCTTCTCTTTCTAGAACTTCCTATTCTACTTGGGGCTTTCCAGTTCACACATCACGTCTGGTGTACACTGCTATACTGAGATCTCTACTGAGCTATGCAGTGGGGATTTGGTTTAACCCTCTAAGAAAATCCTCCAATATCTCTTCTCTTGTTTCATTTCAAAACAGATGCCTAAGACTTATTGGGGGTGCCTTCAAAGCCACTTCTTCTTTTCTATTAGAGAGTGAGCTTTTTCTTCTACCTCTAGACCTATACTTTAAATTTCGCACTGCCTGTTTTCTTTCTTCTATTCAAAACTCCCCTCTCAAATACTTTCTTGACAGTATCTTTTCCACTATTTCCAGCTAAGCCTCTCTCTTGAAGAAACCTTTAAAAGAATCCTCAACTATCTCTCCTAAGTGGAAATTCACTTGGTTAAGTCAAATAACTACTAACCAGGCTAGTTCAAAGAAAGAACTACAAAAGCTCTTTACTAAAGAGTGGGAAGACCAATAGGAAGAGAAGAAAAGAAGAAGCTATCCAGGCTGGCAGACTTTCTGTCAAAAGCCACACAAAAACAATCTGAAGCTCTACAAAGAGTTACAGAAAGCTGAGGCAAGTCTGCTACTGCAAATCAGGACTGGAAGAATTGGTCTGGCAAGTTTTCTTTTCAGAGCTGGAGCTCCTGACTTCCCTACCCCACTATGTGTGTGTGGCCAAGCAGAAGAAACTGCAAAACATATCACCTCTTCATGCTCTCTTTATTCAAGACAAAGACAACAAGTCTCTTTTAATCCCCAAGACTTCACCACTATTATTTCAAACCCAGAGCTACTACAGAAGTTCTTGTACTGGTTTATGTCTTTGAAAAGACTAAACCAGTTTAATCTAGCTTTCAAACTCCACTATTCCCAATCCAATACCTAGATTCTCTTCTCTTACCAGAAACTTCAAGATTCCTTTTGTTACATTCCCTAGTCACACCGTGCCTTCAGTTTTTATCTCTTCAAAGGTTTTCTGAAGGAGTTCACTATTAGCTAGAAGATCTGCATGGCTGTAAAGCTACTACCAGTGTAAGAATCAAATAAAAAAATAAATAAAAAAGAGTCTTCCAAGATCTCAGTAGCTTTTTTTCTGGGTATGTTGATTTGGAACTCTGAGTTCTGTGCAAGTGGGAAAGTGGGGAGCTGAGTGTTCAGTCTTGAGCTTGAGCATACTCTTAGTACTTCCCCTTGTTTTCTTTTCTTAGCTTCTTGTCTGTCTTGTAGACTTGGCCCTTTTTCTTGTGTTGAGGGAGTCTGAGGTAGAGCTAGTCTGGGAGCTATTGTGTACCTCCCTGGTCTTGCTAGCCATACCTCTCTTGCTTTCTGGATTGCTTCCTGTTTTTTCTGGCAGGACTTTGACCAGGCTGGGTGGTTTCCCTTGCAGTTTGCACATTTTGGTGTTAGAGTTTCTGGAGAAGTCTGGTAGTCTCTTCTGGCATGCTTTCCTCCACAGGCTGTGCACTGGGCTTGGGCTTGGCAAGTGCGTGCTTGGTGTCCAAACCTAGCACATTTGTAGCACTGGGTGACTGATGTTGCTAGCAGGGCTGGTTCTACTTCATGTAGAGTGTATCCTAGAACTACTCCTTTCTCAATTAGGAGGTTTGCTTGCTCTGGGGTGGCTAGATCCAGATGTAGAGATGTGACTGGCTTCTGGAGGAGTTTGGCTTTTCTGGACCAGTAGGTTCTTAGGATGTTGACCTTACTTTCCATCCCAGGGTTTTGGGAGAAGATTGTCTTTTTTGTTTCCTCCAGGTTTTCTGGCTTGAAGTCTTTTGTCTGCACCCCATGGACTAGCACTGGAAAGATTCTGGGTGATATCTTGGCCTCTGCTGTAAAGACAGCTGGGATCCAGTCCTTGTTTTCCTCTAGCTGAGTCTTGGCTTGAGGAGTTTCCAGAGAGATTATAATATCTTCTGAGGGTAGTTTTCTGGCTGCTCTTATTTCTTTTTGGCAGGAGAGTGGTGTTTTCTTCCTGAGAGCTTCCATGAGCTGGGCTGGTGTTCTGTTTGCTAACTGGCCAGTCTGAGTTCCAGGTCTGATAGTGATTTCACTGTGGATTCTGGTTGGAACAGGGATTTCCTGTCTGTTAAGGGCCAGTCCATGTTCACACAGAATGTGGGTGGTCCTGTCTTCGACTGAGGAGGGCAGGGACTCAATAGATGAATAGCAAGTGGGGTAACTCTCTTGCTATTATCACTCGTAATGTGCGTTCAGCCTGGAGAGCTAATCCCTCCGGGCTCTTTGGGGGTCTTTATACAGATGCCCCAGGGGGGGGGTCTTCTCGAGGGGTATCATCCTTTTGCGTGGACGAGCTCCTCGCTTAGCTCCTGCTCGTCCACCGGACGAGCTCCTCGCTTAGCTCTTGCTCGTCCACCGGACGAGCTCCTCGCTTAGCTCTTGCTTGTCCACCGGATCAGTCAGATGTTGTTCTGCATGACTAACACCTCTCCCTCGCTTACCTGGGCTGTTCCGGCCTAGGCCTTAACACTATCCCCTCCCTCCAAGGGTTCTGTCCCCAGATCCTTTTTGTTCCTGCTCCTCTTTTGCCATGAACCAAAGCCAGACAACTCAAACTCGTCACCGTGGTTTTCTCTCTTGTCGTG
The DNA here is from genome assembly GCA_963422465.1 of Lichina pygmaea. Classification (NCBI taxonomy): domain Eukaryota; kingdom Fungi; phylum Ascomycota; class Lichinomycetes; order Lichinales; family Lichinaceae; genus Lichina; species Lichina pygmaea. Next base: position 3,494,119 of record OY730170.1, read on the forward strand.
TTGGCAAAATAGGCAAGGAATCAAAGATCGCATGCGGTGCTTGTTGTCATGACCACGCCAAGTGTGTCGTGAGTTCTGCATCGTCTTTTTGTTGTCAGTGCATCAAGAAGGGTTGTCGCTGCGACCTTCATCTCTCGGAATCAGAATGGAAGAAGATGGAGCTTGAGCGTGAGCAGCTCGAGGCTCAGCTGCGGGAGACTGATAACCAACTGTCAAAGCTGCTTCCCCGGCAGATCCGCCTCCGCCGGCAGCTGGGTTGTCTCTCACAGAAGGAGGCCGATGCCATCTGTCGTGAGCTGTCAGCCATCAAGGATCAAGAGTCCCTTGATGCTCAGGAACAAGAGGCCCTCTGCGTTATCCGCGAACAGGAGGCCTGTCAAGCTGCTGCTCCACTGTCCTTTGAGGACGTCTTCTCTTCGGAGGCTTTGGCTTCTCTCGAGCTGTTGTCTCCGTCAGACCTGGTCACTGTGGATTTGCTCGGTGGTAATCCACCAATTTCTGGTTCATCGCAGAGCTGAAGTTCTCGGTTGGTTCCCACGAATTCTCCTCTTCGTCAAATCCTAACCACTTCACCAGGTACTCAGTTTTCCGTCTGTTTCTCCGGCTGTCTAGGATCCTTTCGACATTGTACTCTTCTTCGTCGTCCTCGAAGTGCCATTCTGTTTCGATTGCCGTGTCGCTGGGTGCTGGCTTGAGCAGCGAGACATGGAATACTCAGTGTATCCGTGCCTTTTTCAGCAGTCTCAGTCGGTAGTTGACTTCTCCAGTGCACTTCTCAATCTCAAACAGTCCGATTCGTACATGATCCAGCTTTTTGCTCGGTCGCTTCGAGCGCAGGTTTTTTGTTGACAAATAGACCTTATCCCCCCTCTCCAGGGTTGGTCCCTTCAACCTTTTGCTGTTTAGGTGGTGGCTTGTTGTCTTTTGTGCGGATTCAATTGCAGTCTTCATTTCCTCATGCATAGCAGTGAGTTTTTCGACGTTCGTTGAAGTGCCACTTCCAGCCGCCATCACTTCCCAGCAGGGGTTTCTGCCGTAGTTTGCAAAGAACAGCGTCATGCCCGTCACGCTGTGTTGCTGATCATTGTACGCAAACTGAGCCATTGGTAGCAGTTCTACCCAATCGTCCTGTCGGTGGTTGACGTAGTGGCGTAGGTACTGTTCCATCGTCTGGTTTGTTCTCTCAGTTTGTCTGTCTGTTTGTGGATGGTAGGCAGTAGACATCCTCGTGTCTATCCCTAGCTGTCTTGTCCACGTGTTCCAGAATTTCAAGGTGAAGAGTTTGTCTTGATCCGAGATAATCTTCGTGGGTAGCCCTCGCTGGCTAACCAATTCTTTGAGCAGGACATTGGCAAGTTCGCTTGCTGTTCCTGTCTCTCGCCACAGGATCAGGTGAGCGTATTTGGTGAGTTTGTCAACAACCACCAAGATACTGTCATATTTCACCTTTGTTACCGGGTCCTCTGACCTCGGCAGCTTCACCACAAAATCCATTGTGATGGTATCCCAAGCCACTTCTGGGAGGTCTATTTGTTGACTCTCTCCATAGGGTTTGTGGCATGATGGTTTGTTTTTCGCACACTCTTCGCAGTTGCGAATAAATTCTGTCACTTTCCGCTTCATTCTGTTGAAGTGGTAACATCTCCAGATCTTTTCCAGGGTCTTGTCTCGCCCAGGATGTCTGTGTAGAGGTCCATCGTGATGTTGTCGAATCACGTCCTCTTGTGCACTCTCTGGCACTTCTTCCTTGTTCGTGGCCGCAACGTTGTGGCCTAGGGTCAGGAGTGCACCCATTTCTTCAGTTTTCGCTAACTGAGGTTGAGCATAGACCAGAGTTTGTCCTTTTGTCACAAGGATTGGGCGCTCTTCTGTCGTGTTGTCTGTCGTCATATCAGGCCGCCTGCTAAGCGTGTCTGCTCATGCATTTTCTGATCTTTTTCGATAGAAGATCTGGAAGTTGTATGAAGCTAAAAGCTCCACCCATCAGACTTGTCGTCTGTTTAGCTTCTTCATCGTCGTGAAGTAAGCCAAATTCTTGTGGTCTGAGTACACGTCCACTGTGTACTTTGCTCCTTCCAGGTAAGGTCTCCACTCCTGGAATGCGTCGACAATCGCTAACAACTCCTTGTCGTGAACATCGTACCTGAGTTCTGGGCCAGAGAACTTTCTCGATCAGTATGCGACAGGGTGTAGGCGGTTTTCGGCGTCTGGTTGACACAAGCAAGATCCAAGTGCTTGGTCCAAGGCATCTGTCTCCATGATGATCTGCTGTCCAGGATCAAATGATGCCAGTATGGGTGCGGAGGTGAACTTCTCTTTCAGCTCCTGGAACACTCTCTCTTGGCTGTTCCCCCATGTGAAGGTTTCTTCCTTCTTTGTTAGTTCAGTCAAGGGTGCTACTGTCCTTGAGTACTCCTTGATGAATCGTCGGTAGAAGTTCGCAAATCCCAGGAAGGATTGGACTTCTTTGAGGTTTTTGGGTGTTGGCCAGTCTCGTACTGCCGTGGTTTTTGTATCGTCTATACAGATTCCTTCTGTTGTCAGGATCGATCCCAAATATTCCACTTCTTTCACGTGGAAGACACTCTTATCAAGGCGTAACCTTATTCCTGCTTCTTGGAGCGCATGTAGGATCTTCTTGACATGCTGTCTGTGCTCCTCCAGGGTTCCATTGGTGTAAACCAAGATATCGTCAATATAAGCAGTAACAAATATATCCAGGTATTGTTGGAGGATGGCGTTAATAAGCGATTGGAACATCGCCGGTGCATTTGTAAGGCCGAATGGCATAATAGTATACTTGTAATGCCTGTACCTTGTACGAAAGACTGTCTTCCATTCTTCGCCATCTTTCATCCTAACCAGGTTGAAAGCGCCTCAGATGTCGAACTTGGTAAACTACTTGGCTCCTTGGATTCAGTCCTGGATTTCCGATATTAACAGTAGTGGGTAGTGATTCTTAATTGTGATCGTATTAAGCTGCCGGTAGTCGACACACAGTCGTAATTTGCTGTCCTTCTTTGGCACAAACAATATCGGGTATCCGGCCGGTGATGTTGAAGGTCTTATGAACTCTTTCGCTAGGTTCTCGTCCAGGTAATCTCTTAAGGCCTCAAGCTCCTTTGCTGATAGAGTGTAAATAGAGCTATGTGTGGGTTTCTTTCCGTCTTCCAGCAGAATTTCGTGATCCCACTCTTGGTGTTCTGGTAGCGTCGCGACCACTTCCTCACCAAACATCTCCTGGTAGTCTTTATACTCACTTGGCAGCTGCGGTGCCTGAGTCTCGCCCACGGCGTCATGCGTGGTGTAAAGTTGATGGTTTCGGGGCTTCATCCAAGCCACATAGGCTCGCCCTCGCCGGTGGTGCTTCTTCCACCCTGCATATGAGATCTCTTTGATTCTCACTTTCTCTGGCTCTGCTCGAGTTGCCAGACTCCTCTTCGGAAAGACTAGGTGCCTTCTTTTCCAGTCGATCCTTGGGTTTTGACTTTCCAACCACGGAAGACCCAATATAACTTCATGTGGTATCTGGACCAAGTCGAATTCTTCTGATCTGATTGTTGTACTGTCGACACACAGTCGTAGGTTCTTGGTCTCCTTCGTCACTTGTCCTTGGTCGTTGGAGAGTGGTGTCCCGTCCACTACCGTTAGTTGGTATGGATTCCTCTTTTCCTGAGTTGGGATCTTGTGCTTCCTGGCGAAACTTTCTGACATGAAGTTGCCAGTAGCTCCAGAGTCAATCATGGTGTTTGTCAGATGCCCGTTGACTCTCATCCTGATGCGAAAATACGGACTGCAGGCTGTCGTGTCAAGGCTCTGCTTGACCCCTTCTCTCCGGAGTGTTGTCTTGCCTGCTCTTCCGACTCCGGATTTGAAGAGCACTGCTAGTTTTTTGAACAACCAAGGCCCTGAGCCTGGCGTTCTGCCGCGTGTCTTTCACATTTTTCAGTGAAGCATAGCTCCCATGCGTCTTCTCCGCAATCATCGTGTTCTTTCCCTTGCTGGCTTAGCTGGTGCTTGATGCTCCAGGCTTTCTTGTGGTATTCTGGGCCAGGGAAGTAGTGCCTTCTCCTTTTCTCTAGGAGATGTTCCTTGCAGTGGTGGTCCTCACATCCTTTCCAATAAGGACGTCTGCAGGCTGGTGTCGTAGCCTGGTGAAGGTCCACTTGCGCTGCGATGTCTCGGGGCTGTGAGATGCTGATGGTGTCGTCCACCCATCATGTCACTCTTGCTTCACTGTCCTCTGACAAGGTCACATCCTGTTGTCGGAGTAGTGGTGTCTCGGGAACTGGTGGCATGCTGGTTATATCAATCTCGTAGTCTGTTGTGTCGAATTCGGAGATCAGGTCATCCTCCCAATGAACCTTATCAATCTGGTCTTGGGTTGCGTGCAGGTCCTCCAGTGACCTCTGCAGATTGTTCTCCAGTCTTTCGATGTGCTGTCTGAGATTGTCCTCCTGTCTGAGGAGTGTTGCTTCTGACCGGTTCATGGGTAGTGTGCCTCTGGGAGCCCTCGGTGGCTCCTGAATGCCCTTGCCTTTCCAGGCACCGGTGGCATTCAACTGCTTACCCTTGCCTTCTTTCTCCTTCTTGCTTTGGCAGTTGGCTGCAAGGTGTCCTACCTTCTGGCAATTGTAACACTTCCGTGTTTCTTTCTTCTTTGTTGCCTGTGGTGTTGTTGCATCAATCTCCATGGGTGTCAAGCCGTACTTGTCTTGTGCTGGCGCTGTCTTTTTGCCCCATGGCCTTGCATGCTTGCCTCACTTCTCGAGTTCTTGTTTGAACTGTCGGTCGTCAATGCGTACTGCTGTGTCAATCATATCCTCGAGGTCGGTGGGTCGGTCTCCTCGTGCGATGTCATCCTTGACTTGTTCCTTGAGAGCTTGGTAGAATAGTGCCGTCAAGGCACTGTCTCCCCATTGTGTCCTCACTGACAACTGTTGGAACTTTGCCGCAAAGTCTGATGCTGACCCTGTCTGCCGTAGTGCTTGGAGCTTTCGTTCCGCATCTTGTTCTTCATCAATGACCCCAAAGGTCTTCTTCATCTGGGTCTTGAAGGTAGAGAATCTCCCAATGATCTGCCGTGTCGTGGTCTCCATACTAGAGGGGTCTTCCTTGTTGTCGAGGAAGTCTCGTAGGTAGACATTGAACCAGGCAAATGTCAGTCTGTCCAGGTAGGAAGCTGTGAACAGCACCTTCTCCTGTTCCGTAGGGAATTGTGTGGCGTTGAATCTGTAGTAAAGCTCAAGCTGGGAGAAGAATAATTCCAATCCCCCTTGTGATCTATCATACCTCTTCGGCGTACCTACCTTCAACGGCTTTGGAGGTAAGGTGAGGGTGGTAGGGACAGGTGGTTCCTGGGCTTGCGCCTGAGGCGCAGCCCGAGCTTGGCCTGCCTGCGAAGGGGTAGGGCTGTGTGGATCTGCCATCGTATTGAGCTGGTGTCCTATGTGTTAGAGGCTGAAACTGTTAAGGGCCAGTCCACGTTCACACAGAATGTGGGTGGTCCTGTCTTTGACCGAGGAGGGCAGGGACTCAATAGATGAATAGCAAGTGGGGTAACTCTCTTGCTATTGTCGCTCGTAATGTGCGTTCAGCCTGGAGAGCTAATCCCTCCGGGCTCTTTGGGGGTCTTTATACAGATGCCCCAGGGGGGGGGTCTTCTCGAGGGGTATCATCCTTTTGCGTGGACGAGCTCCTCGCTTAGCTCCTGCTCGTCCACCGGACGAGCTCCTCGCTTAGCTCCTGCTTGTCCACCGGACGAGCTCCTCGCTTAGCTCTTGCTCGTCCACCGGACGAGCTCCTCGCTTAGCTCTTGCTCGTCCACCGGATCGGTCGGATGTTGTTCCGCATGACTAACACCTCTCCCTCGCTTACCTGGGCCGTTCCGGCCTAGGCCTTAACACTGTCCTACTGTTTTCTGGGCTGCCTGGGCATATGTTGGCTTGGTGTTTTGTTTTTGGACTTGTTTCTCAATGCTGTCCAGTCTCTCAAGTATCTTCTGGAGACTCTGGGAGTTAGGTGAGTGAGTAGAGACATCTTTGTCCAGAGCTTCTGCCACTTTGGACAGAATACTATCCCATGCTTTTTTGATGTGTTGGGGAGCTTTTGTGTGGATAAGCTATTCTTCCACTAGCTGGGGAGGTGTCAGCCCCTTCTCTTCTTCTTTTTCTTGAGTCTGGGATTGGTCTGTCAGGGAGTTAGCCACTGGGGGTTGCTGGGAGCTTGGAGAAGGCTGGTTTTCTTTCTCTTTCTCTGGTTTTTTCTTTGACATTATGTGATTTTGGGTGTCTTCCAGCAGTTCTTTTTGGCTGGGATTGGTGAGGCTCTTTTGGAGGCTTCTTCCAGTTGTTCGCAAAGGGTCACCTGGTTCCTAGCAGTAGTTGCACAATCCTGGGACCACTCCCCAAGACTGTACTTTCCTGGGCAGTCTTTTCCAACTAGACTCTAGGGAAATCTGGTTGTATTAACTCAAGCTAGGGACCACACCCCCTGCCTGAGCTTTCCTAGAGTTTTTCAACTCTACCAGCACTAGAGGCAAGCTCTAAACTATTCCTCTTATCCTGGGAGCTCTGATCTCCTTGTTGGTGGGTGTTTCTCACTTTTAGAAGAGGTTTCGTGTTTTATCTCTGATAGACTGGGAGTGCTGGCTCAATCCTGAGTTTTAGTCTCAGGGCTGATTGTTCCAAGGTAGGTAGGGCTTTGCCCAGTCCTTCAGAATACCTCTGGTCCCTCTCACTCTTGTTGTGGCTGGGTGGTTGGTAGTTGAAGCAAGAAGACGTGAGTTCTGGGATCACAACTTTTGACCAATAGGCCTGATTCAGAAAAGTGATGGGTTTTCACTCTTGGGAAGTGGGTGGTTTCAGCAAGCTTCACGACTGGTTTCCAGGACTTATGACCAAATCCGCTGATTGTCAAAAGTGATGGTCCTTTGACGATGTGGTACTGGGAAGAGTTTTGATCTTGGGACAGTAAACTTGTGATGAATCGGAATAGCGGCACATGCGCTATTGGCTCGATACCTCGTGAGTAGTCCATCCTCACCATTATCATCTATTCGCGGATTGCCGTAGAGCTCTACTGACTTCTCCTTCTGGCTGTCAAATCATCGCAGCCCATGACAACGTGGTGTTCTTGTATCTTTATCTCCTTCGGCGGCAGCATAGGTGGAGGTTTCTCGTGCCTCTGCCAACAGACCAGCTGTGGCCCACCATAAGACCCGAAGAAACAAGCAACGCTAGCCGTGACTGCTACGAGGAAGACCGCCGCGCGTGAGCTTCAGTTGAGCTCCATGCAGATCACATAATCATCCAACAGGCCAACCAGGCCAGTCCAGTCTGAAGGCTGAAAGGATGTATATCCGCGCAAGTTTTACCGCTCGATTGATGATTATCGGCCATTCTAGACGAACATGTTGACGGTGGCTTGCAGCTAAGCTGTCACAGCCTTGTGCTCAGCCGTCCGCAGAGGCATGTGCCAGCCGCCGAGGGTGGCAATGCTAATAGGGTGCAGCCTCGTTCCATCGACATAATGTACTGCAGCGCGACCCAGGTACAATGAGGATCACCGTTCTGTCTTCCTTCTGTCATCTCGGCTAAACCGTGATGGACCCGATTTATATCGCCGGCACTGTCGCCGCCTGCTGACGCTGGCCGCTACTATTGGCAAGCAGTTGAGGGAGTCATACGAAACCGTCACCGAAGCTCAGACGGTGCTGGAAGGTATCAATAACGACGTCGAGTTTATCACCACCATTGCTACTGCGCTCAAGGCGCGTCTTGACGCGAGCAATGGCCTCTACAGCGTCTCCGATCTGAGGAGCGTCCGCGGCTATGTCTCCGAGACCCATCGAACTTTGACTACGCTGGAAAAGAAGCTGTCGGGGCTGCGAAGCACCGACTCGAGCAGCCGGCAATTGAAGCGAGCACGCTTGCTGCGGAAGAAGACTGAGACGGACAAGCTCCTGCAAAGTCTGCAGCGCCACAAGCTAAGCCTGATACTTGGTCTTGTGTTGTTGGGGATGTATGTTCGCCATATATTAATTACTCGCACTAACGTCGTACTCCTTGAATTTGCCTGCTAACCATCTCGCTCATCGTATAGGACATCCCACCAAAGCTTGTATCAATTGATGAAGATGACCAACAGCTCGCTCAGCTCTGACATGGAAGAGATCAAGACAGCTTTAGGAGTCATAATGCCGTTGCTCATTCAGATGTGCAGTCGTCAAGATCGCTTTGAAAATGTGGTGACGACTAGGTTCTGTGAGGATGTCCAAAGGCAAATCTATTGCGCGCTCGAAAAAGCAAGGCTTGAGCCTCCGTGCAAGTGTGACAAGGCCGACGATCAAGACTTCGAAAAGGGATTTCCTGCACGCCAGTACACCGGCTATTATGGAGCAGTCCATAAAAATTGGAGCTTGGGGGCTGTGGACTTGGCTTACGGCTCGGCACCGTACTTCCTGCCCGAGGACAGTAACCGGTCTAGAGGTGTCGGCTTCCGGTTGACTTACGTACTCCCACAGTGGATGCTTGGTCTGATATTGAACTTGTCTTTCGCGGTCGGCTTCTCTCCCGGAATGGAAACTCGTCCCAGACTTGAGGTCACTCCTGTTGTGCCTCGCAACGCAGCAATTTTTCAATTCATAGAAGTTGATGATATGCCTCAACTTCAAAAAGAGTTTGCTTCTGGCGCTTGGAGTCCCAAAGTTCGAGATACTGGGGGCTGAACACTGCTACACGTGAGCATGTCGTTTTCTCATAGGAAATTGCTGTCCTCTCGCTTGCCATCACTGTATGTTAGAACCACATTGACTCGTGTCTTACCAAAGTACGCTGCATACCTTGGCCATCTTAAAATTTGCCAATTCCTTGTACGTCAAGGAGCGATACCACGGCCACTGCGATTTTTCGGTTTGGGGCCGAAAACATCCAAACGTCAGTATCCCATTGCTCCTGATGCGCAGCCACTAGAGTGTAAAGACCCACAGGGAGGCAGCTTCTGATAGTCTAATTCCAGCACTCCGCTCCAAGCTCTGCGCTTTCGTCTTCGAAAACAGGACTTGACCAGGGACACCGAAGAAACTGATCGTCTTCTACGTGGCCAGGAGCCTCTCTATACCACGAAGACTGGCCGACAGTCTGCTCTGCAGGCCTTCATGACCTCGCCTCAAATGTCTTCAGCAAAACAGTTGTCGAAATGGTCAGAACCAGCTATTGATTGGCAACTAATGCTCTACATTGCATGTCAATTTAGGAGAGACGATCTTTTGAAGGTGATGATTAAGGGAGGCGTGGACGTGAACTTCCACATGCAAGTCTATAGATTTCCACCTCTTCATGCTGCGGCCATGTCTGGGGGCGCAGCATGTGTGAAATTACTTCTCAGGGCAGGCGCATCTGTGAACGCAGCAGATGTTGTTGGTGATACAGCACTTCACCGGGCCTGCCTCTTCGGAAAACGTGACTGCATTGAAGCGCTTCTCAACGGCGGGGCCAACTGGACGACCCGAAATCCCCGTGGGCATACACCGAATGACAAGGCCAAATCTCACGGCCACATCGACGTATGAAACACCGCGTTCGAATCCTTCAAGGAGAAAAAACGTATCAAATTGCGGGAACACCGGATGAAAAAGCAGGAGCGCCTAGGATCGCTGAAGATCGAGCCCGGAGATCTCGAAGCACTGTTCGAACTAGAAGCCCACTCGGAACGGGCTACCACCGAAGAAGGAGAGGTTGTTTCTCTAGGTAACGAACGAGGCCTGCGCGAAGCTAGTGTTCCTGGGGGAGGCGCGCAACGAACGAACCTCCACAGAACTGCCACCGACGGAGACCAAGCTCGGACTGCCGGGCCATATCCTCGCTCGATCAGACAGCTCGTCTCTAAGGAGAGTATCAGAGCCAGCCAACGCGCCCCACAGAATCAACGACGACGTCCACCGAGTCCAACACGAGCGGGACCTGGGGAGTGGAAGCTGATCTCGTCTAAGCACCTGGTTGTTGCTTTCTGCGCCATGGTGATGATACCCTCGTTGAGCTTAACGACGAGGACAGCTCAAGGTGCGCTGCTGAGGATGATATCTTGACCGCGGACGAGTGAGGAGATGGTAGGAGAGAAGAATATTGGGAGACGTTGGGGACGCAGAGTGTACAGAGGGTGTTTGGCTGTCCAAGATCGATACACGTCGAGGTTGAGCAACGCAGTTATCCCAGTCTGGAGTTTCCTGGAGTACGGTTGTTGGAGTTCACTTGCAAAGCTCTGAGGGTTTCCTGTCTGGACTGCCTGCCATTTTTCTTTCCTGGCAGAAGCTGGCTTGTGTTACGCTTATTTTCGGGGGTAGTTCTCCATCCATCCTACTCTCTGCATACACTTACCTTGCCCTTTGTCTTTTCCCAACACGACGATGGAAATTGTATTGAAGCAACCAGTCAAAACTTCTTTCTTCAGCCAGAGCTTGTCGAATGCTCACAAGTACCGGTAAACAGGCAAGCAATCCACCAACCAACCAACCAACCAAGAGACCATGTAGCGCCAGACCAGCTATTGAAATCAACTAGCCAGCTCTCTGTACTCATTTATCGATGCAGTCCAGATATCTAGGGAGACCAGCTCCCAACACCTACAGTACTGTTTTCAAGAAAACATGCACTGACCTACCAACCAACCAACCAGCCACAAAAGCGAGGCATGCAGCACAGTGATGAACAAGCGGGCATTGGGCAGACTTACTAGACTAGTTATTCAGAACACGGCTAGCCCGAAAAACAAAGAGAATAGTTTGATTGATTGATTGAATTTCCTACACCATTTTAGCAGTAGTGTAACTAGGCTATGCTGGGTCTTCTATAAAAACTAGGCTAGGAAAACTTTAAACAAGTAAAAAACCTCTCCCTGCAGCGCCTTGCCAGCGCTATCCTATCGAGTCACTGTAAAACATGGAGGGTGGCTACCTAGTAGCCAGCTTCCAGCTGCTCCTGAGCCCAGGAGAACTGGGGAAGGACACCGTGGCGGAGGATCCAGGCTGTGAGGGCGGCAGCGGGCCGCGGTCGCGAAGTCATCACCTGGTAGTCAGTAGTGGCCGCCGCTGCATGTAGGCTGCCGCGAGCTCGCAGAAGGCCAGGGCAGGCAACAACTACATGTCTAGCTGTTTCCCACTGTGCTCCACAGCTGCAGGCCGGCGTCGGGAAGCCGGGGACCCGCCACTTGCAGAGGAAGGCCGCCAGCCCAATCTTACCTGTGCGGACCTGTGTCAGGATGCTGCTCTGGGCCTTCGACAAGCCAGCGTGAAGCCGGAGAGATGGCAAGTACGGCATCTTGTCCGGTAAAGAGAATAGTAATTGGCCGGAAAACTGAGTCTTTATGTAGACAAACAAGTTACACACGACAGCTCTACCTTGTAAACAAGACAATGTGAGAAAGTCGAGACAGTGAAGTCCTGGACTACAAGTGCTGGAGCCTCTGATTAATATGCATATACTCAGGGCCGTTCTGACTATCTAGACCTCTAGGTCACTCTGGAATTGGACATGCTTCTCATCACAAATCTTGAACATCAGAAGGTGCTCCACCTCCAACCACACTTCTCTTTTTCTCATCACTGACAAGAAGTTCTTTGTGCTGTGCTTGATTTTCCAAAACCCAGTTTCCCTCCGAGTCTCCACCCCAGTAAAAGCATCAAGAATATACATGCAACAAACACACTGTGACTATAAAACATGTAGATACAGTACAGCACTCCCATGTCTGACCTGAGCGACATGCTCTGAGCGAAACTTCCGATTGTAAAAGAATGAATCAGTCTAGGTCTGTAAATAACGTAGGTGTTGCCCAACTCTGTTCTTCAAATCTAATAACGCAGGACGATGAAGAGAATGTGGAAAGGGAACAGAGAAAGAGCGCAGAAAAGAAAGATGGGGAAAAGGATTAAAGTCAGACAGACAGAGAGAGACATGGGGCGGAAAAAGAAGACGAGGGAGAAGTATTAGAGGGAAAGAGACCGAGAAGGAAAAAAAGAAAGCTGAGAGTGGTATATTCTAGGTCAATGAAGAACAAGCGCAGCCAGCACCACATTAGACTGAAGACGACGCTGGGCCGCCAGCACCACTCTTCTCGTCAGTATGTCCTCCTTGCACACGTTCGCCGCCCTTGTTCCCTCCCTCTTTGGCAACGCCATCACGGCTCGAACCAGAAGAGGCATCGGAAGACGAAGACGCAGACGCAGACGCAGCGCCACTGCGTTGTTTTCGCTGGCGGAGACGGCGTTTGAGCTCACGTCCACCTCTAAGGTAGATGTAGCTGCAGAAGAAGACGGCGACGAAGTTGAAGATGCAGAAGGCCCAGAGGATGCCGTAGTCTTGCCATTTGTCCGAGTAGGAGATGTTCAGAGATGCAGCCTAAATTTTTGAGAAGTTAGTAGCGGTTGGGGGAAGAAGGAATGAGAGTGGAAGGAGGGTGGGAGGAGTAGGGATTGGAGGTGGGATTGGAGGTGGGACTGGAGGAGGGACTAGAGGGGGGAAGGGAGGAAGAAATGGTGGAAGGGAGAGGCAAGAGGAGCCGAAGAGTGGCAAAGAGCGCAGCGTATCGAGATGGACTCGCAGGAATACAAGGGTATGAGAGCGACTCACAAATTCATCCCCGTTGGCATACTGACAGAGCATGCACATGCCATCCTGTTCTCTAACATAGCCGCCAGCCCGAGCGATATGCGGCGCCGAATAGTCCTGACATGTCTGGTCTGGCGGAGGCGAGAAGCGCGCGAACTCATTGTCGGCACACTCGATCGGCACGTTATGCAGTATTGGACCCAGGAAGCCTCGCAACAGGTAGGTAAAGGGCGTGAGATGGTACATCCATCTGGATTATTAGTTAGTGGGTTGAGTAAGATTCATGTTTTCCCGGAGAGGGGACTTCGAGAAGGATGGAAAAGTCGAAAGACAAAGTTGTGATGGCCCTTGGAAATGTGATAGGGGATCAAAGATGGGGAGGTGGGAATAGGAAACGAGACGAGACTTACGCTTTCCAGAAACCTGGCAACGCCGCGTAAGGTACGACAACACCACAGAAGGAGACAACGAAGAGGACTGGAGAGCGTCATTAGCCGGATTCAGCAGCGCTCATTGAACATGACAAGAAGGAAGGAAGGTAGCATGGACGAGAGGGAAGGAGAGACCGACAAAAGACCGGCACAAGAATCGAAGCCAGGAGTTCGTTCGGCGAGAACGAAGCGATGGCTTGACCGAATCCAATGTAGTAGATCTCGAACAGCATGAGGAACATCCAAGTGAGACCTGCTGCGAGGCTGTTTCGCGGAAAGCCCACGCCCCAGTACCAGCAGTTGAAGTACTATTGTGCCATGTACGGATTAGTCAAAGATGGCCTCCTTGCGACGGGGCTGACTGGGCGTAAGAATGATGACGGGGAGTCGGATGAAGATGGTGAAGAGGAAAGGGGACGTGGCCAGACGTACGATAGTCCCAGCGACGATTCCATACGGCAACTCCGTCAAGACGGCCGCCGTGCAAAAGGCGACCCAGGAGTATATCTTCGAGTTAGCTTCGCGCGACTTGTACAGATCCCTGAACTTCAAGAACTGCGGCTGTAATTGCTGGATGAGCGGGGGCGAGATGGTAAGCTACACAAGAACGTTAGCTTTGGTGTTTAGAGCTATCGGCGGAGGAGACGAAGCTGCAGAAGACGAGGTAATAGTTGTAAAGAGGCAGACGAACCGTCACAAACACCGAGAACAACCTCGATTGCATGTCGATGACCGAGTTACCCAGCTTGTAGAACGTAAAGGTGTTGAACAACCCGGTGAAGATGTGCAGCACAAATTTCCCGACGATGTAGTCCGGATTCCGCCAGTACGACACAAAAGCCCGCTTGACGACGGCGAGCACCTGCGTCCCCAGCGGCATGGCGTACTCGCGATCGTCTCGCGTTTGGGCGTCGGTCGTCGCCTGCTTGCGTCGATTCTCGATCATCTGCTGAATCTCGCGAGTGCGCTCGTTATGTTCGGACGACCGTGCCCAAACGTCGCCCCAGTCCTTGCCGCGGTAGTCTGGGTTGCCGGCGCCGATGGCCTCGAGCATGTACTCGGCCGGGTTCGAGTTCGGCGGACAGCGTTTGGCGTCGTTGCGCTCAAAGTAGTCGATCAGCGTCTGGCTGTCCTTGCCGAGCGGACCGTGGTAAACGACCCGGCCGCCGCTCTTGAGCAGGAGAAGCTCGTCAAAATACTCGAAGAGCATGGCCGACGGCTGGTGGATCGTGCACAGGATGGCTTGCCCGGCGTCGGCAAGCTTCCGCAGGAAGCGCACGATATTGAAGGCGGCGCCCGAGTCGAGACCGGACGTGGGCTCGTCGAGAAAGATGAGCAGCTCGGGCTTGCTCGCGAGCTCGACGCCGATCGTCACCCGCTTCCGCTGCTCCTGGTTCAAGCCGGCACCTATCTCGCCGATGGCGGCGCCGGCGATGTCGCGCATCTCGAGCAGGTCGATGATGCGCTCGACGTACTCGTACTTCTCTGCCTCGGGCACCTCGCGCGGTTGACGGAGCAGGGCCGAGAAGCGCAGCGCCTCCCGGACGGTGGCCGTCGGTTCGTGCACGTCCATCTGCTCGGCGAAACCGGTGGCACGCTGGAAGGACTTCGGCAGCGGCCGTCCGTCGACGAGGAAGTCGCCTCTGACGACGCCAAAGGTGACCCGTTGCGCCAAGACATTGAGCAGCGTCGTCTTGCCCGCGCCCGAAGCTCCCATGAGCGCCGTGAGGCGGCCGGGACGCACGTAGCCCTGGACGTCCTGCAGCAGCTGTCGCTCGCCACCCTTGACGGGAATGACGTAGTTGACGTTGCTCCAGGTAAAGACGGTCTCGTTCTTGGCGACGCCCTTCGCGCCGACATCGTCGGCCTGAGGCCCGTCCAAAAGAACCTCCTCCTTCTTGACCTCGCCCGATTCCTCGTCCGACGGGGCCGCCGTGCCGTCCTCGATGGCCCTGGTGACGCTCTCGGGGGCCTTGCCGCGCTTGAAGATGGTGACGGCGCCACCGCCCTTGTTGGGTTTCTGCATCTCTTGGCCGACGACGGTCATGAGCACGAACAGGGCCCAGAAGGCGATGATGACGCCGACGTTCCGCCACAGGTGCGAGCGCGAGTAGCCGTATCCTTCACGTATGTAGTCCGATCCGGCGACGAAAGCCTGGCCGGGGCGGCTGCCTCGGAGCGAGCAGGCCTGATGCTCGGGCACAGCGTTGGGGCCGAGAGGAACCAGGAACGGCGGCACGCACGCGACGTCGACGCCGGCGAACTCATTGGCGATCAGAGCCTCGTAGCCGTACTGCACCGGGTTGATGTACGTGAGCCACTTGAACCACGGACGCATCTTGTTGGGCGGGATGAGGTAGCCGGTGTAAACGATGAGCGCTTGGATTGAGACGCCGGTGATGCGGGTGGCGACGTCGAGGTTCCTCGACAGCGAGCCTATGGCACGGAAAAAGGAGTACATGGTCATCGTCGCCAGGAAGAGCACGAGGATGCAGATGAAGAAGGCGGACGCGGTCCGTCGCAGGTTCGTCATCCAGTACACGATGATGTTGAAGATGAGTACCTGGATGAGGACCAGCGGAGCGTCGACGACGACCTGGGCGATGCCGTAAGCAGCGGGACGGTAGAAGGAGAAGCTCTTGTGCTTCAGCATGATGGGACGGCCCGAGAAGGCCGCCGTCAACTCGGCGAGGGCCAAGAGCGCGTTGAAGAGCAGCAGGAAGAAGAGCACGCCGCCGCGCGGGAAGACGCCGGTGGTGGTGTTGGGCATGTCGAAGAAGAGCGAGCCGACGATGATGCCCTGGAAGACGATGCCGCCCCACTTGCCGTACAGCGAGAGGCGGTCGCCGAGCATGACCTTGACCTGCCGCCGCGTACAGGCGAGCACCTGCTTGTGAAAGGGGATCGTGTAGTTCTTCTTCTTGGGCATCTCGGTCTGGGCGGCGTCGCGCTCGCGCCTCTTGTCGGCCATCTCGGCGTCGAGGTCGTCGAGGTCGGCAGTGTTCTGGCGGCAGACGTCACTGGCGCGGTAGGCGTGCTCGAAGGCGTCGGCCGTGCGCGGGATGCGGTCCTCCCAGCCCGGACGGATCTCGCGCTCGTGCTGGTCGACGACGGAGGTCAGGAACTCGGCGGTCGTGCAGCGCGGCGGACAATGGAAGCCGAGACCCTCGAAGTAGGCCTTGGCCTCGGTGGTCGGACCGTAGTAGGCGCAGCGGCCCTCGTGGATGAGCACGACCTTATCGAAGAGGTCGTACAGGCTCTCGCCGGCCTGGTACAGCGCGACGAGGGTCGAGACGTGGGCCATGTTGGTCAGGGTGCGCAGGCTCTCGACGTACTCGAGCGCCGTGCTCGCGTCGAGCCCTCGGGTCGAGTTGTCCCAGCATTGCGTGCTGGCCTTGGTGATCATGGCCTCGGCGATCGAGACGCGCTTCTTCTCGCCGCCGGAGACGCCTCGGATCATGGAGTCGCCGAGCTTGGTGTTCAGCGTGTGCTCAATCCAGAAGAGCTTGGCGACGACGCGCAGGAACTCGCGCACGTAGTCGGACCGGGTCTCGCCCTGCTCGCGCGAGTCCTTGCCCGGGGTGCGGGTGGTGAGGGCGAAGGTGAGGGTGTTCTTGACGGTGAGGGTAGCGTAGTGCAGATCGTCCTCTGGGTTGTAGAGGACGTCGCCGCGATAGCTCTTCATCATCTCGGCGGCCGAGGCGCCGCCGTAGGTGACGTCGCCGGACACGTCCTCGTAGCCGAACCTCTGGTTACCGAGCACCTTGAGAAAGGTCGAGCAGCCGCTGCCGGGCCGGCCCAGGACGAGCAGCATCTCGCCCGGCCGCACGCAACCATTGAAGTCGTGCAGAAGGGTGCGAACGGGTGGTTTCGCGCCGGCGGCGCGCCTGGGCCCTTTCGTCACGAGGTTCTTGAGAAGGCGTGGCAGGGACAGCAGCATGTCGCCGACGGTCGGCTGCAGGGCGGCGCCCAAGCCCATGCCCTTGACGGTCAGACCTCGGAAGATGAGGCCGACGTGTCGCGACCGCTCCTCCAATGAGTGCGCCTGACGACCGCGGCCGAACATGCGTGACATGAGGCGTTGGATCTCGGCGCGCGCCTGGTCGTCATCGCCGTTGTCGTCATCGGCCGTGGTGGTCGAACCCCTGCGACCGCTGACGTTCGTGCGTCGCTTGGAGAGGATCTTCATGATCTCATCCGGCGCGATCTCGCGACCGCTCTCAGTGCGCCGGAGCGCCGTCGCGTCGCGCTTCGAATCCTTCGTGCGAGCGGGCTCAATCGGCTGGAATCGCCTGCCGGCCGCCTCCTGCTCCACATCGATCGGCTCGTGAGACGACGAGGCATGGTCGATCTCGTCACGCTCTGGCCGCGCTGCGGAGACGGCCTCTGGCCGAACGACGCCGTTCTGAGAATCTGAAGGAGACGGAACTGCTGTGCGATCGGCCGAGATTGGTTGGCTGTCTACAGGCGCGACCATCGGGTTGTCGCCGGGTGCCGGTCCCTCACCACCGGTCGATCTCGCAGCGACGGTAGAAGAATCGAGGGGGTCGGCTATCGTGGTGGGCATGCCGGTCGCATCGGCCGTTGCCTGAGCCCTGACCTCGGCCGTCGTCGCCGGGTAAGGACCAAGACTCCCTTTCGCCGAATCCTCGGCCATGATCTCCAGGGTTGTGCCCTGCGTATCGCAGAGGAGCACAACAACGAGAGATTAGGAGGTAAACAAACCGACGCCGACGATCTATGACGCAAGGAAGGTCGGCGCTCGCAAAGCGACGACAAGAGAGCTCCCCCGTCGCAACCACTATGATTCCAATTAGTGCTCGAGGGATGAGAGCAAAGGACGATGGGAGCGAGGACAGCAGCCTTTTCGGTGGGTATGAGCTAAAACGGCGTCCCAACGATGATTCCAGCTCATCGACGGAGGAGATGATAGATATATACAAGAGCTGTCCAAGCGGGAATCTTAGAGAGTCGAAAGGTCATCATCTCGTGTAGGAAGAGCCTACAGTAATCGTGATACCGTCGGAGAACGACTACGCCGACATCCGACACCGGACAACCGACACCGAGCCTTGTTTGGACTCGGACAATCGGAGCTTTTCCGGACACGGGAGCTTAGCCGGAGTGGTCGGACATCGGAGTTTAGTCTGACACCGAAGTAGCATCGGATATCGGAGCTTCGGTCGGACCGACTTTCGTCAACCACCGGCACTACGTGTAGATTACTAACTATACGGCTACTGGGTCGGCCATGCTTTTTGAAAAACTACTATCTATTCGCAGAACCTGACAAAAATTGTCTCACACGCTATGCGTGTTGTATGTCCTGCGCTCGTGCGCTCCACCCACACTATTACCCGTGCCAAGAGGGGATATTACCCCGTTGGCCCTTAGCACGGGCAAGCCCAGGCACGTCACTAGCGTCTTACTTACATGCAGCGCGCAGGAAGTTGCGAGCTCCGACGTAGGTCTCGCTTAGCTCGGTGGGTAAGTTGCGAGCTCCGGACTTACCTAGCATGATCAAATATGAAATGAGGGTTTTGAAGGATCACGTCTTATGACACATAGCTAGATGAGCCATAATAGCCAATAGTGTCCACTTATATGTATGTATGTAGGCCCGCGACGACTCAAACCTCCACGCGGTGCAGGCTGGGAACCTCGGGGCAGCGATGGCAGGCAGTCTCCCAAGCTGCTTGTAGTCACTGCACCGAGAGCTAATTGAGTCACCGGTCGAGCTGCTGGTGCCTGTGGAGCGACAGGCCTCCGGAGGTGTCACGCAGGCACCCTGGACGCCCCCGTGAAGTAACATCAGCAGAACAGAGGACTGCGACCAACCTGGTTATGAAAACCACCCGACGGATGTCTACCGTGTACGCTACAGCCTGAAGCCAGCCCTGCAGCTGGTGGATGTGAAGTCTAGGCATCTGACAGGGCACCTCTGGAGTAGTCAAGAGGAGTTCTCATCGCACACCCCCCTTCTAGCAGAGTCTCTAGCAGCTAATGCATCAAGGATCTTGTTCTAGGAGGGGAGTGATATCTGCACCGCGGCATTGTTAATCGAACAGGGGTTATGTGTTCAAGAAGGTGAGCAGGCAGCCCGGAGGAAGCCCGCCGCTCCAGTGCCTAAGGGCTGTGTGATAGCCAAAGTGCTGGCTTGATGGCTTTGCCTAAGGCCTTGCCACAGGTTCCCTTCAGACTGCCTGCGGACTAGGGCCAGGGCACTGGAGATTCTCTGTTCGGAGGTTCTCTGTTCAGAGGTTCTCCAGTGGGTCACCATGTACAACCAGGGCCCCACAGGCAACAGCAGGCAGATTGAGACTTCTCCCTACTTGGTTAGTGGGCTGGAAAGGTGGTCCTGCAGGTGCTGGCATGGCCTGCAGGGTCCGTAGAGCCTGCGAGGCATGGTCAGCCTCTGTACGAGAGATCTACAGAGGTAACATGAAACAGTGAGAGCTGTGGGATGTGGCATATAATGGCAGTGATGGCAGTAGGGTCTGGGCCTACTTTGAGACTGTCTATATGGCCTGAGAGGACGGAAGCGCATGCTGGTCCGTACAGAGTGCAGGCTCAGGCTGCAAATGACAGGCTCAAGGAGCAAACTACAGTTGGAGCGTGGGCTCCAGGCTGGCAACCCAGGCTCTGAAGCAGGACCTAGGGGTGAGCGTACACGGCGGAGCGCAAAAGGCCTCAGGACTGCGGGGAAGCGTGGCAGAGACCCTGCACGGGATGTCGACTCTGCGCTATGCCTTGGCATAGCTTAACTGTGGCCGGATAAGATGCCATACCGGGCAACTCTCCGGCTCCGAGCTGGCCTCTCCAAAGTGCAGAGCAGTATCTTAACACAGATACGTACAGGTAAGGTCGGGCTGGCTGCCTTTCTTTGCAAGCGTCGAGTCCCTGGCTTTCCGACACCTGCCTGCAGCTGTGGGGCACAGTGGGAGACTGCCAAGCACATCATCCTAGACTGCCCACAGCTGCAGCGAGTACGCCGCAGTTTATACACTGTGGCTGCTACTACTGACTATCAGGTGATGATATCACGCCCACGGCCCGTCGCCACCCTCACCTCGTGGATCCTACGCCACAGTGTCCTTCCCCAGTTCTCCTGGACTCAGGAGCAGCTGGAGACTAGCTACTAGCCAGTCACCCCCCCATGTTCCACAGACTACTCGATAGGATAGCACTGCCTTAGGTGCTGCAGGGAGAGGTTTTTTTACTCTTTGGAGTTTTCCTAGCCTAATTCTATAGTTGACCCGGCATAGCCTAGATACACTAGAGCTAGAACGGTGTAGGAATTCAATCAATCAATCAATCAATGTATGTACTGTATGTACTCTCGGCCCGCGCCAGAAGTACTCGCAATCATTTGTATGGGTGCAACAAAAGTCGTGAGAGACCACCACATTCCCCTCCCGACAAAGTCGTGGTCACCATTGTCAACTTCTAAGTCTCACAATCATTCCTCTCCCTAATCTGAGCTGTTATCACTTTCTTCTCTGCTCTTCTTTATCTCCTCCAGGTTCTCAAGTCTTACTGTACAGTACTCAGTCCATCTTCCAATATAATAATCTACAGAATATGGCGAGGAATCCACTTAATCTACTCCTTAATCCAGGGCTGATCCTATTCTCTCCAAGCCTTTAGCTATACTCTTATCATATTTTCCTTTGTCCCTGATGCACCATGCTTTGTTGTTGTACCTTTCAGAAAAGGCTACCCATGGCTTAACTGTGTTCGGGCAGTGTTGATGTCAGGGTCGGTGTTGGTGGTTTGGGCAGTGGTCTACAGTCTCATTACTTTTTGGTGGGATTGCGAATACTTCTGGTGCGGGCCTCCGTACTTCCGTACTTCGTACCTGCTATACGTACCCTTTCAAGCCGGTGATGTCCGGTGCCACGGCGGCTTACTAAGCTCTCACCAAAGCGATTATGTAATGCGGTACGTACGTACCTTACAGTACGGTACTGTACGAGGTACAGTAGGGTTTTGACTCTTCGAGTAGTCCAACGGGGCAAGCTCTCTCTCCAAAAAATATCCACGACCCTCGCCTGCCCCGGTGCCCTCTCACCCAGCAACGATGCTCTCACCCACGGAGATCGAGTCTTTCACGACGCACCTCCGGTCGTCGCACCGGATCATGGCCCTCATCGGCGCCGGCCTGTCAGCGTCGTCGGGGCTGCCGACGTTCCGAGGAGCCGGCGGTCTCTGGCGGAACCACGACGCCATGAGCCTGGCCACGCCCGAGGCCTTCGACGCCGATCCCGTGCTCGTCTGGCAGTTCTACAGCCACCGCCGGCACATGGCGCTGCGGGCTCGCCCGAACGCGGCACACCATGCGCTCGCCGGGCTGGCCAGGAGGAAGAATGGCTTTGTCACGTTGACTCAGAATGTTGATGGTACCTACTTTTTGTTTTTATCTATTTGTTTCGCACTCTACTGTAGTCTTGTCTTGTTGGCTTTCAGGTGGGCTTTTGGTACGGTTCGGCTAGGTACTTTCTGCGAATTGTGGATCACTTGTCAGAGGTTCTTCATCAAGAGGAGAGTTTCTGGTAGATCCTGTTCATGTCTTATATGCCTTCTTTTCTACATGATGACATCTACTATCAAGCAGCTGCTCGATTGATTACGTCAAGATGCAGAGAGACTACTGGAGATTTCTGATACTGTTTGATGGTCTTGTTTTTATTTGGACTGGTTGGAAGTGGTGCATGAACAGCGAGTCTAACCTGTTGTCATTCTTGCCTGGCTATGGGCCTCTCGCAGCGCGCTAAACATCCGCCGGAGCAACTACACCTGTTACACGGGTCGTTGTTCAACATCAAGTGCACTTCATTCTACTGCGATTATCATGAGGAGAACAACACAACAGACCCTATCGTGCCTGCTTTGGCGATGCCGGAGAACGAAGGAGGCGTCGAAGATCCGACGACAACAACAGCTCAAAGGAGAGACGATGCCAACCCAGATCACCCGACACGGTCTCGGCCGAAACCTACGATAAGAGATCTCCCTCACTGTCCCCGTTGCCGAGACGGTCTATTACGCCCCGGCGTCGTATGGTTCGGCGAGATGCTTCCAGATCGGGTCATGCACGACATCGACAGGTGGATGAGCGAGAGCAAGACGATCGACCTGATGCTCGTCATCGGGACCAGCGCCAAGGTGCATCCGGCAGCTGGGTACGTGGAGCTGGCGAGAGCGAAGGGGGCGCGTGTCGCCGTGATCAACATCGATCCCGACGATGCCAATGCAAGCCTCGACGGGCTTCGGAAGAATGATTGGTTCTTCTGTGGCGACGCCTCGGAGGTAGTGCCGAGGATATTTGAGGGGGTCATCGGGAAGCCGAGCGAGAGCGAGACTGAGAGCGAGAAGGCATCTGGATCTGGATGATATTATGACGACCGTGACGATGACGATGACGACGACGACGGATCATGGCGTCATGACGGTGACGATGACGATGACGATGACGATGAAAATAGACGATAACGAATAATGGCAGAATGGCGACAGAGGTGGTGGCGGTCTTGAAGATGATCAGCTGGGATAGTAGCTGCCCGATGGACATGCTTGGACCCTACAGCAGGGGTCGCAAGTACCTTTTACAGCACTCAATATCACTGCCCTCGACTCGAACATCGCTCTTCACTATTCTACGACAATGTTCAACAATCTTTTACTGACGTACGTGCTCGATCATCAAGTAGACTATTTTCTTTAACTTAAAACAGTGTTATATTCGACTACAAGTAACTACACAAGATCACTTCTACAGCTCTTTCTCTGGATACAAACCACTGTCTGGTCCATGGCACAATACTCCAAAGTATTTACAGTCCACAGTCCACAGTCCACAACCCACAATCCACCAGCTTGGTCCACAGTCTGTAATTAACAATCCACAGGGCTCAATCCACAGTCCACGATGCACAACCCACAAGCCTCATTCCACAGTTCACCACCCACAAGCCCAAATCTACAGCCATGATCTAACAATCCACAGTCCAACCTCAAACTTCCACCCTCCATCCTCACCGACCAACCATTTCAAATTCAAGACAAGAAACTCTTCTCGTTGAATCATCAACACCAACGAGCGCAGACCATCATGTCTGTACTTGTCAATCAGACGATAAAGGTCACACACCTCTCTTCAGAGATTGGGTTGCATGAGCACATGTTACTCACAATTCATTCCTTCGTTCACTCATCTAATCCATCGCCTTTATTTTTTCCGCGGCATATATTAGCTCCCCACACATACCCTCCCCCTCCCGCTCCCCCTCCTCGTTTTCTTCCCCCTCTTCTCTCATCCCTGCCCTCTCTCAAACTAAAGAAGAAGATTCATCAGGATATAGTAGTACAAGACTGAGAAAAGAAGCTAGTTATCTATGGTCCTGCGTAGAGCGTCCCATATCATTCGTTCTCTTTGTAATCTTTTCCTTTCTGCTCTTCTTGCTGCTCTCGTGAGCTGTGGCTCGTCTGCCGCGGCGCCTTTTGCGATTCTTGCTACTGCTGCTGCTGCTCCTCCTGGTGTACTGCCATCAGCAGATGAAGAACAAGAATCTCGTCCGAAACTAGCGTCCGTGTTGCCCCGACGTTTCTTCTTGTCCGACTGAAGATCACGGTCGGCGCTGACGTCCTGACGGCCTAGATCTCGAAGTACGGCCTCGACGCGGCTCTTCGTCTCGTATATTCCTTGCGTCTCGGCCCGGGTCCGTCGTAGCTGCTCTTCCATGAGCACGATCAGCGTCTCTCGCGCCTGGTGCGGGCGGTATTCGTTCACCAGGTGGTGTGCGTTGATAAATAGTGTGCGTATATGTTCCATTTTCCGGCCGTACTTGAAGAGATGTTAGTTCGAGGAAGGGAGGGGGGGGACGAGAGAGGAGCTCGGGAGTGAATATGCCGGCATCGGGGGCAGGTACCTGCGAAGCATCGACGCTCAGAACCCCGACTAGCTCCAGAAAATTCAGCAACAGACTCTTCGCCACCTTCTGCAGATGGAATGCCCGATCTAGCGTCCATTCTGACTGCGTGCCGTCGGCGAAGACACCAGGTTCAGCTGCCGCATTTGTGTTGGCGTCAGGGCCATCTTTATCTTCAACTGGCGCCTGATCAAAGCCAGAAGGATATAGTTGCTCTATTCCTTGTTCTTCGAGAGCTGGTAGGACATCAACAACCTGTTCCCGCGCGTCGCCATCCACGGATCAGCCGATCTAAATCAATATGGATGATTTGGTGATGGATGAGAAGAGAGCGATGGCTGATCTCCCTCACGCTGTAAGAGTCTCCGAAGCTTCGATAGATCCCCGCGGTTGGAGGAGCAGGCGGAACGAGGTATTGCAGCTCTGGAGGCAGGTCTTTAGTAGCCGGTGACTTTCCAGATGAACTCTCATCACCGACGCCATCGTAGTCCTGTCCAGTGGAAGTCCCTGCATTCTTGTCGCCATCGTCTTGTCCGAGCTGCTGCCGTGTCCGCGAGTGCTGGAGTTGTTTCAGTCGTGCGAGGTTGTCAGCGGTAAAAGATTTATAGAAGGGCGGTGGAGCTGGAAAGGCCGCCGACAGTACGTTCGCTTTGTGCTGCCCTTCCGGCTGATGGGATGGATCTGCCATGTTTCAAAATGCAGTGCTTGAACACGAGGTCAAGGTCGGGCGATACCGGCGGAGCTTGTCGGGTCGTGCACTTTCGGGCCGAGGTGATACGTATGTACCGATACCGTACCGTACCGTACTGATTAGACCGGCATTCGGAGCTACTTTGAACCGAACTCATCGGCAGAGTAACATCGATGAGCACATCTCTTCTGTACAGTAATTGCTCGATGCGCTCTCGACCCGCTCATACCAGTTAATTTGAGAGAATGATAGACCGCATTGCCCGGTGCTGGCGGGTAAGTTGCTCGAGCCGTTGTCCATTTCAGACCGCGATCCGTTCCCATGGCTTTTGCTAACGGTCAGTGGGTTCATTTTTAGAGATCCTATGCGCCGGACTATGTCGGAATCATCATCATCCTCATCGGCTATCTACTGGTACGAGTCTTCGGAAAAGGGTTCAATTGCAAAAAATTGCAATTGATCCGTTCCGCCATTCGAGGCTCTACGGCTAAGGGATACCTGCCCGGATCTACCGGCTTAGATGCAATTCTTCCTCGAGCCTTTCCATCGCATGTTTTCGCTCGACAATCTCGCCATACAATACCCTCATGCCGAGGTGGAACGGGTCCCTGTCCGTACGTCCTGCGCCATTGGAAGTGGCGATTGGGCCTTTGACCCCATGAAGTTCGAAAAGGTCTAGAGGTAAAAGCTAATTGGAGGTGTCGATCATCCACGTAGTTTGGCTGTTTATATATGCGAGCGGCGTTCCGCTTGCGATCCTCTTGCTGTGGACTGTCGTATTCAGACCTGGTGGACACCAGGTGCATGTTACATTCATCGGACTGCTGATTAGGTGGGCCTTCTTCTGTCTTATGTGTGACCAGGCTCGTACAGAATAGAAAATAGCTAACTTGATGTTCTTGGGCAGTTTACTATTAACCTCATTTTTGACTGATGTCAGTCCCGGCAATATACCAATGGAGTAGAAGTAGATCTAGATACTAACTATGGACTAGATCATCAAGAATTCCGTCGGCAGACCACGACCTGATCTCATCGACCGTTGCAAACCGGTTAGACACACACACCTTTTCATTTTATTCTTGTCGATCTAATGGTATTGCCAAATAGAGGAAAGGCTCGCCTGAACATCACCTGGTGACCTTCGAGATCTGCACGGAGACGAACCATCACGTTCTTCATGATGGTTGGAGGAGCTTTCCAAGCGGACATAGTAGTTTTGGGTTCAGCGGGCTTGGTTATCTCTCACTGTATGGTCATCTCTCATCTCTCAATCTTCTCAGCCACTTTCAGATCCACTCTCATCGCTCCAAGGAGTCTCCGTCTAAATCGAGGACAGATTTCTTCTGGGCCAGTTACACGTCTTTCGCCCTCAGGCCGACCTGGCCAGGGTTTTGGTCGGTTTCTCCCCTTTGCTCGGTGCCGCTCTGATCGCCATGTCTCGGTGCGAGGACTATCGACACGATGCGTACGATGTCACTGTCGGCTCATTGTTGGGAGCGTCTATTGCATACTTCTCATATCGAAGATACTACCCCCAGCTACGTTCGTCCTGTTGCCACGTTCCTTTCCCTAGCCGTGCCAGTGTTGATGCCTTCCCTGTGAGGAGCACCCATACACAGTCAAGGCGCAGACAGAACGGTCGAAGCATGAACGAAGGATTCGCCCTTGGTAGCGACGATAGTGACGACGATGGAGGTCATCGGCAAGCTGATAGTGACGCAAGTGGACGTGGACCAACGAGCGAGGAAGCTGTGCCTCTGCAGACTCTACGAACCAAGAGAGAGAGGGATCTTGAACAGGGACTAGAATAGAAAACTTGCAAGATCAATCCAGCTACATCAGGCCAGCGGTGGTGACCTCTGGAAAATTAGGTCACGTGTATAGGCCTTTCCACGCGAGTCGGAAGGGCGAGCTAATCAACATACAATTTTGTCAAAGGGCTTGAAAGAGCTCTGTTTAAATGACGGCCTTCTTGGCGAGGGTACAACGAGTTAGGCCTGAACTTCCTCGACTGCTACCTGGGCAATCTACGCTATACGGCTTCTGTCGCGTTTGAGCGTCTCGACGTCCTCGATTGTGGCACCCTCGAGACCATTCTATCGAGGCTCTTCCAAAGCCAAACGACGAGGGGTAGCGCTAGCTACAGCGCGCTTCAACGCCGGCGTGGGTCGAGATCAACGGTTCTAAAACGTTTGGGGTCAACGAGGAATCTTGCACTAACGGCGGCCGTCGTCTGACTGGTTATCAATGCGTGAGGACTCGAATATGCTGTCCCGCGGCAGCCACAGTCTGCGATGACAGGCATTTCTGCAAGGCCGGAACCGCTTGCGTGAACAATCAAAGATGGCCGCCCCCCTGCACTCGATCCCTGCGGCGCCAGCGGTTGCTATGATCCCGCCACGGAGAGCTGCTGTATATCTACCGGAGTGTTCTGTCCGACTGCCAGTACGGAGTACATGCTGCGAACTGCGGTGTGGCAACGCTGGAAGCTACTATGCCGTCGACGGAGTGCTACCGGCCGAGGAGGAGGACGTTGAAGCTGACCGCATCTCGACCTCGGCCAAGTTTCTCTGCAAAGACCGTCACTACAGCGCTCCATCCGAACTCATCGCCCAAGGCCTCAATACAATTTCACTATGGAACGGCTCATTCGCGAGGTTGGCCAGGGCATTCAGTTTCCATTTGGTAGGTTATCCAGGGCGCTCCCGCAACCTTTGAGTCAAACAAACTTAAGCATCGCGTCGAAAAACTAACAGCTTCGCCAATAATGGGAGGCTATCCGACCAAGGGCAGCAGATCTTGCATCTTTGAACGGGAAAAAGTCTGGCAATGAGGGATATTGTCCAGGCTTTCCAAAGGCGCCGATAAAATCGAGATTGGCGATCATTTCACAGTGACTATCGAAGGTTGGGACTACAAGACATGGCGACCAACATCACGCGAAATGGCGATGGGCTTGCTCTACTTACGTAAAAAGAAGATAGAACGGACCTATGATCGAGCTTTGCGCTGGCGGTACGCTCGGGTGCTCGTTGATATCTGATCTATGATCATGCTGACGACCCGGCAGGTGATCTCTGGACAGGCTTTGACCCCGGTTCGTCGGACTGAAGATGCTCGTCATTCGCTGGGTGATCCGGTAGCTGCTCTTGCTGTTGCCGTAGCCCCCAACCTCGGCCCTCTTAATATCTCGGCCCGCTAGCCTCTAGAAAGACCGCATTGATCCGCGTCTTCAGATACTCCTATACCTTCAATACACGGAGCGATATCATCGCCGAGGCACTGGTGGCGAATTATTCCGTACTTTGAGGATCGATACAGCAGCACGATCGAGGACGGTGCAGATTGTACGGACAGGCAGGGAACCGTCGGAGTTTCTCTATCTGAACCCGTCGCCGTGGTCAGTCTCATCTGGACGAAAGACAGGACCATCGACGTATTTTAACAAGCTGAGGGTTTGGCCACCGACGGCCCGACTTCTCCCGCCAGCACAGTCACTGCGAGCACCACTCTAGGTGCTGGTTCCAATGCCCCAGAGACCTTCGGTGATGGACTTTATTCTCTGCATTTTCGTCTTTATCGTCAGATCTGCCAGTCCTAGTCAGACTCGACTGTCGGTCTAGGTGGCTGCACACGGGGTCGAAAGATACTCCCAACGAAAGGGCTCATAGAGCAAGAAAGTCTCTGAGAGCCATTCATTTCTTGGAGACCGTCTTGGTGTTTGGTGTTCAGTTGACCCGGTGACGACATGACCGCTTGATTTTACTGGGGCTCAGAATAGTCTTCATCATATATCCGCATCAAACGCAACGTCTAAGCAGCTCAGATGTCAATGTCGACCTAATTACAAGCTTGAGATTGTAGCCTTGTCGTTGCTGCTCTGGGCGTGCCAGGCAGCGCAGGTGTAAGAAAAGATGTTGTTGGAGCTGGGAGGCAGGGAAGAGCCTTTATCAATTTCTTTAGGGAAAAAGCACTCGCTATATACACGAATTCAACCCCTGTTCAGTTCCCTATTCAGCCTCTATTCTGCAGCCCGCCGTGTCCTTCCCGAGATTGGACCTTGGCAGTGTTGCAATCCTAACAGATGTGATAACAGAACTCGTTACGCGTGATCAGTGATGTAATCACATGCATCGGTCACGAGAGCATCAATATCACGTGACCGTGTGCTGGTCCCTCTTACTCGTACGAATGTCTGATTACAGACCGGAGGGAATCGTGTCTTGATTCTGCATACGTACAACTATCTAATTGACTTCGCTGGCTTGAGTCTGGAAGGTATAGATAAGTTTGCAATCTCCCAGCGGGTGGGTCCTGTTGCTGCCCAACTTGGCTCCCGGGCAACGCGAAACGGGCTACGTAATAGGGGTGTCTATAAACAACGCTCGGAAGTGCCTAACCTCCTAGAAGAGAGCCTGAGCAACAGAGATCCTGTGCCGCAAAACCTCCGGTGCCATCGGGAGCGTTCACTCTGCTCTAGAGCCTTCCAGCTTTGCTACTGAGGTCTGGGGTTTCAGGAACACCTAGTCATCTACTATCTACTCTATACCGTATATTTTTCCGCTCAAGACGGGTCCCAACAACAGAGCCAGCGACCTCGCCGTCTCGCTCCTCCCCAAGCCTTTGCTCGTTCGCGATGGCCGATTCCCCGAAGGTGGCTGGCAAGCCTCCGTCTAAATCGCCTTCGTCCTCGCCCGGCGATGGTGCAGGCCCTAATCCCCAAACCACCGGCTCGATACCGTCGGACAAGTTGTCGCGGTCGTCTTCTTCGTCGAGCGCCGGTGCCATGCCGCCGCCGCAGCAGGTCTCCCAACAGAAGCGCACACCCCCAACGACAGGCCATGCGAAGTCCGCGTCTGTGTCCGGAACTCCGGCTACTGACAAAACACCCACCGCGCGCGCGAAGCCTGCCGCCGTAAAAACTTCCGCCGCCGGCTCGAAGGTTGTTCCTAGACCTGCTGCGCCGACGACGCGTACGCCCTCCAGCTCGGCCGCCGCGCCTGTAAAGAAGAGCCCTCTTGCGTCGGCTGCTCCTGGCAAAAGACCCGCCCTCGTGGCCGCCCCTTCCTCCACCACCGCGACATCGAAAAAGGCTGCAGTCGCCAGGCCGAGCATGGCCGACAACAAAAGAGCGAGCCTCAGTGCTGCCCCTTATGGACCTCCTACACTGAAGCGGGCTGCCACCATCACTGCTCATGTCCCGACCAGCTCGACTGGCACCGTTCCCCGCGCCACCGCCCCTCTTATTCGACACACAGGTACCCTCAAGAAATCGGTCACCACCGCTGCGCCTGCAGGAGCAAAGAAGCCAATTCCCTCGAAAACTGCTCCTGCTACTACTCCGGCCGCTCGTGCAATGGCAAGCCGGCCGGCCACGAAAGCGGTTGCCGGCCCCACGAGACCAACCCCTTCATCAGCGACCACGGTCACGGAGACTGAGTCCTTGAAGAAGCAGCTCCAAGAGTCACAGGCTCGAGGAGAGGAGCTAGGAGCCCAGGAGAAAGAGTTGAAAGTACGGGAACAAGAACTGAAGGCTAGTATGGACGAGCTCATCCGCAGGCATGAAGACGCAATAAATGAAAAGACCAAGACAGCGGAGGAGCAGGAGGCCGAGCTGCTGGCTCGGATCGAGAAGGCTGTCCGGCATGAAGAAGATATCGTTGGGAGGATCACGACGGACCACGACGCTGCCATGGCGACGCTGGGTCGAGAAGCAGCCGAAGCAGTTGACACCGAGAAGGCGGCGTCGCTGCGGAGGGCTGAGGAGCTGGCGCGGGACCACAGTACTCTGGTCAGTAGACTGACTAGCGAGCACGATGCTCTCGTGACCCGGATCTCCCGCGAACAGGAAGAGCAGGCAAGCGCCATGAAACTCAGACTCGACGCTGCGGAGAGCCAAGCTCAGGGCGCGAGTCTGAAGAACGACGAGCTGCTGTTGGTGCACCAAGAGGCGATCAAGTCGCTTGAGCAGGGGCACTCTCAGATGCTTGCCGCATTGAGGATGCGAATCGGCGAGCTCGAGCAGTCCGAGGCGGAATTGAACGGCAAACAATCTGTACTTGTCGAGTCGCATGGCGAGGTCGTCGCCAAAGTTCAGGCGCGCCTCGCGCAGGTCGAGCAGGCCGAAGCGGATTCGACCCACAAGCTATCCCTGGCCGTCGCGACGCACGAAAAACAGACGCAGGAGATGGAAAGCCAACACAAGCGTGCGACAAATGGCCTTACGCAGAAGCTGCAAGAGGCGCAGGAAGAGACGGTCAAGACCGTCATCTTCCTGGAGGAGACCAACAAGCGACTCGAGCAGCAGCTCGCAACGGAGAAACGTGCGCGCATCAAGGTGCAAGACCGTGTCGAGGAGCTGGAGGGGACGCTTGTTCGAGATGCCGCGGGCCGGGCCAGGGACGCTTCCCGCGCAGGATCGCGCAGCGATCACTCTGCTCGGTCGCCCCGCGCGCATTCATCTTCTTCGTCTCCAGTGATTGCAGCTGCCGCCTTGAACGACTCGTCTTCTCCATCGACGTCAGATGCTGCCGTACCGGGCTTGTCAGGCGAGCTCGAGGACGAATCAGAGCCAGCATTCAAACCTGAGCAAGACGGCGAGTCGAAGCAGGAGCCAAAGATGGAGCCCGAGCGCAAGATCCAGAACGAACAAGAGGCACACGCGCAAGAACATGGACCAAAAGATGATCCGACCTTAAAGAAAGCCACACCGGCCGACCCTCTTCCTTCGTCTCCCCCCTCCGCGCCATCGTTCAGCGAAGAGAAGGAAGAGGAGGAGGAGGGGGATGAGCAGGAGAAACCTGCCGAGCCGGCTCCCAAGGCAAAGCAAGAAGATGCTGTCCCTTCTGTGGCCCTCGCCCAAGGAGCACCTCCGTTGGCAACCCACAAAACTGAGGAGGAGAAGCAGGGGCTCCAGGGTACAGTCCATAGCTTTGAATAAGAAGACCACGTCTTTGGTTTTGGTTTTTTTGGAAACTTTGTGCTGTTGCTGTCTTTCCATGTCGCTGTCATCGGTGCTGCACTTAGTACCCCCTGTCTCTGCCACCATCACCACCCTTGTTATCACTGTCCTTAGCTATCGTCAGCGAACTGGAGGCGGTGAATCAGGGCTTTGGAAAGATGATCACAGAAGCACTGACAAGGATGATATCCCTGGTGGCCACCAAGCTCACAGCCTTTCAAGGGTGAAGACCTTGGGGCAAGTGATTTACAAGGCTGATTTTGCGCTGACTGGCTAGCGTGACAGACTGACAGATGAATGAATGAATGAATGAATGGATGGATGGATGGGAGCCCACATGAATAGGATGTTTATTCCATGCTCTCTTCTTTCTGACTCCTGTTTTCTTGTACTCTTCTTTGTTGTCATTTGTGGTTATTCTCATCTTTCACAACGTTTACCTGTCACTGGGGGAGGGGGAAGGGAGCTGGGAAGGTTGAGAGATAGGGGTTGGTCTTTTGTGGTATACTATCTCCTAACTTTTACAAGATTGAAAGTACTGTGTATACTGTTCAACTGTAAACGCTACAGCGAGCAGCAGGAAGAAGATAAGTGTCACGACTTGTCACGGCTGAAGCGGACAGACGTATGTACGATGTGAAAAAGTGATTGCTTGCTAGATCTAGCTATCAGATAGTCTATATAGCGAGGGATAAGCGAGGCAAGCGATCTAGCCGCTCTGCCGCCCTGCCGGGGCGGGATCTGAGGCGAGTACTCTTTACTAAAGAGTGGGAAAACCAATGGGAGGAGAAGAAAAGAAAAGGCTATGCTGGATGGCAGGTGTTTTGCCAAAAACCTCACTACAACAACCTAAAGCTCTACAAAGAGCTACAGAAAGCTGAGGCAAGTCTACTACTGCAAACCAGAACTGGGAGAATTGGTCTAGCAAGTTTTCTTTTCAGAGCTGGAGTCCCTGACTTTCCTACCCCCCTATGCATGTGTGGTCAAGCAGAAGAGACAGTAAAGCATATCACCTCTTCATGCTCTCTCTACTCAAGTCAAAGACAACATGCTCTCTTTAACCCCCAAGATTTCACTACTATTATTTCAAACCCAGAGCTTCTACAGAAGTTTCTGTACTGGTTTATGTCTTTGAAAAGACTAAACCAATTTAATCTGGCTTTCAAACTTCACTATTCACACTCCAACATCTAGAAGCTTTTCCTACCAGACACTACAAGATTTCCTTTTGCTACACTTTCTAGTCACCTCCCTGTCTTCAGTTTTTATTCCTTTAAAGGTTTTCTGAAGAAGTTCACTATTAGCTGGAAGATCTGCATGGCTGTAAAGCTACAAACAGTGTAAGAATCAAATAAAAATAAAAAAAAAATCTGAGGCGAGCCAGTAGGTGGGCTTGGGCGAGGGCGCGGTAGGCGCTCTAACACGACTGCTAGATTGATTAAGGAGAACTAGGTAATCAGCTATATGTAGACACAAAGCTGTTGTTTGCCTTAGAGCAACAAAAGAAGACTAGAAGGCACAAGGTGGATCCATGGCAGATCCATGCAGGATCTATGCCGGATCAGTGGTACCATGCAGGATCATCAGTGGCACTATGCAGCAGCAGCAGGATCAACATCAAACATATACAAGTACATGTTCCCACAAACACCTGGCCCTGTGAATGCTTCCTTCACACATGACACACGTCCACAATAGTAGCATCTAGTGACACACTGGGCACCTACTTCATCTCAGGAAAAGATGCTCAGTGCAGGTTTGTTATAGCATGAATTATTAAAGAGCTAGCTACTAGGACCTTGAGGTCTCACCGTACACCCGGGGCCAACTCCTGGCTTCTTTTATTGTGTCTAGGAGTCGAGTCTAGGATCCTGAAATCCGAGGTCTGGCTCTAGCCACATGACAAAGCAAATGACGAGCTGGGTCCGTGCCACTGGTGGTGAGTTGGCGTGTCAGAGGAGTTGAGGTCTCTGGACACATGTATTCAAGAGGATATGGATGTGCGTGTGCTCTGTAAGTGTAGAGTGTACCGAACGTACTTATATGCTCCGACGGATATTCCAATGACAAGCGCTGTTGACCACAAAATGGGTATATAGATAATTGAGATTATACAGATACAGATACGTACGTATAAACAAAGAAAAACATACAGAAGCGTAGCTACACTGATTAAGAGATATTCGTGATCCAAGGTGGCGGCACCTTCAGCCTCGGTCTCGATTCTGACCCCCATCTTGATCTCGACTGGCATAGAGCGACGTAGTCCGCCTCGAGAATGGCGCGGAATTCTTTGGCCTGGTGGAAGATGTCGTCCATGTCACGCCCCTCGAGCGCGCCACCTACACGGCATTCTTCGTCGACGATGCGTTGGTAGCGGTCGTCTCCTTTTTGCACGTGTATTAGTTATTTGGTTGGTTGGTTGAGCGGCGAGGGGAGAGATTTTGGGGCACGGTGGTGAGCGGGAGGGAGTTTGAAGGATGGATTCCAGAAAGGTGGAGAATTGGGGAGGGGACAGAGACTAGAAAAGAGGGGAAATGGAGACAGAAGGGAGAGAAGAGAGCAGAGAGAAGGAAGGGTGTGCTGGATATAACAATTAGACCAAGGTAGGAGAGAAAAGCAAGAAAGAGTGAGGGGAGGGCAAGAGAAGGGCTGCAAACTGCAGAGATTATGGTTGAGGTTGGAAGTATAAGGCCGGAAGATAGACGTAGCAGGGATGAGACCCACCCGTGCTGTGTCTCTCTAGCGCTTTGACCAAAGCCTTGGCTTCGATTGCGCTCCAGGGACCTAGACGCTCAGCCACCCGTTGGCCGCCGAGCCTCGATCGCGGTGACTCCGCGGTGCGGTGGGATCGATATCGACGGCCTTGAGCGGACTTGCTACGAGAAGCATCGACTTCATGCAGCGCATGCTCCTGACGCGCGCTTGTCTCTCGTGGAGCACGCCTTCTAGGTACAGTGGGTTCGCCGTTGAACAACTGCAGCTCACGCTCAATCATCCTCTCAGCACGTCGCTGGTGGTCCGCAATGCGCTGCTGGTTGTTGCGCCGCTGCCTCTCACATTGCATTTCACTGTGCCGCCGAGCCTCTTCCAAGCACTTCTGCTCGCCCTGCTTTTTCTCCTCGCGCTGTCGCCTATCGAGAATCCGTATGAGGTTCTTTTCCAGGCGCCTGATCGGGACAACGACGTAGTTTTTGACTGGCTTGACGATGCCCTTGCCACGTATCATCCTTGCTGGCGCTTCCCGCACTCGTTCGTAACATTGGAGAACAAGATCCATTACCTTGATGAGTTGTTCCGGACCCTCAGACCTTGACCCATTTGTCGCGCGGTGGAATTGCCATGCTCGGTAGAGCAGGAGAATCAGACGAGGGATCAGCTGAGCGTAGAACTGTACCACTAATGTCCTCTCACTTTTATCATCTCGCTCCTTGTCGATGACTTCTTTCATCTCAGCCTTTAGATCTTCCAGAGAAGTGTGCATCTTCCCTGTCAGGCCTTCAATATCATCCGCCGCATTATCATTTGCATCTTCGAACTGACCGCGGATCTCACTGATCAGCCCTGCAATCCGTTTCGCAAAGGCGGACTCCAGCGGTAAATCCCCCTTAAAGTACTTGTCGAACTCCCGCATTAAAGGGCATATGAGGGGCTTTTCGGCCCATAGATCGGCATCTCTTGTGGGAATCGTCTCGTCGTCCTCTACGTTCTCGGAAGACCGGTATCCGGCCAGAGACTTCCTATCATCCTCGTGATCGGACTCCCGAGCCAGACCGCCTGCCGAATGTTCGACTGCATCGTCGGACTCTCGAGACGGCTTCGCCGACGGGGACATGTGCTGTTGGTGCTCCGGTTCCAGTCCTTCGCCGTCATTGCTAGAGTTGCCCTCGTTTCGCAATGTGGTCTCGTCACGCTCTTCCTCTTCTTCGACACGGTCTGGAACCTCGTCCTGTTCTTCCACCTCCTCGTTGTGGTCCTCCTCGCCCTCGTCCTCCACTACTGCTGAAAGCGGCGGGGCAAGCTCCTCGGGCTCCTGCGTCCCGTCATCGTGCTCGGTCTCGCCCCGGACTGCCGAAGAAGGCGTAGCCGGCGAGCTCTCCGGTACAAATTGGGCTCGGCTCTTCACATTTGCGCCTCGACTTCGAGTGTTTGGCCTTATCGGAGCGCCCACCCTGCTGAGGCCTTTTTTCCTTTTGGTTTCAAAAGGAGTGTCATTCTGACTCAACCTCAATCTATCCAGCTCTCGCTGGGAGATGAGTCCTCTCTTCCTGAATTTGTGCGGGGGCGAGCCTCTATGCCCTGTTTGGCGCAGCTGTTCAGCTAACAAGATAACATTGATGGCGTTATATGTCTGAACCAACGGCTTTCTTACCTGAGTCTGCGTCGACTATTCTCTTCCGAGCATTCGAGGGTTGATTCATGTTTCCTTGCCCTGTTCTTCACGTCGTTGATGATTGTTCGTTGTGCCTACGAGTAGGCTGTACAGTACATACGTACTCCGTACGGAAGCCGGCGACAAAAGTATTCGCAATCCCTCCAAAAAGTGATGAGACTGGAGATCACCACCTAAATCTGCAACCGACACTACCTACATCACCGACACCATGGGTAGCATCAGCATCTTGCAGAAAGCACGTGTATTTGCTCTTCTTGAGGAGGGTGTCCCTGTGAATCATATCATCAACCTCACAGGTCTTTCTTTCAGCACTATCTATCGAATTCGTCGACTTGTGTACAAGCGTGGCTACCGGTACAATCCAGTCACCAATGCAGTCTTCCAGGACGAGTTCTTCAAGGACGCTCCACGAACCGGTTGACTGAAAGCTCTAAATGAGCAGCAGACCAAAGATCTTCTTGACCTAGTCAGGAAGGATTGTCATGGACAAGAAATGTCTGCTCTTGACATCAGCTACAAGTTTCCGGTGTCTGCTTGTACAGTCCAGCAAATCTTTTGTCGCAATTGTTTCTGAAAGCTCAAGGCAACATGGAAGCCTATCCTATCTCCAGTGATGAAAGATGCTTGATTGTGTTACGACCCAGGAGGAACACAGTCTTTATATACTCACAGAAAGCAGCAGACAGGATACTGGACGGAAGTACCAGGCAGCGTGACACGGGAACCAGTCACGTGACCGGCGAGACAAACCAGGGGGTGCTCGCCGCAGTATGCATATGCACAAACAAGTGAGCAAAGTGAGCAGAGCTCACCCAGCTCGCCGCAGCGTGCATGAAAAGTGAGCAAAGTGAGCAGAGCTCACCCAGCTCGCTGCAGCGTGCATGAACAAGTGAGCAAAGTGAGCAGAGCTCACCCAGCTCGCCGCAGCGTGCATGAACAAGTGAGCAAAGTGAGCAGAGCTCACCCAGCTCGCCGCAGCGTGCATGAACCGTGAGCAAAGTGAGCAGAGCTCACCGATCTCACCGAGTGAGCAAAGTGAGCAGAGCTCACTGTGCTCACGAACTGGGCACTATATAGTCCGGCGATAGTTCCCTTATAGAATGATCGTCTTCAACTCATGTTGTGATCCAGACAACTAGATCTACTTCAATACAATCCTTTGTACGAAGCTATTGATCAGGTGTCACCACCACCACGTTCCACCAAACCCCTTCGCGCTCCTTGACACTCCTCTCCTGCGAGAACCAACCCGCCTTCCACCTCTCACCCTAATCCTATACTCGGATAGGACGGTACAGTACAGACCGCAACACTTTGAAGACTCTCAAGGATGAGTACCTCAGGAGCAACCAACCCCAACTTCCCAGATGGAAAGATTAGCGTCGCCAAGCCAGACCTGTTCTACGGCGAAAGAAACAAGGTTGACGACTGGCTCATGCAACTCCAAGTCTACTTTCAATTCCAACCAGAGACGAAGCTGCCTAAGGAAAAGTGGCCCCTCTTTGCAACTACTTACATGAGAGGCAATACTTATTGATAGATCAAGCCCTACGTCAACAAACATCTCTCAGGAAACAGAGACCACAACGGCACGACAGAATGGATGACAAAATGGACGCGATTCAAGGACAAGATCAAAAAGATCCTTAGACTATCTAACGAAGACAAAGTGGCTATACGAATGATCCAGCACATCAAACAACAACGCTCAGTCGCAGAGTACACCACGCAGTTCAAACAATACTCAGTACTGACTGACTGGGACAACAACGCCCTGATGGTCATGTACCGACGTGGACTCAAGGAAAACGTGAAGGATGAAATCACCTTCGACAGACAAGTGGTCGACACACTGGATGAACTCATCGCACAAGCAATCAACATTGATAACAAACTATTCAAGCAAGCGATGGAGAAACACCATGACAGAGGATACAGCCACCCCGCATGGCATGTGAGCAACCACTACAAGCCACCTAACAAGGCACCGCCACATGACCCATATGGCTATGCACCCATGGAACTAGATGCAGTCTACCACAAGGGAAGGTTCACGAAGGGAAGGAACAACAAAAAAAGGAAAGTACTGAAGTGCTATACCTGTGGCAAGCTAGGCCACATGGTGAAAGACTGTTGTTCAAAGAACAAGGTGTACTGACAGCAACTTAATACACTTGACAGAGACTGGAATGTCATCGAGCCAGAAGACCCACCAGGAGAGGCTTAGCTATCCCTCGAACAATAGGACAACTACGATCAGACATTGGAAGCAGCCCACCAACTGGCAACATCAGGAGGCAAGGACCTACCAGAACAGACAGGTCAGGACAAGGGACAGGAGCCCTTAACCACCTCTGATGGGGACCAAGACAAACCCACCTCTATCAAAGAAGAAATACCACAAGGAAGCTATGCTTACAGTATAGACCCACGAAATCTACAGCACGGCAAACTACAGTGGAGATTTTGCACAAAGCACTACTGCACCTACCACGAACAACTACGAAGGTACGGAGGACATTCACCCTACCACGCCACCTGCCACAAGCATTGGGTCAATTGCGAGAAGGATGTGTGTGAGATCTATCTTTGGGACAAACACCAACACACCGCATTCCCCAGGCACACACATGATTGGCACAAACACCTCATGTTCCTACAGCAAGGCAACAACCACAACTGCTACGTCAACAATTGGCAGTACTGCCTCAAGCCTGGATGTGACAAGCATCAGCAAGACAAATTCATGAACAGATTCCTCAGAACTGATGGGAATGGCTGGACCTATTGCCCAGTCAGTGGAAAGACACTTCAATCAGGAAAAGACTGAACTCCCTTGTCAAGGGGTGACATCGGGAGCTCAACAACATGACCCCTAGCAACGCAAAGCACCTGTGATTGCCTGTGTCACTACACGCCAACACACCAGTACGGACATACGCACTTGTTGACTCTGGAGCCAGCGGAAACTACATCTCGAGACAACTTTATGACACCCTTGGCACCGGAAGGAGACGCAAGCAGCAGCCCTATCAGCTTGTGATAGCAAATAGACAGACAGAGCTAGTCTGCTATAAGACGCAGCCAATGGAAATAGTTACCAGACACCATGCTGAAAGGATCCACCTTGATATTGTCGAGTTGGCCACTCAGGATATCTATTTGGGGATACCTTGGCTAAAGAAGTACAACCCAGTTATTAACTGGAGAACAGGAGTACTCATGTTTAGGAACTGCACTAACAACACAGCTTGGACCTGTTACCAGCCGCAGAAGGCGTGGACAGATAAGGGAAGGAGTCCTCAGTGGAACCTCACTGACAGAAAGGACAACTCTCAAGAGAAGAGGTCTGCCTTGACAGGCACACCCCGGAACCAGGTGGCCAAACAGTCAGAGATGAAGAGAGAGGAAGTTGTTAACTCTCTGGAGATCCCTGAAGAGTACTGACCTGGGTATGATAACTTCTTTCAGGAAGAGATAACAACAGCAGTGTTGCCTAAGCACCAACCTTGGGATCATGAGATCAAGTTGCAACCAGGGACAGAGCCAGGATTTGGACCAATTTACTAGTTATCAGAGAAAGAGCTCCAAGTACTTCGCGAGTACCTGGAGGAAAACCTGAAAAAGGGTTTCATTCGAGAATCTCAATCGCCAGCAGGATACCCAATACTATTTGCACCAAAGAAAGACAGAAGTCTTCGACTTTGTGTGGATTACAGAAAACTCAACAACATTACCATCAAGAACTGATATCTGTTGCCAAATGCGAACGAATTGTGAGACAGGATCAGCCAAGCTACAATCTTTACCAAGCTGGACTTGAAAGGAGCATACAACCTGATACGCATGAAAGAAGGAGAAGAATGGAAGACAGCTTTCAGAACCCGATACAGACACTACGAGTATCTGGTTATGCTATTCAGACTCACGAACGCACCAGCAACATGTCAAGCATTGATCAACAACGTCATCAGAGCACACCTGGACCAAACAGCTATCGCCTACCTGGACAACATTCTTGTCTACTCGAACACGCAACAGGAACATACCAAACATGTGAAGGATGTTCTACGATGCCTACAAGAGGCAGGGCTTAAGCTCAACCCTAAGAAATACAAGTTCAACAAACCGGAAGTTGAATTCCTCAGATACATCATAGGGATCGAAGGGATCAAGATTGACTCTGAGAAAATCAAAGTGATTCAGTAATGGCCAACACCGATATCAGTTAAGGAAGTACAAGCCTTTCTAGGATTTGCCAACTTCAACTGACAGTTTATTAAGAACTACTCACAGATGGCAACACCACTGACAGAACTCACGAAGAAGGACATGGAGTACTGGTGGATGGAGAGACAACAAAAAGCATTCCAACAGCTCAAGGACACTTGCACCAAGGAACCAGTTCTCCTCAACTTCAAGACAGGCCAACTGACACAAATCAAGACAGACGCTTCAGATCAGGCAGTGGGAGCATGTCTATGCCAACAGGCAGACAGCAAGTGGCACCCAGTTGCCTACTACTCACAAAAAATAACACAAGCAGAACGAAACTATGATATCCACGACAAAGAGCTACTGGCAGTCATCAACGCACTTGAACACTGGAGAGTGTACACGGAAAACAGTTCTGAACTCACTGTTCTCACAGACCACAAGAATCTGACAACGTTCACGACAACCAAGAAGCTGAACAGACAGCAAGTCAGATGGGCTGAACTCCTAGGGCAACACAAGTTCAAGATCTTGTACACCCCGGGACAAGACAACAGGAGAGCAGACGCACTAAGCTGACAAAAAAACTACATGGAAGATGATGAACACTAAGAAACAATCTTACAACAGGACCAGCAAGGAAACCTGGTGCCTCAACCACAGATCAACAAGCTCACGGCAGAAGACACTGAAGAACTAATAAGGAACTACCACAATAATCCAGCACATAGTCACCCAGGAATCTACAAGACCACAGACCTTATCCAACAGGCGGGGAACAATGTTATTAACCTCTGACAACATGTCACAAGCTACATCAGCAAGTGTCTACTATACCAGAAAAACAAACATGGAAGACATAAGCCATACGGAGAAGAACACCCAAACATGATACTGAGAGGTCTGTGGAAAGACATGTCAATAGACTTCATCACAAAGCTACCCAAGTCCAAAGACCCAGTCACAGGAATCACCTATGACTTGATTATGGTGATAGTGGACAGATTCACAAAATATCTAATAGTGGTACTATTCAAGGAGACCCACACAGTAGAACAGTTGGGACACCTCTTACTGGACAGACTGGTCAGGGACCACAGAGTTCCAATCATGATCATTACAGACAGAGACAAACTCTTCACATCCAACTACTGGAAGACAATCAGTGCAGCCATGGGAACAAAACCCAAAATGTCTACAGCCTATCACTCACAAACTGACAGCCAGACAGAGCGAGCAAACCAAGTCCTGGGGACTTACTTACAGCATTACATCAACCAGACCCACAGCAATTGGGTACAGTTATTACCGGTGGCACAGCTGGCAATCAACCAGCACAGATCAGACTCAACAAAGGAATCACTATTTTTTGCCAATTTTAGACAACATGCGAACATCAGGATGCCAAGCAGAGCTTCACCAAACGCGGAGAAAGTACTCCAACATGATAAGCTCCTACGACAAACACACACGATAATGAGACACTACCTTCAAGAGACCTCAGAAAGAATGCAACGTCAAATAGACAAGAAATCAAAAATGGCACCTCAGCTAAAGAAGAGGGATAAAGTCTACCTCCTCACAAGAAATTGGAAAACAAAGAAACTAAAGACAAAGAAACTTGACAACATCAAGGTCAGACTATTTTCAGTCGAAGAAAAAACAGGACCAGTCAACATCAAGATACGACTACCAAGGGATGCCAGAGTCTATCCAAACTTTCATATATCAATGATTGAACTAGCCGACCAGAGCACACCCTTGCAGGAAACATTCTATTATCAACCTGAAGAAGAACAAGAGTTTGAAGTTGAACAGATCCTAGCTAGGAAAGGTCAGCAATACCTTGTCAAGTGGAAAGGATACCCAGACTTGGAAAATACCTGGGAACCACTCAAGAACCTCGTGAACTGCCAGCTTCTTCTGTGACAGTTTTGGCAGGAGCAGGACTGAACAGCTCGGCCTGCAGAAGGGACACATCAATGACTGATCAAGTCAAATCCTCGCCATCCGACTCTATCTCTTTCACCAAGCACTGAAGCTTCTGCCTCGCACAGACCTCGGCACCCTCCAACACCTTTCGCTTCCAAGACAGACAAGCCTGCACTGTGGCAAGTTGTTCAAAGAGTGTGTCACGTGTTGCCTCATCAGCAGCCACATCCTCACAAAGGTTGTCCCGGGACATGTTCAGAGATTCCCAGGACACAGAGACACAAGACCTTCCGCGCCAAGTGCACGCAGCACATTTCAACTTATCGTCTTCTCCCGACATCTGGAAGCACGGACGACCACAGAGAACACAAAAGTCGCAGGGTGTACGCAAAACAAAACCCTGATTGCGGATTTGAGCAGCAAGCTGAGTTCGGCTAACAGTCGCACATGACTTTGGAGGCATGACCAGATTTCATCAGGATGATGAAAGATGGAGAGGAGGATAGTGTTACAACCCAGGAGGAACACAGTCTTTATATACTCACAGAAAGCAGCAGACAGGATACTGGACAGAAGTACCAGGCAGTGTGACACAGGAACCAGTCACGTGACCAGCAAGACAAACCAGGGGGTGCTCGCCGCAGTATGCATATGCACAAACAAGTGAGCAAAGTGAGCAGAGCTCACCCAGCTCGCCGCAGCGTGCATGAAAAGTGAGCAAAGTGAGCAGAGCTCACCCAGCTCACTGCAGTGTGCATGAACAAGTGAGCAAAGTGAGCAGAGCTCACCCAGCTCACCGCAGCGTGCATGAACAAGTGAGTAAAGTGAGCAGAGCTCACCCAGCTCGCCGCAGCGTGCATGAACCGTGAGCAAAGTGAGCAGAGCTCACCGATCTCACCGAGTGAGCAAAGTGAGCAGAGCTCACTGTGCTCACGAACTGGGCACTATATAGTCCGGTGATAGTTCCCTTATGGAATGATCATCTTCAACTTATGTTGTGATCCAGACAACTAGATCTACTTCAATACAATCCTTTGTACGAAGCTATTGATCAGGTGTCACCACCACCACGTTCCACCAAACCCCTTCGCGCTCCTTGACACTCCTCTCCTGCGAGAACCAACCCGCCTTCCACCTCTCACCCTAATCCTATACTCGGATAGGACAGTACGGTACAGACCGCAACAGATTGCAGTTTGTGATGGAACACAAAGATAAGACTCTAGAAGACTGGAAGAATGTGATATGGACAGATGAGACAGGAGTTGTTCTAGGTTATTGACAGGGTGGGACTCAACTCTGGCAGACACCAGAAGAACACTACAACAAGACAGTTATTCAGTGGCGCTGGAAAGAGGTTACAGAGTTCATGTTCTGGGGATCTTTCTTGTACGACAAGAAAGGACTATGCTATATCTGGAGACCAGAGACTGCACAAGAGAAGAAGACTGCAGAGAAAAAGCTAGCTGAGATGAACACTACTTGAGAATCTGAGTGTCGAGCATGGTGGGAGATTGTGACTGGGGTCCAACGTCTAGGTCTACGCAACAAGCCAGGCAAAGCACCAGTCTGGAAGTTCACAAAGTAGACTGGCAAGTTTGTACAACAAGCTAAAGCAGGAGGAATTGACTGGTATTGATATGGGCAAGTTATTCTGATGGGAAAGCTTCTTCCTTTTGCTCAGAAGTGCAAGCAATCTTGTCCTAACACAATTGTCCAAGAAGACAAGGCCCCCCCACACGCACACCATTCTCAGAAGGCAATCTATTCCAGCTACAGTGTTCAGCAATTGCTATGGCCAGGCAACTCCCCTGATCTTAATGCCATCAAGCCATGCTGGCCTTTTCTGAAGTGTACAACAACAAAGTTCTGTGCACCAAGGACAAGAGATGAGATGACAAAGGCATGGCTGAAGGCTTGGAGGGAGCTGGATCAGTCTTGGATTCAGCAGTGGATTAAGCAGATTCCTCACCACATTCAGCAGATTATCACGCTGGAAGGTGGTAACAAGTATTGTGAGACTCGAGGACCTGAGGATGTACTGGTGCCAGAAGAAGAAGAAGAGGAGGAGGAGGAGCAGCAGAG
Organism: Lichina pygmaea; assembly: GCA_963422465.1. Classification (NCBI taxonomy): domain Eukaryota; kingdom Fungi; phylum Ascomycota; class Lichinomycetes; order Lichinales; family Lichinaceae; genus Lichina; species Lichina pygmaea. Next base: position 3,538,366 of record OY730170.1, read on the forward strand.
TGACAAGAGCTCAGATTAGGAAGACGACTAGTCGCAAGACTCAAGACTCGAAGATTCTGGTGGTAGAGAAGGGGAACAGCAACAATAGCGACGGGGACTCAGATTGGGAGAAATGCGGGGTGTCTCGCGACTTTTGTTGCCCCCATACAAATCATTGCGAATACTTTTGTCGCCGGCTTCCGTACAGGTACGATAATTACCCTACGCGCCGGTGCTGTCGAGGGCTAGCGTCGAAGCTAGAGTGAATCACATGATTCAGCCCTAGGGTATCGCTAATTACCGTACAGTACGTATGTACGGTGTGCAACGCGCAACATTACAGCGCCACCGAGTCCAAACAATGACGTACGAGAGTACTCCGTACATACGAATATGGCCATGACACTCAAAGTCTTGGACGTGTCGCAGTCTCTCAGATTCCAAAAACCGAGCAAAAAGATCAATGATATTCCAGATGTCGCTCGATTTCACTGTTCGGAGGCCTATGCTGATATAGTGACGTTCCTCTTTCAGCTCAATGTCAGCGTCTTCCCAAGGCAGATATCCCCTGGCGAGGGATCCCCACCGAAGGTGCGAAGGTGGGAAAGCGGGTCGACCGAGGAGGAGCTGCCAAAGACAGTCAAGCGCCTACGCGAGCTCATCGGCAAGCTCGAGAGCATTATCGACGACGTGCCTCCAGATCGCGGGCCGCGGCGTTTTGGCAACGTCAGTTTTAGAAGATGGTATGGCATTGTCGAGGAGCGCATGAAGACGCTTTTGGAGGAGCATCTGCCAGAATCAGTTCTGTCTTTCGGGGCCGGGTCCAGACAAGAACATGACGGTGAAAGTACGGGCGATCATCTCGGTCCGCTAGATGAGATCTCGGGGTATTTCGTCGGCAGCTTCGGTAGCGCCCAGCGACTGGACTACGGCACGGGTCACGAACTGAGCTTTCTTGCCTTCCTGGCCGTCATCTGGAGACTAGGAGGCTTTCATGGGGGCAGTCTCCCTGGCGCGCATGATTCTACAGCCCAGGAGGCGGGAGTACAAGAACGCCGTATTGTTCTCGGTGTTGTGGATCCCTATTTCCAGCTCATCCGCCGCCTGATCAGAACTTACACCCTCGAACCAGCAGGATCTCACGGAGTATGGGGCTTGGACGATCACTTCTTCCTCCCTTACATCTTTGGGTCGGCGCAATACTGTCCGGCGATCACGTCGGTGACGGAGTGTCTGCCGGTGGAAGGCTCCATCGAGGGGGCGCCCGAGGCGTCGGACATCACGAAGCTACTTGTGGTCGAGAGGGAGCGGAGGACAAACATGTATTTTGCCGCCGTCGGCTTCATCAACGATGTCAAGAAGGGCCCGTTCTGGGAGCATTCGCGGGTGCTCTTTGACATCTCGGGCGTCAGCGCCGGCTGGGCCAAAATTAACAAGGGCATGCTCAAGATGTACAACGCGGAGGTGCTCTCCAAGTTCCCAGTCGTGCAGCACTTCCCTTTCGGCGGTGTGCTCTCTTGGGACGCTCTCGAACCAGGCCAGAGCCATCTGACGACCACGGATGGGATCGATGGGAACGCGGCTGGGGGGCACAGTGGAGGCACTTCTTCAGACATCCACTCCGTCATCCAACAGAGAGATCAAAGCGACTCGTCTCTACCGTCGTTAAATCTGGCATCGTCTTTGAAGCAGGACGTCACTACCGCTGCTCCATCTTCGAGGATAGCACTAGCAGCGACTTCATCTATTCCGGGGAGTATAGCAACCGCTAGGATGCCAGCAGCATCCACGGGTGCGGCAGCCGTTAATGCGTTCGCCCGAGGTACTGCAGCCGCCGGTACCACTTTTCATGGTGGAACCACAATACCCGGTGCTACAAGCAGGATGCCAGGCTCTACTACTTCTCCTCGCGCACAGACAGGATACGGGATACCGGGAGCAACACCCGGGCGTGCTCCCGCCCCCGGCTCGACCGTCACAGAAACGAGCATGCCCACCATCATCAAACCCCGCGGGGCAGCATCTGGCACGGCGTTGTCAGGGACCGATCCTGCAGCAGCACTTCCACGGGCTCCGATCTCGTCCCACAGTCTGACAGGCAATTCTGCTACAACCTCTCAGCATTCTGCCAAGAACAATTCTACATCCGGGACCTCTTCATACACCGTGACGACCCAAGGAATCGTCGGTATCACCCATCCTGCAGTCCCCGGAACAATGACAGGATCAAGGCAGTCTTCAGGAACGGCAGCCACCGCTGCAGAAGCGACACACCTCGATTCTGCTAGCGCCGATGCTAACACTAACGCCAATGACAATGACTCTAGCCACGAGGACATGCGGAAGAAGCGGACAATGGCCCCTCCACCTCTACCACCTGCTCAACCGCGTTGATAGATAGCACTTCCTCCTCTGGGTGCATCGACGATGCCTACACGGTCCAGGTCCAGCGCCACACGTCCAGCTCCACACCCTACCCAAACCGCCCCCGGTCTCGCAAGGTTGAAGTATTTCCGCGTTGTCATCCGTCCAAGCTACTAATCAGCTGAGACGACGCGGAGTCGTGCAGGTACCGACAGATTGTACTGTCATGTAACCTTTTCTTGTCCGTTCTATGTTGGCGCTGCTGTTACGCTTTTTAGGTACCACTGCTCGATTGAGGCATTGACCGAGAAAGCATAGTCGCCACTCTTGTCGCTTGCCCCTTGATCTTTTGTTGCTTATGTCGTCTACGTCGATCATGCCCGTGATGCCCGTGATGTCCTCTATGTCTACTGCGTATTCTCCATGACCGCGAGACGTACTTCACCTTCTACTTCGGTTTCGTGTTCGGTGTGCTGCATAGCCATCAAGTCGTCGGTGTCCTCCCATTCCTCTGCCTTTCCATTTCTGCTGTCGGCACTGTCCTAAAATTGCCGCACCTCCCTTCGCTGCGCTCTTCCCCGTAGTATCTACTTTAATGATACCCGTCCCCACTACCCTCCATCAATCGTGTCTAAGCCCGCCTTTTGGGAAGGAGGGACCGGGGAAGTGGGGGGGGGGGGGGGGGGGGGACGACTCCTTCTCTTCAGCATCTTTCGCACCCCTCCAAATCAAACATATATCGCTCAAACTTCCACACCCCTCGTACTCTCCCGGTTGCGTGCATCCCCGGGTGCGTGATCAACTGCATCCAGGTGTCCGTGAACTTGTCCGCGATCTCATGCGAGGAGGCGTAGTGGTTCGCCTGGACGTGCGTCGTCACCTTCCTGTTCGCGCCCGCGACCACGGACGCATCCGCGCAGCCGTCGCAGAAGCCGTGCACCATCCCGTCCTCGTTCGCGTGCACGAGCAGATTCGTGGTCGGGTGCAGCCTCCCGAACACGTACCTGTACCCACACGTGCAGCACCTCCAGTCCATGGACGAGGCCTGACAAGAACACGTGCAGTACACGTCTCCCATCATGATCACAGCCGTGAACGCGTTCCCCTTCTTGTTGTTCTTCTTGTAGCACTTCTTGTTGTCCTTCGCGTTGTCGTGGTGCTTCCCGCCGCAGAACACAAACTCGGTCGTGCCCGCGTGCCCGCAGGCGCTCGCACGCGTGTACTTGTTGCAGGACACCTTTATGTTCTTGTCGACCTCGAGGTCGCCACGTGTCCTGTGCTAGTTCTCCAACATGTTCTTGCTCGAACCCCGAGCGTATGCGCGACTGAGGTCGTTTTGAGGGTTGTGGTCACGTCCTCGTTCGCACACGTGACCAAGCACAGGCACACCTACACCTCCATCTTGACGTAGCTCCTCCCGGTCATGAACCTGTCCTTGTCCTCACTCAAGAAGACGTCCTCGGACTTCTTCAGCTGCCTGGCGTTGAGCGCGTCCATCAACTTGCGGCAGGAGCAGAGCGGGTTCCTGTTCCTGATGATGACCACCTCCATGATCTCAGTCAGGTCCAGGTACGTCCTCCCGTCCCCGCCCACGTTGACCTGCGCGTTCACCTGCCTGTTGGGGTCTGTCCTCAGGCACACGCGCCCGTTCGCACCCCTCTTGCACAACTTCAACTTGGTCGAGAACAGCTTCTCGCACACAAGGCAGACACTCTTCAGGATGTGGCATGCGCTCATGTTCGTGTAGTTCTCCGCGTTGACATTCTGTGCTCCTTCAAGCTGGCCTGATCACGACCTTGACGATGAAGGTCCCAGTCACGAAGACGACTGCGAGCAAGGTTCTGTCGATCATCATGAGCAACAACACGTACGAGGAGAAGAAGCTGAACTTGATCATGTACCTGGGCGGCCTCGCGGTCGCGCTCGAGAGGAACCTCGTGCCTGTCGAGATGCAGGTGGCTGAGAAGAGGATCAACTGCCAGCCTCACTACGCGTACACAAAGACGAACGGGGAGAAGGACACGGCCTTGGTCAACATGGGGCTCAGGGCCAGCGACGTGAGCAAGAAGTGGATCATGGAGAGGATCACAGGCTTGATCAAGACCATCCTCGAGGCCTCGGGCATGCCCAGTGTCCCAGCCCTGATCTTCTCCTACAACATGATCATGAGGACAAGGAGGGACGCGCGCAGGCACGTGTAGGTTTTCACCAGCGCGCTGAAAACACAGTCCTCTTCGCACTCCTCTCCGTGGCCGGCTTCGCGTTTCGCGCCACACTTCTCTTCGTGCTCCTGTGCGGGATGGGAGGTGCGTCCGTGTCCTCGTGGTTGAAAAGAGGTGGAACCGCGCTCACGTTCGCATTCCCAGTTGCGTGCATCCCCGGGTGCGTGATCAACTGCATCCAGGCGTCTGTGAACTCGTCCGCGATCTCATGCGAGGAGGCGTAGTGGTTCACCTGGACGTGTGTCGTCATCTTCCTGTTCGCGCCCGCGACCACAGACACATCCGCGCAGCTGTCGCAGAAGCCGTGCACCATCCTGTCCTTGTTCGCATGCACGAGCAGATTCGTGGTCGGGTGCAGCCTCCCGAACACATGCCTGTACCCACATGTGCAGCACCTCCAGCCCATGGACGAGGCCTGACAAGAACGCGTGCAGTACGCGTCTCCCATCATGATCACCTCCGCGAGCTTGTTTGCGGCTGTCCTCGTGTGCATCTGCTCCCATGTGGCCGTGTTCCTGCAGTAGACATAGTACGTGACATCGTAGATGGCCACCCCATCCTGGCCGTGCCCCCGCGCATCCTCCCCTTCAGGATCAGGATTGACCTCACAGGCGCGGACATGTAGTGGTGCTTGAGCGCGGCGATGTGCCTGAGCTGGAGTATGTGCGTGATCCCGTACGAGGCCTTGACCGTCCTCCTCAACCTGTCCTTCTCCTGCATCACGATCAGCCTGCCGTCCACCAACACGACCCCGCTCGGGATCCTGGGCATGACCTTCTTCTGGTCCCCGAACCTGAGCACCTGCGCGCCCGCGGGCTCCTGCAGGGACCTGAACACCTCGATCGACGTGAACCTGTTCGTGGTCGCGGCCATCTCCCTGATCTGACCCCCGATCCCCCTCGTGAGGTTCTTCGTGGAGATGAGGACGTTCAGCTTGAAGGGCCTGTTCGTGAACTCCTCCACAATCGCGGGCATCTCCTTGTTCGTGAGCATCTGCGTGATTGTCATCTTGAGCCCGTGCGCAGTCACGATCTTGTCGCCGATCATGGGCCCCTTCGCAGTCACGTAGACGATGGCGTAGGGGTCTCCGGTCTTTGTCGTCTCCGTGCTCAGCACCACGCCCTCGATCACGGGCCTCCACCAGTTCTGGTCCCTGAGGACAGTCCCAGGCCTGACGTAGCCCGCGTTCGTGGGCAGGTGGTAGTTGATGACCCTGTTCCAGGCCATGAGGCCGGACATAGTCCACTCCCTGGACATGATGCAGCCGTCCTCCGTGTTCATGTACATGTTGATGAAGGCGATCGTGACTGGCCTCCCGGGCACGGGGATAAGCGAATCCTTCAACCTGTCCGTCAACGCATCTGTCCAGTCGGTCATGATCAAGGGCTTGCTGTCGGTCATGGACGTAATCATGGCGTCACCCATGATCAGCTTCGTGCACATGGACTGCCTCAGCATCTGGAGCCCGAGGTTGAGTCTGGGCTCGGTCGTCCATGCGGCGAAGGGCACGGTCAGTGTCGCGAGCGCGAAGAACTGCTCGGGCTTGTTCTCAGGCGCGGGGAAGTTGACGCCGCAGAAGCTCATCGTGTCCGAGTGGTAGACCGCGACTGTGTCGATGTACGGCCCCTCGGCCACGAACCTCTGCGCGACCACCTTTGTCCTCACGAGCCTGATCAGGGTCCTGGGTGCGGTCGACACCACGATCGTCTTCTTGCTTGTGAAGATGTGGATGACAGGCATGTTGAGCTCGCAGATGTTCTTCCACGCCTTCGCGATCGCCTGCGCGACTGACAACGTGATCATGGTGCAGACGCCGCCGAGCCTCAGGACCCAGTTCCTGTTGATAACCTCGGCCATGTGTGTGACCGGGAGCAGGATCTTCTTTGTGACCTCAAACGTGTGCGTGGTCCTGACCCTGGTCGTGACCCTGATCACAGTCCACCTTATCTTCCCGGCCACCTTCGACTGCGGGGTGTAGCACACGTCCAGGAAGCCACTGTGGTCACGCCTCGGGCACCTCTCCTCCAGGTTCAGCTTGATGTCCAGGCCCGCGGCCTTGCCCAGGGACAGGACTGTGTTGTCGTGCAAGAGCCCGTACATGCCGTAGTTCCTCTTGACCTTCTTGAGCACAGGGTAGAGGCTCTGCCAGAACCCGCTGTCAGACGTGTGGTCCATCGCCTCCATCATCATGTGGTAGTTGTAGAGGGTGAGCGGGTTCGTGTCCCTGTACACGTCCGAGGCCTTCTTCATGAGTGCGGTCATGGGCATGCACAGGCCCGTGGTCGTGGGGTTGTTGCTGATCACCCACTTGAGCCCAGTCACGTCCGTCTTCGTGGCCACAGAGACGAAGGAGTTCAGCTGCACGTCTGTGTAGAAGGACTCGCACACGCGCACAATCCTGTTGATGACCACACTGTGGCCGATGATCCCGGGGCAGGCCACCATCACGAACATGGATCTGGGTGGGATCCTGATCCCCTCTGTCTCCGGGCTTGAGCCCGGGGTGATGATCCTGCCCCTGTTTGTGTGGTAGCATGTCATCGCGAACCTAAGCGGGAGTGCGGCCATCTTCTCGCGCGGGAACTCCCTTGCCACCACAGGCATGAGCATGTTCACGTTGATCTCTATGTTCCGGTTCGTGTTCGTGGCTGTGTTCGTAGACGTCTTGAGCTCAGTATTGTGATCATGGGCACCACCTTCATTGTCAAGGTCGTGATCAGGCCAGCTCGAAGGAGCACAGAACGTCAACGTGGAGAACCACACGAACATGAGCGCATGCCACATCCTGAAGAGTGTCTGCCTTGCGTGCGAGAAGCTGTTCTTGACCAAGTTGAAGTTGTGCAAGAGGGGTGCGAACAGGCGTGTGTGCCTGAGGACAGACCCCAACAGGCAGGTGAACACGCAGGTCAACGTGGGTGGGGATAGGAGGACGTACCTGGACCTGACCGAGATCATGGAGGTGGTCATTGTCAGGAACAGGAACCCGCTCTGCTCCTGCTGCGAGTTGATGGACGCGCTCAACACCAGGCAGCTGAAGAAGTCTGAGGACGCCTTCTTGAGTGAGGACAAGGACAGGTTCATGACCGGGAGGAGCTACGTCAAGATGGAGGTGTAGGCGTGCCTGTGCTTGGTCATGTGTGCGAACAAGGATGTGACCACAACCCTCAAAACAACCTCAGTTGCGCACACACTCGGGGTTCAAGCAAGAACATGTTGGAGAACTAGCACAGGACATGTGGCGACCTCGAGGTCGACAAGAACATGAAGGTGTCCTGCAACAAGTACACGCGTGCGAGTGCCTGCGGGCACGCGGGCACGACCAAGTTTGTGTTCTGCGGCGGGAAGCACCACGACAACGCGAAGGACAACAAGAAGTGCTACAAGAAGAACAACAAGAAGGGGAACGTGTTCGCAGCTGTGATCATGATGGGAGACATGTACTGCACATGTTCTTGTCAGGCCTCGTCCATGGGCTGGAGGTGCTGCACATGTGGGTACAGGCACATGTTCGGGAGGCTGCACCCGACCACAAATCTGCTTGTGCACGTGAACAAGGACAGGATAGTGCACGGCTTCTGCGATGGCTGCGTGAATGTGTCCGTGGTCGCGGGCGTGAACAGGAAGATGACGACGCACGTCCAGGCAAACCACTACACCTTCTCGCATGAGATCGCAGACAAGTTCACAGACGTCTGGATGCAGTTGATCACACACCCAGGGATGCATGCAACCGGGAACACGAACGTGAGCGTGGTTCCACCCCTCTTCTGTTGAAGTTGGGCGATCTGCAACGTCATACCACGTGACTTACAGAAGGGCGCTAACCCTAGATTGGGAGGAAGGAAGGTTTTCTCATTTTTCATTGTAGACGAATGTCTTAGTACATCCTATTGAATACAAGATCCTATTGTCTTCTAAGTGCCTCGTCATTCTGAAGTGTCACCGACACCGATTATCCCAACAGGTTATGAGCCCGGGAATCCCGCTGACGAGGTTGAATCGACTGTGAAGAAGTCGAAGAAGAAGAGGAGAAGAAGAGCCTAGAGGAAAAGGCTGCAAAGAAGGGCCTAGAGGAAAAGGCCGTAAGGAAGGGCTAGCCACGACGTTAGCAGAAGGCAAGCCAATAGGATGGAAGACAAGAAGGAACGGGGCAGGAAGGTCCTGCTCCGGGGCCCAGAGAACTATGAAGACTGGGCACAAGTTATCAGGATGCGGCTATTGGCCGCAAGAGTCTGGCACACCGTCCTTGTAGAGCCAGAAGAGTCAGAGATGAAGCCTGCCCAAACATCAGCAGCAACAGGATCCAAAGTTCAACGGATTGAGGCCACAAAGGAGTGGCAGGATAGCAAGGCAGAAGAAGGAAAGGCAGCAGACATCATACTGTCGTCAATTAGTGAAGAGCAGCAAAAGCACGTCCGACGGATCGAGCACCCCTACCACATCTGGAAGACCCTGAAAGGGATCCACGAACGGCCGAACAACGAGAAGCTGCACAACGCGATGGTACAGCTGTTTTCGAAGGATCTCGGCCGAACGATCGAAGAGAGAGGGTCGAGGATCCGTGTGCTCAATGCTGAAATAGAGAGCTACGACTCGACGCTGAAACTGCCGGAAAAGACATTAGTGATCCTGCTCCTAGAGTCGTTGACGCCAGAATACGACACCATGAAGAAGATCCTCATAACGACGGATCAGATCGACGAACTGGACAAGGTCCTGCAGAAGTTAGCAGGAGAAGAGGCACGGATCATCAAGGGAGAAGCGGAGCAGGCACTGGCTGTCCGTAAAGAGGGCAAAGGACGGAGCAAGGGCCGACGAGACGGAAAGGACATGAAGTGCTTCCGGTGTGACCGGACAGGGCACAGGAAGTCTGAATGTTTCGCGACACGGTCAGCAGACGGAACCCCATTGGAGGACGAACCCCCGGTGAAACCCAGGAAGAGAGGGGAGAAGGCAAGAGCGGCAACGTACCGGGAGGATGAGGAAGGAGAGAAGACCTACCTCACTTGCCTTGTACCAGATCTGGCGATCGGGGAACCGCGGACGAGCGATTGGATCGTTGACAGCGGTGCGACCCGACACATGAGCTGGGACCTCGGACTATTCGTTGAGTTGAAACCCATGGGAGGCCACCTGTCAGTAGCCAACGGAGACAGGCTTGCGATCAAAGGTGTAGGAACTGTACGGACCCGGTTCAACCAGCAGAGCGGTGTTGCGACAGTCACAGGAGTGCTGTACGTACCTGGATTGACTGCCAACTTGATGTCAGTTTCAGATCTGGACAAGAAGGGGTTCGAGACAACAACAAAGAATGGGGAGATGGCCATAATAAAGAATGGCAGAAGAAGGGTAACGGCCAGAAGAGAAAAGGGCACGTACCACTTGAAGGCAAATGGCGAGGTAGTCCTCGCGACGGGACAGGAGAGCCCGACCGGCGGGGCAGGACAGGAGAGTCCTGCAGACGCGAAGAAGAAGACCTGGCACCGGAGGCTAGGGCATGCAAGCAAGGCTGTCATGAAGAGGGCAGCACTCACCGGCAAACTCGAAGGGTTCGAGTACGATGAGGAGGAAGTCGAGAACTGTGAGGACTGCATATTAGCCAAAATGCAGAAGACTCTCCGGAAGAAGGCTGAAGCAACAACGACAAGAAAGCTCGAACTGGTGCACACCGATGTGTGCGGACCTCTGCAAGATGAAGGGTACGACGGATCACGGTACCTGCTGACGATGATTGATGACTGGACCCGGATGACGTGGGTGTATCCCATGAAGCTCAGGAGTGAGCTACCCGTCGCTTTTGGCAGCTGGAAAGCCATGGTGGAACGGGAATCCGGCGAGAAGCTGTGCAGGATACGGTGTGACAACGCCAAAGAATACATCAGTCAGTACTTGAAGCGTCTGAAGCCAGAGGGAGTAAGAGAAGAACCCACCGTGCCGTACAACCCACAGCAAAACGGGGTTGCCGAGCGGTATAACCGAACGATTATCGGTCGGGTGAAAGCGATGTTGGCGGACGCGGAGCTGCCGATGCAGCTGTGGCCCGTAGCAGCCCAGACGTCAGCGTACCTGGACAACAAGCTGCCACACGGGGATAGGAAGGACTTGCCGGAAGGAGAATGGACGGGACGGACCGTCAACGCAGGCCATCTGAGAGCCTTTGGGTGTGTCGCATACGTGCATATACCGAAGGAGAAGAGGAAGAAGTTAGATCAACTGGCCTGGAAAGGAGTAATGGTGGGGTACCGGGGTAATCACATTTACCTGGTATGGAACCCGGAGACGAAGAAGATTGCGGCTGCAGCGTCCGTACGATTCATGGAAGAGATCGTGGGACAACGAGCGCAGGTGCGACCTAAGGAGAAGGTCAGCATTGAGGGGGGGTGGCCACAGGTCACCTCAGGGCCCGAGCACAGCATTGAGGGGGGGTGGCCACAGGTCACCTCAGTGCCCGAGCAAAGGAGAGAGAGACAGGTGCAAGGCGTACCTGATCGGTCGGACGAACCGGACGAAGAAGACAGTGACGAAGAGTCAGTAAGATACGACGCGGAAGGGACGGAAGACTCACCTTGGCAGCCCCGACAAGGAGTGGCTGAAGAAACAGTGGAAGCACCTGAGGAAGGAGCTCAGGAGTCGAACGAGTCAGAAGGAAGAGGTCGTGTGGAACCTGAAAGAAGTCCACAAGAGAACAGGGCCACAGGCAAGGCCACGAAGGAAGGGTCCGAAAGGGCACAGGAAACAGAGCCAGTGAGGCGGAGTACGCGGATCCGCAAGGCAACAGGGAAGGCAAAGGAAGGTGCCTTCGCAACAGAGGAGCGAGGTGCTGTGGCGCCCGTACCGACGATTCCGAGGTCGGATACGTGCCTTCTGCGGAAATGCTCGCGGACGAGCTCACGAAGCCACTCAGCATTCAGGCACGGAAGGAGAAGCTGCAGAGGCTCGGTCTGACACAGTAGACGAGATGTCAGCTAATGGAAGCAGCAGCGGACGAGGACGGTGGGCCCACATACTCACCTTGGGGAAGCTAAATTGCAAAGTGGAGGTGCAGCTCGAGGGGGGGTGTTGAAGTTGGGCGATCTGCAACGTCATACCACGTGACTTACAGAAGGGCGCTAACCCTAGATTGGGAGGAAGGAAGGTTTTCTCATTTTTCATTGTAGACGAATGTCTTAGTACATCCTATTGAATACAAGATCCTATTGTCTTCTAAGTGCCTCGTCATTCTGAAGTGTCACCGACACCGATTATCCCAACATCTTCAACCACGAGGACGTGGACACACCTCCCATCCTGCACAGGAGTGCGAAGAGAAGTGTGGCGCAAAACACGAAGCCGGCCGCGGAGAGGAGCGCGAAGAGGACCATGTTTTCGGCGCGCTGGTGAAAACCTACGCGTGCCTGCGCGTGTCCCTCCTCGTCCTCATGATCATGTTGTAGGAGAAGATCAGGGCTGGGATGCTGGGCATGCCCGAGGCCTTGAGGATGGTCTTGATCGAGCCTGTGATCCTCTCCATGATCCACTTCTTGCTCACGTCGCTGGCCCTGAGCCCCATGTCTACTCTGGTATGTATTTCTCGGGTGATAGGCTAGTATTGGCACTACACATAGGTATCAAATCACACATGTGACCTAATCGTATAACCACAAGCAGTGCACAGGCCAGAAATTCCACAATGACACACTCGACTACCTCAAGCGGCGACACCAATCTTCTTGGTATGAAGATAACCAAAGGGGGAAAGAATAGAAGGGGATGGAGGGGGTCATGCGACACCAGCTGTAAGATCTCACCCATCTCCTCTCTCTTCGCTAGGAGCCATGAGCATGTACTGTAGCTCTATCAGAAGAGGACCAAATGCAGAGAGACTACGGAGTAGAGAGAGCAATTACGCAGGTACTGTTAAAATGCTACCAGAGACCAACAAAACTCTGCGGCACCAATGAGGATAAAAAACAATGGACAGATAGTGGAGCTTTAGACAGACAATCAGCTGTCCACTAGATGACACCGGATGACGTTAGATGGCACCAAGGGACACCAAACAAGCAGGCAAGCCTGAGTGATATATTTCTCAGCCGGTGGGATCCAGATAAGATAAGATAAGATAAGACGGCTCAACCCTGGCCAGGTACACCAACCACAAGAAACAGGTACGATAAGATTAGATTAGACTGTTCCTGATTAGATACCACAAGATTAGATCAAACAAGATACAGGGATTAGCCCTGTGCTTTGCACGAGGATACAGTACGGTACTTCGTACCCATATGTACCCATACGTACGCACGAGGATACAGTAGATGGACGACAACACCACTCGGAGCAACGACAGCCATGTGAATCAAGTGGATCAAGATGAATGTATTGTATTGTATTGAAGTCTTACTCCATCCTAAAGCTAGCTGAGCTAGAGTACGCTGGGAAAAGTGTAAGCTGGTAAGGAAACCTCTGGGTCATGTGACTCTATGGCAAAAAAAAAAAACCTCCCCTGCGGCCCCTAGGCGGGCGCCCTCCTCTCGAGATACTGCGAACAAGGGAAGGGACTGCTAAGTAGTCAAGCAAGAAGAGGAGTCAAGATGAATGTACTTCCGTACGAGGGTATGATTAGTATGCTTGAATAAGAAGAAGAACGGCCTCCGACGTGAAGTCTCACAACGTCAGATGAGTGAGGCTTTACTTACACGTCCTCCCCCCCCCCCCCCCCCCCCCCCCCCCTTCCCTCCTTCATTTCCAGAGCTGCTGAAGAGGATATCGAAGATGGACGAACATTTTCGTGGGACCCAACGCCGACGGGAAAAAAAGGAACGGTAACAGTCAAAAACAAGCGGTGACAAGAGAAATGACAATAGTGGCACCAATGATAACAGTGACAACAGTGACAACAGTGACAATAACGACAGCAACGACAAGATTGACAACAATGGTAACAATGACAACAAAACCAAACAATCAATCAATACTCCTCCCCGAGCCCCTCCTCGACGAATACCCCGAGGTCGGGTTGACCGCAGACGTTCTCACGCGCGGCTGGGTCGAGCGGGATCGTGCCGGCGGCGCGACCCTTCTTCCAGCTCCACTGCACCGTCTCCTCGGTGTCCCAGGTCCAGTAGAACCAGCCCCAGGCCTGCTCGAAGGCGTCCATCTGGGCCGAGGCGAAGGCCAGCAGGTACTTCTTGTAGGCGTCCGAGTACTGCGACGCCGGTGCGTTGGCCTGGTCGCAGGAGCAGCCTCTTGCTGACGATGATGTGGAGGACGAAGAGGAGGGAGAGTCTGGGGATTGCGGCTTCGAGGCGGCAGGGCAGGCTGGTGTCAAGACCGACGACGATGGATCGCCCGTGTCGTACGTGCCTGTCCAGCGAGCGCCCATGTTCACGTTGTTCAGGTGCATGGCGCAGTCGGTGTCCGCTTGCGAGAACTCGCCGCAGAAGGTGGGGCCGAACCTTTTTTGGGCGACAAGGTGTTAGCAGACAGGGTTGGGCTTCGACGGCAAAGGGATTGTTGATGTCAGACGAGATCGAGAGCCAAGGGAGGGGGGGGGGGGGGGGGGGGGGGGGGAGCAAAAGGGGGGAAGGAGGGGTTCAAGAAAGAAAACCAACCCCGTCGATCGATCAACGCTCTGCCTCATCGCCCCGGCCCAGCCGTCACAGATGAACTCGAGCTTCCTCTGGTGGGTGAAGGCGAGCTGGTCGGCGTTGAAGATGAGGTACTGGTGCGCGTCGAGGACGACCTCGTTCTGGGCGGCGTAGGCCGTGAGCTGGCCCTTCCACTTGGGCAGGCCCAAGAAGCCGTCGCCGATGGCGACGATGGCGTCGACGCCGTTCGACCTGACGGTGCGGATGGCCTGCTCGTTCCAACGTCGCATGTCCTGCTGCGGCAGCTCGCTCATCTTGGGCTCGTTGAGCAGCCCGTAGACGGCGACGACGTTCCTGTACCGGTCCTGCCCGAAGAACTTGGACATCCGGTCGTGGATCTCGAGCGTGCGCTGCGCGTTGAGCGCCCCGTCTGTGCCGTTCATCCACCCTATCGTCCCTAGTCGGCCGCTGTGGTTCCAGCCGTTCTGGCTCCCCGGCGCCCCGTGCAGGTCGAGGTTCACCCGCAGCCCGTATCGTCGCGCCCATTCGATCGCCCGCAGCAGGTACCGCCACGAGATCTGCGGCACGTACGGGTCGTCCGCGAAGGTCGCCACGGCCCAGTATCCGAACGGGATGCGCACGTGGTCGAGCCCGGCCGCGGCGATTTCGGCGAAGGTCGACTCCGTGACGAAGGTCGCGTAGTGGCGCTCGAGGACCTCCGCCGCCGTGGTCGGGCCCAGGTGCTTGGTGAGCGTGTACTCGTCCACGACGCCCAGGTGCCGGCCGTAGCCCCGGAACAGCGACGGCGTGATGAACGGCTCGACGTTCAGCCAGCCGCCGACGTTGACGCCCCGGATCGGTTGCGTGCCGTACTGCCACTCCTCGTCGAGATAGGGCACCCTGTCGTTGGCCCGCGTGTGGTCGTCCCAGGTCGAATTTAGACCCATGACGGGCAAGTCGCCGACCGTCGCGGCCGTGTAGGTGACGTTGAAGTCCCCCGTGTCGTACCACGCAAACGGGTCGAGAATCGTGCCCTTGGCCTCGGCTGGGATGTCCGACTCGGATATGGTCGCGAGGTTCGCGTTCGCTGGTGGCCCATCACCGCGAGCGTCCCCCGCCGCACCCGCCCCATCTCCGTCTTTCTTCTTCCCGATCACGAGCACCCCGACAGGTATGAAGATCACGAGGAGCAACGCCACCAGGATGATGGCGATAAGCAGTTGTCTCTTCCTCGTCATGTTCATGCGTCCTTTGGGGCCGTCGTACCTTCTCGCGCGACCCTCTTCGAGAGCCGGGCCAGACACAACCCGCCGCTTGCGCTTGTCGTGCTGATGGTGTTTCCTGGTCGTCGTTCTTCCGGGCTGTGCCGCCGCGGCGCCGCTCACCTTGCGCACGCCCTCCTTCTCGATGAAGGTCGTCTTCTCGTTCAAGGCGTTCAGTCGCGCCAGCGAGTCGGCCGACAGCAGATTGCTGCTCGCTCCTGACGATCGATCCGAGTTGGGAACCAGAGGCGCTGGGCTGGCCGAGACTCTCTTTGGTCGTACCTTCCCATGACGACCTTGACCGAGGCGGTCTTCCCGATCGTTGCCGCCGGTGTCTCGACCTCGCCGCTGTGGGGATGGGCTGTCGTAGTAGAGATCTGCTTCACCCGAAGGCTTGTCTGGCGACGATCGACGCCTATCTCGTGCAGCCCGTCTCTTGTCACCCGATGGATGCTGGCCTCGGGAATGTCTTCTACCTCCGCCATTGTCCTCGGTCCGTCGAGACGGGCGGTCACCCTCTCGGCGGACCATCCCCCGGAATGTTGTCCAGCGCAAGAAATCTTGCACAGACTAGTCTCCAGCGAAGGAATTTCGCACGCTAGAACCAGCGACGTCGAATGCTGGACTCCAGAAACGCATACGCAAGGTATCCAGATCCTCGAAGCGGCTCACTGGATCCAGACCAGCCTTCAACAGCCGTCCCAACCTCTAGACGACCCGAGCGATGTGTGACCACGAGCGCACGCGCCCCTCGCAGGAGATTCGGTTCGGGATTCAGCAACAACAACCCCAACTAGTGCAAGAGGATCCAAGAAGGACCTCAACTCCCGCCCGAGATGATATTTGACCCCTTACTCGCGGCGCGGTTGTCCTCAGCGTGTAAATGATTCAACCAGAGTCTGTCTCCATTGCATGCATCAGCTTTGGAGAGAAAGGGAAAAACAAACAACAATGGCATGTTCGCTTACCCAGCTTGCTCAGCTAGTCGTGCTAGTGTAACGAGGACTTCGTAACTGATTGTGGGTAGAATATTGGTGATCCGACGTACTTCCGTACTTCCGTGCTGCATGGTAAGATACACGATGGGATTGCCGGCGCCTGGGGGTCAACAGTTTACCGAAAAGGGAAAGGTCCAGAAATACACGCGCGGGTATGACAAGCGATTATCACAGGAGATTTATCACGTGATTTGCCGATGCTTCTTCAGTCCGAGAATTGCTCCATCAATCATTTGCTTGATCAAGACATGTACACACATATACGTACCAGTATGTATGTCTGTACTTGTATACTGATTAACATGAAATCAAATCAGAAGACACAATCCACATGGAAAGCAAGTATACGTACTTCCGTATCAATCAAACTAAACCAATCCACTTCTGTAAACCAATCCAAACCATACCAGACACACCAGGCCACACATGCGCCAGCCAAGACACAGCCACAGCTGATAAAGACAAAAGAAAATCAACAACATCAAGTACATCAAAAAAAGACGAAAGGCAACAGGGGAAAATTGGAAAGCATGAGTGGAAAGAGACAGAAAGAGATACCAGGAACCAAGAAACCCAGACGAGACACATACAGCATTTCCAGACTGGATGAGAAACTACCGACAAGAGAAAGGAAGATGTAGTAGGATGTGGACTTGTTCAAGTACAGCATTAGAGACGATGGGGAGGGAGGGATAGGACTTGTAGTTGCAATTGGAGCTCTGAACAGATGGGTATTGGGCAAGTGTAGGAGCAGTGGTGGGGAGAGGGACGATGGGGGATGTGTATGGATGGCACGGTGGATCAACAAACAATATAGATGGAGAAAGAGTAAGAGAAGTATGACCATGATGCTGGGCATAGTGCGTCCAAGATATATAGTCGCGTAGGGTAGTTGAGTGTCGTGCAGCGAGATGAGCAAGTACCGAGACCAGGCAGAAATTCAAGATAGTATGGTTTGATCAAACAGCAGAAAGGTAGCATATCTGCATGTCTGTGGTGGCGGTCGTGCTCGTGCATAAGATGAGACGCCGTGGCGCGAGAGCCGAGGAAATAGACGATGGCGGTCAATTTTGCAGCTAGGATCAGACGCTTGTTTTGGAAAAACATGATATAGACCAAGAGAAGAGAAGAGATGATGGGGAAAGAGAGGAGAGGAAGCAGAAGGTCGAGGGGCCGGAACAGAAGTCCGTGAACAGATGAGGGGATGAATGGTGGATGGTGGATCGATAGGTATGCAGGTCGGTAGGTAGGCAAGGCCGGTAAGTTGGGACTGTAGGCAGCATGTACGGAATCCCTTGTAGAACCTGGCAGCTAAACCAAGACCAAAATGGAATACAGCAAGATCGAAATCGAAGTCGAATGCCCCCTCCCCGATGAATCAACCGACGACATGACGTGCGCCTTCCTTCCCGAGAACGCCCCGTTCCTGTGGCTTCGGACTGACGCCGCGGCCTCGTTTGCGCGAGAGAAAGCCCAGCATGCCGTTCGGTTTGGCCTTGTGCTCGCCGCCCTTGGCTTCGGGCGGCACGGTGCTCGACGGATCGCCGAGCTCGGACCAGCTACCCGTCTCGTTCAGCACGACGTGCGTGCCGCCGGCCCGGGACGGGTCGCGTGAGACGCCGGCCTGGATCCGCCTCGACTTGGCAGCCGAGGACGACGACGATGACGCGCCGCCGTGGAGTGGTGAGTCAGCCGCGGTAGTGTCCTGCTTGCGCAGCGTCGCGGCCTGACGCGGTCTGCCGCCGTCGGTGGTGGCTGTCGCCGCCGTCGCGGACCGCTGCAGGGGCGGAGAGCCGTCTGGCGATTTGTTCGCGTCCTCGCCGCTCGAGTGAGACCGGGATGCGGGTCGCCCGCCGTTCGGCATGTTGCACGTCGGCGTCGTCGTCGTCGTCGTCGTCGTCGTCGTCGTCGTCGTCGTCGACGTCGACGTCACCGTCGCCGTCACCACCTCGCCGCTCGCAGGAGACCTACGACACACGAGGACAGGAGAAGGGGTCAGCGACGTGGCAGTCACGTGACGTCGATGGACACGGCACGTGACGCACCGGTTGACGGCCAGGAGGGTGTAGTCAAAGGGCTCGAAGCAGGTCTCGATCATGCGGTGCAGCTCGTCCTCGCGGATCTGCTTGTCCGTGGCGTCGTCCTTGAGCTGTTCCCGCGGCCGCTGGCGCCGCGCTCGAGCCTCGAGCGGCGCCTCCTCGAGTAGCAGCTCCTCGAGGTCGTAGGTCGCGTCGAAATTCGTCTTCTCGCTCGACGGCACGAAGACCGGCTCGACCTTTCTCCGCTCGAGCAGGTCAAAGTCGACGGGTTGAAAGAAGGGACTCTGGGTGAAGGTGTCGAACCCGATGGCGCCGATCCGCTTCGTCACGTCCTTCTCGAGGAGGGAGCTGATGGCGTGAAGACAGGGCATCGACACCGGCGGCTGGGTCACCGGGAAGCGAGGGTTCGCCTTGACGATCAGGGCCGCCAGCTTTTCGTGTCCGTGAGCAGTGAAGGGTCGCTGATCGGGGCAGGGCGCGCGTGGGCGTCAGCCTGGCGGGAATGAACAGGATGGGACCTCGTCTTCTCCCTCTCGCCTTGACCGTACCTTGTTGTAGATGCACTCGAAGAAGGTGACGCCGAGCGACCACCAGTCGCACTCGCTGCCGTAGCCCTTGTCCTCGTACACCTCGGGCGCCAGATATGCCAAGGTGCCCGATCGACTCGTTAGCTTCTTGTCCGGTTTCAGATCCGAGGCGACATTCTGCAGCAACGAGACCGGTCAGCCGTCGATCGTGCCGGTGGCCCAGAAGGGAAGGAGGGGAAAGGCCCGGACGCACAAAGTCGGCCAGGTGGGCGTGGCCGTCGGCGTCAAGCAGCACGTTGTCGGGCTTGATGTCCCGATGCACAATGTTCTGGCGGTGGATGTATCGAACGGCGCAGCCCAGCTCGGCCATCCAGAACCGCACGGCTTCCTCGGTGAAGGTCTTGCGCGAGATGTGGAATCGCAGGTCGCCCCCGGTCATGAGATCGACGACGATGTATCTGATCTCGGACGGTCCGATCAGCGGCGACTCGAGGACGGGGCAGGTCGGAGGGGTGAAGGACGAACAAGTACTCGATATCCTGGAAGCTGTAGCGTAGATTGCAGATGAACGGATGGTTGAGGTGTTCCAACATCCGCCGCTCCCGGATGATGTTCCGGACGCTCTCCGACCTCACGACTGTTACCAGGCGTCAGTTCCCCGTCGTCCGCTTCGGTCTGGAATGAGGTCGAGGAAGGGGTAAGGCAAGGAATGACATGCCCTCATCCTTGCGAATGTACTTGAGCGCAAAGGTCAAGCCGGTATCCTTGCGCTCGACGATGCGTACCTTGCCGAACGCGCCTTTGCCGACGACCCGAAGAAGCTTGAAGTGGTTGAGGTTGACTGCACAGGAAGCGGGAGTCAGCCGACGTCGAACCGGAGGCAAGAACGACCAGGACATGGTCCAGGAACGAGGTCGTCTCGACGAGCGCCGCACGCGCGTGACGAACAACAACACTCGGGCCACGTCCCGCTGAGCCCCTCTCGCTCGTCAGGCGGCTCAACGTCGGGACGGCTCGACCTCGACGGAGGATGAATTGGCCGAAGCTAAGCGGGTGCAGCATCACTCACCTTCGTCCGTGAAGACGACGGGCTTGCCCGGCGAATTGCCCATGGTGAGATTCTCGGACGGGTCGACCCTCCAAGGCCGGGCTGGCGCTCTGGCGCTCAGGCGCGCGACGGTGAGGCTCGTTCTGATCCGTCAACGGTGGGGACAGCGACGAGGACGACGACGAGAGCGGTTCCCGTCGTGGGCAGTCAAACATGACCGAAGACCGGATGTCGTGCGAAGGTCGAGACTGAGCTTGTGGACACCACCGGTCCGTTTGGCTGCTGCTTTTGCTGCTGCTGTTGATACCACCACCTCCACCGCTCAATGAGATCGCTCCCAGTCATGTGCTGACCGTGGACCAGAAACAGTCCGGCTGGATCAATGTGCCTGTGGAGTCTCGGGAGTTTTCGTCGCACGTTCTCACGCCTTTTAAGTGGTTCGTCACGGGTGACACCATCCCTCTTTGGGGGTTGAATGAGGTTAAACACTTCCGGGAGGGCTGTTCCAGTAGCAGCTCCTAGCAGACGACAGCTCCACCTCCACCGCCACCAGCACCAGCACCAGCACCAGCAGCACCAGCAGCACCACCACCACCACCACCACCACCCTACATATGAGAGAGAGAAAGAAGAATACGAAGTAGGCCAGAGACTTCAGGGGCGGAGTCCTGAATGAAAGACAAGGACAGATGACCAAAACGGCACGGACAAGGCGACACAATTGTCTCGCGAACGAACGAAATCAACGACGCCGCCTTCGCTACCAGCGCCGCCGTCGTGCTAGTCGTGGGTGGTGATCTTCGTGTGGTCGCTGCCGTCGTCGTTTCGACCACTCTCCTCCGAGACGTCAGATAGCGACGAGATCTGAGGGTTGGGGGACGAGCAGGGGGGGGGGGGGGGGGGGGGGGAGCGAGCGAGCGAGCAGAAAGACGAGGAAATCGTGATGGCGGCTTCGAAGGTCGACGGCATGAAAAGAAGGTTCGGGTACTATGGCTTCTGACGGTGTACTTCGTAGCGGGCTGTCCCTGGCAGGCCCAAGCACTACTCGTAAGGACTTGGGATGCCTAAGCTGTAGGCAGTACGTAGCTTTAGGCTCTCGGTCCATCACCGATCAAGCACCACTATTCCGGAGAAGAAGGTTCGAACGGCGTTGTCCAGGCTGTACTTCCGTACGTATGTACGAAGGTACATACGGAAGTACGTAGCTACGAGTACAGTACGAAAACTGCTATAAGTGACTTATGTAATCACGGTACCCTCGTCCGTTTTTGCGGGCAGGTCGGTGGCACGCGTGAGCTGATGAGAGACAGCCCGTTCCCTCGTGGACGGGCAGCTGTCGTGTTGCACTGTCCTTGCGTCTGATAGCAAGTGCCTCATGGGCTGAGAAGGGGCCAAGAAACGAAGGGAGAAAAAGGAATGAAAGAAGGGGAAGACAACAAAGGGCAATCTTTGGCGCGACGTATGTACGGGGGGCTACGAGGTACGTACAGTACGTACTCCTGTACGTATCGTACGTTCGTGCTTGGGCGGGGGATTGAGGGGGTCTTGCCTCCCATCAACCACCATCGAACGTCGTCACCGTCACCGCTCTGGCGAGCATGCTAGATGATCTTCGAGATGGTCGTTGCCGTCGTCGCCGAGCCATTGTGTCATGCTGACCCGTATCTTGATTGGCTCACGGCAATGGATGGATTGTCTAACGTAGGTCCTGCGATATCGAACGGGCCAACACTATCAAGTAGCTGCAGTCGAGGTGGATGTCACGACCTGAGCAGCTTCAAGCAGAAAATAAAACCACACTGACGTATCCATCTCGAAGTGGATTCTGGATCGCCAATCCTCGTTGCCCTGACATCAGGGCCATCTGACGGTTGTGCCTTTTCGACTTTGTTTGATATCTGCCACAGTTGGCTTTGCTGCCGTCAGGAATTGATTAGTCAGCACTCGCCGCACTCTACTCCCTATGCTTCCGTAGGGCAAGCTAGCGCGGCTAGGTACGTATGTACATGGTAGTCCGGCAGGGGTGCGGATCGCTCCTCAGCCTCAGCCTAGCCTCAGCCTCATCGCACGTATTTGTGTACGAACAATCCGTATTCGACGATGACTCGGTAACTGTTCACAACTGGAGTACGTACTCGTACGTACCACGAGCGCTTACCATGTCGCAGCTCTCTTTCCAAGAAGCTACCAGTCGCAACAGAGCCAGGAGACATTGCAGATCTGTACGTATAGGTAGATAACTTTTGTTTGGTAGAACTGATCGTTTGCGTGGGAATCTCCGACGGTCGGGCCAGAGACTACCCCTGTCTCCAACGGCTTATTCCATCGTCCCTTCAATAGGCAGCCTCGGCAGCCTACATGGGAAAGACAGGCAACGTGCGTATGTACGTATGTACGGCTACTCGATATGAAAGGTTAAGACGTCTCTTGACAATATCCATCAGATCACTTCGAGTTTTATATGGAGCGAGGATCATCACGAGACTCTTCTTAGTACGACAACCAAAACGTCCCCCACAGGCACTGTTCAGGTGGTAAGATAGTAGCTATGTACAGTACGTCACCGCTCCAGCGCTGTCCCAGTCAAGCAAAAACTGACTGCCGGTGCTGCCTCAGAGATAGGGATGGAAACGCAATGATCAATGGAAGCCGGCGGATAAATCAGATCAGGCGTAATCGGGGCCAGTGCAGTCGAACCGAAGGCAACCTTCGTCTAAGGCAGTAACGTTCGACATCGCGGCATTTTATCATCATGATCATCATCGCCATCATCCCTTTTGGGTTTCCGACACACCAGATCTGACTTAGCCCGGGAAGAAGGCCGTGGAACACCAAACAAAAGAAACGCTCTCAACGTGGAAGAAAATGGTCGTTGACAATGGCTCACTACTCCTTGGAACGTGACGTATTTGCTGAACCACTGCCACGGTACCCCGTATGTAAGCTATACAAGTTGCAGCTAGGTGCCGATAAGCTAACGCGGCTATGCCAGTGGCTCTGGACAGTTAAGCAGTGCCGGTTGGACTCAGTCGTCTATCTAAACGTGCACCATATCTCGTACCGACAGATATGTACGTTACGTATTTCTCTCCGCCTTTATGTTGGGGGGTCCATATCGAAGAAGAGATCTAATTTGCTCTGACATTCTTATTGAAGTACTCACGGTACGATACATACGTACTATGTAGCTCTGACCAAATCAAAAGAGAGGAAGCAAAAGAAGAAGTGACATGGAGAAAGCTGCATAATCCCGCACGGCCGAGCACCAGCCATTCAACCGAACCAGGATTGTTTCCGTCGCTTGGTTTGATTCCTAACAGGCTAATTCGACGGGCTCGTATACCGAGGTCGCCACCAGCAGCGCCATCACCGCCTCCACCACGATGATCACCACCCGTCTATCCGGAGATACTTCGTACCTGAGGAGCATCAGGAACAGCCTCTGTCGGAGCGCTGCTGACCGTCTCCGACTGGTCACCCCACGTGCATCCCATGCCAGGCAAAAGCTCCTGCTTTGCTGATTGGATGATCCGCCTGTCCTTCTCCTCGGTCTTTAAGTAGGATACTAATATGTCTCCCCCGCTCCGTATCGAGCGTTCGATTTCCTGCTCACAAGAGACATCGGGCAAGAAGAAGCCAGAGATGCTTCTCTCCGCGGTTGCCCCCCCCCCCCCCCCCCGGAGAGTGCTGAAAGGTGGCCATCGTCCTACTACCGGTAGATGTTGATCGCATTGAAAGAAGCAAAGAGAGGAGGTGGATAAGGTGGTAACTGTATGATACAGAGGAGCCACCCCGAGTCCTCTGGGCGTGGCCGTGACACTCATCAAGCAAAGACACCGAGGATGGGGACTTAGGCGTATCATATAGAATTTCGACTCAAAGCATCAAAAGTCATAAGACCACTAAAGTTTTTCGGCCACACTACCGCGTACATCTGAAGTGAACCTTCGTACGATACGTACCACATTTCAATCTCTCACACGACTCACCAGGTGATAAAAACTCAAACTTCGAAGACCTGATCAGCTATCGACCTTTCAAATGACGAGCTCACAACCGGGACTTCAGTGGCAATCGTCCCTCTGGGGCTCCAGGCCCGCATGGACGATGGAACCCAGAGTCGACGTCATCGAGCGTATCGCACGCCAGAAACTGGGACAGTCCGACACTTGCCACGTAAAATTCTTCGGCCAAGGTGGTTTCAACAAGCTATACACGGCTCGATGCGACAGCGGAGACTATATGATGCGGATTTCGCTGCCGGTGGATCCGCGGTACAAGACCTTGAGCGAGGTGGCGACTCTTGATTTCGTACGATAGAACACCGAGATCCCAGTGCCAATGGTGATCGCCTTTGACGCTTCAAACAACAACGATCTCGGTTTCGAGTGGATGTTGATGGAGATGATGCCGGGAATTCCTCTTGCAGATGTTTGGAGGACAACATCGTGGTCAGCAAAGCAGAAGCTGGTCAAGCACATAGCACTCTACACTGCGCAGCTATTCCGCAAGAGGTTCGATTCCCTGGGCAACCTCTACCACGCTCACGAGCGCAGCGATGGGCCATTCGATGGCGGCAAATCAGCCAAAGAACGACTTTCCACCACATTCTTCGTTGGCAGGATTGTCTCGATGCCGCTCTTCTGGGCCGACGGTGTGAACCAGGTTGTGCAATGCGGACCCTTTCGATCAACGCAAGAGTGGCTATCAGCACGTCTGCTCTTCAGTCGCAATGATGTCGAAAGCACTCTCAAAACCTCGGACAACGAAGACGACATCGAGGATGCACAGGAGACTTCTCAGAACGTTCAGAACTTGTGTTCCCTTCTCCCATCAATCTTCCCGACCGACCCAGGCCAACTTCCAGAAGTGTCAGCTCTTAGACACGATGATCTCTCGCAGCATAATATCTTGGTCGACCAGGATGGAAATCTTACCGCAGTCCTTGATTGGGAATGTGTCTCTGCGGTACCGTTGTGGAAAGTGTGCCAGGTGCCTGCGTTTCTCGCTGGCAAAGACCATCACGACAAACCTGAGATGGACAGCTATGCCACCGACGATGACGGGGAGGTCAACGACCTCTTCTGGACACACTTGGGGCAGTACGAGCGCACCCAACTTCGTGCAGTCTTTCTGCAGGAGATGGAACGTATTGAGCCAGAGTGGATCGAGATATCTTCAATGGCATCTGCTGAACAAAAGGCGGACTTCGAAATGGCCATGCGGTTTTGCGACAAGAAATGGCCATGCGGTTTTGCGACAATGGCGTATGCCATCCAGCTGTGCAGGAGTGGTTGGAGGACGCTCTGAAGACTGAGCTCTCTCAGCTCTGGAGCTTGAAAAGAACTTTGGCTGGATAATAACATGTTGCTGTGGCTCTACCCATCTACAGCTCAACAGCATCTGTATGAGAGAGTGTGTGGAAGAGGTATAATATACTCTCTTGTACAGATCTGGCTGAGTATTAATGTCTCTTGAAGTATCCAAAACCACATAAAAATGCTACCACCCCGACCGATGAACACTGGTCTTGTTGGACGAAATAGGGAACCCTGTGTATACGGTGCGGTACCATACCCAAGGTCATGTGGATGCGAAAGACTTGACGCCCGACGGAGCTGCAAGCGGTGGATCCGTACGTACCAGTACCGTACAGAAGTACGCTCCGTTGGTACTTTGACTAGATGGAATATTCAGAGCAGCCAATATGTTCAGGGAGTATACTCTGTACATTCCAACAACGCTGGTATGTTCTGTAGGGGTGTGCGTCTGGGTAGATCGGGCTTGATCCGATGATTTAGAACTGCTGTTGGCCGAACAGGTAAAGCTACGTGTAGCACTTTTCCGCCAGCCTAAGTCCACGGGAGGTCGATCTGATCACCGAGCTGTTTGATAGGGCTGTTTGCCTGGTGTTACTGTAGACAGAAGACAGTCTTCTACCGAACGCTTTCCCAGCTCTGCAAGATAGCTTGCCGCAGCCGTGGAAAAGTCTTTGTGCGCGCACCGCGGGAGACGTGCGTCGCTAGACGTGATAGTACTTCGCTGATCCAGGGGCGCTCTACGCATTCCAAAAAACCAACTGACGTTAGTCATCATGTTTTGTCAAGTAGACATACGACAGGTAGTATACGCACCAGCGTATCGCTGCGCTTGCGGGATGAACATTCCGTACCTTCGTACGTATTATATCCTCTCGAACGAGAGGCAGTCCGTGGCTGTCGTCATGCCTCGCTTGAAGAGACGGAGGTCAACCTCAAGGTCGCCGTACGTAATCGAGGGACTCATCCAGGGGCTGTACCCTCCTAGGGTTCCGGTCCAAGTATTCGCGCTGAAAATCACGGAAGAAACAGACGCGCAGAGAGTAAAGGACGGCTTGGGCCATGTGCTAAATCCACAGCCAGAGATTTAACAAGTGTCTTGCTCAGCCTCAGAGCATTACCGGTAATGATAATCTAGCTTGATCTCCTCAAGTTGGTCAACTAATCTCCTTATCGACTCCTGCAGCTCCTGCAGCTCGCTTGTGAACGATCTAAACTCGATGGTCGACGCCTGTCGACACCTTCCGCATAGCCAACATGGCGCTGGTGGTGCCGACTGACTTCTTTACGCCGGTGAGACTATTTGCCATCACCATGCCTGCAGTGTTTACGTAGACTTGATCTGTTTGTGCGAGCATAGCAGTCGTCACTGCTATCCTTAAGGACAGTCTCCTCTACTTCAGTGTGATCCTCGGTTTCCGTGCCGACCCCCGAGGGGAACCCCTGCCCCCGCCTATTCGGTACGCCCGGAACACCGCTACATCTGCAGGAGATCGAGGGCGGTCTATCAGTTGTACAAAAGGTCCAGCTGTGTGATAGATTTTCACTTTCGAGTACTGGTATAGGGGCTGTTGCTAGGCTAGTGGTACAGTATTCCTGTTGTGTCAGGCCCAGGCCCAGGCCCAGGCCCAGGCCCAGGCCCAGGTTTAGTCTTGATAGTGTTCTCTGTGGACAGAGTGTCGAGGAGCTGTGCAATATGCTTGCCTACGATATCTCTAGTTGTATCAAAAGACTGCCAGTCTCTAGTCTAGCTACTTCTGATAGGGCCTCAAGACTCTGGTGTAACACCATCACCTTGCCGGAATCAAAGTCTTGATGTAGTGTTACGTATTCGTCGCCTTCTATGTAGTGGAGGTCTCGAAGTGTACTGGTACAAGGTTCGTTGGTATGTAAGTACACACAAGAGGAAGAAATAACATGAAAAGGTTACTTACTTGAGCCACATGTATCATGTAGCATGATACTTACTAGATGTAGTAGACTCCCCATCTTCTGCTTAGTACTGCATGTGGGCAGAAAGCTTTGAGAATCAGAAGTCTTAAAAAGTCTTACGATATTGTACATACTTACGGAAGTACAGCTCAGCAAAGTAACCTTTTCACGTTATTTCTTCCTCTTGTGTGTACGTACACAAGTAAGAAATGTGCATGAGAAGGAGTTCCACAGTACCGTAATTGTCAACAGATATAGCAGGAGTGACTGCTGATTAGTCCCGCAAACTAGGGCGCACAAACCTCGGATTTCTTTTTTGTACTCGGCGGTGAGTGGTCTGGTAGCCAAACCATGTGTGGATTATTTACTGTGGAATACTACTAGCGAACTGACTATTGGTAGATGGACCTACTCACCGGCCCTATATTTAACTCTCGAGCCTGATACTCTTTCTGTGCTATAGCTTGCCGTACTCTTTCCACTGCCCAGAAACGGGTGGCGGGACTACCTCGGGCTACAACGTCTGTCATTGATGTCAAGTCTCCCAATCTGGATCGACATGTCGTCAACCATGATGTTGTCATCTCCCTTGTTCTCTTCACCACCACGCTGATGTGATACTCTTCACTACCAAGGGTAACACTCAGGTCGTAACTACCGTACAAGCCATGTCTCCTGCTATACGGAGTACAAGAACTAGACACCACATCCAAAGAGGCTGGCATCACCATCTTGAATGAGGTTGGTGTTGACCCTGGAATTGATTACCTGTACGCTGTCAAGGTCATCGAAGGAGTCCACGAGAAGGGAGGCCAGGTATGTCAAGCCTTGGATTATGGTAACACTCTACTTGTTGTCTCACAATAAAACAGGTTTTAGAATTCTACTCGTACTGCGGCGGACTCCCTGCCCTCGAGACTACCAACAACCCACTCAAGCTCAAGGCAATATAAGTCTCTAATCTACCGATCTACTATATCATCTGATACTACTCATGGTTTTCGTGGTCTCCACCTGGTGCCTTACTCTCCCAGTACAATCTGCCACTTTTTACGACAATGGAGGATTAGTCCCCATCCCGAACAAAGAACTCATGGCTGCATCTGTGCCGCATCATGTTCTTGATGGTTACTCATTTCTTGCATATCCAAACAGACATCCAACCCCATTTCGCGAGTTCTACAAGATCCCAGAAGCTCATACTGTCGTTCGAGGCTCATTAAGATATGAGGGTAACCCCGCTCTGGTTCGAGCTCTTATCAGTCTTGGATGACTTGACTCTTCAGAGAAGTCCTGGCCTAAAGATAGCAGCATCACGTGGGCTAAGGTTCAGCAACAAGCAATTGGGGCAGACTCGCCAGACAAGCAGAATCTTGTCGTGAAGACTGATGAACTGTGCACATTCTCCTCGCCTGCCGAACGAGCTGAGATTCTAGCAGGCCTGCAGTGGATCGGTCTTTTTTCTGACGAGATGGCCTCTCTGCATGGGAACTTGTTGGATACTCTCTCTGCGAAGCTTGAGAAGCTCTGCGGTCTCCGGCCTGGTGAGCATGACTCGGTGATGCTGCAGCACGAATCTGGGCTGAAGTAGAAGGATGGTTCAGAGGCAAGTAATATACCTTTTATATCACCCTGTACTTTTAGCCGTATCTATCTTGACTTTTTTATAAACAGGAAACTATCACATCGACCCTTGAGCTCGTTGGCGATCCCGATGGCTACTCCGGTATGTAAAAGGCTGTCGGGATCACCTGTGGAATAGCCACCCAGATGCTTCTGGATGGGTTTACACCCCTGAACCAGCCTGGCGTGCTAGCGCCATACACCAAAAGAGATCTGTAATCCCCTCAGAAAGAAGGTCGAAGCTGAGGGTATCAGGATGGTGGAGGAAGTCTTGAGGAAGACTCCGAAGACTTAAGGATAACTACTTGACCAGCTGCTTAGCCAGGACGGTTGAATGATGAGCGGTTTCACGGTTCGACAGCGTTTGTGCGTGTCTTGTTACAGATTATCGTATACTGTTGATGTTATGTGGTCCGACTTCCCGACGCCGGCCTGCAGCTGCGCGGCGCAGTGGGAGACTGCCAGGCATGTTGTGATGGACTGCCCACAGCTGCAACGCGCACGCTGCAGTCTTTTCGCTGCGGCCTCCACTACTGACTACCAGGTGATGATCTCGCGCCCGCGGCCCGCCGCCGCCCTTACAGCGTGGATCCTCCGCCACGGTGTTCTTCCCCAGTTCTCCTGGGCTCAGGAGCAGCTGACAGCTGGCTACTAGTCAGCCACCCCCCCCCCCCCCCCCCCCCATGTTCTACAGTGACTCGATAGGATAGCGCTAGCAAGGCGCTGCAGGGAAAGGTTTTTTCCACCCCCAGGGGTTTTTCCTAGCCTGTTTTCATAGTTGACCCACTCAGCATAGCCTAGATACACTAGTGCTAGAATGGTGTAGGAATACAATCAATACAATCAATCAATGTTATGTGATGTACCTGGCATCAATGTGCTAGTAGCTGATTGCTGTACGTAGCTAGATCTAGAACAGAGAAGGAGCGATGTAACGATGTACCGTACCGCACATACAGTACATACCCACGCACGTGCCACGGTACTGTGAGCTAGTTCGATATGATGGTGTGCTGGTGGCCACAAAGTGGCACGGCAGAGAACGAAGGAGGACAGGTCCTGGCTATGAAGTCATGCACTGGCCCGTATGTCAATCTAATGAGAAGGGTAAGGTCACATCATGTCCTTGTTGTATCGCCGAGAATGAAGAACCCAAGCGTCAACCCTACAAGCGCGCGTCTCGCAGGAAAATGACGGATGGAGAGAGAGAGAGGAGAGGATCAATCTGCTAGCGCTACGGTACTGCAAATTATGGTCGAGCCCAAGATATCATAAAGTCCATTGACCGACCGTGATTCCCCCCCTTCGGCCCCGTGTGAGATGAACGCTTCATGCTCCGGTTGAACGCCAGACTTCACCGAGGACGAGGGGCCGGTCACGAGAAAGGACTTCCAACAGAGAAAAAGAAAGAAAAAACAGGGATAACGCGCTCGGCAGAATTGGACAAGGAGCAACGTCCGCTCCTTAGACCTCCATCGTCCCTGCTGGCTCCTCTTCGTCTGATTCGAAACTCCCGACGGAGCTCATTTCGTCTTCCTCTTCGCTGTCTGCGCCTGCTTCGTCCGCTGCGTCTTTGTTCGCGTACCTTTGAACGTACTCTGGAACGGGACTCAGTCTGGCGATGCACGCAGGGAGTCTCGCTGGCGATTGCACGCCCCCACCTTTGACTTTGTTATCATAGATCTTTGGATCCCTCATGAGCAGCGCTGCAGCTTCGCCGTTGAGAGGATCGGCCGCATTGGGGTAGCGAAGTAGTTGCGGTAGGAACACCTCGAATATGTTGATCATGTCGAACATGGGTGACCAGGTCTGGTTGATGACGTCAAGACATACCGAGCCTGAGCTGGACAGAGCCCGTCAGCCAGACGTCAGGCCATGCGGGAGCCGAGTGCGCCGTACAGCTCGTCGATGTTGGGATGGAATATGCGGTTCACAAAGCCGATGCTCGGGCTCTTGTATGGATACTGATCCGGTAGCTCGACATGTATCTTCCACAACCCGCCGGCGAATGGGGCTGTACCAGCGGTTAAGATTTCGACATGTCTTGTGGCGTGGCAAGCGCCAGTTGCAGAAGCAGGTTGGCTCACTTTCTTCGGGGCCTTTGAAGCGTACATAAAACTCTTGCCTGTCGGTGGAGGACACCTGAGTATCCATTCCAGGGGCTGAATCATGCTTCCCGCCAAGGATAAGGGCAGCATACACTGTGGTTGGGCTAGAATTAGCATTTTATACGCACGTGATCCTCGGGATATCCTGACGGATGCCGTTGCAGTGGATGTGCATACTGTTGTCATTGACCAGAGTTACCTCATAGTCGCTCATCAACCTGGCGGCCAAGATCGACAGTTAGTGCCGTCCCCCTTTGCAATGTGCGGCCGCATGCCGTCTTGAGAGGTACTCGTGCCCACGGCGGTAGTCCTTACATCCTAGCGCGCAGTCAGGGCCGCTCGGAGTGATGAAGGTTTCTCCTTGGACTGGAAAGCTTACTTCATGACCTGAAGGCCGTTCAGGGAGCAACAAGTTCAGTCGTTAGCCCGATAGAGTTCAAGCTTCAACAAGGGCGGCTGCGAGTCTCCGGTGGACATAGCATGGGCACCTACGTCCGTCTCGATGCGCCTCTTGGGGCTACTCATGGTTGCCTTGTCGGTGGGGAAGCTTGTCCAAGGAAGCCTTGCGAGACAATGTCAAGCTCGAGCGTGCCGCTTGTCTCTTTCAGCTGGTTCCGGGGTTCTATCGACTACGTTAGTTGCAACCTTGGAAGTCCACCTTGCGCTAAGGGATCTTACTGTAGCCTTGAAGATGGATGATGGTGGAAGTCCAGTCAAGCAATGGTTCCAGTACGTATGGGCGGCTTGATTTAATGGTCGCACTGCAGATGTAAGAGACAGCTTAGTCTGTTTGTCACCGTGGGCAGCCGGGCGGCGTTTGTGACCTCCGGAATGAGATGTCACGGGTTTGCTCTCGACTGGTCTCATTCGGGCAGCGTTGTCACCCAGTTTCAACCCAACGTTGGTCATTATTGATCGATCAAGGTCTTTCATTTGATTATTGGATCATCCAGGTCAGATAGCTGGACCATTCAAAAGTAATGAGCCACAGCTGCTATGGCCACATGATCAGTGGCAGCTAATCCTGCTTAGTCTGTCTCAGCCACAGCTGCGTCTCTTCAGCCACACTTGCGTGGCTCAGTCTGGACCTCTGCTCATATGACTCGCCATGTGGCCCTACCGGTACCCTGGCGTGCCTAGTACTCAACCCCAACCGCACTCCGGACTCGGATCTTCGCGGCAGCTTGGAGGCCGGTCAATGGTCACCAAGAGTCGTACGGCGGTACATACGCATAAGTAAGCAGCGCCGACTCTTGACAAAGGGCCGAAGATGGATTCAGAAGGAACCTCACCGGCGCCGCGGGATATCGAGCCACTCCAATTTCGATTCAGGACCGAGGACTTTGTCCCTGGACTGAGCGCCGAGAACATCGCGGCCGGCTCCGACTGAGGTAACGGCGAGGGCAAATAGGGGAAGATATGGCTGTACGATCTCATCCGGCGTTGTCCCGGTTGACGCGGGTCGCTGCGGGTGGTGCTAGGAGTGCCCCACGACAGATGGCGGCAACGAATCATCCGATCCACCGTCCTGGTCTGCGATACAGCTCCCATTCCCCGCTGGGTACGCCATTGGATGGGACTCGCAGAAAGGTTACCTTGGACAGCCTGCGATCGCTCTACGAGGCGAAGGAGCCCATCGTCACCATCACGGCCCATGATTTCCCGAGCGCGCATGTGGCCGATGCGGCCGGAGTCGATGTCATCCTCGTCGGTGACAGCCTTGCCATGGTGGCCCTGGGCATGGAAGACACGAGCGAGGTGCTTCTCGACGAGATGATCCTGCACTGCCGCTCCGTCGCACGAGCCACGAAGGGGGCTTTCACGGTGGGCAACAATGGGAGCCTTGCCGAAGAAAGATGTTATGCGTCTGACCGGATGAACTCAGGTAGGGGACCTGCCAATGGGCTCCTACGAGATTGCGCCCGAGCAGGCACTCGAGTCCGCGATCCGGGTGATCAAAGAAGGACGGGTGCAGGGCGTCAAGCTCGAAGGCGGCCAGGAGATGGCATCGACCATCGCGCGCATCGCCCGAGCCGGCATTCCGGTGCTGGGGCACATTGGCCTGACGCCGCAGCGCCAGCACTCCCTGGGCGGATTTCGCGTGCAGGGCAAGACGGGTTCGGCGGCGATGAGATTGCTGGATGACGCGGTGGCCGTGCAGGAAGCCGGCTGTTTTGCCGTCGTCGTTGAGGCTGTCCCGGCCGAGGTGGCGGCCATGGTGACGAGGGAGACGAACATACCCACGATCGGCATCGGCGCCGGCAACGGCTGCTCGGGACAGGTGCTCGTGCAGGTGGACATGGTAGGGAATTATCCACCGGGGCGGTTCATCCCAAGATTCGTCAAGCGATATGGGGATGTGTGGGGGGAGAACATGCGGGCAATTCAGGCTTATCGGGGTAAGTTCCTTTTTCGTTTGATTTTGTCTATGACCGCATTAGACCAGCCGGTCGACCAATCGGTTGATCACATCTCTGTCGTCCGTCCAGTCAAGACATCATTCATCCACTCCTCTTCATGATAGGATCTGGGCTAACATGTCTCCTAGACGAGGTCAAGGCTCGCGCCTATCCAGCGCCGGAACATACCTACCTCATCGCTCCGAAGGAGTTGACTGAATTTGAAAGACTGCTTCTCGAACGAAAGACATCTTCCTCGTCCTGCAAGAACATGGCCATTACACCCACAACCACAACCGTAACGGCCCCGACCAAAGCTGGGAAAGACGTCTGAACGAGACACGTACCTTTGCGCCCACGCAAATACTCTCCCTCTCTCCCTCCAACAACACACTCGCATCCACATGTACATGCACATAGACCTCGGAAGTACACATGAGACTTTATAGATCATCGATCCCAGCATTTTCTACCACATCTGTTGAACTAAATTAGAAGATGAGTGAGCGACAGGGCTTGATCCCTCTCTCTCGTCTTTAAGTCATGTTCTGGACTACGTCGGAGCCACTGTACGTCCAAGTTACGGTACATCCAAGCTAATTACTGTACTTCCAAACTTCTATGGATACAAACCACATCTGAGCTAGTTACTGTACATCCTTGCCACATCTGGGCCATCTCCCATCCAAGCTACTCCACTTCCATACTCTACATCTGAGCATGACCACAAGTCCAGTACACGTACAGACAGTATCATGTAGACAGTATCACGTAGACAATCATTTACTTCAGTACGTACGTAGACAGTTCATGCAGACAGTCCATCTAAACAGTACCATATAGACAGACTATACTTCCGCACAGACAGTTCCATAGAGATAATCCAGTCCATGTGGTGCAAACTCCCCCCATCCCCCGCGCCTGCTCTACTCGGAAGATACAATACAGTACCGTACAGTAGACTAAAATTCCAACACAGTTAGTCACGGTGTTCCGGGATTACAAGTCCCTTGTTGGATTGCAGGCCTCACCGTGCACTTGAGTATCTCAATTATCTGATGGGTCTAGTCGTATGTCTCATTCCGCAACTCTGGTGGTCATCGATGCAGTCATGCATGTAGTCATGCGTGCAGTCATATCTCCGGTCATGCATCTAGTCATGCATCAAATCACCCATGGACTACGGTACACTGTTAAAGGCCGGGCCGGGTTCACACAGAAACCGGTACGGTCTGTTGCTTCGCAGGGTGGATTCTAGACAGGGACTCGATAGAGAAATAGACAGATAAGTAACTCTCTGTGTACTATTGTCTCAGTACGATGTGTGCGTGTTGTGTTCAGCCTGGAGAGCTAATCCCTCTGGGCCCTTGGGGTGGTCTTTATACAGATGCCCTAGGGGGGGGGTCTTCTCCGAGGGGTATCATCCTTTTGCGTGGACGAGCTCCTCGCTTAGCTCCTGCTCGTCCACCGGACGAGCTCCTCGCTTAGCTCCTGCTCGTCCACCGGACGAGCTCCTCGCTTAGCTCCTGCTCGTCCACCGGACGAGCTCCTCGCTTAGCTCCTGCTCGTCCACCGGACGAGCTCCTCGCTTAGCTCTTGCTCGTCCACCGGATCGGTCAGATGTTGTTCTGTATGACTAACACTCCTCCCTCGCTTACCTAGGCTGTTCCGGCCTAGGCCTTAACACTATCCCCTCCCTCCAAGGGTTCTGTCCCCAGATCCTTTTCTCCCTGCTCCTCTTTTGTCATGAACCAAGATCGGACAACTCGTACTCATTGTCGCAGTTCTCTCTCTTGTCGCATTGGCAAAATAGGCAAGGAATCGAAAATCGCATGCGGTGCTTGTCATCGCGACCACGCTAAGTGCGTCGTGAGTTCCGCATCGTCTTTTTGTTATCAGTACATCAAGAAGGGTTGTCGCTGCGAACTTCATCTCTCAGAATCAGAATGGAAGAAGATGGAACTTGAGCGCGAGCAGCTCGAGGCTCAGCTGCGGGAGACCGATGACCAATTATCAAAGTTGCTTCCCCGGCAGATCTACCTCCGCCGGCAGCTGGGTCGTCTCTCACAGAAGGAGGCTGATGCCATCCGTCGTGAGCTGTCAGCCATCAAGGATCAAGAGTCCCTTGATGCTCAGGAACAAGAGGCTCTCCGCGTTATCCGCGAACGGGAGGCCAGTCAGGCTGCTGCTCCGCTGTCCTTTGAGGATGTCTTCTCTTCAGAGACTTTGGCTTTTCTTGAGCCGTTGTCCCTGTCAGACCTGGTCGCTGCGGGTTTGCTCGGTGGTAATCCACCAGCTTCTGGTTCATCGCAGAGCTGAAGTTCTCGGTTGGTTCCCACGAATTCTCCTCTTCGTCAAATCCTAACCACTTCACCAGGTACTCGGTTTTCTGTCTGTTTCTTCGACTATCCAGGATCCTTTCGACATCGTACTCTTCTTCGTCATCCTCGAAGTTCCATTCTGTCTCGATCTCTGCGTCGCTGGGTGCTGGTTCAAGCAGCGAGACGTGGAATACTCGGTGTATCCTTGCTTTTTGTGGTAGTCTCAGTCAATAGTTGAACTTCCCAGTGCGCTTCTTGATTTCGAATAGTCTGATTCGTACGTGGTCCAGCTTTTTGCTCAGTCGCTTTGAGCGCAGGTTTTTTGTTGATAGGTAGAGCCTCTTGTTCCTGAGCATCAAGGGACTCTTGATCCTCGATGGCTGACAGCTCACGACGGATGGCATCAGCCTCCTTCTGTGAGAGACAACCCAGCTGCCGGCGGAGGCAGATCTGCCGGGGAAGCAACTTTGACAATTGGTCATCAGTCTCCCGCAGCTGAGCCTTGAGCTGCTCGCGCTCAAGTTCCATCTTCTTCCATTCTGATTCCGAGAGATGAAGGTCGCAGCGACAACCCTTCTCGATACACCGACGGCAAAAAGACAATGCGGAACTCACGACGCACTTAGCGTGGTCGCGACGACAAGCACCGCATGCGATTTTCGATTCCTTGCCTATTTTGCCAATGCGACAAGAGAGAGAACTGCGACAACGAGTACAAGTTGTCCGATCTTGGTTCATGACAAAAGAGGAGTAGGGAGAAAAGGATCTGGGGACAGAACCCTTGGAGGGAGGGGATAGTGTTAAGGCCTAGGCCGGAACAGCCTAGGTAAGCGAGGGAGGAGTGTTAGTCATACGGAACAACATCTGACCGATCCGGTGGACGAGCAAGAGCTAAGCGAGGAGCTTGTCCGGTGGACAAGCAGAAGCTAAGCGAGGAGCTTGTCCACACAAAAGGATGATACCCCTCGGAGAAGACCCCCCCCTAGGGCATCTGTATAAAGACCACCCCAAGGGCCCGGAGGGATTAGCTCTCCAGGCTGAACACAACACGCACACATCGTACTGAGACAATAGTACACAGAGAGTTACTTATCTGTCTATTTCTCTATCGAGTCCCTGTCTAGAATCCGCCCTGCGAAGCAACAGACCGTACCGGTTTCTGTGTGAACCCGGCCTGGCCTTTAACAGTTTCAGCCTCTAATATATAGGACACTGACTCGATACGATGGTGGATCCACGAAGCCCTACCCCTTCTCAGGCAGCCCAAGCCCAGGCTGCTCAGGCGGCTCAGGCCCAGGCTGTCCAGGCGGCACCTATTGTTAACCTACCCCCGAAGCCCTTGAAGGTAGGTGCCCCGAAGAGGTACGATGGATCCAGGGGAGGACTGGAGTTGTTCTTCTCACAACTGGAGCTCTACTATGGGTTCAACACAGCCCAGTTCCCGACAGACCAGGAGAAGGTGCTATTTGCAGCCTCCTACCTGGAAGGACCAGCCTTCGCTTGGTTCAACGTCTACTTAAGGGATTACCTAGACAATCAGGCAGACCCCAAGGAGCAAGAAGACAATACCCGACGGGTCATGGGAAGCTTGAAAACCTTTAAGACAGCCATGAGAAAGACGTTTGGGATCCTTGACGAGGAAAGGGATGCGGAACGAAAGCTCCAAGCACTGCGGCAAACTGGATCGGCATCGGAATTCGCGGCGAAGTTCCAACAACTAGCAGTGAGGACCCAGTGGGGGGACAGTGCACTAACAGCACTATTCTACCAAGGCCTCAAGGAACGAGTCAAGGATGACATCGCGCGAGGAGACCGACCAACCGAGCTCTACGAAATGATCGAGACTGCAGCTCGCATCGACGACCGACAGTTCGAGAGAGAGCTTGAGAAGCGAGGCAAGCAGACGAAACCATGGGTGAAGAAAAAGCCAACACCTGCCAAAGATAACTACGGCCTGGTACCCATGGAAATCGATGCGGTGGAACCACGAAAGAAGGAGACACGGAAGTGTTACAACTGTCAGAAAGTGGGCCACCTCGCGGTGAACTGCAGGAGCAAGAAGAAGAACAAGAAGGGCAAAGGGAAGCAGTTGAACGCCACGAGCGCCTGGAAAGGCAGGGAGACGGAGGAGCCCCAGAGGGCCCCCCAAGGCACACTGCCCACAATCGCCCTGAGGCGGCACTCCTCAGAGAGGAGGACGACCTCCGACAACACGCCGAAAAACTCGAGAACATGCTTCAGGAAACCTTGGATCGCCTCAACGAGGTCCAAAGGAAGGTCGACGGAATCCACTGGGAGGAAGACCTGATCTCCGAGTTCGACGCAACCGGCTATATGGAGGAACGGGTTGACGACGAGGAAGCCCAGCCACCACCAGTCCCCGACAAACCTGTCCTTCGACGACAGGACGCAACCCTATCGGAAATAGGGGAGACGCAAGTGTCACGATGGGTCGACGATACCCTCAGCATCACACAGGTCAGAGACATCGCCACACAAGTGGACCTACACCAGGCTACAACAGCAGCCTGCGGACGACCTTATTGGAAGGCGTGCGAAGACGACCACTGCAAGGAACACCTTCTAGAGAAAAGAAAGAAGATGTGGTTCCCAGGGTCTGAGGTGGAAGCGCGATGGAATATGCACATCCAAAGGGTCAACCCTGAACAAGACGATTGCAACCAAGACCTGTGGGAACGATGCCTCACCACACGATGCAAACGACACGCGGTAGAGCGTCAGGCCCAGGGCCTAGGCGGCTCAAAAAACTAGCAGTGCTCTTCAAAACCACGTACTTATCTACATACTCCCCCACTCGAGTATGTCCCTCATCCAAAGGCCGGCGTCATGGAGTACGCGACGATGAGCTGGTCGTCCGTCTTAAAGCACTATGATTAAAGACAGGTTCAGCATCTCTTGAGAAAAGTACAAGACGACGATGGGGGGTGTCAGTGCATGTGGGGGAGGTACCTAAGGGGATAGTCTGGGGAAATCATCTGCGGAAACTGCTCGGGGGGGTTTTTCACGGGATGATAAGAAGCAAGAAAGAAAGGAAGAAAGAGACAGCGCAGAAACAGGCGAAGTAAGAGAAAGAAAAAAGTCGAGAGATTGAGGGGCTTCTGCTCTAGAGAAGCGTCGGCCGGAGATTTATATGTTTGGATCACTTGTAAAAGTGTCAAGTAGAGAGAATGATGACAAGAGTCGCCCTGTCCAATCCTGTAGTAACAAACCCCCACCCCTCAAATTCCTCTTTCCTTGTAGCATGTTTCATGGCTCGAAAACGACCCACTCCCTCAGAGCTTCTTTAATGCCATCTCAGCGTGTAAGTTGGGTCCTCCTCTCCCCTTTGATCCCCCACACTCACAAAAGACCCCCAGAACACAAATAAAGACGAAGAACATGAAGAGACTCACCGAGTACAAGTTCCCGACAATCTCATCCAACGAAGGCGCAAAGACCGAGTTGACGTACAGGAACACCGAGTCCGTATCCTGCACGCGCAGCCGTGTGCGCAGGAATTTGACCACCGTCTCGAACCGCTGCGTCGCGCTAATCTTGTACAGCTGCGTGCGAAGCGTGGGCGCGCTGCCGACCGCCTTGAAGCGCACGTTGACTAGATAGGTGAGCTTTTTTGGTTCTGAGTTATACTGCATTGGGAGAGGGGGAAGAGGAAGAAGAATAAGAAGGAGAAGAAGAGAGAAAAGGGGAGGAAAAGGATATACCCAGGATTCAAACGGGACGGATTTAGCGTGTCGCATATCTCGACAAGTATCATGTCTGATTCATGAAGTAGGAAAAATAGAGAAGCACATACAACTGTACCTATGCGGAAGAGGAGAGAGAGAGAGAGACGGTCCAATTCTTCAACCCTGCCAACAGACAAAGCACCACTCAAATACGAACGGAAACAAGATAAGCCAGCTGCATACATATATCCATCCTTCTGTCCCACGCCATGGTAGAAAACAAAAGCACAACAAACTCCCAAATCACCATGATCGCCTTTCAAACAAAGAAAACAATATAGTACCTTTCTTAGGCCCCTTCTCTTCTCCCGCCTTTTCCAGCGCCGAGTGAGCATCTCTCGGCAAGGCCGTCAGCACCACCGAGGCCGACATGGGCAACTGCGGCTCTTCAATGGCGTCGTCGTCGTCTGGGATGGGCGATGCCGCTCCTCTGATCGCTGCTAGGCCTGATCCTAGTCCGTGTCCTGGTCCGAGCCCTTGTCCTGGTCCTGGGCTGGTGGAGGATGGTGGGGTAGGTGTTCCTGTTTCTGGTCTTCCAGCCTCCGGTCCCCCAGCTCCTGTGCCGGTGCCTGTGCCCGCCCCCGTGCCCGCTGCCATCGTCGTCGTTCCCGCTGCTCAGCGGTATCACTGTTACTGTACAGCGCTATTTGTGCAGCACCAGGAGCAGCACCAGGAGCAGCAGCAGTGGCTCCAGTTCAAACGACCGCCGTCGCCGTCAGGTGACAAGCGGAAAAGAAAAATAAATGTAATCCTAGTGACACCCCGGAAACGGGACAACAACCACTGGCTGCTGCTATTCACAGGCGCTCAAGCTGCCGCCGCAACAAAGCCAGCTGCGCACCAAGCACTTCAGAGAGGAAGAGTGTTCTGCCGTGCTGCTACGTCGGCGGTGAGGACAATCCTTGAAAGATATCATCGGACCGACAGCGGTAGCTCATTACGTGATAGGGGAGGGAGGTGGTTGTGTAAAGTACTGTGATAAGGCCTGCGGCCCTTGGCAGGGACGGACGCACGTACTCGTTTGTACAGTACGGTATGGGCAGCTTTCAGAGCTTCGTCAGATACGCGATAGAGGTGAGGATTCAAGAGGGATTCAAGGTTGCTACGGTAATCACTACGTACTACGAGGGTACAGTGTCTTTTCAGAATGCTCACGTGATTCCCACCTGAGAAATTTCCTCTCTCGTGAATATAGTCCGAGGCTCGTTGACACCCATAACATTGACAAGTGTTGCCTGCATGATTTCCAGGCAAGTCTCTGCAGCGCTGTTCACAAATCACTACTGTACTTCCCCTCTGGATCCTTCATGCTCAGGCAACATAAGACGTAATTGTTCAAAGCTCTTCTGACAGATAGTCTTCCTGTTCCAGACCATGCCATCGATCACCCACACAAGACTTGTATTTGATTGCTTCTTCGCAGCTCCTTGAGGATAGGGGATGATATTTTTATGTCATAGAGGTGTGTTGGTATGTCTTGTGTGGCAACCTTACCCAGAAGATGGCATTCACACACGTGTCCAGCCTCCCTCCTCACAGAGTACACTTCTCTCCCACAGTAGCATGCTCTGATACATGTGAGCTTGTAGACCTTCAGCCCATGGGAATGTAATTTCTGTAGATACGTTTCTTGACCCTAAATTTCCCCACAGTAGTTGCACTGCATGAACAGCATCTTGAAAGAGAAACATGCTTGTCCACCAGAAACAGCCTCTCCACAGGTGATAGCATTGGTACAGGGAAGATGAGAGCAAGGAATAGATTCTGTCATAGCAGCTGATATTGCCACGCAACACCTGAACTTGATACCAGACTGCAAACTCAAAAGGACACGAGAGATGTATGGCTGGGTATTGGTAGAAGCAGCAAGCAAGCAGCAAGAACCCTCCAACATTGAGATTTAGACACAACCACAGAGCTAGATTACCTGGGATGATGATGATGATGATGATGGGGAGGACAACGCCCTGCACTGGCACTTTCAAACGCTGGAGCCATCGATCACAGACAGGAAAGAAGGGACCAAAAATGCACCGCCTGGATATTTGCCGGGATATTTGCCGGGGTATTCATCTGGGTATTTTGTCTGAAGCAACGCATCGCACAAAGACATAAGAGGTACCCCGCTTCGCTTGGTCTACTGACAGAATCTCAATCAGAGGTAGAGAGAAGGAAGGATGTCACATTAGTCGAGACAGGGTCAAAATCAGAGATGGAATGGCTGGGTGGGACAAGACCTTGGCAGCCGAGCAAAGACAGAGGAACAAACCAGGCAGCTCTCCGCCTGAGAAAGCAAGAACACACTCATGATGCTGTGCTTTCCGCTCAATAGCCATGATGTAACGCAAGCATCAGGGATGGAGGAATTGATGGGTAGACGGACAAGCAGATGGGGAACAGCTGACTTGATGACTCGACCACCTAATAGTCGTAGATGGATGAATGAATGGCCGCCCAGGTAGACAGACAAATGAAAGGGCAGAGACAGACAGCAGGAACGGATGAACAGAAAGACGACTCGATGACCCAATGACCCGACGACTGGGTAGCTGGATGACCAGATGACCTCATGACACGGCATCTGGACAACTCGACGACCCGACACCTCAACAGGCCAACCGCCAGACCAAAAAAATAAAAATGCACAAGAGGTCGCTGGATCAAAGAGCGCAAGAAAGACGACTGAAAATGGACACCGGGCCGAGATAAAGACGAGTGCCAACGGAGACGGGGGTAAAAGACATGGGTAAAGTAGCAATGGAGACTGAAGCCGTAGCTTGACCCGGAGTCGTAGCTCGAAACTGAAGCCATAGCTCGAAACAGAACAAGGTAAAAGAGGGTACGCTTTTTTCGAGGTTCGGTGGGTAGTCTCGGTGGAGATAGTCTGGGTGGGTAGTTTCAGTGGATAGTGATGGTGGACAGGTTTCGGTGGACAAGTCAACTGACGGGCCCACTCCTCTTCTGTCTGTCAAGGGGATAGCAAAGGGAGGAGAGTTCACACAGATGAAACGAGAACGAACGGTCGGTCGACGGGAGGGAGATTTGGGTGGAGTTGACCAATCAAGCAGTCAATCAAAGAACAAGAATCTAACTACCTTTCCCTCTCCCTCTGCGAGCAGAAACACAGGTCAATGGTATTTTCTCCGTTTCACTTTCAATTGTCCACCTTTCCTTCCTTCTTTCTTTCTTTCCTTTCGACGGACGACCATCAAACTTCAGTGTGACGCTCTCAAGGGTGTATCAGGAAATGTAGTCGGATTCGTCCTTCGGGGTTGAATGGCTCACATCTCGAGTTCGTCGCGATGCAGCCTCGAGAGCAGAGAGTCGAGTTCGGCCCAGTTCTTCTGGTTGAGCGCAAACCTGCGATGCTCGCGCGAGACAATGTGCTATAGACGGAAGGAAAGCAGAAAAGTCAGCCTTTCAGATGCTCTCCGGCGTGGCATGGGCACGGCATGGCCGTGGCTGTAGTGCGACTGCGCGCTTGCCCGACAGGATATGCTCGTGGCCGTGGAACGAAAGTGGAAAAGATGATGAAGGTGACAGAAAGACTCACCGTTTCAAAGTCGTCAAACTTGTCTCGGCAATTCTCACAGTACCCTGGCCTCAGGTCTCGCTCGACTTTCGTCGGCCGCACTCTCGTCGTACGAGAAGGAACGGCGGCGGCAGCTGTCGTGGGGACGGTGTGCTCGGGACCGGCGGCTTGGACCTTGTCCTCGACCACCTGCTTCGGCCTGACTGGCTCCTCCTTCGCTGCCGTGGTCCTCGTGATGCGCTGATGGGCCGCATGGCCGACCATGAGCGGCGCCGTCGTCGCCTCGGTGTCTACGTAGGCATCGTACGCCGGGGGTGCTGCAGGCGCCGCCATGGAGTTGACGCCTGCACCGCCTCTGTTCTCCAGGATCTTGCGTTTCAGGCTGAGGACTTCCTTGTTGGTGCCAGCTTTCGCGCCCGGCGCCGTCGCCGCCGTGGACGAGACCATCTGCGACCGGATGGCCGAGGTGATGTTCGACGGCTGCACGCCGGACGCCATCGGCTCGCCCCCGACGGAGCACTCACCCGTGAACGTGAACCCTGGCGGGAAGCTCGAGCGCGGGATCGTCGGGGCTGCCTCGCTCCGTCCACGCGCCACCGCCGGCAGCTGCGGTCTCTCGATCGTCTTCACCTCGTCTTCGCCTGCTTGGCTCTCTTCGATCGGTGCCGCGGGGGTGGGCTTCACGTTCTCGTCTCGCGCCGCGGCGGTCTGACGCTTGACGTCGGTCGTTCGGGCCGGCGGCTGCATCGCCGTTGCCGGCTCCTGCGCCCCGGCCCCGGCCACGGCGGCCCGCGTTCGAGACGCCACGTTGTCGTCGGCCTTGACCGGCGGCTGCTGCTCGCCTCGCTTCTGCCGTTCGTCGTGCTGCTCGGCGACCCTGCGCTTCTCCTCGTGGCGCCGAGACTGCTGGGCGTCGTCGATGAACGGACATCGCCCCTCGTGGACGCTGTGGAACTGGGGCCAGACGCCGTCCTCGCGCCTCTCGACCTTGGGATACTCCCGGACCATGATCGGTCGGATCTTCTCGTCCATGTCGTGCACGTACACGAACGGGCCTCTGAAGGGGACAATCTCGCGGGTGAGGACGGTGCGATCTCGATCGGCGGGGCCGTTGCGGCGCTCGTTTCGCAGCAGCTGCGCGAGGCTGGATTCGCGGGACTTCTCGGCGAGCCCGTTGTTCGCCTCGGCCGCGCTACCCCGAGTGTAGTAGGCGTGCTGCGGCAGGGCGCCGCCGTCGGTTTCGAACATGGCCGCCATCATGCGCTGGAACTTCTCCAGGGCCC
Organism: Lichina pygmaea; assembly: GCA_963422465.1. Taxonomy (NCBI): domain Eukaryota; kingdom Fungi; phylum Ascomycota; class Lichinomycetes; order Lichinales; family Lichinaceae; genus Lichina; species Lichina pygmaea. The sequence continues at coordinate 3,582,636 of OY730170.1, forward strand.
AGATCTTGATGCCGAGGTCCTTGGCTCGCACGAGCAGGTCCACGCTGCCGCTGGTACCCTGCTGCTTTCGTAGATCGACATGGGTCCCCGAGAGGTTGCTGCAGAGCCGTCGTCAGCCAATTGCGCGCGCGCGGACACAAATCGAAGCCGGCGGAGTTCTCTCGTACATGCGTCCGTTGGTGGGCGGCTTGCTCCCCTCCAGCGCCTGGGCGGCTGCTTGCATCGGCACGCTCGCCGTCCGCGACGTGCGGTCCAGCAGAGACGGATTGATGGTCCTCGGTGGAGCCCTCAGCGTCTGCGACGTCGAATCCGAAGGGGCTGTCGAGCCGTTGGAGGTCGTGGCTTCGCTCTCGGCCGGCATCGGCCGAGTCGTGACGACGTGGGTGACTTCCTTTGAGAAGAACTTCACCTCGGCCTGCGACGGTGACGCGGTCGGGTCAGAGCAGACTCTCAGATCGACGCAACTGAGATAGATATCAAAACGCAAATGACCCCACTTACCGCAGCCAGGCTGTTGACCTGCTTCGAGCATTTAGACCGAACCTCATGAGGCACGCTCTCAAAGTAAAACACAAAGCCGGGGAAAGCCTTGCGGTAATGCCGCTGCCACTGACGGACGTCGTCGAGTTTCTCCTGCGCCATCTTCTCCTCGGCAGCTCGTCTACTCTTCTCTCGGGCGTCGAAGAGCTTCTTGTCAAGGCCGGTCAGGGTATGCGAGGCGCGGGTGCGACGAGCAAAGACATCTGCTTCCTGCGGGACGCGGTGTGAATGTGTCTGTCGTGACTGTTGGGTCAACGGGTGATGCCGGAGGTTCTGCTGCTGCGATTGTTTGTTTTGTTTTTGTTGTTGTCGTTGGTCGTCCTGTCGTCGTGACGGCGACGGTGGGTAGACGACGCCCTCTTTGCTCAACATCGGCCTCTTCGCCGGCGGCCCCTCGGCGACCGACATGTCGTTGGCGACATTGCCCGGAGCTCGCAGGCGCTTCGAGAAGGCCAAGCCGGCGGCGGTCACGGCGGCGACGCGGCATGGCGAGTTGGTGCCGTTGGGGATGTTCGACAGCGGCGGGCGTCGGTTCGACATGGCCATCAGCGTGTGCGGCGACGGAGGTATCGACACGACTGCCATATGTTCACGCGCCGACGAGCATATCCGGTCCGAGCCTCTCGTCCATCCGGAGCCTGTTCGTCGAATACCGTACGCGACGTGCTACGGACCAAAATGCTGCGGGGAGCTCGTGGAGGAGCGGTCAATCATGGACCAAGGAGCGCTGAGACCGATACTGGCGTGGAAAAATGGCCAATTGGACCGTATGGGGGGGGGACACTCGTCGTCCTCGGACGAGGAGCTCGATCGGACTCTATGATACTACTGCGTGGGGATGATGCAGGCTGTTTGGTTCGATGGGGAACTACAAAGTACGTGCAGCAGCGACGGCTGTTTGTTTGGCGCACGGACCAATGGAATCTCCAGCCGTCCTGGTGCTAATGTGTTGCACCGTGGAACCGTGGAGCTGCTAGTCACGTGTGACATTGGCCCCACCCGGAAGATCGTTCTTCCACCAGGACGCGCTGGTTTGCTGACTATTAGTACTCGGAAGACCCGCCGCGGCCGCCACAATGGCAATTGGCAAGACGAATGTACGCTCGATGTGGAAATTGAACAAGGGAACTTGTCTGCTTCTTAATATATCTGAGGCTCTGTTACTCTTAGCTATGAGCTCTACTTTTTTCATGTCATGATAATGACATCCCTACGGAATACTGTAGTGGTACCATATACACGGAAGTACTCCGTACAAAGTACGGTATTACAGCAGATGACCACGACGGTACCTTCGTACATACAGTACATACGTACGTATAGGTACTTACGTAGCTGTCAGATGACCAATATAGCTGACTAATATATGACTAATTCTAACCACATTCATGTGCCCCTCTGACATCTCTGTAACAACAGTCAAGCGCTGCTCTTTGAAGCACTCTGTGGCTGTCACTGGCTGCGTAAGAGCTTTTTCAAAGTACTGCACACGGAAACTACAGTACCATAGACTGCAACGTGGACAGAAGATTAAGATCGGTTGACATGCATAGAACTGGTTGCTGCATACAACTGGGCAGATGATCCAAATTGTTGGTGACTACGGTACTCCGTACATGTATGCACCGATGACAGATGATGTTACAGTACAACGTCGACATACTGATACAGATGACGATGATGGCAGCCGGGTGTCATGCTCTCTCGTCACGTTGGCCAAAGGCTTCGATATCTACGATCTGCAAACACGTAAGGATCATCCAAACGCTCGAGTGATCCGTTTCATCGTGGCTATGAAACCAGAAGGGGATGTAGACTGGTGACGTACCTCTTTGATGGCCTCCGTCGTCAGAATTAGCGGAGCATCTTCCTGCACGCAGACACTGTCCTCGATGCGGACTCCCAGGCCCTGAAAGTGCTTGGGCCATCGATCGTCGACGGGTACGTAAATCCCTCTGATTGGATCGTCAGCAACTGACATGAAGAGGCTCTCGAGAAGAGAAGCCCTGGCCTGCTAGACGTACGGCTCGACGGTCACGCAGTGGCCTGCACGTAGGGGAGTATGCCGAGGATATCCGGACGCATCGTGTAGATCCAGACCGACGTGATGACCGAGATGATGCGGGAAGAGTGTACGCATGGCCTAGCACATGGGTTAGTCTGTGTTCGATCCCAAGACTGATCCTGTATCCTGTGCTCTGCATCCTGTTTCCTGCCTTCTGCTTCCTGACAGTTGGAATGAATGAACGCGGCAGACCCACGTCACCAGAGGTGTCAAAGCCCAGCTTCTTCAAGTGATCCCGCAAGCTGCCCTCGGCCACCTCGTGCAGTCGATCGAGGGACATGTCAGCATCTTGTCGACACAGGGAGACGCAACTCCGCTGTACACCGAGCACGGCCTCGTACAGGTCTCTCTGCGCCTCCGAGAATTTGCCGTTGACCGGCCACGTCCGGGTGATGTCCGTCATGTAACCGCCATACTCCTGTGCAGCACATCCAGCGATCAGTGAACGGTCATATCCTGGGATCGACGCCAGGGTCGGCCTAAATGCCTGCTTACTCCGCCAGCGTCGACGAGAACCAAATCCCCCGACCTGACGAGCCACGCCGCATGTCAGTGTCAGACGTCTTCTCGGAGCAAGGATCCGAGACATGACCCACTTACCCCAAAAGATCGTCGTTCCGGACATAGTGTATGCTCAGGGCATTCTATGATGGTCGATCAGCCGCCTCAGCTCGCGCCCACACAGCGAATCCGAGGGTGATGACCTCGCCTCCTGCCACGACGGGCACGTACGCTGACGAGCCGCATCCGCCGAGTTGAAACCCGTGCTCTAAATTCGTCTGGAGGGCCTTTTCCGACTTGCATCGCGCCCCCGCCATGGCTTTGGTGAAGGCTCTCCCGGAGATCTTGCCGGCCAGGCGCATGTTCGCAATCTCGGATTCGCTCTTCATGACGCGAAGACCGTTCATGACCGGACGCAGGGCCTCGACCGTCAGGTTGCTCTTCGTGACGATGTCCGCGAAGACTGGACTTTCCGGCGGGGCATCTCCAAAGATGCGGTACGAAGTCGGCACAGAGCTGTTTCGCTCGCGGGCTTCAAGACTGGTGAACATTTTCCGATTGCGTCCAAAGATGTTGCGGGCGGCGTTCGAGAAGTCGCCAACGTCTCCTGCCTTGAGCCACGTCGGACATATGTCTTCTCCTAGAGGGTCGCCAAACGCGTTTTACCCACCTCGTCCGCGTTGAAGACATCCCGTGCAGCTTGCACCCCCGAGCGTGCCCCCTCCCAGAGCTCCATGGCCGGGTCTTTTGGCCGAACGAAGAGGTGAAAGACATGTTCTCCGCCGGTGCCGGTTTTCTCTACCCGTTGCGTCAGTACAGCGAGACACTGTTCCATCTCATCGAAGAGCAACAGACCAATGATAGCGACACCGTCCGGCTCGTTGAATCCTACGCCAGATCAGATCGAAGCCGGACCGTGCCAAGAACAGGAAGACAAAAGGCCACGACGAACCGGTCAGGTAGAAAAAGTCTGCGTCCTGGTGAAAGGGATAGAAGACGGCGCCGGAGCGATACTTGAGGCTCGAGGCCGCCACTAGAGCAAACGATCGAGGAGGGAGTTGCGCGGCGAGGCGGGCGCGTCGGAGGGCATATTCGTAGGCGGTGATGCCAGGTGTCACTGTTTGCCCATCTCGCGCCGCGTGAGACGTTGACGACCCTCTAGGTTCAACCCCGATGAAATCGAGGATGAGCTGTCGTGATTCGATTGATTGATGAACGTACGCTCCCCTGCCTTGAGCAGATGCGGATGAGTCTCGTGGACGGGCTGACCGAGCTTGAACCCGGCTGGCGATAACGTCGAGACGAGTCTGCTGCTCGGCGTCGAGTCATGAAGAAACCTTGGCCTGATCGTCGTCGCATATCGAAGCGGTAGTCCTGGTAGCCTCCTGACATGCTTCGATGTCCGGATAGCTACCTTCATGGCTTTTCCGTGCGGACCTTCCTTCCTTCCTTCCTTCCTGCCGGGATGGACGGAGCTCTTCTTCCCGCGAAGCTTTACAGTTGATGTCGGATGTTCGGCGTTTTACAAGCGCCGATTGCCGAGCGTGCCTAGGGTGCTAGGGTGGACCTTTTGGCGTCATTGGCCTCTATCGTATGCCGCTCGCAACACTCAGTCAAAGCTCGGACAGTCAAAGCAACCGTCATATACGTACGGAACGTACAGTAGAGGCCATGATCTGGAGACATTGCAACGACAATGGCGCACAGCCCAACGTACCCCAAGCTCCCCCGGAACACCGTGCACCGACTGAACCAGCGAGGTAAGGCCGCTCGCAGAACAAATCTCTCTGTCGTCAACGTGATCAAACCACCTCGTACTCTGCTCGGTCGTCGGCCATCAGCGAGCTCTGACCTCGAGACGATCCATGCCATCTTCACCGAGGTCATGGTCGTGCATGTCTCGTTCGCGCCCGCAAGGCCCCTTCCCCACCATCCTGCCGATGATCGGCGTCGTGAGCTCCTTCAGGCATCCAAGCGCCGGTCTGGAAGAGCCATTGGACTTATATCTGCACCGCTACGTCAGTCCGCGCACCGTGAGGCTTGCGCAGAACGGAGGAGCAGGAGAAGAGATGGGCGGCGCGAGTGGTGTGGCGGCGGAAGGATTGCCCGTGTGCGTGACGGCGGGATTGGTGGACGGCTTGGTGTTGAGCTTGACGCCGAACGGCCATAGCTACAACTACCGCTCCGCCGGGCTGCACGGCTATGCCGCGGTAGTCACGTCGGACGAGGGGAAGGTGTGGCCGATGCGGCTGATCACGAACTCGGTCGTCCCTGGCCGCTACGAGAGCACTCGAGTACCCCCGATAAGGCTGAGATGGACTCGACACGTATCATCTGAGTCAGGATCGTGGACGGAAGCGCCAAGGTCAGAGACGACGTGCCGCACCATGACAAGAAAGACCTGCAGAGAGATGATGTCGTTGACGAGGTGTAGACGGGTGTCGTGCTCGTCAGGAGGGCCTTCGGGGACCCAATCCCGTCGCCGTACAACAGTCGATGCCGCTCCAGAGCATGTGGCGGCGCTCGTCGATAGCAACTCCGCGGCGGGGTCGGTGTAAGGAGCGAACTACGACCGACCGGATGTTTATTTGATCTAGTCCTCGAAATCGATGGCGTCGATTTGTCCCAGGAACTTGCCCGTGTCCCGGCTGTCGAGTAGTTCGCCGACGTCGACGCCACCCCGCGTCAGGTACTTCTCGCTGACGCCGACGTTGATGCGGTCTCCGAGCAGCTCCTTGAGCTCGCGGCGCAGCCTCGCGAGATCGTCCTTGGACACGTTTCGAGCTTCCCGCTCCGCCTTCTCCCTGCCCCGGCCGCGGCGCCTGCCGCTGGAGCCGGCGGCCTCAAACTCCTCGCTGTCGTAATCGACCCCCAGCTGATCGGCAGCGGTGCGCAGCCACTCGTCCTCGGCGCCTCTCTTCTCCTTGGCCAGCATCGAATCGACGATCCGCTTCGCCAGTGCCGAGCGCGGCTTCAACCGCGCAACCACCTTGCGGTCGAGGTCCAGCGACCTGATGTAGGCGTTAACCTTGCTGCGATGGGCGTCGCTCGTGGCGTGCACCTTGGCCACGAGCCGACGGACTCCGACGACCTCGTCGGGGGAGCACAGCAGGATGCTCGACCCGGCTTCCTCGGCGCGGGCCGTCCGTCCGGATCGATGTATGTACATGTCGGCAGTCCGAGGCACGTGATAGTGTAGCACGAGATCCACGTGCGGGATGTCGAGGCCTCTCGCGGCGACATCGGTAGCCACGAGGATCGAGTGCTTTCGGTCCAGGCTGGCAAAGCGCTCTATGGACCTCAGACGGGCTTTCTGGATCATCTGAGAGTGGAGTGCCTGTGCACCGAGGTCGAGCATCTGCAGCATCGACGTGACGCGCCGGACGGACGATATCGAGTTTGTGAAGATGAGCGTGCGCTTCCCGGTCGTGTACAGCAGCAACGCGTAGAGATAGAGGTCCTGGTACCGTCAGCCGCGCTTCCCCGACTGCTAACTGCTGACTTCTGACGGACTCGCCTTCTCGAGGGCCGCGCACTCTACCAGCCCCTCCTTCAGTCGTGCTGCCATCTGCGAGACCGGGTTGACGTCGACGTATTTGGGCGCTTCCTCCCGGAAGTTCAAGCGTTGTAGGACGTACTCGATGGACTGTCTCGCGTCCATGACGTTGGCGGCGTCGAACTTGCGAGCCCCGGCAAGTTTGCGTTGCAAGCCCTTGTGGAAGGTGGCAGAGAACACCAAGGTCTGACGCGATGCCGTCGCAGACTTGCCAGGCTCATCATCGCCGGCCGATCCGTCCCGTGCCTCGTCGTCATGGTCGTCTTCCTGATCCAGCACTCTGAGGAACTCCTCGAATTCCTTAAAGTGCCCCTCGCTCAGGAGCCGATCGGCCTCGTCCACGACAAGGTATCGCGACCGCTTTAGCCACGCTAGCAACCCGGCGCCCTCATTGACCACTTCCCACAGCCGGCCAGGGGTGGCTACGACAACATCTGCACAGGCCAGCAGCCGTCTCTGCTTCTGCAGCGAGAGCCCTCCGGTCAGCGTTGCTATGTCCGGTCCGCGAGATGGTATGTTCGAGAAGAGTGCACCCAAGTGCTTCGACAGCTGATGCGCGAGTTCTCTCGTGGGGGAGATGATCAAAGCCAGCGGCGGTTTTCGACGGCCCCCCTCAATCCCATCTGGTCTTGGACATGCCTGTCCGGTGGACACGAGATGGTGCTCCAAGATGGGAATCCCAAAAGCGAGGGTCTTGCCCGAGCCGGTCACGGCTTTGCCAATGACGTCGTGGTTGGCACAGATTTCGGGAATGGCGGCGGATTGAATGGGCGTTGGTCGGCTGAAGCCAAGCTTTGCTAGAGAGATGAGAGTCTCTGCAGAGAGGTCCAGGGAGCTCCATGCAGAGACTACACCAGTTAGTATGGGTGATACCGGAGCCTAGGGTCTGTAACGACGTACCGTCCGTGTCTTCCCCACTCGGCTCGTCTTCCAAACCGGCAAATTCGTTTCCTTGTGTTGCCAGACTTCGAAGTTTAGCGTCACGCTGCTGCTTTGCTCTTTTTGCGGCATTCTTCCTATTATTCCGTCCTTTTCGCGCCTTTTTCTTGTCGATGGGGGTGACGTTCGAGGGCAATTGCGCTGGCTGGCTTGCATCCCCATCTTCAATGCCCTGCCACTCTTCGTCCCCCGCTTCGATTGAAGATCCCGCTGCAGTTTCAACGTTCTCTGTCTGATTTCTCGAGCTCGAGACCCCGTTTTTACGGTGCTTCCGACTTTGAGCGTCGACATACTAGAGGAAATATCAACACAAGCACGGTACCGCACACAACTGGACCGTTAGACGTACTTCGAAAGCAACTTCCCCCGACTGCTCGTTTCGAACAACGTCGACACCATCAACCTCCTCGAGATCGAAGAAGCCCTCCGCATCATCTAGACGGTCCGGCAGAGCGACCTTTTTCCAGCTGAGCTTGTCGGGCACAACGTCGGCTCGGGTGATGGCATTTTCCTCTAGTGCTGGGTTGGGGGTTTGAGATGTTTTGTTGACTTTAGCACGCTTCCTAGGCTTGGAAGACGGCTGTCGGCTCTCTCGAGCGCGCTTTGCGGGCGCCATCGAGCCGGATCTGAAACTGCTCCCAGACGTGGATTTCAAAGCGGTTTGTGTTGAATGGCGTGCGAGACGTGCCTCGCAGCCTCGTAGGGCTGGCGGATAATTATTTACCCGCGCCGCGCTTCTGCCCCACACCCCACCAAGCATCCACGTACGGAAGTACGAACCCCCTTGTAAAAACCGGTATGTCAAGCTTACCAGTACTGCTGGCATGGGCAAAGCTTCCAAGGACAAACGCGACGCTTACTACCGACTGGCAAAAGAGCAGGGGTGGCGAGCGCGAAGCGCGTTCAAGCTGCTGCAACTCAACGAGGAATTCAACATCTTTGAAGGAGTGACGAGGGTCGTCGACCTATGCGCCGCTCCAGGGGGTTGGAGCCAAGTGCTCTCACGAGTGCTGGTCCAGGGTGAGACTTTCGACCAGGCAACATGGGCTCTGGAACAGCCCAGGGCAGAAGTCCAGCAGGACGAGACTCACAGGAACACACGTTATACTTCTGGCTCTGATGACGCCCATGCTGCACAGTCCAAAGACACTCGCGCACGTGACGTCAAGATCGTGGCCATCGACCTCCAGCCGATGACGCCGTTGGCGGGCATCACGACTCTGGCAGCAGACATCACGCATCCGTCGACGGTGCCGCTTCTTCTACGAGCTCTGGATCCGGACACGTACGCCCCGGGCGCGACATGCGCGTCGCGGCCCGTCGACCTCGTCGTATCAGACGGCGCTCCGGACGCGACAGGTCTGCACGACTTTGACATGTACGTCCAGAGCCAGCTGCTGTTCTCGGCGCTGGACCTGGCGCTGTGCGTCCTGAAGCCGGGCGGGACGTTCGTGGCCAAGGTGTTTCGGGGCAAGGACGTGGACCTGACGTACGCAAGGTTGCGAGGATTCTTCGAGCGTGTCGCTGTGGGCAAACCGCGGAGCTCTCGAGCGAGCAGCATCGAGGCGTTCGTGGTGTGTCAGGGGTTTTGCCCTCCTCCGAGCGGACCATCCAAGATCCTCGACAGCGCACCCAGTGCATGGCAACCTCTCCAGCACATTTCTGTTCGGCCGTCAGTCAGAGCCGGCTCTCCGCGCCCAGCGAGAACCGATTCTCGTCCGAGGAAGAAGATCCTCGAAAATGGGATCGTCGAACTGCACTTCAACACCGGCGACGGTGGCGACGAGGGCGAACAAGACGACGAAGACGGCAACCGACGCTGGATCTCGCCGTTCGTGGCATGTGGCCATCCAGCCTCGTACGATTCGAACGCCACGTATCGTCTACCGAGAGGCACGCGCAGCCTGGACCCGGTACAGCCACCCACGGCGCCGCCGTACAAGCGCGCCTTGGAGATGCGACGAGCTGCCGGGGGCGCGTACGGCAAGACGAAGAAGTGACCCACTCACGTCGAGCACCGAAGAATACCGTACTGAGTACACTCTGTTTCTGGTCCACCTCGATGAAGATACCCTGCCTCTCCCTGCCTAGGTGGCCACGCTAGCGCGCTTAGACAGCCGCTCAGGAGGGCAGTCGTCCGTGGAAGTGATGACACGACTACTGCCTGATAGTGTGGGCGCGATGACAGATCTAGAGATGTGTCCTTCGCACAGCTGCGGATCTACATCCTTCTTTCGTCCCTCCTTCCCCTCTTCTTCCCCCCTCCTTCCTCTCTCATCGGCTCTGCCACGCCCACTGCCACCCCTTCTGCCTCGCTCTCTTCCACGCACCCTGCCGCAGGCTTTGCCACGCCGCCTACCACGCCCTCTGCCACAGGTTCTGCCACGTTCAAGACTACCGGCTTGACATACGAAATATGGAACAGCTACGAGCATGTTGAGCCCGTCTTGATATACTGTATGATATGAACACCACGGAGTAGAGCACTGATGGCTCTACTAACAGTATCTTATATTATATGTGTAAAGGTAGAAGGACAGTGTCGCCACTACTCTATGGTAACAATCAATTGTTGTGCTCTCCCAATCCGTCATCAAGTTTTACCAATCAGCCCTTGTGCTCTATCATACTGTACGGTATCAAGCAGCTGCCCTGCTTCACCGGTAGTTTTATCATTCGAAGCGCTAACTAACGTACCAGATTGATTTTCGTACCTGATCCATAATCGCCGTGTCCTTACAGACGGAAGACTCTGCCTGGAAACCTACTTCTCATTGGTATCTCCCACACCTATCGCGTATGCGTGCTTCCCATGCCTGCCTCCCATGTCTACTTCCCACGCCTGCTTCCCGCGTCCACCTCCCACGTCTGCAGTACTTCCCACGCCTACTTCCCACGATTACAGTACCTCCCTCGTCCATGTACCCATGCTACCTCTCACACCCACCCATCTCTCCAAGACCTTGTCTTCATTCTATTCTATTTTTATTTTATTCTTACACTGTTTGGGGCCCAGTAGTGAGTTACACAGCACTTCTGAATACATATCTGATTTTCCAGAGAACCTTTGCAAGAATGGGGACTATTGTGGTAGCGAGTCTAGGAATAACCTAGACCAGACCTACGCTGGAACTTGATCAAGCGTCCATGACAGAGGAGATACAGTAGATGAGTTGATTCAGCGAGCTACAAAGAAGTGGAACTTGCTGCATGCCCGAGCTTTCCCAAAGCTCCTGCCATATTGAGCTCCTGTTGCGTTAGCCCCGGCTCGACCAGACCGTAATCTGACCGGGCTGATTGGCCCCGGCGCTCGAGTCCTCTGTGCATGGCCGAGACGGTTGTCGTCCTCCGGAAAGCCACGGTGCCTCGCTGTGTAGAGGGGCTGTCCCTGATTATCTGAGGGGAAGGGGGGGGGGGGGGGGGGCTTGGCGGCGTTGTTCGCGGCGGCCTGCGCCAGCTGGCTCAGGAGACACCCCCTCTGCCTTGGGGCCCGACGATGAAGGCTTTGCTGTGGGCCTGTTCTTTGGTGTTTCTCTGAACATCTCTCATGATACGTCAGATAACTTGTTGGGCTTCGCTTGGTGGCCATGGTGAATCGAGAGGAAGGTAAGGAAAATGTTCATGAAGAGTTTTGAAGGACGTTGGTGAAGTTGAAGTGAGGTAGAGGGCAGCCAGTTGGGCCCAAAGACTGTCTTGGTTGGCCCAGAGATTGGCCGTTCAACACACCATTATGAGTCTAACAACTCGATGTCAATTAGTACATATTCTTCTATGAGATAGAGGCATGAAGAATCAGGTAGAGGAAACACATACATTGAGTGCCAGATAGTTCTGGGTATTTTGGGAGGTATCACAACAGCCACGAAGGGCACGAGAATGATACGGCAAAGTGGATGCTGAAGGTTATCGTTGCATGTGAGGACAGAAAACCGGGGGAACACGGAGCCCATCCATGTCTCTGACCGTGACATGGTAGAGCTTCATGTCGTTACTGTACGGTGATCATCTCTCGTGGCAGATTCCTCGTGCCCAAGCAGAACTTCTTCTTGAAGTCCTTGTAACGGACCCCTCTGCGCCCTCGTGCCAGAGCGCTTGTGTCAGAGCGCTCGTGTCAGAACTCTTATACCAAACAAAGTCCAATAACATGGTAGAAGTACAGCAAATTAATTGCAGCCTGCTCTTGTCGGAGTCTCCTGTCAGATTACCACAGCAAGGCAGCCGTGGCAGCCGTAGGAGCTTTCGTAGCACTGCGAGTACTGTCGGCGATGTATCTGAGCACTACAAAAATCACTGTCCCTGAGGGCACTAGTGGCACCGCTTTTGCCGTACTCGTATGTACTTCCGTACCTCGTAGTTGGTGGTGTGCCAGTGGGACAGCATCGTACCCGCACGGTACCGTACCGTACCACACCGCAACGTGCTGCTGTACACGTAGGTACATCAAGTTGTGATCCCCTCTCGAGTTTCCATTCACCGTCGACTTTTTTTTATTTTTCTCAACTTTGCCTTCCTGATGTCTTCCAATCTAGATTTTGGTAGAGTACCGTTCGGTACCGTACAGCACAGTACGGGCCTGCAACGACTCGAACCTCCACGTGGTGCAGGCTGGGAACCTCGGGGCAGTCGATGGCGGGCGGCTTCCCAGGCTGCTCGTAGTCGCTGCACCGAGAGCTAATCGAGTCACCGGTCGAGCTGCTGGTGTTGCGGAGCGACGGGCCACCGGAGGTGTCGCGCAGGCACCCTGGACGCCCCCGGGAAACAGCTACAGCAGAACAGAGGACTGCGACCAAGCTTGGGAGATGAAAACCACCCGACAGACGACTACCGTGTACGCTACGGCCCGAAGCCAGCCCCACAGCTGGTGGATGTGAAGTCTAGGCGTCTGATAGGGCACCTCTGGAGTAGTCGAGAGGAGTTCTCGTCACGTTACCCTCCTAGCAGAGTCTCCAGCTAACACGTGAGGGTCTGCTAGGGGGGGAGTGGCCTTGGCACCGCGGCGTTGTTAATCGAACGGGGACCACCTGTTAAAGAAGGAGAGTGGTCGTACGAGGAGACGTCGCCGCTCCAGTGCCTAAGGGCCGTGTGATAGCCAAAGTGCTGGCTTGATGGTTTTGCCTAAGGCCTTGCCACGAAGTCTCTTCGTACGATCCACAATCTGGGGCCAGGGGACTGGGTTATCCAGTGGGCCAACAGGTGCAACCGGGGCCCCACAGGCGACAGTGGACCAAGGAGAACTCCTCCCTACTTGGTTAGTGGGCTGGAAAGGCGGCCCTGCAGGTGCTGGCACGGCCTGCAGGGTCCGTAAGGCCTGCGAGGCATGGTCGGCCTTTGTACGAGAGATCTGCGAATGTAACGCGAAACAGTTAACAACTGCGAGGCGTGGCATATAATGGCAGTGACGGAGGTAGGGCCTGGGCCTACTACGAGACTGTCTATATGGCCCGAGAGGACGGATGCGCATGCCGGTTCGTACGGAGTGCAGGCTTAGGCTGCAAACGACAAGCTCAGGGAGCAAACTACAGTTGGAGCGTGGGCTCTGGGCTGGTGACCCAGCGCTCCGAAGCAGGATCCCAGGGGTGAGCACGTACGGCGGAGTGCAAGAAACCTCGGGACTGTGGGAAAGTGTGGTAGAGACCCTGTGGGGGGGTGCCAACTCTACACTATGTTCTGGCATAGTACGACTGTGGCCTGGGCCCACCGCCACGGAGCCACCTTCGCCCCGCACAAGTACGAACTGATGCACCTGACTCGATCGCCAAAGAGGTTTAACATGGCCGCGGGAGTCAGCCTGGAGGGCATCACCAAGGCCCCACAGCCAACCCTCCGCATACTCGGCATTGCGCTGGACTCGAAACTCCGCTGGGGACCTCACGTGAAACACATGGCAGAACGGGCGACTCAGCAGAGCCGAGCCCTCTCCGCCATCACAGGGTCCACCTGGGGAGCCACCGTTGACAAAGCAAGGCTGGTCTACAACACAGTGGTGCGCCCGGTTATCACCTACGGAGTGACGGTGTGGACCCTGTTGGATGGCCTCCTGAGGCCAGCGCACCGACACTGGATCGGCGATGTCCTGGAACGACAGCAACATCGCTGCCTCCGAGCAGTCACCAGTGGCTTCAGGGCTACCAGCCGGAAACAACTGGAGAGTGAGGCGGCAGTCCCACCACTCCGGGCTCACATGGCACGGCTACAACTACAGGCACGCGCCCGGATGGAAGCCTCCGGAGTCCAGGCGGAGATCCAGGAGGCCTGCGAGCGGCTCAAGCGCCAACTTGCCCAGCGCCCGGGCCGACGCCGTCGAGCCTATATCTCACCTGGCCAAGCGCGGCACCGCTGGGCCAAATCAATTCTCTGGCCCCAGCGGGCACTGGAGTGCACCAAGGGCTGCCTCGGCCTGCCCCCGTGGGCCGACAGCCACCCCGCAGCCACCCCACCCCCGGGCACTCCCCCACGGACAGTTTGGCAAGCCCGCCTGCTGTCGGAACAATGGTGCTGGGAACGATGGCACGAGCTCCACGGGGGGCCCCAACCGCAGGTGCAACTGCTTGACCCAGACCCCGGAGGTGGCGATAATTGGAAGCCGGATAAGATGCCATACCGGGCAACTCTCCGGCTCCGAGCTGGCCTCTCCAAAGCGCAGAGCAGTATCTTAACGCAGATACGTACAGGTAAGGTCGGGCTGGCTGCCTTTCTTTGCAAGCGTCGAGTCCCTGGCTTTCCGACGCCTGCCTGCAGCTGCGGGGCACAGTGGGAGACTGCCAAGCACGTCATCCTAGACTGCCCACAGCTGCAGCGAGTACGCCGCAGTTTATACACCGCGGCTGCTACTACTGACTACCAGGTGATGATTTCGCGCCCATGGCCCGCCGCCGCCCTCACCTCGTGGATTGTACGCCACGGTGTCCTTCCGCAGTTCTCCTGGGCTCAGGAGCAGCTGGAGACTGGCTACTAGCCAGTCACCCCCCCCCCATGTTTCACAGATTACTCGACAGGATAGCACTGCCTTAGGTGCTGCAGGGAGAGGTTTTTTACTCGTTGGAGTTTTCCTAGCCTAATTCTATAGTTGACCCGGCATAGCCTAGATACACTAGAGCTAGAACGGTGTAGGAATTCAATCAATCAATCAAACAGCACAGTACGGTATGGAGTCTTGAGTTCAAGTTGTCACGCCAAGTGGAGAAAGTATAAGAATTCTTGTTGAGAGGCAAAGAGCTAGGAGAGTCGAGAGGCTAGGAGGAAGAGAGGCGAGGAGGCCAAAAGGTCGAGAAGGAAGAGAGGCCAAGAGGCCAAGAGCCAAGAGGCCAAGAGACCGAGAGGCCAAGGCGAAAGGGAAGCCTAGGAGGAAGAGAGGCAGGGAGGCAGGGAGGCAGGGAGGCAGGGACAGACGAGCGAGGAGAATAGAGTGATGCAGTACCGTAGAGCTCGGTGGGAAGAGCGCCGATCTTCTCTCTCTTTCTCTTACTCTTATCAGGATGAAAAGGAGTGAAAGAAGTAAAAGCCCACGAGGCCGACATCGTATCATTCTAGCTCGTCTCTCGTCTATGTACAATGGTTCCACGTTCCTTTTCCTCTGCTTTTGATCTTTTGTCTACCTAGTCCCACTACATTCCCTCCGTTGAATGCGGATTGATATTTCTGCACTTCCATCACCTCCTACGCCACTTGGCGCAACTCTTTAGACTCTTACCTTCGATCAGTCCCCCAATCCGTATTAAGCGTTCGCCGTCTGAGTCAGGCCCGGATACTCCTGCAGGAGCCCCGGCTGCTGTTGATGGAGGTACTTGACGAGTTGGACGACTTCTGTTCTCCTGGCCTCGCTCAGCTGGTCCTCCGGTGGTGCGAGCACGCTGGCGAGGGCGCGGATGATCTGAGGCGTCAGGCTCTGTATGGTCGAGTTCTTCGCTTGATCTGCGGTTGAGGGCTCGGCGTTAGAATGATTACCCCGAGGGGAGAACACATATATAGAGCATAGGTCGTTTGAGGAAACGGCGATGTGCGAAAACTGGGTTGGATCGTTCCTAAAACTCCTCAAGGGAGATTGCGACGGGCAAATGAACCACAGAAACATACAGAGCTTGACAATCATGTCCCACACCGATTCATTCTCGTCATAATCCACCTTCAGCGGCAGCGCCTCGTCGACAAAGGTCGGCAAGATATCGTCGAGCGGGACCTTGTCAGGAAACCTGAGAACCATGCGCGCGAAGCAAGCGGCCGCGTTGTCGCTCAGCGTGTCGTGATGCTGCGAGAACAACGGCTCGATCTTGAGGAGGATGGATTCGTACGACCGTTGCAGCGTCTGTGCGTCCTCGGATTTCTCGGCCAGCAGACCCGTGGCGAAAGCGGCGTTCGAGCGCGTGGCGGGGTTTTCGTCCGTGAGGCGGTGGGCGAGCGTTTCGAGAAGGATCTGGTCGAGGGAAGTTGCAGCATGAGCAGATTGTCAGAGAGAGAAAGAGGAAGGATGAGACGGCACGTCGAAGGACGGGAAAGCCAGGCAAATAATCGAGAAGCAGTCATGCCATACCGAGGTGAATGGAGTCACGGCCGCTCCCATGCCGTGTGTGCAAGCGCCGATGGCTCCCATGCTGCCGCAGCGCTCCACGGCATCGGTGCCAGCCGCGAATTTGAGAATGGGCTTTTGAAAGATCTTCCACAGTTCCGCAAAGGTAGGACCTAGCGCCGCTGCAAGACCGGCTACGACGTCCAGACCGTTGTCGATGAGGAGCCAGTCCATCTCCGAGAGCTCATCGAGATCCTCGAAATCGTCGTCGTCGTTGAGAACCTTCTGACAGATGTGCTCCTTGTTCAGGACGGACAAGACGATGGTGGTGATCTTCCGGACCACGTCCTCGTTGAGGAGAATGGCGGGCCCGCATTTCTTGAGAACCGCGGCGACGTTGCTGTTGATCTCCGAGACGACGTCCCTGTAGACTCGACCCGCGAAAGTCAGCCCGAATATATGAACACCACGATAGGTGCTCGTTGCCAATTGAGAACGGGGTTGTACGGTCAGAAACAGAATCTTCGCTTTCGCATCAACCGTACCGAAGAGGTACGTCGGAGTGAGCTGGGAACGAAGTAGAGTCATCATGGTAATAGGCCTGCAGCCCTGACACCAAGGGAAGGCAAAATGAAAAGAGACGGCATATGAAATCTTCAAGGGGTGACGAGTCTTCCTTACCGATCCTCTTCGGTCTCCCAGGCGTCCAGCGTCGCCGTCAGCGCTGTTTCGCCCAGCTTCTTCAGCTCAGGCGTCGGCTGGACTTTGAGCGGTAGGCCGGGTTCCCACTTCGGCATGCCTGCGGCCTCGCTGATCTCCCACAGCGTCGCGTACGCGCGCCAGAGCGCAGATATGGCTCCCTTCCGGGCGCCTTCGAACGAATGGGACACCATGCCGAGGGCGAGCTCAACCGTCTTCTCCAGGTACGGCAGGTACTTGCTGCGGGTGTGCGACAGCACCTCGGCGATGACCTCCAGCGCCACTTCCTTCTCCATCGCGACGCCGGTGACTCCGACGAGCTCCTCCCAGGCCTCGTCGTCGCTGTCAACATCGTCGAGGTCGATCAGTTTGCCTCCCTTTCCTTCCGAGCCGGTCCGTTCCATCTTCGCGACGGAGTCTCCGTCCTCGGCCCCGTCCCCGTCCCCTTCTGCCGCTGAAACCTTGATCTTCCTGCCGGCGATGGTGATCTCCTTGCCCAGCAACTCCTGCGCCTCTTCGCCAAGCTCGACCTCGAACTCGGTCTCCTCCTGCTGCAGGCTCTCCCAGAGGCTCCGGACGATCCCGTCGAGAAACGGGTCCAGCTCTTCCTCGTAGACCCTAGCCAAGTTGCTCCACAGGATGAAGCTCGTCTCTCGGAGCCGAGGTTGGTCGAGGTGGAGCGCTTCTTCGCTGGCCTCCATCAGCTGCTGCACAAAGGGCCGGAACATGTCGCGGCCGACGGCCAACGCGATGCTGCCGAGCGCCTCGGTCGTCACGGCGCGGAGGATGAGCTCCTCGTCACTGGCCTTGATCCGGACGTACGGCGAGAGCGCCGCGATGACGGGCTCGAAGTACGGCCGGAAGGCGGTGCTGGCCGAATCAGCGACCGCGCCCAGGGCGCTGATGGCCGCTCCTTTGACGGTGAAGTCCAGGTGCTCGATGAGGCTGGTCAGCCGCGGCAGGAGCTCCTCCACGTACTTCGCCGCGTCCTCCTCCTCGATCCCGCCAAAGACCGAATCGATCGCGCCGCACGCCGTCTTGATGATTTCCAGGTGCCTCTCGACGTCTGGCTTGCTGCCGCTCGCCTGCGCGACGGCGGCATCGAAGATCTTGACGATGCTCGGGAGCAGCATCTGGTGCTCCTTGCCAACATCTCCGGCGAGATCGTCGGCCAGCCGAGCAAGCGCGTACAGCGCGGCCTGTCTCACGCGCGTGTCCGAATCGTCCAGCAGTTTCGTGAGCATCGGGAAGATCAGCCTGAGCTGCGTCCCCACAAAGTCGGGAGCGCCTTCGACGCAGAAGGCCAAGGCCAGCATGCCGCCACGCCGCCGAGCCGGATCCGGGCTGTTGATGTATTGTGGGAGCGCGCCGAGCAGGGGTGCGACGACCTGGCCCGGGGGCAGGTTCTCGGCCATCGTGTCGAGAAGCGCCAGAGCGCTCCTCCCAGGGGTCGCGTCGTCCGATCCATCCTGCAACTCTTCGAGCTCCGTCGCGATGTCCATTGCTTTCAGGGTGAGCTGCTCGCCGAGACGGAGCACCTGAACCTTCAGCTTTCGGAATTGGACGCTCTGCATCAAGAAGGCCAACGCTTGCGTTCTGGCCTCGTTCGACAGGCTCTTGGACGACGCCAGCTCGGTCATGAACTGCAGCAGATCCTTGAAATGGGGGGCCATCAACTGGGAGTCGGATCCGAGCAGGGTCTGGAACACCTCGAACGCCTGGGTCGTTCGGTCTTCGTCTCCCTGTTCCACAACACTTTTGAGCACGGCCACCATGTTCGGGAAGATGGCTTGAAAGGCCACCACCGCGTCGGCGTGTTCGTCCGCGTCAATGACCACGGCAGTCTTGCTGAGTGCCAGCATGGTGTTGACCCGGACCACGATGCTCTCGGGGTCCTGAATGGTCTTCGCGAACAGATTTAGCAGCGGGATAATCTGCGTGGTCAGCTCGTCTCCCGCCACATCGAGCAGGGTGTAGATGATAAAGATGCCAATCTCGCGCTGCACGGCGACACGGCTGGTGGCCGCCTGCTGCAGGAACGACGGCAAGTCGGCCCAGTCGCCATCCTGAAAGTCGATCCGCGCTATCGCGGCGATGACCCGGGCGGCCGAATGACGGACCAGGACGTTGTCCTCGTTCAAGGTCGACTGCAGCAGGGGGTTCCGAATCTGAGCCTTCTGCTCGGCCGCTATGGATTCCCAGAACTTTGGGACCAACGTTCGTGCCTCGACGGCGGCCAGTTGCCGTATCTGGTGCGACTCGTGGGCGGTGAGGAGATGGATCAGGGCCACCAAGGCAGCCGGGGATATGAAATATTCCTTTCGTAGTTTTGCCGTGGCACTTTTGACACGCTCCGTGTCGGCTGCGGGAATCGAAGCCCGACATCAGCAATCGAGGAAATCTCTTTTGCCAACAACGACGACAACATTTTTGGGTCCTTACGTGCGAGAACGCTCTCGAGCAACTGTACGAGCTGTCCTTCGTCCATCGTGGGACCAGCGAGAAGGTACGGTATGAGGTCGAATGGCTGTCGTTGAGGTTGATCGAGCTCTCCGGTAGATTGTGTAGGGACGCTGACCCTGACGAGATTCCGTGGTTTGGTGGGCGTCAAAGCTGCCGATTGACTTCAGGAGCGCCAAATGGTAAGTGAAGTGGGGGGTGGGGCAGACCGCAGCCCAACGGTCCAAGGTACCTCCGTACCGGTACTATCGACGCTGAAGCGGGCGTAAGTCCTCAGTACGGAAGTACGTAATGTACGTACGTACATACGTACCTTCAGCAGAGTCGTCTACTTTTAGTAACCATTGAGAGAAAGTACGAGTAGTCACGAGTCGAAAGTTATGACATAGTTGTCTCTAGAGGCATGCCAGCGGACCGGTGTATAGGTACAGAACATATGTCAGTACATATGTAAGTAGTCTAGCGGCGTGATGAGAGCTTCATTAGTAACGAATTAGTAAGCACCCAGATGCAGCTTACTGTACGTAACGTACCTCCGTACTCGTACTACGAGTATATCACTGCGGACGGCATCCCCTGAGGCTCCTTCAGCCCAGAGTACTCCGTACAGATCTGAACAACAGCTCGTGATAGATGGCCGCCGCTGCCCGTAGACAGCCCATCTGCGCTTTCGGCTACAGTAGGGACTTGAACTACCCTAGGCAGCCTGAACAATGGTTACCTGGAGTGCGTTCTCTAACTGCAAAGCCGTAGCAGTAGCAGTAGCAGCAGCAGCAGGAACATGAGGTAAGAGTAGAAGATATAACGGATTGTACTGTGCTTCACCCTAGAGATGAGTGCTCAGAAACGCCAGGTCGTGTGAGCGCGACCGATGCTCGATGCCCGATGCCGTCCGGACACGCCGAGCCCGATAAATCCCAAGATGTTAATGATGATCGCGACGAAGGACTGATGGTGACAGGCTCTGTACCGTTCGTAGACGGAACAGATGTAAAGTATGTTCGAAGAGAATAAACCTCCCCCCCCCCCCCCCCCTCTCCCCTCAAAAGTGCGGTCCATGCGATCCTCAGTTGTCATCAGAGTCGGTGTCCTCGTCCGGTAAGAGGACGCGGTGCCTTCTTGCGGCGAGATCCTCTTCGAGACCCCCGTCGGCTTGCGTGTCGAGATACCCTATGAAGGCCAAGGAGTTAGAATTTGCACAGTAGGCGGAGATGGCCGAACCCAATTGAGAAACAAACGAGAAAGAAAGGATTGGGGGGGGGGGGGGGGAGGACGAGGATTGGGCCCGGGACGCTGGACTCACCGGCTCCGCCGAACCAACTCAGCGCTACAGGCAGGAAGATGAGGGCGTGCGTGGCGGCGAAGAGGATCAAGGCGAGCCAGATGCGAAAGTAGTAGATCTCGAAGATCTTGCTGCGGGTGAAGGCCAGGACAGAGACCCCGAGAAGCTTCGTGATGGTGATGCCGGAGAAGACGCTGCCGCCGACGTTGACGAGGGCGGTCCAGACCCGGGCGTCTTTGCCGCGGAACTGCGTCTTGGCTCGGTCCATGACGGCGAGGCTGGGGAAGGCAAAGGCCCGGGCGACGTGGGCGCAGAACTCGACGCCGATGCCGACGCAGATGATCAGGTTCACGAGGCTGACGGCGTTCAGGCTGACGCCGGCGACGACCATGGCACCCATCACGTCAATCAGGATCATGAGGACCGTCACCGCCACGACGAGACCGGTCCGGGGTGAGCCCAGGAAGACGGACGTCACGAGCCAGATCAGCGCCAGTGCCGAGCCGAGCAACGCCACTGCGAGCCGCACGATCGACGCGTACTGGTCGAAGAAGACGTAGAACTTCGAGTACGGGAAGACGCGGATGTTCATCTCGTCGCTGATGCCGTTGGCGATGCGTCGTGCCGAGGCGTATGCTTGGATGAAATCCGACTGGCTCTTCAGCGGCCTGTGGCTCGACCGGAAATGGCTCGCCGGAATGGTCTCGCGTTCCCCGTCGATGACGACGGCGTCGCCGTAGGCGGCCTTACCGGCCAGGGCGCAGTCGTCGTCGGGGTCGCTGTTGATCCACTTGGTCAGGTAGTGTATGAACTCGCGGCCCTCTGGCATCCCGTAGAGGGTGATGTTCCATGGCGGTTGTCGGCCCTTGAAGCAGACGTGGCCATCGCTACTACGACAGCAGTCTTCGAGGCTCGGGTTCAGCCAGAGGAAAAAGTCGTCGATCCAGCTGGCCGGGGTATCCGCGATGAAGGAGGCGTCAGACCGTTTACGCTCTTGCTCGACGACGTTGGTGAGAGAATAGCGCAGGCAGGTTGAGAACCGCGAGCAGAGCTCCTGCTGGTGCTGTCGTGCCGTGACGTTGAGCTCCTCCGTCACAAAGTACACTGGTGGTCCGACGTCGAGGTAGTCGTCCAGGTCGTTGAAGTACTGGATCAGGTACGAGTTGCTGGGAATGGCGATGCGCTGGTCCAATCCGAGCTGCATGCCCGGGATGAGCGCCAGCGCCGCGGCCAGCAGCCCCAGGAAGACGGCGAGGACGATGGCTTTGACGCCCCTCCGAAGTAGCGCCGGCGCGTACTTTTTGCGGATGAACTGCTGGAGGGGCCCTTCGTTCTCCCCCGGCGACGCCGTCGTCGCTAGACCGTTCGCCTCGAGCCGAAGAGACGACTTGACCTGGATGCAAGGAACGCAGTCGACTCGGTTCGCCTCAACGCGCTTCTGGTTCAGGGCGAGTACGGAAACGAACATGGTGACCTGCAGCAGCGCGTTGATGACGACCGCGCCCGCTGCGTAGGCGGCAAAGTTCCTGACGGCCGGCATGCCGACGAGGATGCCCAGCGCGAACGCGATCGTCTCGGACGTGGCCGAGAGCAGTATGCTAGGGCCCATGCGGCCGAGCGCCTTGGCGATGCGGTCCTCGACCCCGGTGTCCGGGTGCGTCACGTTGACTCGCTCGAACTCGTGGACGATGAGGAACAGGTTGTCGACGCCGATGGCCAGCACCAGAAAAGGGATGACCTCTGCGATGATCAGTGTCACCTTGACGCCCAGGAGCGAGAACAGGCCAACCGAGGCAGAAACGGACATCAGGACGATGACGATGCCAAAGACCCCGAGCGTGAACTTGGAACTGACCAGCGCCTCTTCGGGGCTCCGAAATAGCGCCTTCAAGACCGCCCCGCTCGATCCCAGTGCGATGGAGGCGTAGAAGAACATGATGACGTAGCTGATGACGACGATCTTGGCGTCGGTGTTGGTGGACTGGTTCAGCTCCTGCTCCAAGCTCATCTCGGTCGAGAAGGATAGCCGCAGACCGCGCATCCGCGCTTCGACCTGCACGATGCGGAGGAGCCCCTCGAGATCCTTTTCCCATTCGATCGCCCGGCCTTCCTCTTCCGTCCCCTCTTCGTGGTTGATGAGGACCCAGGTGACGATCAAGGCATTCGCATCGACGACGTTGCCAGAGTCCTTCCAGCCACCGAGAACCAATTCCTTCTTGATCGGCTGTCCGAACGGCGGCCGACATTCCACCGGCTGTGCGGCACACTGCCGCACTTGGGTTCTCCATCTGTCGGGCTTGAGCCGGGAGAAGTCATTTGAAAAGTAGCCGGTCAGTGACTGCACCACGCAGGCGTCCCCGGTCGGCTTGAGGCATAGATCGTCGAGAGAGATGCCTCGAGGGCTGGACTTCAGCGCTCGCACACGGTCTTCGACGTCAAACCACCACTGCAGGGTCTCGTAGCTCAGCACGGGACCAGCACCGTCCGGATCGGTGTCGTTCACGAGCATGGCCTGCTGAGTGCGATAAAAGGGACCAAAGTTCTCGTCGAAGAAGGCCTTCTCGCGGGCCGCTTCGGACGACGGGCTCACCCAGAGCCGCTCCGGACTCCGTTCGACCTGGAAGTTGATCCATCCCAGGCTCAGGAAGAAGACGACAATGACGCTAGTCCCGATCGTGATACCAGGGATGGTGGCGCACGTCTTCCCCAGGAGACCGAAAAAGCGATCCAACGCCGTGTGCAGAGCATGCTGCTTCTCCGGCAGCTCAAAGTCCATGGACCGGCGTACCAGATCCCCGTCGTCTTCGTCGTCGCTGATGGACGTATCCTGGAGCAGACGCACGCGCTCGCTCTTCCGCTGAGCGCGCTTCGCCCACGCTACATGCAGCATCAGAGCGCCGACGCAGAAGAGCAAGAGCGAGCTGTAGATGATGATGACAGCAAACGAGAAACAGGGCAAGGCGCCGACGAAGCAAGAGTGACCATGGCTGACCTCTGGGAGCGACGGGCAGACGGCCGGGCAGTCGACGCAAGGACAGCGGTACCGCTCGTCATTCGAGTTGCATCTCTTGGGTCGCTCATGCATGGCCAGCATCGGAAGCCGTTCCTTGCTGTAGGCGGGGAAGTTGATCTGGAAGGGCGAGCCAAAGGGTTTTTTGTCGCCCAGAAACTTAAGGAAGGCGACGTAGTTTTTGGCGCCTCCTCCGATGAGATCCATGGCGCGGCCGTTCGTCACAGACATCTTGACATCTTTGCAGCTGTCGTAGAACCCTGCCCCAAACCTCTTGTCGACCAGGTAGTCGAGTTCGGTCGCACCGGTCTTCCCGGTCCTGGTCTGTTTCGCTGCGGTGACGTTGACGAAGAGGGACTGGTCGGGCGAACAGGTAAAGGTGCAGAACAGGTCGAAGAAATTCGTTTTACAGGCCGGGCAAGCGGATATCAAGGCTTCTGCCCGCTTGAGGTTCGAGCTCAGGGTGTTGATCTGGTGCGTATCAGCATCTCGACAGCGGTCTGGTCCAAGACGAGTCCACACACCTGCTCTCCTTGGCAGCAGACCGGGCCCTCGCCCCATTGCGACCCGCATAGGTCGACCAGTTTCTGTCTGGTACTATCATCGGGCTGCTCGGCCAGCCCGTTATCAGGACATGGTAGTTGCGATCCGAAAATGCTTTCCGATCCACATTGCCCTCGAAGGGCGCATCGTCCTTTCGCGTGCACGGGTGTCCAAAGACCGCTCTCCGCCAGGGCCGCCGTCGCTCGAACGACCGCCGTAAGGCTGTAGAGTAGCCTCCGCATCCTGGCGCCAGTCATGCGCCTCCTCTGTGGTGTCTGTGGGCGAAGCTAGGTGGCCCACCCCATGCGATGTATTTGTGGTGTTGGTGACAGCGGGCGTTTGGTGGCGTTCTGCCGAAGCGGTGAGGGTCGGCTTTATCCTGCAGCGAGGCCTACCGTACCGTACTGGGGGTTTCTGTATTCCTCTGGAGATCGGTTTTGGATGATCTGGAGTGCTTGTCCGCTGGCAATGGTGAATGTTACCGCACTTCAGTAGTGGTTGGCCAGCCGGTCGTGCCGGTGTCACTGGAACTGTTAAACAACGTCAGTGCAACAGGTCGACCAACGCCAACACTGCGTTCGACGTCGAAAGCGGACCAACGCATTGCGCCACAAGTCATGATTGAGGATGGCACGACAGTATCGTGCAAAATCATCAAAGCACTAACGAAAGTCCCTAAAGTTTTGCTCTTGCGATAGCGACTTTGATGAATCATCAGACCCGATCATGTGACAGCCCTCGTGATCTGATCTGGTCGGCGCGGTACCCCTATACTTCCGTACCTGGGGTGCTTACTCATACGTAGCTCCTGACTTACTTGCAAAGGTTGACAACTCCAAGCCACGTCAAGTTCATCGACACCCGGCGCACTCCTGCTTTGAAAAGAATATTTGATTGAGGTAGTCTCACTCCGGCTGCTCGAGGTCAGGAGAATAGCCCTGAATAAAGCATACATGTGATCATGTACCTACTTCAGCTGCAGAGTAGGCTGGTTATGGTGTCGTACGATGTGACTCCCATGTCAGCCTTGAGAGCGGGCTTGATAACAAGGATGTTGTTACAAGTCTTGATATGCTCGGACATGTGTCTCGTGAGATCTCTCCCAACAGCCACTTCTTTATTTTTAGGCTCGCCGGTGGAGCAATGTCAGGTGATGCCTTGTTGATATCAGAGTCTCGAGCTGTTAGGGCAGCTGTGACTTCCTCGGACATTTTCAGCTTGATTTGAAGTAGGCATTTCCCAATTGCCTAGATGCCTTGAACAGCAATGGATAGCCATTAGCCAGTGACTTCCAGCCTAAAAACTACTATTAGCCCACGTAGTCAAATCTAGCATCAGCCCAATAGCAACCCCCAATAAACAACTCTTTTAGCAAAGTTGCACCTTTTCCCCTAATAGCCATCAAAACCAAAAGATTATACCAGCAGGGGGATTTGAACCCCCGATCGCTGCATTTTCCTGTAAGTGTGCGGGGCAGTAAAGAACAAAGACAGATGTTCTGTTCGCTACCCGAAAGGTACAAGTGCAGTGCGTTACCCCTACGCCATACTGGCTGTTTCCTCTAGTAGTTATGGCAACCAATAGATATATGTACTCTTAGCACTATGTCATATATAATCTGTGATACAGAAACCGTACGGAAGTGCCGAGAATAACAGTGGATCTCGAAGAGAGTGAGGACTCCACGAGGTCAAGTCCTGGGGGTCCTGTCGCCATCTACTTCGTACCAGTACCGGTACGTACGTACACACACGTATGTACCATGATCTTTGCTAGTATTGCACTTCGTACGGTATGCATTTTCACATCTTTCTGGTAGGTGGAGGATGACAAGGGCCTGCTCGACGAAGGAGCCGTACTACCCGCGCACATGTGCTCTCGGGGACAGAGATCTACATCGACACTCGCACTCCATTGCGTCTTGTCACAGACGAAGTTCTTGATTACTTGTTGGTCAAGATGGCAACGTACTATCTGGCGTAAACTTCTTCGATACGGAAAGAGAGAGGGGAGGAAAGAGGTGAAAGCAAAATGTACTGTAATTACTCGCCGCATGAAAGTTCCTGAATTTAATTACGACGACGGAGTCACGGGATGATACGAAATTGAAGAATGTAAGAAGCTCGAAGAATCTCAGAGGGGAAGCGTGAAGAAGCTGGAGGTAGAGGTACAAGAGGTAGAGCTAGCAAAGAAGAACTCGATCCCTGGGTTATACACATAGAATCGAAGAAAGCAGAAAAAAGATTTCCCCAGCCTCTCCTTCCTTGCTTCCTTGCGGCCGGCCTTGCTTTGCTTGCTTGCTCCCTCCATCCCTTCCCTTCCGCTAATTCACGCTGACGTAGCCACCGAGCAGCTCTTCGCTTTCCCCCCCTTCCCGAATGTTTCCTCGACCCCGCCGTTCTGATCTACGACGACGGCTTGTTGTTGTTGCCACCACCCCCGACGGCGCCAGACGCTGTGCTCGAGGATGGAGCCGGTGCGCTGTTGTTGCTGTTGCTGTTGCTGTTGTTGGTATTGCCTCCACCTATTGATGGCGTCGCGCTGTCGCCGCCTTGCGAGGCTTTGCCGTTTGCCGTACCAGCGTTGCTGCTGTTGTTCTGATTGTTGCTGTGGTTGTTGTTGCCGTTGTTGAACCCTCCTCGTCCACCGCCGCCTCCACCACCGCCACGACCTCCGCGCGGTCGATCACTTCGGCCTCTGGACCCGCCGCGGTAGTTGCCCCGTCCACCGCGTCCACCTTCGCTGTCGCTGGTGATGCCGCCGCCGGATGTCGCACCGCCACTACCACCGCCGCTGCGGTAACCTCCTTGTGGGCCGTGGTTGCCGCCGCCACGAGGCCGACTGCCTCCCCAGCGTCCTGATCCCTCGCTGTATCGAGACTGTTCCACGTACATCCTGACCACCGGTTGGCCCTGTTCACCTGATTTCCTGCGCTCCGGCGGTTGATGATCCAGGACTGCTTTGGCTTCTTCCGTAGTCGCGAAGTAGACAACGTAGGCGCCGCGCGGCTGTCGCTCGATACGCGTGATCTTTGCGCGATCTTCCTCGGAGAACACGGCACGGCAGGCATCGGCGTCCTTGGCGTACGCCACGAACAGTCCCGTACTCGACTTCCTTTCAGACAGGGGCCCCTCATGCGGCCCAGAGGAGACGGAGGCGTTGGGTCCCCTGGCATCGTTCCCGTTCGCTCCATTTCGAACGTCCTGCTGAGGAACCGAGCCGCCTCTCTCGAAGGCATCAGATGTGGTGGGGACCTTCACGTTTGGCTGGCTGGGCTGCGGCGTCATGGATGGCTTCGACGCTGCCGAACCAGCAGGGCCCGACGGCTGACTGGCCCGAGGTGGCGCCGGAGACTGATTTCCTCGACCAGGAGCTGACGGTCGGTTCTGACCCTGCTGTACCGAGTCGTGGGTCGATCGCTGCTGCTGCTGCTGATGCTGCAGCGGCTGTTGTTGTTGGTGCTGCTGCTGCTGCTGCTGCTGCTGAGGCGGGGCCGGCGCGGATGCTTGTCGGTGTGGAGCGTTTGGCGCAGACAGGAGCAGCTTTTCGTTGGCGGCAGATGCTTGACCTGCTCCGGGAACGGCCTTCTCTGTCGGACTGATCGAGTTGTAGGGGGGCGGAGCATCCAGCGGCTTCTGCTGCTGCTGCTGCTGCTGCTGCTGCGGCGACTGATCGTGAATTCCTAGATGATGGCCCGAGCCGTACTTGCCACCGCGGTGGGCAAAATTGAAGCCCTGGGCCTTCATCTCGGTGCCGATGCGACCGCCATCGATCTCGAGCACGAGGTAGCCGAATGCAGCATCGGCGAGGTTGAAGTTCCACATGTTCTTGAAGGCACCCTCGTCAACTTGACCGGCGTTGGCGGCTTGGACTGGTCCTCCGAACGGATTGCCTCCGTTGGCCACCGACGGCATCTTCTGAACGAGATCCAGCGCGTTTTGGAGCAAGGTCTGCTGAGCCTCGCTCTGGGCCACGGCCGGTTCCACTTCGCCCTTGACCGTCTCCCAGACGTCGTTGAACGAGGCTTTGGATGCGGCCAGCTTGCCGCGATAGTGATCGAGAGTGGGGTTGACGCTGAACTCGTTGTAGGAACTGCCGTAGCGGAAGTGCAGCCCGGCCGAGATGGAGAAGTCTGCCTTGAGCGTGACCGAGAGCTGGTTCAGCAGACCCTCGCGCGCCGGCGACGCGTGCGTGACGAAGATACGAGTTTCGGTGGGGTCGTACACGCGGTTCGCCGTGTCGACGAGCTCGCCCATCTGCAGGAGGGTCGTCCACATCGTCCCTTGACCACCAGCGATGGTGGTAAGGCCATCACCGTTGTCGAAAAGCTTGTGCATGACAACCGCACCGCCGAGGCCAAGCAAGCGGAGCTTGACCCCGCCAACGTCGAGAAGTCGCGAGTTGGCTTCGTCGATGATGTGCAGCTTATCGACCTTGTACTTGCCCGATCGGAACTTCTCCAGGACACGGACATCCTCACATGCGCCCCAGACAGTGTATACGGGCACGTCCAGCTTGTATTGTCCGCTGATGAATGATGGCAACTCGGAAAGAGGCAGCTCCTGAGCGGGGTATCGTTGCTTTATCTGTGATTGTTGTGGACCCGCTAGGTGAATGTCCTTCTTGATCCTGTCCGAGATGAGGGGCGAGTACTGCGCCACATGCTTCAACGTCCTTTTATAGCGTTAACGGATCTGGTCAGTTCCTCGCCATCTGGGTATGTCTTCCTGGCTCAAATAGAGTAGGAGCTTGTCGGCTTACTTGTCTGCGATGCGTTCCATCGACTGTTCATCGTAGAAGCCAAAGTCGCCCGTGTGGACAATGTAGTCTGCCCGAGCCTGACGTGCCAGATCATTGAGCGAGCGCAGGTTACCTTAGCACCAGTTTCCAGGTCAGCGGGGGCCCCTTGCACGGTGGGAGTGGACGTTGGCCGGGTGAGGTGGGTTTACCGCGAATGTCTGCTATGCTCAGGATTCGGACGGGCCCCGCCTGCATGACACGGCCTTGACCGGACGGCATACTGGGCCGAACATTCCCTGGAGCGTTGCTACCGTTCGCGAGGAAGCCTTGAGAGTTGAAGTTGTTGGGGTGAGGCTGCCAACACACAGGAGTCAGCCATCGAGCTGCAGACCAACCGACGAGATACGGTGACGTTCACGGAGGGAGTCAACGCACCGAAGCCATCTAGTGACTACCAAGCGGGGGATAGGATTGTCGAGCGCGCCTGTCTTGTCGACGCCGTTCCAAAGGGTGGAGACCGTCAAGCTGGGCTGGTAAGGAGGGTGATAGGCCTGGCTCGGCACGAGATGTGATGGTGCTTGGCGAGGCTGGATGAGGGTGGATGAGAGAAGTTGAAGTCCCAGTGACGACTGATGAGTTGTGGGGTGACTGGAGAGGGAAGGTGGGGAAGAGAGATGGAATTATTCGACGTGACGGACTACTTCTCAAAAGAGAAACGGGGATGAGTTCGGAATGAAGAGCCACACTGAATACACTGAGTGTGGGAAAGAGAAGCTGTGTTGTATGGGGAAGAGTGGAAAGTTGACGATCCCAAATCTCGACGGGCCCTGTCAAGCTACGGATTATAAACCGTGAAGTTTTTTGATGCGAAGAAAATGAGACCGCCCCTTCTGCAATTGGCCGGTGGCCAGTGAGGCTGTCTGTTGCTTGTCAGCAATTAGTCATCAGATTGGCACTTTTTCAAATCACGTGAGTGGACGAGCTGGGCATAGTCACGTGGATGACCCGCTGACGCCGCCATCTTGGACCCGCACACGCGCGCTAAGCGATTCCGGCGCGATGTCTTCTTCGACAGGCCACTTACTGTTCCAACATTACATTCCGTGCCTCCATGGTGTCTCACGGCAGCATGTTGTTCCTTTCTCTGATGATCATGTCAACTGTCGTCGCTCGTGTCGGCTTTGGGTCGCTGATCTGTAGCAGCATCTACGGACCGTACGGAGTACGGAGGTGCGGACGTATACAAGCTCGGATTACGGTATCGTGGGTACATTCCAGGACCAAAGCAGCAATGGCTTCTACTTGAGGTGGCAAGTAGGAACGTATCAACACCTTCAACGGGCGCTTACCATGCCGCCAGTTGGCGACCATGCTGAAACAGTGATCCTTGCTCGTCGTCGTATGTCGCGCAAATACTGGCTGGGCTTTGTCCAGAGAACGCCGTAGCCCATATGCAGCCCGATTCGACAACGGAATCTCCTCCGACGACAACTCCATTGGGATTGTTCTCTGCCGGATGCGCACCCTCCGCATGCGGACGGTATGAGGATCCGACATCAATCGGCCGTCC
Organism: Lichina pygmaea; assembly: GCA_963422465.1. NCBI lineage: Eukaryota > Fungi > Ascomycota > Lichinomycetes > Lichinales > Lichinaceae > Lichina > Lichina pygmaea. The sequence goes on from OY730170.1 coordinate 3,613,044, forward strand.
TAATAGCCGGCCAACCCGACCTCGGGTTGTCAAGTTCATCTGTCGTCGAACATCGGATACACACCGCGTCGAGAGCCATGGCAGCCACAGGACCTCATACGGAGACAATCCGCACTGTAAACCCCGAGTCTAAATACGCCAAAGTCAAGGATCTCCTTTCAGACCTGACAGCTCACGATGCCGGTGGTCGCAATGCTGGAGTCTATCTCGTCAGACGTCGCCGGGACGGCAAGCTCTGCGTGAGAAAGGACATGAACGTCCCGACCCAGGCCTCGCTCGAGGTGGCCCGGAGGGAAATCGTCATCACTCGATCGTTGGAACATCCCAACGTGGTCGAGTTCGTCAACGCCTTCTGCGGATCGACACCCAGGTCCACAGCGGCGCTCTACACAGGATTCTGCGACCTCGGCACGTTTGGGGCCGTGTTCAGGATGCACCGGGAATGCGCGCAGTTCTTCCCGGAGGCTTTCATCCGGCACCTGCTATACCAAGTCACGGCCGGGCTAGCCTACCTCCACGACGGCGTCGACGCAAGCTCTTTCGGCACCACCAAGGTGCGCAAGGACCCCGACTGGCGGTCGATCATCCACTCGGATCTCAAGTCCCAGAACATCTTCATGGCGTCGGGCGACGGTGTTTATCCGCGGCTGGTGATCGCCGACTTTGGCTGGGCCGTGCGTGAGGACGACGAGCGATACCACGACCAGGCTCGCGGCGGTTCCATCGGGATATGGTCGCCGGAGTGGCCGTTCGTCACGGAGGCGTCGGACGTCTGGAGCATCGCCGCCGTGGTGCAGAACGCGTGTTGGTTCGACGGCGGGCCGCTGCGACGCGTCCCAGCCTTCGTCGATCCCCTCGACTGGGCCAAACGACCCGATGCCTGGAGGCCGCGCAGCACCGGCCGCATGTACAGCAAGCAACTCGGTCAGGTCGTCAGCCGGTGTCAGGAGATGGATCCGGTCAAGCGCCCAACGGCCCAGGAGCTCGGCCTGCTCATGAAATCGGCCTTCCGGACCTGCCCCGTGCCGGACATTCCGCTGTTCACGACGTTCAAGACCAAGGCCGATCTCGAAGAGATTGCCGAATACATCTCGGAATCGCGACTTGAGCGCGGGCGCGGACCTCAGGTGTCCTTTTAATTTGTTTTTTCTCTTGGTGGGGGAAAGCTTGTCCAGTTTTGTGTCCCGTCGCTCTTTGTCTTTCTTTTTTCCCCCTTTCTCCTTCATCATCTTTGCTCTCCTCCTCGTCGAACTGATTCATGGTTGGATTGATGTCTTCCTGGGTATTGGGGTACCCAACTAATCTACATGTTCATCGATCGGCCGCATCTAATTATCCATCTATCCATCTATCCGTCAATCTATCTTGCACCAACTGCCTGACGTGCGACATCCGTATGCACCACCCCCTTACATGCGCAGTACCTGCGTCTACTCGATCTCTTTCTGGTGCAGGCCCCACTCCCTGCAATACCAAACCACCTGTCTCGCTCAGACTACTTCTTCGCCATGACAAAAATGCCAGGCAAAATGTCGGTGGTGACCCACGGTCTTCTGATCCAAGGGGAAGTGCAGTACAGTACAGCCCTTTTTTATCTTATTCTTACTCTGATCTGGCTGGTGAGCCACGCAAATCTTCTGAATGCATGCTTGTTTTCCCAGAAAACATTCCAAGTAACAACAACTGAGACTTGGGTGAGACTAGGGAAAGATCCCAAGGAATACGCAGTGTCTGTAGGAGATAAGAATCACAGAGGTGTTGTGTTTGATTGATTGATTGAATTCCCACACCATTCTAGCACTAGTGCATCTAGGCTATGCTGGGTCAACTATTAAGCTAGGCTAGGAAAACTCAAAAGAGTGAAAACCCTCTCCCTGCAGCGCCTCACCAGCGCTATCCTGTCGAGTCACTGTAGAACATGGGGGGTGGCTGGCTAGTAGCCAGCTTCCAGCTGCTCCTGAGCCCAGGAGAACTGGGGAAGAACACCGTGGCGTAGGATCCACGCTGTGAGCGCCGCGGCGGGCCGCGGTTGTGAGGTCATTGCCTGGTAGTCAGTAGTATATGCAGTGGTGTATAAACTGCGGCGTGCCCGCTGGAGGCGTGGGCAGTCCACAACTACATGCTTAGCTGTTTCCCATTGCGCCCCACAGCTGCAAGCCGGTGTCGGGAAGCCGGGGACCCGTCGCTTGCAGAGGAAGGCTGCCGGCCCGATCTTACCTGTGCGGACCTGGGTCAGAATCCTGGTCTGGGCCTTCGACAGGCCGGCGTGGAGCCGGAAGGTGTTGTGTTTACTCAAAGAAGATGTTGTGCCAGGTTGAACTGACAGTATGGTACGTATGTACTGTACAGTAATTACCTCGTATTGTACGTGCTTCAAATCTTCCTCGAGAGAATGATCGAGCCCAGACAACCCGGGACAGGATGTCTCTTTGACTTGCCAACGCCATACCTAGAACTGCATACCCAGAACTGCGTTCTGGCGTTCGGAAGGAAATCTCTCTGAGGGTTCGAGTCAGTACAAGGCCTTTTCCGTCGGCTGAGCCGGCGACTGATGGAGCGTCCTTGGACATTCAATCCTCACATCCGTCGACAGTGAGTCCGGTGAGCATCTGTCGGCAGTTGAACACAGTAGAACTTGGTGCGCTACGAGACTGTGACGTGGTTGTGAATACATTACTCATACAAAAGGTGTCTCCTGTACGTTACGTAGAGTTTGTTGGTCTGCTCGACAGATGTGTCGTGTCCAGAGCTTCAACTGTTGACACTCCATCCCATGTGCTTTTATCAGATGAATTTTGTCTTGCTTGTCCGAGAGATAGAAGGATGAGTACGGAAGTATAAAGGTGAGAGATACAGATGTGAGGATGTGAAGGTCAAGTGAATTTGAGAGATCACTTGCATCACTTTCGATCAAGTCTGAGGTTACGTGCAATGGTACCCTGGCATAGCCTTTCATTGCAGCCTGTCTAGCACACTTGTTCATATGCGTGATCAGAACAGTTTTCTTGGTGAGTCAGCTATTCTCATGTTGGGTGTAAGCACAGGATTAAGTAGCAGAAGGTGTCAGGCATCAGCTTCTGCCCTAAATAGAACGTATCACTAGAGTGTGGCTGGTTGAAGGAGGCAAGCGACGAGTTTGACAACCGTGATAGGGTCAACTTCTGCTTAGTAGTCGCCAAACTCCACAGTCCCCCGGTCAATGTTACTAATGTGACGAGATTTCAGGATCGTCCTTTCCCTGCTCAGCCGGTGCCCTTCACCTGTGTTGGTCCTCTTCGGTCAACCGAGTAATTAAAGTCAATGGCAGAGTGGCACCTTCTCGGTTGTACATGCCAGGCGTGCCTAGGACGACCCCTACCGGAGCCCCCCTTCCCCAAGCAAAAGCCTCAGTCAATAGGAGGACTCTATCTATGTTCACAGTCTGGAAGCAATTGAACGGATTAGTATTTTCGTCTGCTTATCATACTAGCAAGGAAAGAGGAAGGACAAGAAAGAGAGCAGGCAAAGGGGTGGGGCTCAGAAGACGGAGGATCTGAAACGAGGGGCATCTATCCCAGGATATCGCTATCGTCCATCTTTTCACCATGCCAAAGCCGCCCGCCAAGTCGTCAATATTGTTCGTCCTCGGTCGATTGCTGGTAGATGTGTTTGCTCCTCGTCGGGTCTTTTCGCATCTGCTGGCCAGAGCCCGTGAAGCCCACTGTCGATGTAAAGAGCCACACAGCACTGGTTAGCGGACGATCTGGTGACCATCTCGGGGATGACGGACGAAAGCCGAGATAGGATAAGACGCGGAGAAAAGCACAAGGGAGGCGGCCCTACCTCGGCCGTGGATGCCCTCGGGGGTCCGAAACATGCTGTCCTTCTTGCCGGTCTTGATACTTTTCCCCTTGGTCGTAAAGTCTTGCCATTTGCTCTTGCCGGCCTCGAGCTCCTTGTTCGCCTTGACCTTACGGGGCACTTTCGCCGGCTTGGGCGGTCCGTCGCCTACGCGACTCGGCTCATGTCGCGCCTGGTTGGCCAATGCCGGGTTGATGTCGGCTGCGGCCGAGATGACGCTCGAGCTAGCCGCGGCCGCGGACGATGCCGATGGCGGGTTTGCGGGGCTGCCATCTGCCTTGCGCTTCTTCGAGTCGTTCGATATCGGCTTCAGATCCTTGGCAGACAACGTCTCGGTCGTGCCATAATTCTTGAAGGTCACCGCGTAGACGGGCGCGTTCGAGGACCCTGTGATCGATGTGATTCTGGCCGGATAAAAGGCGTTATCTCCGGACACCCACTTGGCTAAGACAGTATCGTTCACTGCGTATCCTGACGTCGTCGTCGTCGTCGTCGTCGTCGTCGTCGTCGTCGTCGTCGCGGACTCCTCGGCAGGGCTATGCGGCCGTGCCGCGGCCTTGCGGTAACCCGATTGGAAGGCTGGATGGTTCTCGCGAGACCATTTCTCCTTGGGCGGCGGTGGTGGCAGCGACGCTTGCTTCGGTCGTTCCGGAGCTGAGGCGGGCTTTAGCTCTGCGATGGCCGATTCGGTGAGGGAAATGACTTCTTCAAGCTCGGCCTTGAGGTTCTGTAGCTCCGTGTTGTCCGGGTCCGCCTGCAAGCCGGACTGCACCGTTTCGAGCTGCAGAGGTTGTCCGACGATCAGCGCTCAGCCACGGAGAGCCTGTGGCTATTCCACGAACCTGAAGCCTATACTCCTTGAGGTCATGCTCGAGCGTCGTCAGCTCGCTCGCCATCCCGAGACTCTGCTCCGTGCCAAGACGGAATTATCTTTGAGGGGGCAATGGGGAACGTAGTGGACGAGTGGTGACGGTACGTCAACAACTGCGCCACAGTCGAGGACGTACGAGTATAGTACCAGAATGTCGAGAACTTGTTATCACGTGATGAACCTCAGCCTCGAGGATGAGTCAGCTCGCAGACAGCTTGGCACGAATACGCCTCCAGTGCAGTAAGTATCCTCCTACATTCGTGCTGTACTTATCGAAGTGCTTCTGAGATATTTTTGGCAGTGTGCCAGGCCTATGCCTCTGAGACAGTACTTGCCACAAGTGCCGTAGTAAGTACTGATACTCCCCACGTTTGTCATCTGCCAAAACAACGACCCCTCCTTCGGTCGTGCCGATACGTAAGGGAAGGAAAGAAAAGTGTCGCGGGTGCTTTGGTTGGGTTCCGTCTCACGAATACTGACGGTCGACCCACCGCGATAACCCCCGGTCTAGGCCGAGCCCCAGAAAGCAGCTGGATGCCCCACCAGTGCCCACCGTGCCCACTAACAGATACTGTATGGCGCCCTAAAATCAACATCGAATAGTGACGAACGGCTGCCCTCTCACAAGGCAGACAGTACGTACGTACGTATGTACTCCGCACGTATGTACGTATTACTGCGTTCGTCCGTCCTTGAACGTCTTGAGTGAGTGAGGATGAACGCATGATTTCATCGCCTGGCTCATTGAATTGACATCTTCACCCAACCTCACCGCCGCCCAGCCCCCCCTTGGAGACCCGCAGTCGAGCTGTACGGTACTGCTTTTCGATCGCGAACTACTGGTGCGTACGTACGTCACGGCTGACATCGACGGCAGGTCCGGCTCCTCTTCGACTTCGCACATCTACGGACCAGTGATTTGGTGGCTGCTTGGAGCCTCGTCGCACCGCCCGCAATTGACCTCGTCACTTATCTCGAAGCATAAGTGCCTACCACACCTCCGACAGCCAGCCAGGCCCTGCAAGGACAGATTGACTCCTTCCCTTCTCTGATAGAGAGCCTGCTGCCACGGACACTCGTTTGAAGCATCCAGATCGAGCACTGGTGATTGACGCCCCGCCGAGTACTCTAGCGGCAGGGGCCGCTGTCGAGCTCATCATGATGGGGACCACCGCCCGTACCGGAGCTCGGGACCCTGATCATTACCTTTCCCCAGACGAGAAGGACTTGCTAGTTGCGGCGCTGGTGTCGAACTCGCCCAGAAAAGGGGCCAGTCTCTCAAAGGCGCTGAACCGGCCGGCGCCGTTGAGCCCGACTTCTGCCACGCAGCTTGAGCGTCCACAGCCGCCTCCGGTGACGGCCGAAGACGCGCGCCCCAAGGACGTATCTGAGACCAAGCTATCGGCGGCAGCGTCGTCGCTGAATGACTTTGGTCTCGACGATCCTTCGTTGGCGGACTTTGGCTTGAATCTTGAGTTCGACGACTCTTTCAACTTCGACATGAGTGCCGAATTTGGAGAGGGGCAGCAAGATGGCGCGGCCGACGCCGACGACGTGGAGGACGGTGATGACGGACCGGGTGCCACCCCGGCAGCCGAGCACGAGGGCGACATTCACGACAAGCGCAAGAACCCGGGCGATGATACCGCCGAGGTCGACGGTAGCGCCAAGCGGAGGGAAAGCGTGGGAAAGGTGCTGAAGAAACCCGGCCGGAAGCCGTTGACTTCGGAGCCGACGACGGTGGGTCATCCTTGAGCCTCCCAGCATCCACCCCGCCCCGACGACAGCGACATGGGGACCCTCGGCGCTTGCGCTGCTACCGTCTGTTGCTGACAGGGACGACCCGACGCGCAGAAACGAAAAGCGCAGAACCGGGCCGCGCAGAGGGCGTTCCGCGAACGGAAGGAGAAACACCTCCGAGATCTGGAGACGAAGGTGGAGGATCTCGTGAAGGCGTCCGAGTCGGCGAATCACGAGAACGGCCTGCTGCGAGCGCAGGTGACGCGCTTGCAGGAGGAGATCAGGGAATACCGGAGGAGGATGTCGACGAGCTCGATGCTGGGGAGCCACTTGCCCTCGGATTACGCCCCCACCTTCGGCCGCAAATCCAGCGATGCCAACATCATCGGAGGCTTTGACTTTGACTTTGCCGAGTTCGGTGGCCCACAGGCTTCTGAGCCCTACGTCGGTGGTGCCTTGGCCGGAGCCGGTCGCGCGAGCGGAGCCGCATCACAGATGGCCCCCTCGGTTGCGCCGTCGGCGTCGCGGACGCCTCCGCAGCAGCCGGCTTCCAAGAGCGCCACTCCCGAAACGGGACTCCGACCGAGCATCAAACGCGAGCCGTCCTCCTCGTCCTCCGCGACCGCGACCGCGACCAGACCCGGCGGCACCGGGCCCACGGCTGGTGTCGCGAGCGCCATTGGCATGTCGGCCATCGGCGGTTTCCCCCACGCTGGCGCCTCGTCGGCCACAGAATACTTCCAACCGGCTACGGTCGGCCGCGATGCCGGCGTGGACCAGCGTCGATCTGGTCGTGGCTCGATCGCCCGGGGACCGATCAATCCGTCCCTCTCGGCCTCGGCATCTCCGTCGGCCTCTTCGGTATCGCATCACGCAGCAGGCTCGTCGGCGGGCACGTCGCCTTCGTCGTACGTCAATTCACCCGCCAACGCCAAGGGCATGGACCCACCCGCAACGACGATGCGTGGAGAGTCCTCCGCTCAACCAAGCCAAGGTAACGGAGACCACAGACATGTTCTCCTCGTATGCTGACGGCCCTTGGCACAGATGCCACCACGCACGCCGCCTATCAGACGCTCGAGAGCCTGGTTCCGGCTTCGGGCCATCCCATCGGCCTCGTCAACGGGATCGACTGGCTGGCGCAACAGAACGGCGGCCAATTCGATCCGGTGCTCTTTGGTGACTACCGCGAGCCACAGGAGGCCATCACGTCCGGGGACTATGGATTCTTCGGCGACTCCTTTCCCCGGTACGATTTCGGCGGCCCGTTGAACGGAGGGTACCCGCCGAGCCAGACGTCGACCAAGATCACGGCGCACCACCAGGAGGTTGCAGAGCATCCGCCCGCGCATGCCAAGCCGGCCATGACGGCCGAGGAACAGTCCAAGGTGGAGGTCAACTGCGACACGCTCTGGTCAGCACGACCCAGCCTCTTCTCCCTTCCGATTCCTGTCTCCCCATCACGCGTACCCGCCGAATGTATCTTTCTGGCCATGGCAGAAGCTGACCTGCCCTGCTCTTCCCAGGAACCACATACAAAACAACCATCAGTTCCGCTCGGGCGAGCTAGACATCGATAGTCTGTGCGCCGACCTTCAAAAGAAGGCCGTCTGTTCCGAAACGGGTATCCCCATCGATCAGCCGTTGGTAGACGCGCTCCTCGCCAAGTTTTCGAACACCGAACAGGCTCGACTGTTGAAGTGAGCCCGCTCACCGACTCGAACCTCTTCTCTCTCATCCTCTCTCTCGCTCTCGCCTTGTTCGCAAACGAAGGTGACTCCACCGACACGCCTGAGCGCACGCGACTACGCCACTTTGCTACTTGCAGGAGCGGCGGTAAGCCGCATCCACAGCAGCATCAACAGCAGAGACGGCTCCTTGGAGGGAGAGCCAAGCCGGGACGAAGGCATGATGATTCTTGAAAAGGTCGACGGACCTCTGTCTCCATTTGGCCAGGGGGAGGCGAGAGAAGCAGGGAAAAGGTATATATCTCTTACTCGGCAGCCAAGGACGCAGGGAGGAGTCGAGGGAGCAACAGTCATGACTCTGTTGATGATGATGGATGATATTTGGTTTTCAATCTTTCGAGTTTCCCTCCAAATATACTCGGGTCTGCCCGAGGGGTTTTCTTTCCGTTTCGACTGACGCTGATTTACCGCACCGGGTCAAGGAGGGTTGAGGGAATTGTATAGCACTGTTTTAGGTATATCGTTCGACCGTCCTCTCTACTCACCACTCCTCACTCACTACTCGTCACTCACCACTCGCACATCTACCTGTGACCCTTTATACTCTGTGCACAAACGATCATTCCTTCATGCTCTCCATCTCTCTCTCTCTGAACGCCTCTTCTCTTGATGCAATAGTGCTTCTCTCTTCAAATGCTACTTCTCTCGATGCAACGACAGCGTATTCCTTTTCACGTGCGGCAACAGTACAGTATCATCATACTTCTATGATACTTTCATGGAACCACAAGCTGTTCTTGATCCTCAGACTCGATTGAAGATAGTTTTTGATTGTATCTCCTTGCCGTCTCCCCAGTGTCCTCATTGTTCTCAGCGCCCTTGATGTCCACAGCGTCCTCGGCGTCTTCGATGTCTTGGCGTCTTCAATGTTCCTGGATATGTATCGAATCCTTTTCAGTCGGAAGACCCGCGAACCGGCGACTGGGATAGCAATAGAGCAGAGCGCACAGAGCACAGAGCACACAACATTCTGCCAGGACGATATACAATAAACCCAAGCGGCAATTGCCTATGAAGTAAGATTGATGACCGTAAGTACAGTACAGTGGCACAGCACTACACAACACAGCAACATCTAACAACATCCAGTAAAATCCAGCAAGCTAGACACAGAAACAGTCAAGCTCTATCAAATGTATTCAAAGACGACATACATAGCCTCAATAGTCATGTAGACAACCGCAGAGGAAACACTATACCACACGGACCCGAGCCATCACTCTGAGAGGCATACGTTAGTTTCGGCTCTCGGCTATCTTACTGTATCGAAACAAGGCGCTGGCTTTCACGATTGTGTATACGGAAGGATGTTGCGCTGTTTTGATAGCTGTGATGGACATGAACATGTGCGTGTAAGAGGCGTATGGAAGTAGCGTACTGTACAGGAGCTGCGCTCTAGCGGTACCAGTAGTTATGTGCTCTGGCTTCACTGTTACTGGTACGTACGTACTGGTACATACGGTATCTCTTTGACTGGAGCTGTACAGTAAGATGGGCAGAGGATTCAACAAATCCGGGGAGACCAGAGGACTGTAACAAATAAAGCCGGTGGAAAGAGAGAGAGAGTGTGTGTGTGTGTGTGCTGATCTCGTAGGAGAAGATAGTACATGCTGCCGTGCCGAGTAAAACATGAAGAACGACATGCAGAGACTAATCGCTCAAGAGCCAGTCAGGCTCGGCGTCGTCGTCGTCCGGATCGTGCGAGATTAGAGAGGTTTCATCATCATCTCCCTCTTCCTTTTCCTCTTCCCTTCCTTCTTCCCCTCTGTTGCCAACATCATCGTCGTCGTGGCCAAGGACTTTGTCGTCCTCCTCGCGGAGGCGTCCTGGTGATTGAACGGCCGCCTGCAAGTTGGCGTGATGGCGGCGTGGGGATCGAGAGCCGGACGCAGACGGAGAGGCGAGCGGAGACTTGAGTGGAGATGCAGATGGAGGTGCAGATGTGAGTGCTAATGTGGGTGAGAACGTGGATGTCTTCTCGGGAACTGGATCACATGGGTCATTTGCTGTGGCACGAGAGGGGCTTCGAGATGGAAGCGAGGAAGACGGATGAGCAGGAAGATGTGGACTGCATGAGTTGGGATGAGAAAGGATGGTGGTGAACCCGGGGGCAGGAGGTGACTGAGCAGACATTGCATCGTTGTCATCGCCGTTGTCGTCGTCTGGGGGGAGAAACCCTCCACCTCCTGCTGCGTGTTCGTCGTTCAGTGTCGCGGCATCTCGATAGCCTTTTGCGGAGCCTTCGTACAAGAATCGTCCAGCAGTCGGTTCGGCTGCACCATCGGTCTGAGCGTCCTCGATCAAGAATCCACCTCCTTCTCCCTCGCCGCCGCCGCCATCACCCTCGTCTTGTGCATCTTGGCCGGTCGTCTCTCCAATCATACGCAGATCCTGCATAAGCCCGCCACGAACCCGCCGGCCGTCGGGATGATCATGCTCATCGACCTCGACATCAGTATCCTCTCCACCACCACCATGATCGACATCCTCATTGTCGTCGTAGTATTTTCCCACGCGCTCGTGAATCCTGAGGGCGACCAAAAAACGCCTCCACATCCTCAAACAGTCGACGCTAGACTCGAGCGCCTCGGCCTCGGCTTCCTGCTCGCGCAGACCTTGGATGACGGCTTCGATCGCCGCTCCGTACTCGGACGCCGTCACGATGCCTTTGATTACCGGCGTGCCGCTGCGTCCGCGGAAATCAAAGCCCGTGACGGCGTCGGCAAAGTCGATCCCCAAAAGCCGTGCAGCAATGTTGGCTTCATGGTCTGGAACACCCACGGTGAAGTCAGAGAAATCGTTCTCCACGCTGGGAAGTGGGTATTGTGGCCAGGAAGCTGGATCGATGGGAGATGCGACCGGTGGGGGAAGCAATACATGGTAGGTGCACACCCCCTTTGGGAATCATGCTAGGCACAAAGACATCAAGATTCCCATAAGTGTTCCTCGGTACGCGGCCGTTGACGATCGGCGGCGCTTCGTATGGCGTTGTCTGAAACTCTGCATAGAGACCTTTCTCGGCACGCTCTTCCTGGTCACTGGCGTCCGACCTTTGCGCTTGGTTCGGACCACTACTTCTGTTCTTGTTGCCCCGTCGAGGCGGTAACGACCACTTCAGCGGTTGCTCCCCGGCCTACACAGTTTATTTGGTTCCTCGTCAGTAACTCTCTCAATATAACGTCCCGCGCAGGCATCGAACGTCTCGACATGGACCGCCGGGAATTGAGATGGATCTACCTTGACGTCACGCCCGAGTCGATACCAGCTATTGGCCGGCCTCACGACATGCACGTCCCGACGCCGGTATAAGGGTTCAAGTGCTTTGGATGCCGGGCTCGTCTTCGTCGTCTTCGTCGTCGATGACGCCGACGACTTGCCCACTGCGACCTTGCCAACCTCGTTCCTGGGATGAATCACTTGATTTCGTCTCAAATGCCGCTCGAGCACATATAAGGGGTGGTCCTTGAAGTCCTGAACATTCCGCGGCATCGGCTCCTGGGCCTCCAGCGCCGCGAACTCGGCACTTTCGACCTGATCACGATGCTGGTCATATACACTTCCATGTTAGCCGCTTGCTGTCCCTGAGCATGCTCGACTCAATGCTTGATTAGACACGCTTACCAGGACGTGTCCCCTATCAAAAAACCTCATCGTCCCTGTCCACCATTCGTCCCCTGCTGCGGTGCACTCGACCCTCGACTTTCTCGTCTTGGCGTTGAATGCCTTGGTGTACCGCCTGGTCACGTCTCGCGCCACTCCGTCGGCCTCGAAGGCCACGACGTAGCTCATGCAATTCTCCAGATCGCTGGCAGGCGGTTCCATCTTCAGCGGGTTTCCGACGGTCTTGGTCACCAGCGGGTCCACAGGTATCCATTTCTGCAGCGCGGCATTAAAGGCCTCGACCCAGTACACGGGATATTGAGATTCTCTGATAAACTTGCGCCTGGGAGCTTATGCATTGCCTGGCTTAGCATCTACTGTAGCTAGCATGGGCTTCGAGATCCACTAGCATACCTGCGTCCACGGGCGCCCTGCCTGGGTCCATTCCTCTGGGACCCGTACCAAAACTGGGCTGTCCGAGTCGCCTTGCGACCTTTGGCACCAGCGGTTGAGGGCTGTCGGGGTCAAGGCAGAAGCTCGACGTCGCCTGATCACTACTGACTGGGTATGCAGTGCTTGGAGACACGTCGACGGGACTGGCGACTCCCCGAAGATGGCCTGAGGTCATCATAGCAACTGATTGCTGCAAGATTGGGCCCTTGACGGCTTGCGTCGTAAAAGGAAGTGCTTGAAGTGAGCATACCAATCGCGTCTTTACTCCGACGGCACGCAGAAGAGCGCAGAATAGCTGGGCTCCAACATCCCTCGAAGCTTTCAGCTCACGGGCGAGCCGTAGGAACCCAGCTTTTTCTAAAGGAGGATCAATGTCATCTGGAAGAGACAGCTGTGACAAATTAAAGTCAGCACATGAATTGTAGATGTCTTCCGATGAGCCATTGTAAGCGCTACACTGAAAACTCACGTTATCTACATCACTGGTTCTTAATGACCAGTGCGGCCTCCGTAGGCCCCTAGCCGTCTTCATGAACTTCCCTTTCCAAGCTTCACTCGCTTGAGAGAGGCCATCAATGAATGAACGTGAGCTTTGGAACTGAGAGAAATTTGGATCCGGATTGAAATATGACAGTGTACGGTCTGGCAAAATAGGTCTCAGTGCAGCCTATCTTCCCCAGTTAGCCACGGCTGGAAACCTTTTGCTGAGCTCTCATGTTGCAAGGACGAACCTGAAGCTCATTGTCGTTACACCATCCATTGCGAAGTTGAACGTGAGCGAGCATACAGAGGAGATGCATTTGGTGTACATTTAATCTCAGCTTACGCTGCGCTGCATTAGGAATCGCATTCCTAGGTCTGCTGCCACGAGTCTTCTTTGGTTCGCTTTCGTCAAGAACAATCTCCAGGCCATCCGCGTCCAATTCTTCCTTCAGATCCTGATAAGCAGCCAGCTCGACGTCTTCCCAACCAACGTCGGACTCTGCAGAAGATTCTGATTCGATGACGGGACTTTGACACGGAAAGAACTTTTGTCGGGTCGTTATTTCGACTTCAGGGTTGGCGGACACTTCCTCAATGGGCTTCTCCTCGGGACGGCTGTTGGCTACCCTCCTCCTCTTCCTTGCTCGGCCATCATCGCTGGTATGGCTTGCAGTGGCTGAGGCTTCAGCTTCCACTTCGGCAAGGAGCTCTCTGTACACTTCGGGAACAGCATCTTCATCCTTACGACGCTTTGGTCTGCCTGATCGAGCCATAATACGCGGAGCTCTGGCCTATCTTCAAGACCGGCCAGGAGTTGCTGAATAGACCTCGATGACGTTAAGTCGCTGATAGAAGACCGTATCTACTCCGAATTTAGCCGTAAGTCTCTTGCGTATCCTCCAGAAGCTTCTCAAACGCTGGGCCAAATATCAGAGATCGTCGCGTTGATGCCAGCATGAGTGCTACGTCGAATCCGCCGTCAATAGGCGGACGATGACTAATGTAGACGTGGTCTACGTACCGTCCCGTTGAGTTGCTTATGTAATGCGCGACCCCATAACGCGTCTTCCAAGGGTCTCTTGAACTCTTGGTACCCCTCCAGTGCCCTCCTGCCCTCGGACCCTATTCCACTTGAGAGAGCCACTCCGGGAGATGGCAAGGCTATCCATTGATCGAGCTGCCGTACCAGCTCGTAGGGAGTCTCGATCCTCCAGGAGGAGGGCACCCGTACGTTCAGCGAGACTCCGGGGCTCCAGCCAACAGACACTTACGCAGATCGACTTTGTTCGATACCTGCCCACCGAAGATGTGGGCCTCGAGTTCGACGATGCAATGGAGTCTCCAGAACCCAAGAGGAGACGAGGAGTTTTTCTCACACCTCATGCTAGAGAGCCTCGGCATTCAGCGGCTCAGGCTGTGAGAGCAATCGAGGAACGCCCTACCGAAAGGCCTGCTCAGGGGTCCAAGTTGCCCGGAGACAGAATCAAAGACGAAATCCCATCGACGCCTCCGCCTGGGTGCGAAAGCGATGATTCGACGCAAGTACCGGCAACACGATTGCTGGCAACCGAACTGAAAGCCAACCGGTCACCGCTTCGGGAAAGCTCAGTCAACATCCAGGCCAACCGGACTACTCAAGCACGTCAAGTCCGAGATACCGGGATCGGGAAAAGACATCCGCGCCACGAAGTAAGAGAGAGCTGTGCAGGGCTGGCCGAATCTCTTCCGAAGGAGTCTTCTTCTCGAGTTGAAGATCGTCGACCGGCTGGTATTCGCCATGAAAGTACCGCATCGAACGAGCAAGCCCCGACGCGGTCAATCGGTCAAAATATCAGACGTCGCAGAGATAAGAATCTGTATGACGGCGACACTCCGACTTTCACGGAACAAAAAGAAGTAGCTCAAAAGGCTACTCTCAAGCACCATGGACGGATGGAAGTTCGGGATTCTGAAGAGGAGTCAAGCGAGGAGGAAATCTCGTCTGAACCACGTACCCCGGCCGTTCGACCAGCGGCGCCCTTGTCTTCCACGTTTTACCTTGCCGCAGGGAGGCAATCTAGCTGCGATCCTGGTTCGAGGGACGGTCAGACAGTGGAGAGGGATTGCACCGTCGGAAGGGCTCCTTTACCAGTGGCGGTCACCCCTCTCGTGGAGGTCAACTCTCCTACATCGGATGTCCAGCCACTATCGGAGCCCTCGGGAGCGCTCGCATGGCCCACAAGTCCTCAAAACATGCCGCTCGATGCTGGAACTTGGGACGACGAAGATCTTTCTCGCTTCATAGACTCTTACGACGAGACGGAACCAACCCTCGAACGGCAGACATCTCCATGTCATCAGTCAAATTCTACCGAAAGCCCAAGCGAGCAGTTACACCGCGAGACACTGCAGTCTCAGCAATTGGGCCATCTCCCGGGGTCCGAAGCGTCTCTTTCCAGCCAGTCCAACGAAGACCTGAAGCAAAGCCAGTCCGATGACGCCCAAGATGTAGACGATCTAGACGATCTAGACGTCGAATCAATCCACTTCTCGAAGCAGTCCTCTTCGCCAACCGCAACACAACGTCACCCACCGACAGGTGACAGGGATGATGTCTATAGTTCCCCAAAGAGAAATCGGCCGGGAAGCGTCATCGAAGCTGATGTGAACGAGCCCATGGACGTGGACGCTGAAATTATTGGTGAACCCGTCGTCGACGAAGACCATCTCTTCGATTCTCTCACCGCCAGCCAGCTTCTGCCCGAGACCTTGATGAGAGCTCTCTTGCCGATGCCACCTTCTTCACCGACTCTGGCCGCGACGCAGTACACAACACGGGGCACGACGCGGGGCACGACGCAGGGCACAACGCAAGCTGACGGCGCGGAAGAGCTTCAAGGATGAATCCAGGCGTGAGGGCATAATTCTGTGTGACGGAAGGCCGAGAGTGACCGAGGAGTGGCGGGGGGTGGGGGAAAGAGGGAGGGATGCGGCATGGTCCCCCCTCCCCGCCAAGCTTCTGTTGGAGTTTGCTCCAGTCTACCTCACCATAGTGGAGAGCGCGACATTTCGCGCAATCGAAGCTTCCTTTTCCCTTTTACCTTTCTTTCTGGCCACGATCCTCAACGACGAGCACGAATACGATACGGTGGATCGAAAGGATGAGGATGGGATCCAACGCAACGCCTTTTTTTCGAGTAGGAGGGGTGGTGAGTTCCCTCTTTCTGGGGGGGGTGGGGTTTGGAGGGGAGTGCGTAGTGCGACCCGCACCCGGTGGGGTGGGATGGGGCAGGGTGGATTTTCGAGGTTTGTTTTTACAGAGTTGAATATAAAAGCAATACAATCTGTACATGCCTTCACTCTTCGTTGCTCGCTACTGCTGCTCTGCTTGATGCTGCTGCTCTGGTCACTGCTGCTGCTGCTGCTGCTGCTGCTGCTGCTCACCGACTACGAAACAGTACGAGACCTTCACTCTCCGTCTCTCTCGCCTCCCCGTTCCTTGCACCCTGCCGCTGCTCCCTCTCCCTCTTCTCCATCCCATCATCATCATGGTGCTCGTCATCATCGTCATCATCAGGATCATCATCGTCCAATCTCATGCTCGCACCCAACAAGCTACCAAACAGCTCGTCAACCTGTCTCTTGCCCCAAGTGCCTCGATCGTCGGGCACCATGAAGTTCTGGAGCTTGTCGTGCACGGTGAAGCGTAGTTTTCTGCCCTTGGACGCGCGCGTGTCGACTTTCTTCCTCGTCTTGGCTTCGCGCATGGCTGTCCACGGACTGGCTCCACCAACGCTTGGGTCCGCTGCCGTCGCGGACGGCGCGGCCGTTGTGGACTCGACCATGCGTTGGTCGATCAGCTCCTTCAGTTGCATCTGGTAGAAATCCGCGTCGTCGTACACCGCCTCGGACTCGAACACTTTGCTTCGAAGTTGCAGCGGCGCGCACGATCGGGGAACCCTCGTGCGCTTGACGAGCCGGTCTTGGTTCGAGAGCTGCTCGTCCAGGATATCGGTGATGGTCTGCTGCTTGACGGTGTTGTTCAGTCGTCTGGCGGCGCTGGCGGCCGATCCATGACCCGTCACGCCCCGCACTTTGGCCGACCACTTCTCCAAGACAGCTCGTCGGTACGTAGACACTCGAGCCTCGTCCTCTCGCATCTCTTGTGCGAGATCGTTAAGTGAAGCTGGGCTGTCCTCCTCAAGCACGCGCTTGCGCTTGCGATTCGAGTCGGGAGACAAGGGAAAGGACTGGTGGAGCTGAGCACGGAGACCGTTGAGCTGCGTCCATAGCCGAAGCGCCACCTCCTCGGCCGTAACGAAGGCATCTACGTGCCCCTGATGGCTGCCATCATGGCCACCCGCCGTCTCCGAGCTTTGCGCGACGGGCAAGGTATTGACGGCGATCAGCGCCTTTTGTAGTCGTATACGAGTATTAAGCAGAGCATCGTATCCTCGTCGTTGGTGCTTCAGTGCCTGCCCTTTTGCTGCATCTGCTTTCGTGGCCTCTGCTATGCTTTTGACAACGATCTTCTGCTCCTCGCCCATCATTTTGCGTAATGCGGCACGATTGGCTGATGCCGTGTCTGCGGGTTGGCCACCTTCGTCGTCAAAATCCTCAAAGCCATCTCCGTCTCCTCTGTCTTCTTCGTCCTCAGTTGTAATCTGAGCATTGTCTTGTTCGAGGCCAGACTGATCAGAGGAGAAGCCATCGACTGCCTCGTCTTGATCTTCTTCGGAGCTGGTGTCGCTCTCGTCCGCGTAGCTCGAAGTATGGAAGTTGCTGAAAGTCTCATTGGAAGGCTTTTCTTGTCCTGGCTGATTGTTTTCTCCTCTATGGGCGTGACTGTCTCCATTTAGAAATGCAACGGGAACGTCGTCGTCGTCGTCGTTCTCTTCCATGCTGTCATCTTGATCGGTCCCATCCTCCATCTCCTCCTCTTCAAGATCCTTCTCTTTGGCAATGGTGATATCTTCAGACGAAGTTGAAGCACTCCCAGAGAGTCCAGGCGCTGGAAGAGGACTCCCGTCACTACTGTCTTGCAGAAAGGCTTTCCGGCTTATTCGTGACCCTACATACCGAGGGCCTAGCAGAGGTTCCTCGTTGCCACGCAGCCGGCTCTTCCTTGGAGAGTATCAGTTTCCACACGACAGCTCAGGTCTTCTAAAACTTTTCAGCTTACTCTGTAGCTTCGTAGTGCTCGCGACCGTTGCGTGCTTCCCCACTTGCCTCTGACGCCGAATCGTCGCTCGTTCCGCTATGGTCTCTTTCATCTTCGGGATCGAGTTCTGGGCTGGGATCAGCATACTGTCGACGATAAATGCAGGAGTCGACATAGATACCTCTTGGTGCTGGATCATTCAGATCTGCTATTTGCTCCAGCAACGACTTTGGCCGCTTCATATCTGCTAGTCTTTGTGGGATTGTAAGCCACAAAAGTGTGGACCAAGGACACCAGCGTACCGTACTGAAGTCCCGGCTTCAGCGCTTACTAACAAGCGCTGAGGTACCGGTATGCTACAGTATTAGAGCTGGACAGCCTGCAGTTAGCGGACTACCCGCTTAATCAGACACGAACTACTGTACCGGTGACAATGCGCCTACTGTACGGAGCAGGTCGGCCAGCGTAAGAATATGCAACGACGATGTTTTTCAACCCTCTCAAGTTTGCGATATGCAAGAACAGTGGTATGGCTTGATCCACGCTGCCCGTTCGAGATTGCTCACCAGATCTCCAGGGTCTCCCACACGCCAGTGCCGCGCCACAGATACCGCGACTGCAATCAAGGCTCCCGCCAAAGAGAAAGATCAGGAACGTCGAGAAGGTGATTGCGGTTGCATCAGCAAAGGGGGGTGTTGGCAAATCCACTGTCGCAGGTATCCGCAGCCATCGAAGACCGAGTACTTCTCGAGCAGCGCCTAAAATTTGAAAGCCAACCTTGCCCTGGCATTCGCCCGTCTCGGGTACAACAGCGGCATCCTTGACACGGACATCTTCGGGCCTTCGATCCCTACACTATTTGGTCTTTCCGGAGAGCCAAAGCTTTCCGAGGGTACCTGTCATCTATCGGATTGAAAGGACTGTGGCTTACGAGGCTCGCAGACAACCAATTGGTTCCTCTTCGGAACTATGGCGTCAGCTGCATGTCTTTGGGGTTCCTAGTCGGTGAAGATGCTCCGGTCGTATGGAGAGGCCCGATGGTCATGAAAGCTTTGCAGCAACTGCTTCATGAAGTCAACTGGGGAGGCTTGGATGTGTTGGTTTTGGACCTGCCCCCAGGAACCGGCGATACCCAATTGACAATAACGCAACAGGTCAAACTCGATGGTAAGCAAGCCAACTAGCTTGAGCTCAATCGTCTAATCCAACTGCTCACAGGTGTTGTCATCATCTCTACACCTCAAGATATCGCCTTGAAAGACGCGGTCAAGGGGCTCAACATGTTCAAGAAGGTCGAAGTCCCGGTAAAGCTCCCCGCCAAATCTTCCTCCGAGTCCTCTTTCTATCTACGAGGGTATCTAACAGCATTTTAGATTCTAGGGATGGTCCAAAATATGTCAGTCTTCGTATGTCCTGAGTGCAATCGCGCGACACACATCTTTGGCTCCGAAGGAGTTTCTCGCGCGTGTGAGAAACACGAGGTCGAGCTTCTGGGAGATGTCCCCCTCCACGCCCAGATCCAAGAGGATGCGGATCGAGGGAAGCCAACGGTGGTAGCGGAAATTGACAGTGACAGGGCTGGAGCTTTCTTCAAGATCGCGAACAGGGTGCGGGATAAGTTGGGACTGCAACCGAGATGAAAGTCATCGTGACTTGTGGATCTTCTGGAAATCGACAGATCGGAGTCTCCGCCTGTCGTATATTATTTGAGCTTCAACAAGTTGAGATCAAGAACACCCAGAAAGATACCTGTTTCACTAGTTTTGTAATTTAGACATGAACAGTGGTACAACTAAAATACATACTGTACGTACTGTACGTATTGCTACGGCTACGGCCAGATCATCAGAGGGGAGAATGCTCATATATTGTAGGCCTCGAGGGCTCGAGGCCTAACTTATATCGGCGCAGCTATCTGCCTGACTGAGCTATATCTGCTGACTAAGCCGCTCCTGCCGGCCCCAGCAAGTCTAAGCCAGACCACCTCGCAGAGCACCCCATCGATGATGTTGTCCTGCCTCAAACACAGCCGCTTCTCACTAGCGAAGTGAGAACTCGATATGCCCACGACGCCGTTGCTGTTAGAAGCATCCAAGACACCAAGTCCCAGTTGGGTGACCCCCAGAGATCTAGGGGTCAGCTATGAAAGATTAGGTAAGGAAGACGCTCGGGCTAGGGTGAAAAAAGAAGCAAAAGAGTCATGTGAAAAGCCACGTGACAGCACTGTCCGAGCGGCCGTGGGCCGCGGTTGCTATATTGGGGCCTGGTAATACGTACTTCCGTACGGAACGTACGTAGTCAGTAGTAGAAGCCGTTACTGTAGGTACAGGCTTCGCCGCGCCCGGAGAAGGCGGAGGCAGTCTAATACCACGCGTTTGGCGGTCTCCCACGGCGCTCCGCAGCTGCAAGCCGGCGTGGGGAAGCCGGGGACCTGTCGCCCGCAGAGGGACGCTGCCAGCCCGATCTTGCCTGTACGGACCTTGTGTCAGGATGCTGCTTTGTGCCTTCGACAAGCCGGCGTGCAGACGGAGAGCCGACTGATACGGCATCTTGTCGGGTTTCCAGCTGCCACCACCTTAGGGGTCCGGGTCAAACATCCGGGCCCTGGGTGGGGGGCCGCCATGCAGCCAGTGCCAGCGTTCCCAGCACTGAGAGCTGGTACGCCTGCCAGATGAATCGCGGCCGGGGGTGCCTGGGGGTGCCTGGGGGTGCCTGGGGGTGCCCGGGGGTGCCCCTGCGATACCGGTATGGTGAGACAAAACGTTGTTATTTCGACGCGTACCGTACGTACTCGTAGATCAGCCGGGTGCTGATTACATGATCATCATCGTAACCCATGACGCATACGTCAGCGCTCTGTGGCCGGCCGGCCTCATGGATTCGCGGGTCGTATTCTTTTGGTTTCCCTGACTACGTATACTCCACTTGCCAACCGTTGTAGCGTTGCCGTGTCACCTTCCTATTTGACTTATAATCCCAACTCCAGGGTACCGAGATGACCAAGGGAGATCCCTCCGACTTGGCGGTTTGCTGACACTCTGCCTCTATGGGGTTGCGAAGCTGAACGAGTGCGAACCTTTGAAAATACCTTGTCATCGACTGCTACAGTAGCAGGTCTTTCGCAAAGGTCGGGCAATCTCTTCAGCCCTATAGCCTGGAAAGCACCTCTCCTGAAAGGGCTGTCCTTCCGGGGGTCAATAGGCTCATGACCTCGCCCGTCGATACTGTGCTTGTTGGACAAGTGCATCGTGCACTTGTGTGCGCCGCCTTCCAATCCTGGTCATCAAAGCCGCAAGCCCGGTTTTGACATGTACCGTGGACTGTCCAAGCTTCTCTCAACATCCAACGGCTGCCTTGATACCATCTGACTCGTGTATTGGCGATACCTTTGGGTCTGTGGGCACCCCATTCCCTGCGGCTCCTGACCTTCGCTCCTCACGGGGCTCTTTGCAACAAGGTCTGGTGTCTCGGGGCCTCTCGGCGTAAAACCCCGGGCCGCTGTCGTCATTGTTCTTCACAGCTGAGGGGGCATCTTGCTTTTTAGGAACTTGATGCCCGCGGTTCGAGAAGCTCTATTGGAAGCTTCTGTCTCGGAGGAGATCTTGCTCGCCGGCGACAAGGTCCGAAGATGGCAGGAGCCAAGATGATGTCGTCCAAGCTGCTCCGATTCATAGCGCAATGCTACGACTCTGCCTCTAGCTCGTAGACTTTTTATGCGCGTTTGCGGCTTGTTGATCGTGGGGCGCTGTTCGGAGAACGATATCCGGCAGCCTACAGAACACAGCTTGAGGCTGTGGGAAGCCACCTCGAGAGATGGAGCACTGCTCCACGATTCCCATCTTTACTTTTGCTTGGCTCATCTTCGTCAGCTTTGCTATGCTTGCGACGTCGCAAGAAACATCTTGTTTCGCCATGCACTCTTCACCTGCCAAATCCATCTTGACCATCGCCTCTTCACGAGACTACAGTCATGTGCACATGTTTGGGAGCGCGTGCAAGCATGGACCGGCCTGACGCAACACGATGCGTCGACATTTACAGCCTCTGTGAAGCATCGAGCCGACGAGATACGACCCGGATCATGAGCATGGCCTGTCTATATAAACCGTCGATGAGCTCCTCCTCTCAGCAGCCAAGCCAACAGTCTTCGCCATCATCTCGACACTCTCCATTCATTCATCTGTTACTCCTTCAAACATCTGAGAGCTCGACGTTCTTTAAAGACTAGCGATCAAGATGAAGTTCTTCAGCAGCCTTATTGTCGTCCTGGCTTCCGTCACTGCGGCTTTGGCAGTGCCAGTCGACGACAGCGCTGCGGGCCAGAGCAAGCTCGACAAGCGCTGGAGTGTCCACCTGCCAAAGACGAGTGTTTCATGTGGCAGTAAGTGATGTTCCTGCCCTCACGCTGTCTCGCAGCAACGCTCGATGGCCACATTTCGTGTTCTAACCAGTCTTTACCCAACCAGACACTCAGTTTACCCCAGTCCAAGTTGCATACACGATTGAGATCGCCATGAATCTCGTAGTCACAACGCAACAAATAGGTATGCACCCCACTCTCTCTTGCACGCTTTCCCAATCTAAAAGTGTCACCGCTCTGCCTACAGGCAGGAACAGGTATCCGCACGTCTACGGCAACTCGGAAGGGATTCTGTTCCACCCTGCATGTACCGGGACCCTCCACGAGTTTCCCATGTTGGCCAACGGCGCGCGATACACCGGCGGCCGCAACCAAGGTGCACATCGGGTCGTGTTCCAGGTCGTCAAGCCCGGCGTCGCTTACTACTGCGGTCTCATCACCCACGAGGGCGCTCCCGCGGGTCGTTTCTCGAAGTGTACTCGCCCTTGAACGCCTCTTCCGCGGGGGAGAGGTTGCTCATGGAAACGCTGGAGCCCTCATCAGGTCAACCAGCTGAGCTACCTCTAGCACCGGAACCGGCTAGGCTCTTGACTGATCATTCAGGAGCAGCTTGGGGGTTCAGTACAACATCTCTTGTGCTTATTTCATTGCTGTGGATACTTGGTTTTTGCGCAGTGCCACTTCTTGTCGTCATAGAATGTTCTTGGTCAGGTCATCATCGCATGTAACTTTACATCAGGATATCGATAGGTTTTGAGAGTCTAGAAGGACATCAGAGCTCGTCGAAGACATTGTCAGGGATGCCTTCACGGAGAGTGTGGTCACATTCTGAGGGTTCCGGCGAGGAGAAATCGGATGCGACTCTTTTTTGCCTCAGCTTTCCCTTTCGTCTTCGGCGTTTGCTCCGGCTCCAATAGTCTCTTTAATAGCATTCTCATAGAAACCACAATTGGACAACATGGCATTGAAATTCAACTTATTGAATCGATCAAGTCACGACAGAGACGGGCTTGGCGAGCTGCTTGTCAGAGGGGTGGCTCACGTAGGAGGGGAGTCTCACTTGGTCCTACGCTTGTTGTCGTGCACTGAGGAAAAGGTGCTGTGATAAGCGCGCGTGGCGCGGTACCTTCGTACAGGTACGCTACGGTACCGTACGATATGGTAAGGGTACCACGTGGAGTTTCCAACTTTAGCCCTACAATAAAGAAGAAATCAACAACTGAAACCCTACTTGAACGTCGACCATCACCCCACCATGGCGACAACCGTGTCCACAAAGGGCCCACGAGCCACTAGAACAGCAGCTGGACAGTCGTCTACTGGCAACGCCAGCCCTGTGCCATCACCAGGCTCGTTCGCCCACGCAACCTCTACCCACCTCCTACTCGCAGATCCAGCCGAGGGCCATTGCTGACCCCATATCTCTCTTCCAGAGCAAATTCGCGCCAAATTTGAGCTCGGCGTGAGCATTGCCATGTTCAGCTGGCCCGCTCTCAGTATCGCGGTTGACAATGGCTGGGGCGGGCCTGACAGCATGGAGAAACGTGAATGGTTCGTGGGGGTCATCTGCGACATGTTCACCGAGAAGGCGCACACGAGTCTCGACGATGTCCAAGAGATGCTGCTCGACATAATGGACGAGGAGTTCCAGGTCATGCTCGAGGACGACAGTGACTATGACGTCGCGCAACGCATCATGCAGCTACGGGACTCTACTTCGCGAGGCGACTTTACATTTGTGGATCGAGTGCACGCTGCATGGGAGAACAGAAAAGGCAGTGCTGTAGTTGCAGTGAATATGCACAAGGGAGCGGACTTGGAGGAGAGTGGTGACGATGACAATGAGGAGGAAGACGGAGAACAAGACGACGATGACGAGGATGTGGACATGCAAGACGCCCCGCCAGCTTCCGCGTCAAGAGCAAGGCAGAAGCAAGAGCCAGAAATAGATGATGATGGGTTCACAAAGGTCGTCTCAAGAAGGAAATAAAAAAGACATGAGGATCTCGGTGCGAATTTGATGCGTCAACGAAACATAGCAACCGCAAATGGGAAAGATATACCGCTAGCCTGATCTTGCCCGTTCTGATCTGCGTTGCAGTAGGAGGCTGCTCTAGGCCGCTGTCAACCCAGCTTGGACTTTCTTGGACGAGATCGCGAGCAGAAATGACGGACCATCTCTGGTAGCTTCTACCATGTCATCTCCGCCTACTGCTCTATTTGCCAGTCACATGAATTTCCCTCGCGATGGTGACATTAGTTCCTACACTCACCACAGCCGACGGCGGGACGTCTTTTCGTGTCGAAGTCAACGGGCAAGTCTTCATTGGCCAGCGACGGGCGGCCATGCGATCATTGTGGTACGTGACGATATCAGGGATGGTCGCTGAGCCGGACGATCGAGGAAGGCGTGCAACTCTGCATTGTTGATGGTAGGTGACGGCTCGGCTATTCTGGGAATGGAACTGAGCCTGAACGACATGGAATGCAAGGGAAATAAATCTGATGACGTATCTGATCGCAACGCACAGTCTGTGAGCGCAACAGAAGGTCCCGATGCCGTTTCTTGCGTTACTGCTATTACGATTCTTGCTACGAGCCCGGTGCGGAAATCAGTCTGCTGGGTTGAGAGCCAATTGCTGGTGGATTCAGCGGCGGAAGGGGCGGGCGAGCAAGTCTTGCTCTCATTGCCATCTATCGCTGGTACCGCTATTGTCTATGCCAGGACAAGTGTGGGGGAGCTTGCAGGGTAGGTACGTGCGTATTATGACACTTGTCATAACAGGTTCCTTGCTCGCTGGGGTCTCTTCAAACAGGGAGATCCGCTCTCTTCCGCATACCACAGGAGCTGTGGTATAATGTTCATCGTTCAAGTATTCCATTGCTGTTGGTTCAAGTCACAAGCCAAGAGAGTGCCCATCATAATTCAATAGCAGGCTCTTGATCGTGGGCGTCTTCAATACGTCATGGTATCTCGTACAGTACAGCTCTGCTCCCGAATATGTGGAGTCGCTCCAAGTGTGTTGCTGGTTTCGTAGCTCTGTTGATACTCTGCACTGGAGTCCGTACTGGATTGCTGTCTAGTATGCCATCCCGGAACAGGCATGAAATCAGTCTGGAGAAAACCGCCAAGCAAGATCAAACGCTAGTTTGACGGAAAATTCCACGCGTCTTGCCCTATTAGCGCTGAGGCTCTATGCCCTATCCACGGAAGCACGTGTCATCTCTTCTCCCGAAATCACATGCCCAGTTCCCTGCCTGTATTACGATATATATTCTCGCACCTCAGTTTCTTTCGGCGGGGGGAAACAGGCACTCTGTGGCCTAGTTGGGAGGAGCTGGGGACTTTCTCCCAACACCCCAGTAAAGACAGTCACCTTCCACCTGAACAAACCCTCTCGGGGGGGAGGTGACTGTCCGCCATGTGCCGCCTGAAACCTGAGTGGGTGTGGGTTACGGTAGAGGGGTCTGGCCAAACTCAATATCATATTAGGAACCATAGATGCCCAGGTTGCTTGCACTGGGGTTCCTACGAGTGTGCGAGTTTAGCAGGCGCACGCCTGTAATTTTTGTGTTTTTGGGGTATGGATGTACATAGTTGTGGGTTCGATTCTCCACGCAATCGACGTACTTCAATTCTTTTTCGTCCTCACGACAACTGAAGGACACAAGCATGTATGTAGCAATGCATCGCTTCTCCCTCTACATGGCACTTTCGTGAGGTATGGCTTGTATTTAGGTCTTACGAGAAATTGCATTGCTTTACAAGCCTCTACAGTGGGCTAATGTCGGCATTGGTATCACGTGATGTATTCTCGATCACGGCACTCCGGTACTTCGCGCTGGTAATATTGTACGAAGCTTCGATCAACGGTACTGAAGCGGCAGCAGCAGCCAATCTACGGCATCGTGAGTCTTTCCTGCCACGCTGCCGCCCTCTCGACGACTTATCGTATAAGCGCGGTCAAACCACAGCTGCCGCGGCCATGGACATTGCCTACGACCACATCCAAGAGGAGGCTCTGGCCCCCGACGGCCACGATGCGAAGGGCAAAGACCAGACCGAACAACCGAGCCTGAACTCCGAACTAGCACAGGCTTACAAGGCTCTCTCCTCGAGTGTCTGGGGCGCGAAGATCGGCGCATTCGTTGGCACGGTAAAGAAGCAGGTGGGTCGCGGCCAGAGGGTATCGATCTGGCGGCCAGCTTTCCAGTCGGAGATGCTGACGCTCGCTACACTAGGGGGAGTCGGTCTACGATGGCGCACGCCAAGAGTACTCGGTCGCAAGTTCTCACGCATCCAAGGGACTTTCAGAGCTGGTCAACCGCACTCGGTCACTTTCGTTAAACCAGTCCGCTCCGAAAGACGGCTCTCCGGAAGTGCAGAGGCCACAAGAAGTGCGAGAGGGGGAGGGCGAGGCAGCCGATGCGACCAACAGCGCCCACGTTGACCCTTCAGGAGACGGCGCATCGCATGATTCGGGTGGGGTGCTAGCTCGCTTCCGTGCTGAGGCCCTGAAACGGCTGAAAGATTTGGAAAAGGCTGAAGATGCTGCGGACGAAGCGCTTTTGAAGTTTGGCACAAACATCAGAAACTTCCTACGCGACGCGGTGCAGGTCGCTCCGCCATCCGATGGCGCTGACCCCGGCCAACCGTCGCAGAAGACCGAGGTCCTCTACGAGAGCAAGGATCACGAAGGGAAGAGAGTCATCCACACGACCCGATTCGACGCGCAGCTGCACGCGATCCATGTGAGGGGCCAGAGCTTCACGGAAGAGCCCGCCGGCGATGAGTACCTCCGGTGGAGAGAAGGGTTCGATGTCGAGAAGCGAACGGACCAGATCAGCGCCGATCTGGAGAAGTACCGGGAGCTTCGAGCTGCCATGGAGAAACTGGTGCCGGATCGAGTCTCGTACGAGGAGTTTTGGAGGCGCTACTATTTTATGAGACACGTCATCGAGACGCAGGAGCTCCGACGGAAGGAGATGCTCAAGGGTGCGTTCTCCGTCTGGTGGAAAGAGGACACGGCCCTCGCCTCCACGGTCATGCGGGCTAACCCAAGCGCAACCAGGCGTCACGGCGGAGCCGGAAGAGGAAGTTAGCTGGGACGAGGACTCGGACACGGAGCAAGCAGGCTCCCAGACACGCGGCACCATCAACAACAACAACAACATTAAATCCGTACCGTCGCTATCACCAGCTCCATCAGGCCTAACAAACGACTCCTCTACGACTCTTCACGCACCAGCGACAAGTCCACCGACCTCGACTCCCAAACCCAGCACTTCATCCATCTCTTCCTCCACCTCCGTCCCCGCCGCAGCAGACGACGCCAAGTCCTCTCGCGCGTCGATTCCTGCCGAGCTAGCCGCGTCGCGACGACGACCATCCGAGCCTCTGCCATCCAACGATCAATACTCGCAGCCCGACAGTGACGCCAGCTACGACGTCGTCAGCGGCGCTCCCAGCGGTGCGCCCAGCCACGCGCCGGGGAGTCCTAAGGATGGCTCTTCGGGCACTAGCGCTGTCGGCGCCGGTGCCAGCTGCGGTGACGGTGATGCTCCAACTACCAAGCGAACGACAGCTGCCTGTGTGGGAGCTGATACAGCTGCTCCTGCTCCTGTTCCTTCTAGCAGTGCTGCTACTGCTACCGCCGCCGCCGCCGCCGCCGCCGCCGCCGCTGCTGCTCCGAGTAAAAGTGCAGGAAAACGGGCGGAAGAAAGCGACGAGGAGGATTGGGAGTGATCCAAGAAAGTTCCCATCATGAAACGAACTTTCTCTACAACCCCTACAATTCATCTCCTTTTTCTCGTAGTCTCTTGTTCCTAAACATCCCTCTTTCGGGGGCCTTTCTTGGCCTGTTGTCTCTCTCAGCTCCTCGTCTTTCTTAACCCCGTTGTCTCTTCCAACTCCCTGTTCTTCTTGAATCCTCCTCTCTTCTTCTGTTTCATCTTTTCTCTCTTCTCCTCCCTCTCCCCTCTTCCTTTCACCTACCAGCCTTCCCCCAGCAACCCCTCAATTTCTTTGCGTTGGTTAGTTCTAAGAGTTGGTAGTTCAACTTTTTTTTTTTTTTTGGGGGGGGGGGAAAGGGTGGCTATATTGACCTTGTTGTAATTGATTAGTTTTTTGTGAGGTACAGTACGTGGCAGATGATGGTATGTACTGCATCAGTACGTACTGTACGTATGTATGTATGTATGGAGGTCATCACTTGGACTTCAAAACGTGGACTTCATGACGTGGGCAGTGGTACTGAAAGCAAAACGATCCACTCTACGAGTCTGGGAAACTAAGGAATCGAATTGGGGTGCCGAGAAAGACATCTCGTCGAGAGCCTAGGCGGGTTTCCAAGGGGGCGTCATCCGATTCAAAGGTAGCACTGTCACCAAAGAAACAGACAAAGGATAGAGCCGGGCAGACGACCGGGAAGAGAATCGACTCTGCGGGCAGGGCGTGCCAGAAATTAGTCTTTCGTGGCGTTTTATTTTCTTGCTCGGTCGATAAGTACAGTATCTGCCTCTACTACCCGTACACTTCGCCCAAAGCCTTTTCTTCTGCACGGCCTATCTGACCGATACAGCCTAATTGTGGAGGTCGATTAATGTAGGAAGCGCCCGGAAGCTGTTGGAAGTATGGCATGATCACGACTCCTCGACGGCGGCGCTGTGCTTGCGCAGCGGACTTCCTCGCCGTTGAGAACTAGCGTTCGCGCTGGTCAAAGTAGATGGCGTGCCATCGTCGTGGTTCTCTTTAAGCGCCGGCGGTCGATCGCCGGAGCTCTTTGCTTTGTTGATCGCCTTCATCGGTGGCACCGAGGAGCCAGAAGGATTGTGATGGGAAGGGGGAGAGAGACGGGAGGGAGGAGCAGATAGAGGTGATGGTTGTCGTCGATCCGGCAGCGATCGCCGGAAAGGACTCCTTTGGGGCAAAGCGGGAGACGAAGTGGTCCGTCCCATCTTGTCGCGCGTAACATGACGAGCAGGAATTGGCGATGGACTTTCCCTGGCGCTACTGCCGAGGCGGTACGGCAGCGGCTCCGAAGACGGCCTCGGGCTTTGCCATGACGCGCTTTCGTAGCCAAGATCCTCGATCCATTCTCCGTGGTAATCCTCCTCGTTATCGTCGTCGTGCAGATCTGCGCCGTGTTGGCGCTCCCCCATGCCATCCTCGCCACGTCTCTTTACCGGACTCTCATCGTACGGATCGAATCCGACTTTTCTGCGGGCTTCCCATCTCTTGCGTCGTCGCTCCTCGCCGTCGCCTCCCGCGCCCGTCGTGCTCGACTCCGATAGGAAGAAGTTCAACAGCTCGTCCGGTATCGAGAGGTGCGATGCTTGTTGGAATTGTTGCAGCGCCGTCAGACGAATGAGCATCTCGAGGAGGGACAGGGATGTGCGGATGGGGCCGCCTCGGTTCAAAACTGCGCTTGCCGACCGAGGTGGCGACGGCACCCGTATAAGGTGTTGGTTGCTTGCTGCCGGGCTGCTACCTGTGGACTGGACTGCTGGTGCTATTGCCGGGTTGAGATGTAGTGATGCCAGCGCGTTAGTAAGCTGCGGGTCCAAGGACGGCTCACGGGATCTTCTGCTGGGCGGTCTCCGGTCCAATTCTTCCTGTTCAGACGACGGTACGTCCTCGTCGTCCGATTCCGGCTGCTCGTTGTAAACCTCAAAGGCTATCCATTCCGGGTCAAGGTCCAGCGGGAAGCGCCAGTGGTCTGAGAATTCCTGTGGCTGTTCCGCCGGCCCCTCAACTAAAGGGGTACCTGATTCTCGAGACAGCTGGGCATCGATGCCTGACTGTTCCACGTCATCCAAGGAGTCTGGCTCAGGCTGGTAGACATGCGAGTGCTCCTGAGGCCATGAATGATTTTCTTGGAGCCTTTCCATCATCCGCCGTGGCGGCGGGGCGTTGACGTCTCTCTTCAACAGCAGTATGGGATTATTGACTTCGCCTTCGCTGCCGATGTTGAGGATCTTGCCAGTATCGGCGTAGAAGATTTTGGAAGCCTGATGAATAGGAATAACCTCCCGGATTCCAGCCAGGGCTACGTCGTCATAGAGCCCCGGTTGCGGTTCATTCTCTTCGAACGAGTGAACGCGGTCATCCTCAAAGTCCTCGATGGCGAGAAGGTGATACGCAAATTCGTCGGCTCTGCCATCTCCTGCCAAGTACGGCATGTCCACAGGTACTTCATGGTCAGGCTCGGCCGGGTGGCTTGCATCTTCCGCAGGCCGGCTAGATTCACGATCGAAGTAGTCCTGCTGAGAGTGAGGTCTCTGGGGGACATCGTAGACTTCTTCCAGCGTCGTTCGCTTGAGTTTGACTCGGGCTTTGTGGATCACCTCCTTCCACGTCGTCTCGCGAACGTTCTCGTTGCCATCCTGCCAGCGATGTGCGTGGCCAGCAAAAAGCATGTACACAGACAATGTGAAGGTTGGACCTATCTGCACACTGTGGCCAGGTTGGATAGAGTATTGAGTGTCCCCGGCTGTCAGAAATGTGCTCGCCTGCAGCAACCGCGATGGGGACACTGTAGCAGGTAGAGTTGTGCTCAGATTTGCTCCCGAAGTTGTGATCGCCAGATTGATGTAAGGAACTGCGTCCTCGATGCGATTGAGCACCTTCCGAATGTTCTGTATGATGAATTTGACTTCAAGTTCACTTTGCGCCCGTGTTCTTGATTTTGAATCTCTGCGCCTTGAGGATTCTTCTGCATTGGCAGCCTTTGCAAGCCGCGTGCCAAGCGCCTGGATGTCCCATCGCAGTGACTTTGTCAATGTGACCGCTGATTCCAAAGATGTATTTCCTCGTGCTGATCTGTCTTGTGTCAGTAGCGGCTCCATATTCAGAGCCAGGCTTCATGATACCAACATCAACTCTATCATGTCAATCGCCGGGGAGATGATCTGCAATCCAAGTCAGAACAGAGCTTCGACTCTGGCAAGGCAACGTCACAGGAAACGGCATCCTGCATGGCTTTGGAGGAGCATGTAGATTTCGTCATGGATGAGGCTGCGTGGGACAAACCCTGATTTTGCTCTCCAGACGATCCTGCAGAGTAGACAATTCATCATGTTCATCCCCTTTGACATTCTACACAGCTACTGGTCAGTAGCACTCTTGGGACATGAAAGGATCATAGTACCTGAAGCAATCTTGAGCATTGACGGATGGCATAGCCACTGGTAATGGCAATCCCAGACCTAGATATGTCAACTTTGGTGACATGCAAAGAGGTGGATATAGGTGACTTACCTGATGGCATAGTTCATAGCCTGCTGAGTCACCTGCAAGAGAGGAATTAGCTATGAGTTGATGCTACAGAGGGGGCCGGGGGTTACCTTTCCTAGGAATATCTCCATCTTGAGTTTTTGAATTTGATGTTTGACTAGAGTTATCTATCTGTAAGGTAGCTGTACCCCATGCAGAGAAGTAGTCAATCAGGCAGACGTTCGAATTTCTAAGGGATCATACTTTGTGATAGCAAACTTGTGTACGGAGTACGGGTACAGAAGTACTCCTGGACGAGTGAGTACCCATGGCGTCACGTGTTTGCCCCACTATCGCCAGTCAGGCAAAGGGTCACCCAAATCCCCAACGTTGGGTCACTCACTTCCCAAGATGTCCGCCGACGGTGACTCCAAGGTAAGTTGATACATGACCCGATAGATCGAAGCTCACAATGCATGCTACAGGAGGATGGCCAGGCCGACAGCACCCAGCGTCGAGAGGTCGATGCTGTCACCAAAGGACAATCCGCCGCTGTGGACCAAGACACGTTGAAAGAAGTGTATGGCAAGGAGCACGTCAACCTTATATTCATCGGCCATGTCGACGCAGGAAAATCCACACTTGGGGGTAGCATCCTCTACTCCACAGGAATGGTTGATGAGCGGACGATGGAGAAGTACAAGAAAGAGGCAAAAGACGCTGGTCGAGAGACATGGTATCTATCATGGGCTCTAGATCTCACTAAGGAGGAACGCGCAAAGGGGAAGACGGTCGAGGTCGGCCGAGGCTTCTTCGAGACGGAGAAACGGCGCTATACCATATTGGATGCCCCAGGTCACAAGACGTTCGTACCCAACATGATCGGTGGGGCGTCCCAAGCAGATGTTGGTATCCTCGTCATCTCTGCGAGAAGGGGCGAGTATGAGACCGGCTTCGAGAAGGGAGGACAGACCCGCGAACACGCAATGCTCGCAAAGACGCAAGGTGTCAACAAGCTTGTGGTCGTGGTCAACAAAATGGACGATCCCACCGTCGGCTGGAGCAAGGAGCGTTACGATGAGTGCATTGGCAAGCTAAGGACTTTCCTCAAGGGTACAGGCTACGATCCTAAAAACGGTAGGGCGGCCCGTTGAGGACCTAGGTTTCTGCGAAGAGCTAACGGCTGGAAGATATCATGTTCATGCCGATCTCTGCTCAACAGGCCTTGGGCATCAAGGGTCGAATCCCAAAGGACATGGCTCCGTGGTACGACGGTCCTTCTCTGCTTGAGTATCTGGACGAGATGAAGACGTTGGAGAGGAAGGTCAACGCACCATTCATGATGCCGATCAACGGGAAGTATCGAGTAAGTCTACCGACAGTCTTTCTAAAAGCAGGAGCTGACGAGCACCAACCCAGGACATGGGGACCATCGTCGAAGGGAAAATCGAGGCTGGAACCATCGCGAAAGGCTCTTCGTACATCATGATGCCAAACCGCGAAAAGACCGAGGTGTCCGGGCTATATGGCGAGACGGAGGAGGAGATTACGCGAGCCATGTGCGGTGACCAGATCCGAGTTCGGCTTCGAGGCATTGAGGAAGAAGACATCCTTCCCGGATTCGTTCTCTGCTCCCAGGAACGGCTTGTTCACTGCGTCTCGGCATTTGAAGCCCAGATCCACATCCTCGAGCTCAAGAGCATCTTGTCAGCGGGCTTCAACTGCGTTCTGCACGTGCACGCCGCCATCGAGGAGGTGACTTTCGCGGCGCTGCTTCACAAGGTAGAAAAGGGCACTGGGCGGAAGAGCAAGAAACCGCCCCCGTTCGCAGCCAAAGGACAGAGCGTCATTGCGCGCTTGGAGGTGATTGGAGGCGCTGGAGCCGTCTGCGTTGAACGGTTCGAGGACTACCCACAGCTTGGACGCTTCACCTTGCGTGATCAGGTAAGCGCTGGCTCTTCTCGTAGTCTGTTTCTGCACTGCATAGGACTCGAGCTGAGATCACGCCCAGGGCCAAACGATAGCTATTGGCAAAATCACGAAGCTCATCACAGAGTGAAAGAAACGCTCTTCTCCCGGCTGCTCCTAGATAGAGGCCGGGGATGTCGTCATGGGTCTTTCGTAGGGGTATCACCTTCGCATCCGGTGGTGATCTGCTTGGCGCTTCCGCTCTGCTTCTAGCCTCCCGATACCTCTGCGGTATTGCGTTACGGTCGGCTCGAAGCATCACTTGTCCCTCGGCCTTGGTCACCATCGAGGAAAATTATCAGGCGAGGGGTCGGAGCTGATGTTGGGTAGTCGAGACCATCAAGAAGAAGCATTGAGCTGATTCTCACTTGGCTATGTCTGGCCACTAGAATAGGTAGCTGAACAACCAGCCTGAGTTCGCGGGGGCCGTTGGGAGTCAATCCCAGCCCCATACCGACCCCGCCTTTGTGATTCATTGACGAGAATACGACATGAGGCCCTAGGCTGTCGGGTCATAAAGGCACGCTGCTCTAGAGGCCAGGGCTAGGGCCACTCTACGCTGCACATCCCACCACTTCTTTGCTAAATCTAGGCATTTACCTGCTCGAGAGATGTCTTTTGCCCAAAATATTCCTAGGCGCATGCGACAAACAGCAGTGTCCATCTTGATCACGTGGACAGTTCTGCCTGTCTGTTAGTAGATGGCCACTTCAGACGAGCGAGAGACATTTCCCCGACTCCTTGCATCTGTGTTGTGGCCGTAAGCCAGCAGAGGCCGCTTGATGATTAGGTAGCTTGGTCAGTTAGCCGGTCATGTACCGGTACGGTACGGAAGTAACTTACGTAACGTACTGTAGGCCGCTATCGTAGCCCTCAGGGGCTTCAACGAACAGCTTCTGTCAAAGTCTGATACAATTCAAATCGATTCCAAGCTCATGACTGTTGAGCGGCCAGGCGACTGGTCAGCGTGCGGCGTCGGCGTCGTACGGAAGAGGCTCCCAGCGAGTAAGATCCTCTGAGTGTCGCTACTGTATCTGACAGTTTAATATACAGGAAAAATTCTCTTCGTCTCCACGTGACCTCGGCTCTAGCAGCGAGCGAGGAGTGGTCTCTCCCACCCCCGCACGCCCCGGTCAACAGCTTCTTACCCCACTTATCATAGGCCGTCGCCTGAGGAGTCGTGCCAGTCGGTTCTACGTAAAAATGTTTTGTACGCGCTGAATAGCAGTCGACAACTGTCTCAGTACGCGCCCAACGTCTTCCCACTTGGGAAGAGAGAATCTTCAAGGGACAATGGCGGAAAGTGTCCCGGACATTGTTCAGAGCCTACCTCCAGGGGGTGTGCGACTTGATGGTAATCCTCTCCTTCGTACCTCATCTTTACTCGCCGTCTGAATCATCTGTCTGCCTGGAGTCTTTATCTTACCCCCTCTCTTTACTCGGTCTGCTTTAGTTCTCAGTCCCCTCAGGTTCACTCCTTCTTCAGGTACGCGCATCGGGATGGGATGCCCTCTCTGAAATCAAGGACAGGAAGAGATCTGCGAATTGGCATCGTACGTGCCCGATGGAGTAAGCCCATCGTGGATAGGCTGGTCGCCGGAGCCATGGGCCAGCTGCTAGAACACGGTGTACATGAAGAGGACATCATCATTCGTGATGTCCCTGGATGCTGGGAGTTACCGTTTGCAGTGCAGGGGTATGTGCAAGTCTCATCCCTCCAGCCCGTATCTACTTGCAAGTTTTTCGTGGGTGTTGTCGGTGGAGGCACTTCTTCCACCACTGTTCTTCTTCCTCTCGGGAGTCTACTGCCTCCAAACTTAGCATCGTCAGGCAGATGGAAGTCTGCACGGTTCTGCCTCACTCTCTCTTCCGCTAGCGTTCCAAGTTCTGACCACGATCGTCTGTGACAGGCTGATATCTACCAACCAAGTCGATGCCGTCGTAGCCATCGGAGTACTCGTCAAAGGCGAGACGATGCACTTTGAATACATTTCTGCTGCGGTCACCCAAGGCCTAATGCAGGTCCAACTGCAATGTCCGCCGGGCGACGCACCCGAAGCACCCAAGGGCCGCGGGAAATTATCACGCACGCCGGTGGTGCTTGGCGTCTTGACCGTAGTGACGATAGATCAGGC
This sequence comes from Lichina pygmaea, assembly GCA_963422465.1. Taxonomy (NCBI): domain Eukaryota; kingdom Fungi; phylum Ascomycota; class Lichinomycetes; order Lichinales; family Lichinaceae; genus Lichina; species Lichina pygmaea. The sequence continues at coordinate 3,648,596 of OY730170.1, forward strand.
CTGGGCGAGGGCCGGTGTCAGCAGCGTCGCCCACGGCGAGGGTCACGGCGGCGCTACCCATCGTAACCATGGCGAGGACTGGGGTCGGGTCGCCATTGAGGTTGCCATGAGCGAGAAGGAACGCCACCCGTGAAAATTGCCGCCACCGAGGCTCTGGGCGTGTGGCCGAGAGCCGTGCGGCCCAGCGCTGCTTGGTGCCACGAGCGCCGAGGGTCGATGCACGACATCTACGCCACCAGGCACGAGCAGGCACGGCACCAGGAGCAGGCAACTTTACCAGTACTAAGAGCAGACGCAGCATAGATAGTTGGGTCTATTTCCCTAATCTCGACGAGCTAGAGCCACAGAGCATCGCGAGTCCACTTACAATCGGATGCCCTTCTCAATACCACCAGTGGGAAGCCTGAGCCAAGGCTTAATCCGTCTACGGTGGATGCATTCTATCTTTGCACAAACACTTGTGGTTTCAAGACGGCCAGCTCGTTATCTTTCTTCCAAATCTGAGTGGCGAACTGTGTACATTGGCTAGAGATATATGGACGTACAGCGATACTCAGGAATTAGTTAAGTACCGCCTGAGCAACCGTCTCTAGTAGGGCATCCAGCCGTGCCGTTAATGCGCGTCGCAAAAAAGTCCGAACTCCGCGGGGCAGCCCTACAGCCCTACCGTACCCACTGCGTACCGTACCGATGAAGTTTGTACGAGTAGCTGCATTCAGACATGCCATGATATTATTGGAGGGATGCTTGATATAGCCCTGCCCTTTGCCACGAGGTTCTTACGAGGAACTCCAAAGCTCAAAGAAGCTACTGTTCGGTAGAAGCTGCTTCAGGATGCAAGGCTTTAGTAAGTGCTCAACAAAGACCATCTACGATGCTCAGCTAACGATTCCCAGATATGGGACGGTGCGTACGACGGGGACTTCAGCACAGGCGCTATCTCAAAGCTAGTCGCTAACGCTTTCAAGTTATGTCCCACCGGAACATGAAGGGAGCACTTCTGCCAACAAGCTGGCCGGGAAGTAAGAGAACCAGACTCGTGTTGGAGTACCTGTCCTCGACATACTGATCGCGTGGCAGGCATTCCCTGGGTGCCCGGGCTCGCAAGATCAATCAAGGCATCCTTACAGTACGGTTCGAGATGCCGTTCCCGGTGTGGTGCACGACGTGCCCGAAACCAACCATCATTGGCCAAGGCGTGCGGTTCAACGCGGAGAAGAAGAAGGTCGACGCCTATCTCTCGACGCCGATCTACAGCTTTCGCATGAAGCATGTCGTCTGCGGTGGCATTATCGAGATCCGAACAGATCCGAAGAACACGGCGTATGTTGTGACGGAGGGAGGAAAGAAGAGGGATCTGGGAGAGGACAAGGAGCTCGAAGGGCAGTTCACGGTCAAGACCGAAGAAGAACGGGAGAGGCTCCGGAACGACGCGTTTGCGGCCCTCGAGGGCAAAGTAGCGGACAAGAGACAAGCCGAGAAGGATCACAGCCGGATCCGGGAGCTAGCGTCGCTGCGACAGCGAGACTGGGCCGATCCATACGCCGAAAGCCAAAGACTACGGATAACGTTCCGAGCGGAGAGGAAAGAGCGTGGGCTGAGGGCCGAGCAAGCGGAAGCTCTCAAGGATAAGATGAGTCTTGGAATCGAGCTTCTGGAAGAAACCGAGGATGACCGAAGGAGAGCGGAGCTCGTCGACTTTGGGGATGGCGAGGGCGACTTCGCCATCGTCAAAGCGAGGACGAAATCGCTCTTCGAGGCCGACGAAGCTTCTGTGGGGAAGGAGGGGGACAGGAAGCTAACGAAGGCCGACGAGGTGGCGAGAAGATCTCGCAGGAAGAAGTCGAGAAGGAAAGAAGCCCTCGAAGTGGCCGCTGCCAAGAAAGCTCAACTGCAGAAGGAGATACAGGGCAACACCCTGGCCGCAATCGATCCCTTTCAGGTGGCCGAGCAGGATTGGGGTGCGTCCAGCAGCAGCAGCAGCAGCAGCAGGGCCCACCTCGTACCCAGTATCAAGAGGAAGCACGCGCAGTCGCGATCATCAGCCCAGATAGCACAAGCAGACGCAGATGCGGCGGAGACGACGCAGATGGATAGCATCGACGACCTGTTCCCGTCCGGAACGGTACCTACAGAGTCTGCCATATCTCTTGTTGCGCCTGCTCCTCCTTCTCCTCCTCCACCACCACGAGCGATTTCTTTAGTGAACTACGACTCGGACGATTGACCACAGACACTCTCTCCCCGGCGGCAGCAGCAGCAGCAGCGGGAGCATCAGGAGTAGCAGTATCAGCATGTCCCGCACACTTGAGGACTTCAACGTAAGTGACCCACATCTTCCTTTCCTTCCTTTTCCCTCCGTCTGCGTCTCAACCCAGAATCATCGCCGACTTGTTCCCCTCAAACTTACCAATCACGCTGACTAACTATCCTCGGCTCGTCTCTGTGTGTGGAGCTTGGATTGGGCCGTTCTCGCCAGGGAAATTTGTTTTATTTCTTTCTTATGAGCTACTTCACTCGGGATACACGCCAGCGTCGTGAGCTGGAAAGCAGGCGCTCCTTCCTGCTGTGTGGTGGCCCCCGTCTGTCTGAGCTTGCGACGTGCTCGGCTGGTTTGGTCGTCGCCGCTGAATGGAATTGTATATTGTATTTGGTACATGGGGTAGGTAGGGTAGGTAGGTAGCTTGGGAGATTGAAGCAAGGGGAGTACTCTTCTGAACTAATTATATAGTTCCCTTCCTTGCTTTCCTGTCCACTCTTTTTTTTTTCTTCCTTCCTTCTCTTGAGTGGGTCTCGTCCCATGCTAGACAGCTGTTAAAACTTAGTTAACAGCTACTACGGTAACTACTTGCATTCACCTGCCAACATGAAACTGTCAGAAAAAGATGAATAGAATGAAACCAAGCAGCTCTGCTCCTCTTCTCTCCTCTCCTTTCCTCTTCTTCATCTCTTCTTACAATGCACACTTTCTGGATTACTTTTTTGATTTTATCTTCCGAAGAGGAGGAAGGGCCGAGGAAGATGAGATATAGGTTACATTTCCTCGTTGTTCTCATATGTTGCTACTGTTCGCTTCCGGAGGCACGGCAGAAGGAAGATGTGTTATTATTCTTGTCGGAGAGAGCCAAGTAGGCACTGTAGGGTTCGGCGACTGCCCTAGATACATTGGGGGAGGAGCAACATGTGACGTCGTTAGAGCTTGGAGCTTTAGGGCTCCACGCACACAGCATCCTATCCCTAACAACTATCGCCTAGCCCCATCTCCCCTGGTTTTCTTTTGGTGGATGGAGTTGGAAGTCGTAGTCGATCAGGTGATTGGTTTGATCTTGTGCGGTCAAAGGGTCCTTGGAAGAAGGTTTGGAAGGGGATCTGGAGGGGGGTCTGGAAGATGGTGGGAAGGATGTTGGATGAAGACGAAAGAAGAGGGGAAGAGGGAGGGAGAGTAGGAGAGAAGAAGATTGGAGAAACTGATTGAGCTACCTTGATGGCAGGAGGAGGAGATCAGCTGATTGCTCAACTAACCTACCCATGAAGGAGGTGGTGAAGGAGACTAATCGATTGCTCAACTAATCTACCTACGAAAGAGGTGGTGAAGTAGGTGGTGAAGATCGAGGTGAAGGAGGATCGAAAAGATGAAGTCAACCGACCTTGAAAGGGCCGTAGGATGAAGAGGAAGAAGGACAAGGATGGAACTTGACATGGGGGAGAAGAAGAAGAAAAAAACAAAGGAAAAAAGGAGGAAGAAAGAAAAGAAAAGAGCACATGCTCAGACAAAGCCGAACCATTCTCTTCACGATTCCTCCTCCTCCCCTAAACTCCTCCTGGCTTCCTTTTTTCATTTTTTCTCCCCCGAGTCCAGCGCCGCCCAAGGATTCCCTCCGTCTCTCATCAGCCCCGACAAAGCTTTACGCCAACACCATAGAATGCCGAACCCCCGACCCCCCAGGCTCCCCCGAGACTCCGCACGCTCGATGCAAGTGGATGGTGAAAGGAGGGAATCAGTCCGACGGAAGACGACCGTACGGTTCGGCGTTGATGATCTGGAAGACCACCTGCGACAGAAAGACGCCAAGCGTCCGGTTGTGCGAGACCGAGTACCACAGCTGACTCATGACGGGCGTGAAGACCTTGCCGACCCAGGTCATGTCCGGATACGGATCGGTGGGCGCATGCGGTGGCGTCGCGATCCGAGGTAGGTTGCGTACGAGATTGCGCATCACCAGCACGGCCGACAGCGGCAGACCGCCGGCTTCGCCGCGCTCGTCGACGGGCGAGTCGTAGTACGTGAGCAGCGGCGGAGGGGGCGGTTGGTTCTGCTGGGCCGCCGCCGCGGCAGCCGCGGCCAGCGCCTCGGGCGTTCCCATCTTGTAGCCCTGCCACATGTGCTGCTTGAGGTGGTGCCCCACGAGCCCGGCTTGTTTGATGCCGCCGTCTTCATGGTACCGCTGACAATCGTCCCAGCAACATTTGAACGGTCCCTCGCCCGAGCGCTTGATGTCGAATTTCCCAGTTTCGAGACGGTATGCGCCGAGGTGGTCGCCGACTACGTGGTCCCACATGTCCGCGCTCTCGAGATGGAAGACGTTGCACTCCTGCGGTGCGTCCTTGTCGTCGCCGACGCGCCAGAGACACTTGCGCCAGATCCGCATCTGCGGGTCCATGGGCTCGTCGCGCCACTTGATCCCGCGGATGATGAAGCGAGAGTTTTTGTCTGCGGGATTCAGCACCTGCGCCGTGGCGCCGGGAAAGGTCGCGGTCACATTTTTGATGAACTCCGCGGCCCCAAGAAGCTGCTCGGTTGGAACCGACTGGCCGAATCGGGCTTGGTACGCTTGCCAGATCTTAACCTGCGAGATATCCGAAGCGAGATCTTCTATGAAGCAAGCGCGTAGCCTACGGTTATTTATCGGTCAGCATTACCACACATCGTCAGGTGGAGGGGAGCCGAAAGAAGCTTTTCGTGGCGGAGGAGGTGGCGCCCGTGGGCTTTGAAAAAAAGGGGGGGGGGGACGCACCAGTGGCTGCTTCTCTCGGGCTCGTTGTAGCCAATGATCTCTTCAAAAAGCTTCTCTGGAATAGTGATGCCCGGAGCCTTATCAGCGTCTTTGGATCCGGTCGCCGGAGGCTCCGGCTCGGGCTGGGGCTCGGGCGACTTCCTCGTCACTCTACTCTCGATGGCGCCGTGCTGCAGGAGACGGGCCAGCTGGCTGATCATGCCCTGGTACGCCACATGTCTGACCAGCGTCTCGACGTTGTCAAGGTGCGCCGTGTACTGATAGAGGAAATCGAGACAGGCGTGGGTCAACTCCTCATCTTCGAGGAGGAGCCAGTTGCACACGTTCTCGGCCATGACCGGCGACACGCCGCGCAGATGGTTGCTCGCCTCGAGGTTCATAGAGATGCGGCTAAGGGCACGCAAGCCGGTGACGATCATGCCACGGTCTTCACCGAGGAGTTCAGACAGCAGGGCCCGGTATAGCGGTTCGTCCGGATCCATGCTCCAGAACTTTGTCAGCTGCTCGGCGATCTCGAGCGCGTAGTGCTTCATCTCTACGACCACGCCGGTCTCGGGCAGATTGAGCACGATGGCCATGAAGTCCCTCATCGGGCTGTACGTCGAGACGTAGGTGGCATTTTCGTCGAGCATGATCATGTTGCGGAGAACCAAGCAGGCCTCGTTGATCTTGGCCATGTGATGGCTCAGCTCCGCGCTCTCGAAATTTCCCCGGATCTCCATCACTTTCGTGGGGTCGGGCTTGCACAGCCGTCGGATGAGGCTCTGAAGCTTGCTGCGGCGCTCCGGGTTCGGGTCTGGACCGACGTCTTTGAGGAAGTCGCTCCAGTCCTCGGCGTAGAACAGCTTGTCGATTTCGTAGGCCTTCTCCATCAGACCTTCCAGGAGTCCGGGAAACGCGTCGAACTTGTACTTGTCTCCACGTTCGTGCGAGATCTTGACGAGGTGATACAGCGCGTGATCCTGCTCCTCGGGAATGCCCGACCGAAGTCCCATGAGGATTCGAACGTAAATATTCGGGCCTTCGAAGCCGGCTGGGAAATCAAATTAGCCAGCCCCTTATCTTGCTCAGGTACGTCGGGACTTACTGCCGGGCAGGATGATGCCATCTGTGGCTGTCATCGAGCGATGCTGGGCTGCACTCTCTTGGGCCCGTCGAGCTCTCTCCTCGAAGATGGACGGATTGTTGCCCGGGGTAGAGACCGGCCTCAGCGGGAAATTCATGGCGGTACGGGGCTCGTAGTTGAGCCCCGCATGAGGAACTTGAGCCGCACTATGACCAGCGCTGGACACGGCCGGTGCGGCCTGCGGCGTTGGATTCGGAGTGGCTGCATTGACAGAGGCTTGACGAGCCTGTCTCGCTGGAGTCACGTCGGGCTGGAACAGAACTCGCTGTGGCGGAGCCTGTCGAAGGCCTACGTTCAGCACCCGTGAGCGTCGTGGTGGACTCATCTTCGCAAGCTCGATAATGTAGCTCGATGATGGCGAGTGAAGAAAAGGACATGAGATGAAATTAAAAGAGGAGGGCGGAGAAATAGACACGGCAACCCCCAAGAGAGGCAGCCCTCACCACGCTAGCGGCTCACATGACACAGAAATTGCGAAAGAGAACTTGGGAACATACCTCTTGTTGACCTACCCCCAATTCCCGACTCCTCGACGTCGGGCTTCTCTTCATTGGGGATTTTTCGTTCTTCAGCATCTTGATCCTCCCCTTGAACCAGATGTCCCTGGTCCCGGCCACCGTGAGGTCGATAGTTCTCGAGCGTCCGATTGAGCAGATCGCCGCCACGAGCACTGATGTTCTCAAGGATCTCCTTGGGCGGTGGCTCCTTTCCATGTATCGTTGATATCTCGTACGCCCTACATGGCGTGGTCAGCTACCGGTCGCTTCATGGGGAGGAACCAGGACAGCTTACGCCAGGTTCTTATAGTAGGTCGACTTGAGGCTGAAGGCCAGCGCCGGCAGGTTTCCATGGCCCAGGTTGAACTCTTGTCCCAGCTTCCTCCATGCAAGTTTCTCTGCGCTGACCTTGTCATAGCCTCCGCGCGCAACCACCATATTGAAAAGTCGAAGAAGGTCGACGTGCTTGCTCCCAACGCGGGGCTCGGGGTCGAAATGGGTACTAGCAGGAGAAGACATGAGCACCTTCGCTCTCCAGGCCGATCAAGATGGGACACCTACCCTCGCTTGGCATGATAGGCCGCCAAGCTCGAGATGAACTCTTGATATGCAGGACTCCGGTCGATCGAGGCGTCTGGTGCTTTCACAGGTGGCGCCATGATGTCCCACACAGAGCGGAAGGTTGATGTTTGATAGCGGGATGAGTTGCGGCTGTTCAGCTGGCTCCGGTGTGGGTGAGAGCTTATGGGCGCATGAGGCTCAAAGCAGGATCATCGCCGTTGAAAGGCATCAGTGAATGATCAGGCAGTGAGTGCTTCAGCAACGGAGGATGTCTGCAACTGCTTGCAGATGTGGAGATGGACTCCCTACGATCTTGACTGGCACTATCGTTGGTCAGATAGTCGTGGTCGGTGCCGATATATGAGGGTGCAAAGCAGGTGGATGTGAGTGTGCGAAGAGAGAGCTTGAGCAGCGCATCCAAATTGTGTTATGGGGATGGATGTCCAGGGCGCGGCGGATCTATAGTTTTTCCGAACTCCGAGCCGCTAGCCGAATCCCGTGATCTGCTTAGCGAGTCACGGTACTTGCTCGCAGCAAGCGACCGACGTGGGGACCACATTCTGAGCTAAGCATTCTTGTTTCCAGCACCAAGTTGCGTACAGTACGTCCGAGTACGGAGTACGTACGGGCTTCGTGGAGCCAGAGCAGGTGTCAGATGGATCAAGAGCCCTTCAGGCTCTGGAGCATTCAAGACGGCCTTTCTCTTTTTCTGGGCAGACAGCGTATCGAGGTTCACCTGGTATGTCTGGCCAAAATATCTCCGCTGTGATGCCTGAGAAGCCGATGCTGGGCTGAAAAGGCAGACACCCTTCAGTCTGTCTGCAAAATACAGGTTCCTACCATCATTCACATACTCTCAGCATGGAGCCTCTCTTCTAGCTATATCTTCACATTCAAACTGGCCGCCTCTACTGGCCTACGCAGGATGGGCAGAGGCTACGTGCAGATGATTTCCGCTTTCCACGTGTCCTCGGCGATCTTTGGGCCATAGTATACTACGCGTTGGATCTACTCCTACATTCGCCAGCAACGCGGTATCGGCCTCCCCCCTGGATTACACGTCTACTGTGACTTGGTCTGGCTTCCGCCATGGCGGAGAATGCAGGTCTTGATCGTCTTCCGCAGCTCACGACAAAGTCCCTGGTCAAGATATCTCACGCAATGATAGACCGTGACCGTGCGAGCCCCAAATGGACCCATGTGACCGAGAGAGATGGTCTTGTTCTTGCCCTGGATCATGTCAGATTTCCCACTGCCAGCCAGCAATATGCGGAGCGGAGGATACTACGGGTCTTGTCCGGGCCGGAGGTGGTCGTATGTGAAGCAATTCGCGGTGCTGTTTTTATTTGTGGGTGGGGGTCGTCGAGTACTGCGCTGAAGGTAGTTGTGCTGCTCGACAGGCATACCTGGATCTCGATGAAAATATGAATCATCCGTCAATGGAGTTGTACAGGCGCTATGGCAGTCAGATATCCCTCGACCAGCTCTCCTTGGGATTTCTTGTCCGAGGGACAAACCTCAAGATTACGTATGACGCCGGAAATTCCCAGGTACGGCGGCCTTCCCGAGCACGAGCGGCAGGGTGTCTGATGATGCTTACAGAAGAGAGTACTGCAACTGAAGTTCACCGGCGAGGCCGACTGCCAGGAAATGGCGTCGATCTTCGGGCGACTCGGCCTGCCCGTAAAGGCAGGCGTGGGCGGAGATCGCCCTGGGTCGCGCAGGTTGAACACGGCGGGGTCGTGGTCCATGACGCCTCCCAACTCCCAACCGCGGACCGCCTGGTCCTCACATGGCAGCGCTTCGTCGCAGACGCTCCCCAGCGCTGAGCCGAGTCTGTCGATGGAGCTGCCACACTTGGGCTCGCAAGCGCGTCTGCGCTTGCCTCTTCCTGATATGCCGCGTACGTCTGCTGGAAGCTCGTCCCCGGCTGCTCACGTGGTCTCGGGCTATCTCCTGGAAAGCCGAGAACCGGTCCCACGTCCCTTCTCTTCCCAAGCGCGCCTCGACAATGAGAAGCCGGCCGCCCCCGAGCTCCAGTCGAGCGCAGAAGTCCTTCCATCCAGACATCCTTCTTCTCGGTCTATGTATGGCCAAGGTTACAGCTATCGCTTCGACGGGGGTGCCGGGGAGCTCTTGGAGACGGATCCACCGAGTCGTTACGATATCAACCGACAATTCAACCCATCTCACTTTCATGAGCCACTTCAGGGGCAAGTTGGCGATGCCGGGACCCCAACGCTCGTCTCGACCCAGGGTCCGGTCCGGCCAGTCTATGCTCCTCGTGTTGAAAGGCTGCCGGAGCCAGCTCCCGTCGGTGTAGCACCACCTCCCAGTTACGCACCCTCGAGCCTGGAAGAGTCGCAGCAGCGACCTTTGACGGTGCATGCCGATGGCAACATGGCTCCTCCCCCTTTGCCGGAACGAACGGCCGCTTCACAAGCGCGCTCTTGGAAACGACCCACGCGAGGATCTGTATCCCCTGGCCGGCGGAGCAGCACGAGACTTGCCACGAAGCGCAGCTCAGCTGGTGTGGAGGAAGATTTACAGCATCAGCTTCCTAGCGCGTCAGCTCCAGGTCAGGTTTTACTGCCACGTGTGTCTCCGTCAACAGGACTACAGTCTACAATGCAGGAATCGTCTGATATGGCGACACCCATGACTCCTGGCAACGTCGTCCCAACTGCGTCGGCGGGTGTAGAGGCTACTGGCGCTTCGGAGACCATCCCGCCTGCCACCGCGGATAATTCGGCCCCTCCGAAACCAAAGGCCAAGGCTCCCCGGAAAAGGACGTCTACCAAGACCATCAAGTCATCCGGCCCGGCGAGAAAGAGACAGCCTAGAAAGACGAAAGCTCAAATTCAAGCAGAGGCGAAGGCGGCTGCTCAAGCTGAAGCTCCATGCCAGGAACAGCTGCCAGCCCAAGGCCACATTCCGGAAGTCAATCAAGGTATCATGGTTGAGCAGAAGATCAAGCATTCAGTCGACAGTACCAACCCAGCTAGCGACCACCCTGTAGTCGCTGTCGGTCCTGCGGCAGGAGTGGCGATGGCCCCGCCCGAGCCCCAGAAGATTAAGGCTGCTCCTCCAGCAATGGATACACCGGCTCCTCTCCCTGTTGCGCATCCTTCGGATGAATACCCGACCCGGGACGCGATTCCGGACTGCATGTTTCCAGAGATTCGGCCTCATCCGGACACAACCACGCCCGTGCCACCACCCATAAGTCCGTTGTCTCCGCCCGCAGCTCCCTCTGCTCCTCTGCCCTTCTTGAGCAAAGAAGAAGCAGAAGCGCTGTTCGACGACCGTTTCAACGCCGCAATCGGCAGGGTCATGGGTAGTATACTACCACACGTCACCGAAATTGAAGGGTCACTCCGTACCTTTGTCGACGCAATCCGCAGGTTAAACCCTTCCTAGGTGGTGTTTCTTGGCTTTTGACTTTGGTGATTATGTCCACGCTGTATCCCTCGTATACTCACTGTTCGTCTCGCTACGTTCTTGTCGCTACTTGATTGGCTATTTTGCTCTCTTTATTGTGTCCTCGTCCACTCGGTCATGTTCTGGGGTCTTTTAGATGGCTTTATTTCGGTCGAGTGGAGCAGATACCAAGCGATAGCTGAACACAAGTGCTCTCTTACCTCTCGTACATGATGAGAAGTCCAGATGTCTGAGACTTGAAGACGTGTTGGATCTCGTAGCTACCGGCCTTTCTATCAGCAAGAAGGGCCAATCTATCACGTAGGTGACTGGTTATCCATCTAGCTACAATGAATAGCTCTCGAAGATCCCGACAGTTCAAAGTCTAAACTCGTCATATTTATCTGTCGGAGCTGCTGTGTACTGACTACTGAGCCTCGGCCGACGGAGTGACTGTCTCGAACATGACTGCCTGTCCAGCTAGCTACAATTAGTAGCTCTCGGAGATACTGATAGCTTAAGATTCCAACTTTTCGATGCTTGTACTTCGTACCGGACCCACTGTACGTACGTACATGTAGGTCAGTTCACACAGGTTTGTATAGTCAGTGACAGATATTGGTAGCCTTATTACTACTGACACTACGTAACGTACCCATGTCTGATCTGGAGTCCTGACAGCAGTGAGACTTGATGTCCACCTCTTGCGAGAGTGGTACTTTAGCAGTGTGAACATGATAGTCAAGCTCTGGGTGGCTACAGCAGTTTCTGGGTGTGTGATAGGATTGATTGCTGATCTCTCTCAAGAACAGCAAACCCCGCTCTACATCCTGTAGAGCTGAGTACAGGCTTAGCTAACCTGCCCCCGCATCCAGACACTGCTGGCAGTTTGACTAGTGTCACTCTGCCACACATGTGTCTCAGTCTTCTGCATATAGTTTATATCCTGCAGTTCTTGGCTGTCAATCACCAATTGCTAGCAATCACTGGTTGTCACATGGCTCCACTGTCACATGACCAGTGGACCTGTCACTTGTAAGTAGATCTTGCAATAGAGTCTTACACCTCTGCCACGGTGCCACTAACATCTCTCAATATTCATAGGTCACTGTATAATTTTCAGCATCCTCTTCCTCTTCTCCTCACCCATCACTTCAGGCTGACAAGTGCTTGGTGCATCCTGTGCATGTTCTGCTGTGATATGCTTGAAGATTGATAGGTCAATTGCGGAGTTGTGTGATTTGCGATTTGTACATCATGTTGTGAGGCTTGTCTTCTTCGGCCAGAGTAAGAGTCTGGACTCTATCTACAACAGTAATTCTTGGGGTTGTGGGTGGCACAAGTGGTGGGGTTGAGCACGAGGATTAGCTTTCTATATACATCCGTAACTCCGTACGTGCTATTATTTGGCTGAAACGCCAGCAGACTCCTCCTACGCTGAAAGGGTAACTCTATGCCTTACTTTTACCTTGTGCTGAATTGTGTGTTTACTGTAGAATAGTGTGTCCAATTATTGTTTTCATCTGCTCTGTCATTCCACAGACAATTGAATCCAGAACAGTGAAACATCAAGGGTGAAGTCTGAAGAATGAAGAGTGAAGACTCAAGGCTAATGGTATGGTATTCCTACTCCGGTTCAGAACTAGCTACTGCTAGACTATGCCGGGAACACTGTGTAGCTGTGTAACAAGGAAAACCTCTGGGCCCTAGAGCTGCAAGATCAAGAGAGACCTCTAGGCTCCAGGGCCCAAAGGGCGAAAACCCTTATTGTCCCACACGTCTCTGGCGACGGTAAACTGCTGGGATAACGGTTGAACAAGAAAGGAGGTCTGTAGCAGCAGAAACCTCGAGATTCCTTATTCAGGAAGAGGAGGGGTTGCGGAGGCCGCCGGTGTTGCTGGTGTTGCTGTTGCTGGAGGTGGTGTTGCTGCTGCTGCGAAGCTGCGTAGCTGTGCCATCGTGATTACTCAAGGCTAATACTGCAGTAAGAACAATAGCTTATAGCTGCACTGGTGCAGTCCTGTTTCCGTACCCTCGTGTCTACACCACAAGCCTACCCGACCGAATCCTAGCAAAAGCGAACCCTAAGTTGATTACCCGAAAAGGAAATGATCAACTTGAATACTTTATTCATGAACAGGAACTCACACGATCTTAGTCTTTTGCCTGTGTGTAGCAAGCAGAGGGAAGTGCACGTGATACCGCGGTAGCTAAACGCGGTTTAGTTTACCTAGACGTTAGGGCTGTCGCAGTGACTCGTGATATGTAATTGCATCCTGCAAGCCCTCGAATGGCAACAGGGCAGTGGGTACTGAGCAGTGCCACAATGTGGTATCGAGCACCCACTTCTCAAGCCTGACTGCAAGTACCCCATATCACTGGGCAGCGGACCCGGCCAAGACAAGTCCGCCAAGCCGCGAGCCTGTGGCCTGTGAGGGTTGCTAGCAGAAACAAGCATACTTCTGTACTATAGACTGGAGTGATGAGTACGTATCTAGGGTCATGAGTTTTGTAGCATCCGTACATTGTTGTCACACCTGGTTTCTGGCAAGAACAAAAGGTTAGCCAATGGATGGCAATACCATTGTCTGCGTAGCCACTCTCTGATATAGTGTAGATCCAATCTGGCACCTTGTTGTCTGCAACCCAGCTTGTCTGAGGGACCTGTCACCCATTCATGATTGCTGCGGACTTTGACATCCGAGGACTTGGCTATTTGTAAAAAACTCCTAGGGCAACCCCACCATTGAAGCTACTGACAGATTGTTTTTAAGAAACTGCCAGAGCCACTGCTTGCCTGGCTTTTTTTCATCTCCATTAGGCTGTAGAATTTGGGATGCTATTGCTCAGGCATGGGTGTAGGAGGGTGCTGGAGCTACAAGGCAATGGCCTGCTGTGAGCAGGGAGAAGATGATGATCATTGGTGCTCTCTTGGACCTGAGGGCTATAGGGGCCCCTATCTAGCTGACTAACAACACTGACTAAGCCAGGCTCAGCTCTGTGGCCATGACAGAGGGGGGCCATCCTTGGGCTTCTCACTTGAGGATCCACTCAGCAAGAGCTTCCTCCTGGTATGGGGTCAGCCGCTGCTGAGATTCATGGTCAACCACTTGTGATTATCGTCCATTGATCCGTTCACAAAGGGGAGTCTTGGAGAGCTTGTATGCTGTGGTGGTAGCTTGTACAGAACTAAAGACCCTGGCACGATAATCCTTGATGGCCTCTTCAACTCTCCTCTCAAAATTGGCTCGATTCGATGACATCTCATTGAGCTAGATAAGTGGTGGTGGTGTGGACGTGTTGTTATGGTGGTTTGGCGAGTGGCCCGCTTCCCCCCTCCCTCCTACGTGTAGACTCTAAAAATACAAAGAGACGAGATCCTACTCGGCAAATAGAGGGGTTGTGTGATTTATTATTATTCCTCTTCTTCAATTACTCCTATCTTTTCTTCCTCCTGACAGCACAGATTTGTCTGCTCACCCAGACCCACCAAGAGACAAGAAAAGAAGAGAGAAGTGAAAAGGAGAGATGGGAGGAAGATGACAGATAGCAAGGGGTAGCAAGGGTTAGGACAAGCAGGGTGCAAGTGTGGTTGAATGATCGTGCGACGGGTCATTGGGAAGAGAGCCAATCTTTCGTTCAGTCCTTCCTTCCTTCCCTTCCATCAAAACTGCATGTCGTCCGTTACTCATCCGTCCATGTAGTTTTCATCTCGTTGCCTCTCCTAGTCCCGCTTTCACGCTGTTGAGCTTTCAATATGGGACATCGGACGAGGATTGCCGGGAGAAACAGCTGGAGCGGATAAACAAACAACCAGACAGACAGACAGACAGACAGATAGACGGATGGATGGACGGTCGGATAGACGGGATAGATATCTTGCTTCTCGATGATCACGCCACGAACGCTCTTTCTTGGTCCTAGTCGCTGTTGTGGTTGGCGGTCGCGCGGCCATTGGCGTCGCCGTTGGAGGCGCTGCCGTTGCCGTTGACTGCCACGTCGTTGACGTTGGCCGAAGCCGGGGCCGTGTTGACGTTCGCGGTGGTGGTGGTGGCGCCACCGGCGTTGCCCGTATCCGAAGAGAACGGCGCGACAGTCACGCTGCTCGAAACGTCTTTGGTAATATCTGCGAGGAAGGCCAAGTAACCGTGTCCCATGATCTTGGATGCATCGAGCCCGTTGAGTGCCGCCTCGAAAAATGCCTCGGAGCCACTGTCGTTCAGAGTAGACGCCGGAGACAAGCAGCCCGACGACTCGTGGCCGCCCTGCATGACGCCCTCTTGGTTGACGGCGAGATCGGCGAGGTGCTGCAGCCCGCCTCGGACGGTAGGGTCCGCCGGCGTCGATGCCTCTAGAATTGGCGACGAACCGTGTCGCTTGGAAATCAGCTGACGGATGGCCATGTCCCAGGCCGACGGAGCCTCGTCCGTGGCGAACCCACGGCGCTGCTCTATGGCTTGAACGACCAGATCAAGCATCGACTGCGCCCTGTCCCGCGTGTCCGAAGCGTCAGCGGCGCCGCTGAAGGTCAGAGCGGCAAGACTGATGTAGTGATGGCGGAGGACGGAAACCGAGTCTCCCGGTCCAAAAGAGTTGAGAAGCAACATCAGGCGCTCCGCGGGCAAGAAGACCTCGTACGGCTCGGCGTGAGGCAAGACTCGCTGAACAACGAGCGTGACGTGCATATAGGCCAGCCGAAGCGCTGGCGTGGTCTGCATAAACGTCTGAGCACCGATGTGGAAGAACTCGAGTTCACAGAGCATGGTCCTGCAGATGACAGGGCGCTGAATGGACGAACGATCGATCAAGTCGCCCATGATGATTTCGAGCACGTGCCCGAGAATTCGCGAAAGGCCTTAGCGGCAGAGATACCAGCGGTCAGCAACGAGGGACAACAAAGACCGTCTCACGAGCTCAAGGCCTCGGAGCCAAACCACTCACCAGCCATGTGGAAAGCCATCTCGCCCAGCAAAGCACGATCCTCCGGGATTGCGGCGAACGCGGTCTCCGAGATCATGAGAGGGGTCATGACGCTGATTGCTTGCCAGCGATCGAGCATGAACATCACGTACCAGGCTCGGCGGCCCAGACAGTCGTCGGAATCCAGGTCCTCCCCGGCGAAGAGATCACGCGACCCGACGAGGTTGACGCGCAGGGCGTTGGCCAAGCCGATGGCGGCCCCGAGCCACATGGACCGGGCCGGGCCGACCTGTCCATCGTCCGTGGACGGACCCCTCTTGTCCGCCTGAATAACCATGAGGATCATCGTCTGAAGATAGACAAGGTTGGTGGTCTTGTCGCGCGAGCCATGACCCTCGAACTGAGCGACTGCCAAGAGATCCGACGCTTTCTTGATTGCGTTGACCGTGTACGAGGCCGACTGACGAGCAGCGACACTGGCGCTAATGGTGGCAGCCAAAAGGCCCAACGCGCCTAGAAAGGCCTCGCGCGCATTGGTCGAACAACGGCCGAGGCGGACACGAAGGACTGACTTGCCGTGCGGCAGCATCGGAAAGGTCTCGTGCACGTTCTCGTAGTAGCTAGATTTTGTTTGTTGTTAGCACAGCCCCTAGGCCGAGACCGTCTCTCATAGCAGCACGAGATAGGAGAGGGCTCGAAGAAGAGCCAAACAACAACAACAACAACAACAACAACAACAACAACAAGAACATACCAGTCAACCACAGCATCGTTCCACTCAAAGGAAGCGTCAGGGTGAGCGATACCCGTAGGATCAGCGGCAAAGACGCCACCGTCCAGGCGCCTGCCGGCCTCGGGAGATCCAGGCTGCCAGAAGGACGGCTGGACCCCGCTCGGTGAGGTCTGCACGCGCTGAGTCGACGGCTGGCTGTAGTCCGAGCCAGGCACGTTCGATTGAGCCATCTGGACGTTCTGACTTCCGGTGGCCGGGTGTGGCAGACGGCGAGCCGTCTCGTGACCCCAGGGACCTCCGGACGGACGACGCGGATCCGGCTGAGCGTAGGTCGAGGTCACCGATTCGTCGATCGCGGAGTAAGAACGCTTATTAGCCCGAGCTTCAGATGAAGCAGAAGTGGGCGATGCAAGAGGCTCGAGGTGTCGAGGGGAACCAGCAGCTTGATCAGTCTGCTGATGGGCCATGGAACTGTTGATCCGAGCAGGGTTGATGGTGTTCTCGAGCGTGTTAATCCTGTCGGAGAGCTCCTTGATATAGCTGTTCAAGCGGACGCTAAAGTTAGCAAGCCCTGAGCATCCTCACGTGGGGGCTGTATGTGTGGGTGCGCACGGGTCATCGTACCCTTTGCTAGGGCCTCTCTTCAGCGGAACTCGGCTAAATTGGCAACGCGTGCCCATCCTCTTGCAGGTTGAGCACTGCTGCACTCCGTCGTCCAGTGCAGAGTCGCACCGAATCTACCGCCATCAAACAACATCAGCCATGGCTCAACCACCAAGCAACGACGACGACCAGTGAAGATCCCGGCGGAGTCGGAGGACGCGGCCGGGGGCAGAAGACATCGTCAAGGCAGGAGGTAAGATGTAAAGAGAAGGGAACGGCAGCAGGGCGGGTGAGTACAGTCGTGTGAGGGTCAAGGCAGAACGCTCAAGAGTAAAACAAAAAGGAAGGGGATGATAGGAGTCTGGGCGAGTATGAACGTGCGGGCATCAAGGCAAGACATCCCAGGGGGGGGGGGGGGAAATGGGGAACAGGTATGAAGTATGATGTCTGAGTGATTATGGGTGGAGTTGGTCAGGGGCAGGACACAGGAGACGGAGCTGACAGGCGAGCAAGACAGACACCACTGACTTTCTTGCGACGACATTCATCACAGGCCCGCGACACTTTGGTTCTCTTGCGAGGCGTATCGGGCTCCGCCGGGGCCGCATCTTGACTGGCATCCAGACCGGTACGAGCACCAGCACCAGCGATGGCACCGGAAACGGGGCTGGAACCGGGACCCGGACCAGGACCGACTCCGGCTCCAGCTGGATGGTACGGGTTGACCGGCGAGCCTGACTGACGAAGGTGCGCGCCCGGGTGGTGCTGTTGCACCTGCTGCACATGATGCACATGGTGCGCGTGCGGCGCGTGAGACACATGCGGATGTTGCTGATGATGCATGACCAAGACAGTATCGGGTCCATTGGGCCCGGTTCCCATCATGGCTGGATGAGCACGAGACATCTGCGCCGCCAGGCGCAACTCATCCGGCGGAGACATGCGCTGCTGATGCTGCGGCGCGAAGAACGGTCCGGCACCATCTCCCACGGCGGCGGCGGAGGGCGACGGATAGGACTGGGACACGGGCACGTTCGGCGACCCGTGCCGATCCATCGACATGGCCGCCAGACGGCGCGGTAGGACCAGTCAAAGAGGTCCGCCGGCCGACGACCAGGAGTCGATGGAACGATGCACGAAAGAAAGAACAAGGAGCTTTACAGCTCAGGATGGACGGTATTGAGGCTCTGCAGCCAATTGACAGTGCAAGGCCGGCAGGGACAGAGATGACAGAACGGAACAAGGGTTGCGACAACACGAAACCGCAGGAGGAACAGCACGGAGTACACGAGTCGGCGAAGACGCAACGGTCAAGAGGCCAGGGAAGCGATGATCCAGATTGATCTGGATCAGGCAGCCCGGGAGTCTCTTGATCGATGTCGAGCTCTCGAACGATAGAATCACTGCGTGCAACAACAAGGGCGACGGAATATGAGAAGGAAGCGTGTTAGGTTGTGAATTTGGGAAGCCTGCGAGGCTCTATATGAGAAGATCGTGGCCTGCACGATTCGTCAGCGCGACTGTCGGCCAGGGCGAGGGCTAATTGCGCGCCGTTGCAACAAGAGCTCGAAGTTGTTCCTGACCTCGACTGGAGTCGGCCTCAGACAGCGCACGGAGTCCTACACGCGCCGGACCATCTGTCGCGCCGAAAGATCCCTCTATCTCTCTTATGGTGGCGGGTAATTACTACAAGTACAGGGCTCCTCTGCTCTTCTTCCTCCTCCTCCTCCTCCTCCTCCTCCCCCTTCTCCCCCTTCTTGTGTTCGTCCTCCTCCCTCCAGCAGTCCTATCAGGCTTCTCCCGGAGCGTTGTCGTCACAGCCGGTCGCGAAACCGCGCGAAGGGCCGGGGTCTATCAATACTCGTACGGAGGACGGTGCCGTGGGGCGTCGGGAAATCTGTCGGAGGGGTTCTCGGAGGCCGGAAAAATGGTTCTTTTCTAGGGGCCCTGATGGGGAAGTGGAAAAACTGGGCGGAACGGAGCGGAGCGGAGTCGGAACAGAATCGGAGCGGAACAGGGAAAGAGGCTCCGATCTGGCCCGGACTATTTAACGGCCCCTCGGATCGGAGCGGACGGGGGTGATGGGATGGGCCAGGCGTGCTGGGCGTGCCGGGCGTGCCAGGCGTGCCACGGCAGCTTCCTAATTGCTCTCGTACCTGTGTGCGAGACACTCCGAGGTACGTATATTATGTACCTCCGTACATACGAGCTGATATCAGAAGTCCGAGCGACGCGTACAGTCAGGACTACAGACATACCCAAGATACTTTTGTCTGACGACGTCTTCTCTAGCGAATCTCACAAAACTGTCTACACTGCTTAGGTACTGCTTACTGCCATTCAGTCCAAGGCTTCCAAGTCCAGGATCTTTCCGACAACTTTTACTACTATGGCACTGAACGCACTTACAAGATCATATATCACAGTAAAAGTACGAGACATATCGGGAAAGGGCCATTTTCAGACGGACGCCACTAGCTGTACGTTTACTCGTACGTACATTGGTATGTTACGTACTCCGTACGGAAGTACCTTCGTACATACCCCCATGCTGCAGAGCCGCGGTCACGTGATGAAGATGATTGTCCAGACGCGTACCTCGTACTGAAGTATGTACATACGTACCACGAGTACTCGTACGTACGTAACGTAGAGACCACCTTCCTTCCTGCCCTGGAACTCTTCCGAGCCCCCAGTACGACGACGACGACAGCACCGCAGGCAGCCTGATCTTATTTGACCTGTACTACAGTGGGGGTCCCGTAGGTATTAGAGAAAGGTTTCTTGCGACTTTTGTCATTCCTTGATGGCTGTCTGGTAAGTGGTGGATGGAGAGGAAACCACTGCTAAAGTTATGAGAAGACTTTTCCTAACACTTATTGACCCCCACTGTAGTACTCGGTATGCATCACCGTACAGTTATTACGGGTAGATCCGTACAAACATCATGTGACCAGTACATATGAATCGACTGACCGAAGAAATTTTCGTCGAGCCCCGTCGACAAGACTTTTCTTTAATTGGTGCAAATCGTCAAGATTGATGATTTTGAAGCACTCCTGTGCCTTTCTCTTTTTTTGGTGGACGACTTGGTTGACAAGTGGCTGAGCAGGTGCTTGTCGCCCCCACCATTCGTCAGGTGGCTCTGATGGCAAGAGCTGATTCTCAGTGTTCATATTGTCCATCTCTCATTAGATGTCAAGATTACCTTTCCCAAGTACGTTACGTACGTAACGTACATACGTAGTTGTGACAATGTTGGACAATTCGTCAGGGCAGAGAATGAGTATTGGCTTTTACTTAGCTGGCTACTCTGTTTCTTGGCCTGCAATGATCAAGGCCATCAGGCTTTGTTCAGTTGCTGAGCGCTTCCGAAAGATTTGTTCACAGCCAATTTATCCTCTTGCGATTGGGCCTGTACAGTCTGTTTCCTGGTTGATGGCCATGTCAAGAGACCGCTAGGTGCAGCTGCCGGGTCTCTTCCAACTCTCCCGTCGCTCGGGATGAAGCTGTTGGCACGCCGTGGCTATAGCATCAGCCATCACCATTTCACTTGTGGCACTCTCCCAGGACAAGCTCAGATTCGCTGATTTTCCAGTCGCGAGGACTCGCCGGCATTACACCAGAAAACGATCGTGTTCTTCTGTCATTGTAACGATGCCGTATCGAGCATCCCTGGGGAGCAATCTGCCCTTCAGCAATCCGACCAATGCTATGGTCTTGGCAATCGAATCGAATTTCCAACCCTCGCCAACGTGGCCTGTCGCCAAGAACCAGAACATGCGACGACCTCGAACCCGCTGGGCTCGAGTTGGTCGTGTTGATCGGACACGTCAAAGGTCAGCATCAGCCGGCGTGATTCCTTCTCCCGTCCAGCACGTCGCCGCACCTTGGCGGCCCTTTGGGCTGATCCAATTTCTTTTGGTCCGGCACACTGTAACCTCAAAAGTTCATTTCGATGGAGCCATGGTACTGGCAGCCAGTGGCAGGTTTCAGGGTGCGTGTTCCAGTCAGACAGCTGGACGAGAGGGAACATCCCCTCGCGGCTAAATTTCCCCCGTGACACAGGGCACATGATGCAGCCGACCGATTTACCCAGCCCGACCTCGGTGTCGTGCATGTCCAGCCGTTCAAGACCTCGTCGGCGCCATGCTGTTTCGCGAGCAAGGAAGCTGTGGCACAGAAGCTCATTTCCTCTTCGGGAAGCAATATTGGTCAGAGGCGATGGGGGCATGAGCCAGCAGGAACGATTGACGGCATGGTGTGTGACACATGAGCAGCAGAACACGTCAAGATCATACCTCGTACGTACGTACTCCAGTGTTCTCTCGTCAGCTTCTATTTCTGATCCACATGCCAGATGGCGTGGATCTACTATACCAGACGCTGGCGAAAACGATCGTAAGATGTCTCGTCCCTGCAGAAGTCCGGTCCAGCTCCCATGAGCTCTGCTGCCGTCCGCATTGGGTGGGAAGCACAGCAGGAGGAAGCATCACGGTACGTATGTACTCCCATACGGAAGCACGTATTACCCCAGAAATCGAAGCTCGTCGAGGACTAAGCAACCTACAGTAGGCTACTGCAAGTAATCGAGCCTCGCCGAACTTCCACTACCGTACGAAGGTACGTACTGTACGTACCGCGCTGCGATGGAGGTTCTCCCGGTTCTCGCGGTTCTCCTACGGGCCTGCATCGGTCTGGCTTGGCCCCCCGCCGCTGCTTATTCTGACATGCACAGCTCGGCAGCGAAACGAACGATCGAGGAGGCTCACGACGCCAAGCACGAGAGGAGCCTTTGGCATGTGCCCGAAGTCGGAAAGAACGGCCTCTCTACGTACAGTATCATACGTACGTAGGACCGGCTCAATGGAGCTGGGTTCACAAACAATTACGATGCAGTGCGTGCTGTACTGTACGTACGAGGTACGGTAACGTACTACGTACAGTGCGCACGTATTTCCGGGTGCGTGTCACGGTACGTTACATACGTAAGCTGGGGCGTGGCCGGCCCGTTTGGGGAGAGGAGCCGGGCAACCTGAAGGGCTGTCCGACGTTCGACAAAAGTGCGACTCGCAGCTGCTGTCGGCTCGGGGAGCGGGGGCTAACTCAGTTGACGTCATCGAAAAGAAGAGGGGCTCCGAGACCCGAAGGAAGCCAAACGGCCCGTGAGGCCCAAGAAGACGAAGCATCACGACCAAACGATGGATCATCCCTGTGCCTCCTTCCGAGACCGGCCCCCATCTGCGACCGAAGACGATGGAGAGGCGCCCGAGGCTCCCGACCTCCAGCGTGCCTATCGCCTGCAAACGGCCCCCGCGGACAGGTACGAGAGTACCCCGCTCGACGCTAAAAGTTCGTTGCGTCGCCGCTAAACTCACCCCAGCTTGCCTAGCTGCTTGCAGGCTGCCACGGCTGGGCCTTTCCCCGCATTGAGCTCTCCACGGGACAAGATGGATGATCCCTCGAGCCAGACCACGACGATCGAACCGAACCATCTCACACGCCTTTCTTTTCTCATCGCAGGCTTGATCCTGGCCTCTCCGAATCAACGGCGACAGTCGACGCACAAGCGCATCTGCAGCTCTCTCGCTGGGCAGCCTTCAGCCGACCCTGGTGCGGGCCCTCCAGACCCAGGCTCGACCAGGCTATCGCCGGACGACTTCTACGCGCAGGGCTGTGGCCTGTTCGGCACCTATCCGAAAGAGAACGGAGGACGACTTTTGCAATGTGGCCGACCAGTCTCGTTGTCGTCGACGACGACGACGACGACGACGACGACGACGACGACGACGACGACGACGAAGGGAGGATCCGATCGCCATGGAGTGGCCAAAGGCTAGATACGGTACGGGCATGTGCGTACGGATCTTTGACGAGCTGGACCGATCGATGGTCAGGGGCGCCTGACAGCTGACGCTCAAGCGACGAGCTGCACGGTAGCCTGTTCGGTCGGCATCGGTGCAGGAGGCCCTACGACAAGCGGAGGGGAGGGGGGCTCGCTTTTGGAGTAGCTCGGCCGGTAAGCAAGCCCTCTCGTCACGAAGGCCGAGGCTGGATGACCGTTCGACCAACGTCGCCGGTCGAGCGTCGGGGGTCACGAGAAACGACGGACCGGGGTCTGTCTTTCTCGGTTGTCTCCGTCGAGCCGCGACGACTCGACGTGGCCGCCCAACCCAGACAGACGTCACGTCCCCTGCGACCTCTCACCCTGGTCCGTCTGCGAATGGCTGGGGTCCTAACCAAGGCGGCTCTAGCGGACGATTACGAGTAGCGTCCCGGCGTCGGTCTGGTCGAGTCCTCGGCCGACCGGCCGATTACGTAATCAGTGCGGGAGCTTCCCAGATACTGCATCTAAGGCGCATGCAGCCCACCGTGGATGTATCACGTGGAGGTCACCACCCACGTGATGTCGACCGTCGACGTCGACTCTCGAGTAAACAAACAAACAAGATGCAAACAAACAGACGTCGACGGCGACGACGACGACAAGGACAGATTGCGGCGGAGCCGGCCAGCGAGATACGAGGAGGGTCCGTATCTGAAAGCTAGATGAGGATGTCCGGATGATGTGTCGTCGGGTCTGCGGGACGACCACAGCACTCGGTACGTATATACGATGCCACTGCCGGCAACTGAGGTCACGACGACGATACGCGACAAGTACGTAAGTTAGTGCGTGCGGTACGTACGTATGTTACGTACTGTACTCGTACGTGCGCCCTGGCTACGACTGGGGGAGGGGGGCGGTGGGGTGACAGCCGAGACATGCTAACGGTTAGGCCATCGTTGTCCGCTAGCCGTAGGCTACCGTACCTGCTGCGCAGGCGACGAGGGCAGAGATGAAAGGGAGTACGACGGGACGAGCCAAGGGCAAGCCAAAGAGACAGCCGAATACGCCGACGGAGCACCTGTCCAGCGTCGCACCGTACCCGGCACGCCCAGTCGACCTCAAATCTCAGCGGTACGAGCGAGGCTCGGACGGTCGACCGTCCACGGTCGACGACGGAGAGGCCATGCGCGACCCGAGAGGCGGGCCTTTCGGGCCATCTTCGACGGTGCATTTTTCTGATTGGGCCAGAAGCCCGGAAAAGACGGGCGTCGCACGAATATCGCAGCCGTTGAGGCTCAAGCCACCACGGCCGGCCGTATCCAGCAGACGGCCGCAATCACACGCGCAATCACTCGCGGCGTCCGAGCCGGCCTCGATACTTTCGTCGGCATCATCTCGTCTGCGAGCACCGCATCGCGTGTGTCTTCGACGGGGATGCGTCGCCCCGCTCGTTGTTGGTCGGCGGAGCGACGACGCCGTCGTCGAAGCCCCTTTTCCTCTCCCCTCCCTCGTCGACGCTTTAGGCGCTGTTCGGTCGGCGGTGTCGTGACCTACGGCGCCCCATACGGGGGGGGGGAGCGGTGGGGAAGCATTCTACCGGGTCGCCACCGGCACCATGCGTTACGAGCGTCCAGGCGGTCGACCTCTGTCGCCATCGTCGACACGCTACGTTACGTACGTACGTACGTACAGCGCCGTACCGGAGCTTCTCGACGACGAACGCCTGGGTGGGATCCCTTCCTTTTGGCGTCCGACTTTCCTTTTTCTGCCCGTGTGCCCGGCCCGCTCGAGCCAGCCATGCTTTTTCCGTTTCGTTTCCTGGCCTCGTTCTCGTTCGAACTTCTACGTGTGTTCTAAGGCCCCGATCGTTGGGGTTCGAGAAGAGAAGAAGAAGAAGAAGCAACGAGCAGCATCGTGGTCCGGAAGGAACCTAGCCGGGTCAGCGAGGAAAGGCGTCGACGACGACAAGGAGCATCATCCTTGGCAGCCCTCTTCCTCTCCCTCTCTCACTCTCCCTGTCTCTCTCTCTCTCCGCGTTCTCGCTCTCGAGTTCGTGCCACTAGCTAGAGCTGCTCCGCCTCAAGTTCGGCCTTGCCAAGCGTCCATTTGTCTGCGCGTGAGCGAGCCATAGACGAGCGCTCTGGAGCACTGACCCACACACAGGCGTTGTGCCCCTCCCCCCCCCTTGTGGCTCGCTGGTGGAGTCCGTGTTTCTTGCTGCTCTGAGAGTCGCGCTACGCTTGTCTCGATCGGTTTTCCCTTATCTCGCTCCCGTCATCCCGTCATCCCGTCATATTTATTCGTCCCATCTCCGTCTTTTTTTCTTGGTCATCTTTTTCTTGTTTGCTCCTCGAGACTCGCTCGCTCGTCACGGGACGTCAAGTGCCCCACCAACCCGAGGACGACAGCTTACCCTCGCCGACGCCGGCTCCCACCCTGCTCCTTTCGACGTCGATCCCGGTCACAGCGTCGACGTTGCCGCGGCTTGCGATCCCCGCTGCTGGACCCGTTGCCGTCGGATGACCACGACGACTTTGCGCGTGGAGGACGTTCGGGATCGGAAGCGCCGGTCGACGTCCGCCGGCGAAGGACAGACGGATTGCGTCCTCGGGCTCGCCGGCCGGACGACGGCTCTCTCGTCGACATGCTCATCAAAGGCGAGAAGTACGCGTGCGAGGCCTGCGTGCGCGGCCACCGGGTCAGCAACTGCCAACACGCCGGTAAGTGTTCGCTCGTCGACGTGAAGGAGACGCGCCCGCGTCGGTCGACCGACCGGCTGACCGTCTCGCTCCCAGATCGACCGCTTCTTCACATCAACAAGAAAGGCCGGCCGGTGTCGCAATGCCCGCAATGTCGCGCCGTGCGAAAGTCTCGTTCGGCACACGTGCGCTGCGAGTGCGGAGACAAGGCTCACGCCAAGGCCCACTGTGGCCAGCTCGAGAAGGCGAACGGGGAGCGGCCAGCCTGCTGCTGCAGCCACGGCAGCAGATGCACCTGCGCCCTGAAGAAGGAGCCAAAGCTGCAGACGGTGCCCGAGATCACGGGCGGTGACGGCAGCGGCAGCGGCAGCGGCAGCAGCACCGACGGCGGCGACGCCACGGGCAGCACCGTCTCGGTCGCGCCGTCGCCGTCGCCGGCGCCGGCGCCGCTCGCGAAGCCCGCGCGCCGGACCTCGCACAAGGCCCGCCTCTCGACGGCGCAGTCGGACGGAGCCCTGACCGTCTTCACGAACGGACACCACAAGCCCACGCACAAGCACAATCAGATGGCGCGCAAGTGTGCCGCCCCGTACCACATCCCGCGCCTGCAACCCGTCCAGGGCCGATCCGTGATCGCGCGCCGCTCGGCCGACAACGTGCACGTCGCCGCGACGCTGTCGGACCCGGCCCACGCACCAGCTGCTCCTCCCTCGCCTCTGTCGCCGCTGCGTGACCACTCCATCCACCAGCATCAGCATCAGCATCATAATCAGCACCAGCACCAGCATCAGCATCAGCATCAGCATCAGAATCAGCATCAGCATCAGCATCAGCATCAGCATCAGCATCAGCATCAGCATCAGCATCAGCACCAACACCAACAGCAGCAGCAGCAGCAGCAGCAGCATCACCATCACCCCCACCCCCACCACCACCACGATCGTCACCACGTCAGCCCGGCCAGGTCGGAACCCCGCCTCGTGCGGTCCGAGCACGGCTCGCCCCACCTCAGCGTCAGCCCGGACGGCGGCCGCCACGGCCGCGGTGGTGCCCTGCCGCCGCTGGATCTGTCCTTCTCCAACTTCGACCCGGCCGCCTCGGCCGCACAACCCTCGTCGGCCCCCTACGACGTCAGCGGCTGGACCGGCGGCGCCCTCGATCCGTACTTCTGCACCACGCCGGACTCGGACCGGCCCATCTTCTCGGCCGGGCTCGAGCCGCCCTCGGTCGACTGGTCCGCCTTCGATCTGCCCCTCGGCGGCGGCGGCAGCGCCTTCGCCTCGCCGTCGCACGCCCCGCGGCCGTCGTACGGCAGCTTCGACCTCCACGGGACCGCGTACGCGTCCTCGACGGCGGCCTCGGACAACGGCCCGGACGACCTCTGCGGCGCCGGCGGCCTCGGCGTGCCCAGCCCGCTGCACCCGCCGAGCCTCGTCTTCCAGCACTTCCCGTCCGATACCTCGGACGCCTGCGACTCGGACTTCCACCGCCTCAGCGCGGCCTCGTCGCTGCACGGCCTGCCGCAGCTGTCGCTCCTCGCCTCGGGCAACCTCGACTCGATGGGCATCGACGACTTTCTCAGCGGCGCCGGCGCCGGCCCCGCCTCGCCCCTCAGCCCGACCGACGCCGTTAGCGACGCCGGCAGCGTCACCTTCGTGGGCGGCGCCGCCGGCTACGCGCCGTCGCTGCAGCACAACGAGCCGACGAAGCTGGCGCCGACGTCCATGCCCGCGCACGAGAAGCGCTACTCCCTGCCCCTCACCGGCGACGGTCTGCACCCGCTCTGGGGCGCCGGCGCTCTGGAGCCGACCGCGCCCGTCCCGCACGGCTCGAGCCCGATCGCACTCGACCCCGACCACGGCGGGCCCGAGATCTTATGGGCCACGTGAACCCGAACCCTACCACCATCACCGCCGACCGCCTCTGCCATCACCATCTCGTCGGACGATCTTCCGTTTACCCCTATGTCACGTCTGCATGACACGTCGACGGACCCCACAGCGAGCGAGCGTGCACTCGTCGACCCCTCTGCTGCTCGTTCGATACCACATCACGCTCTGCCACGTCCTGCACGTCGTCTCGACGGTCGTTCAAGACGTCGACGCGGCTCTGTCTACGGGACCACGACTATAGATCTCTGTTAACGTTGGAGATCTCCCTCCCGCCAGCATATCGGTGAAAAATCTCTTGGTTTGTTTTGGCATCGCGTTGCCCCGACCCTTGCTCGACCCTTACGTCGCCCTTGTTCCTCTCCAACCCGTCTTGCTTGCCATCTCTTGATCCGCGCACTTCAGCCGCATCGGCCCATTCAGTCCTTTATACCTTCGTCTCCGCATCCGCCCCTTGAACATGCCTCTCGTCGACCGACGGCCTCCACATCATCATCCTTGCATTTCCAGTCGGCCGCCGCCGGCCTTTTTTCTCCATCGGGCGTTCTACATCTGTCGTCTCTCTCCGCGAAGCATCTACGTTTGGAGTTTTCGTCTTCTCATTGACGTCGGAGTTCACGACGCTGCCGGCTAGGTCGGGGAACAGTGGAGAACAAGAAAGGGAGACGCTTCACGTTGATGGTAGCGCCATCGCCCGCGCTACAAGATCCAATGACTTTTTTTCCATTTTTTTCATTTTTTTCGCGCACCATCCAGCGACTATAGACTTGGTGATTGGGAGGAGTGGCTGGGCACACGTCCTCTCTGGAGGCAAAGGGATCAGACTGAGGGTTGACGAGGGAGAAATCCTCATCTACGGAATTGTATTTAAAGATATAGGAGGGACTACACAGTTTAGGTGGAACAAGTGCAGAAAATAGGAAACGATGCCTGCATCTATCACACTACTATTTTCCCAGAGCTATCACTTGACGTCAGGCGTGGTGTGGTTATAGGCAGGTACGTATGTACTTCTGTACTTCCGTACGAGATACTGTACTTTGTATGAGATACGACTCCGTACTGTAATGTATGTACGGGGTATAGAGGAGGGGGGAGAAGTGATATGATACGTATCGTACTTACTCGTACAACCCCCATCACGTGCTTTCCCCTTTACGTGTTCGTGAGGATGTACAGTACATACCCCACATCCTCCTCTTGCACGCCCCTTCCCCTTCTTTTCCCCCTGAGACCCTAGACAAGGTCACGAAAAGTCGAACATCGGGCAGCCAAAGCAGAAAGAGTTTCGGTGCCGCGAGGCTGTCAGTGGCTGCGATGTCCGATGAAGTTGTGACCACGATGGCGTGCGTGGCACTGACGAGCCACGTCAGAAGCGGTAAGACAGCCGTTGGCCTACACTGAGTGGTATAGTTGCCTGTGGTTGGCCCAGCTACTTTTGACCACGACAAAAAAAAAAAGGGCAATTGTTGGGGTGGTCCTGGGTGATCCATGCGCTCTGGGATGCTTTGGTACTGCTTTGGTGATGCTGTCGTGGCTGATTCATGAATACAGATTGGCTTTCTTGGTCTCGAGGTTGAGCGATGGAAGAAGCTGGGCCACTACGACCACGTAAAGTACGTATGGGTACATTGTCCATGATGGTGGATGCTACGATGGATGAATGGCAAGATGACATCTCGTGACCAAGCTCGAGCTCGAAGGCTGACGTAAGCACAGGGGACGGCATTCGATAGCCTTCGCGGCAGTGTACTGCGACCGAACCGGTCGGAACGGGCCCGATCCGAAACACTACCAACGCCGGACACGCCTGGCTCCGACCGGGATGAGGAAGACATCAGACAGACAAGGTGTCAGGCAGACAGGGCCACATGGAGACAGCGTTGCCGTTTGCGGACCGGGCGGCTAAAAACGCGGCTCGAGGACCTTTTGGCGCCCTGGCCAGCCTAGCCCAGCCGCGAGGGGCGAACCACGGGAACCGACATCTGCGACGCCAACAGCATCAAGCAAGCCTTGGTATTCACGCTTACAGTACGTACGTACGTTGAGCTTTCCTTAGCAGAAAGACTACGTACCTCCCCCTTCCCCGCCATGTGCACATCCTCAGTCACTCTTTCCAATTCAGGTCGTTTTTTGGCTTCTTTCTTTCGGCATGGCACAGATCCCGGCGGAAGAAGAAGAGTGAGTACGTACGCCCACTAGGAAGGTAGTTGGATTCCAGAAAAGGAAACAGCAACAGAGGAAAGAAAAGCCACCATTCAAGAGAGCGGAGGAGCGGCGCAGAGGATGAGGAGGAAGACCGAAGATGCACCGCCCACCGCCTCCCCTTTCCCGGCATCCAAACCCCTTCCCGCGCGAGACGCTCAAGAGACGCAACGGTGATCCTTTGTCTAATGTCCTTTTTGGGCGAGCCGGACTTGAGCCTCTGGCGTTGGGCTCGGTTAGGTGGGGGAGGAAGGAACATGTTCCGTTGCTCCTCCTCCTCCTCCTCCTCCTCCACCCCTTCAATTACGGTGCGCAGCTCTGTCATCAGCTAGCACGTTCAGCTGTAGGTACTGTACCTCCGTGCAGTAGCTCTACTACAGTACTCGACGGGATCAAGTCTCACTCGCTCGTGGCTATAAGGGACCTCCCCCTTCCACCTTTCTCTCCCATCTCCTTCACTCTCCTCTTCCTCCTGCCCCCTATCATCATCTACGTCTTTATTCCACCATCGTTCGTTCTTTGTTCTTGCATCGGGGCCGGCACCTCCTTTTAAATCCTTTTCTACCATCCATCAATAAATCAAACAAACCTTTTTCTACCACTTCTACCTTTCTACAACGCCCTGTTCTTCACACCTTGATAAGCCTATATCAACCTCTCTCTCGTGTTTGAGAAGAAAGAGAAGATTCATAATGCGCTTCCACCAAGTCGCCGTTGCGGCCTTGGCCGCCGGCGTCCAGGCCCACGCCACCCCCCTGGCCAAGCGCCAAGTCACCTCGGACTTTGATGTCCTTAATTATGCCCTGACATTGGTATGTTTCACGTCTTCTTGCTCGGTACCATCGCCCACAAGTACCGATCTATCGTCATTGCCATAGCTGACGGGAAGACACAGGAATTCCTCGAGCGCAAGTTCTATCAGGAATGCCTGTCGAAGTTCAACGTCCAGGACTTCTTCGACGCCGGCTTCCATCCCTCCTTCTTCAAGCAACTCCACCAGATCGCGCTCGACGAACAGACCCACGTCGACTTCCTCAGCGGCGCCATCATCGCCGCCGGCGGCAAGCCCGTCAACGAGGCCACCTACAACTTCCCGCTCCCCGACGCGCGGTCGTGCGTCACGCTCGCGAGCGTGCTCGAGGGAGTCGGTGTCTCGGCGTAAGTTGGATGAGAAGCCTTCGACCCTCGGCATATGCTTCGATGCTCATCCGTACCACCAGTTACCTCGGAGCGGCCGCGTCGATCCTCGAAAAGAGGTTCCTCACCGCTGCCGGGAGCATCCTGACCATCGAGGCGCGCCATTCGGCCTTTATCCGAGCGCATCTCCACCAGTCGCCGTTCCCGCAGCCTTTCGACGCCCCCTTGACCTTCAACCAGGTCTTCTCCCTGGCGGCGACCTTCATCACCGGGTTTGCGCCAGAGGACCCGCCGCTGCCGTTCACGGCGTTCCCGCCCTTGACCATCGGATGCTCCGAGTGAGTGATCGACGCTGCTCTCGAACTTTCACGTCGTGGTTCGGTGCTAACGCTAGGCCCCGTGCAGACAATACCTTGAGAGTGGAGTGAGCCCGGTCAGCTTTGCACAGGCGGCCGAGCTGTATCCCCAACCCGACGGCGCCGAGGTATTCGTTGCCTTCTTCTCCGGGCTTGAGCCGGTAAGTTCTTCCTCTTCGGTCACGTCGACCATGCCACCATCGTTCCAGCCCGACGCTGAGGTGTCGGCAGTATATCGTCCCTGCCACGGTCAGCGGCGCCGACTTGGTGATCGACAAGATCCCTCCTGGCGTCGACGGGCAGACGTACGCGGTCCTGACCAACGACGCGGCAAAGGCGAGCGACGACACCATCATCGCCGGCCCTGTCATTCTCGAGGTGTTTGCGCCTGGTTACGCTCCTTCCCAGCCACCTCCCAAGTGTGCTTGAGAGAGTCAGGATCAGACTTTTTTTTTGGATGGCACCTCGGACGGCACATCACTGTATCTAGAGTCCTTTTGCTATGATACCAATTTGTCGATTCCTTCTAGACGCATATCAATTACTCCTTCCGTGGCTTGGTTGCCACGATCAAAATGCATCATTGCACTTGGATCTTCTATCATTCCACCTGTTAATCGTTGATCGTGTACGTCATGGCCTGGGAACGTGAAATGTGGAACGTGGGATGGAAGGTCTTCACAGTGGGCCTAAAATCATCTGCTCAAGCAGGCTCCATAAACAGCTGCTCCGTAACAGTAAGCAAGTCTGCGGGAGTAAGTGCTACAGTACGAGCACGTAGTTGGAAAGGGGCCCGGGCCAGAGGAAGGCCGGGAGGCACACCAGAGACACCGGCGGAACAGGGAGAGCAGTGTACGTAAGTTATGTAGATCCTCACAAAGTCCCAATGGAATCTTACTCTCCACGTATGTCTCAAATTGGGTAAGAAGGACGGAAAACCCCTGGCCCGCGACATCATCCTACATTCTCAGGCGGAAGACAGTTACCGTAGCCCAGATGCTCACATACAGTACAGTGGCACAGCAGAAGTGTGAACAGGCCGGTTCCTTCTCATCGACTAGATTATGGTGACTGGTGAGAGATGAACTTCTTGGAGTACCGGTGGCGATCAACTGATCGCTCACCCACGACTGTTGTTCGTAAAGGACGACTCGGTGTACGGGAGCTTCAGACTTTTTGTCAAGGCCCTGTACGGAGTACTACGTACCTCCGTACAGTGATTATCTACTGGTCCATGTCCGACACTACGGAGTACCCGTGCCCATGGGGGGGGGGGCAATACCCCCCTCCTCCCGCCCCTTCGGTACGTCCGGAACACCCTCTCTAAGGAGAGGGTGTCTATCACCGGTCCAATACATTTTCTGGGTAGAGTCAACCACAATGTATATAACTCCACACCACAGCCACTGAATAGAAATGTAAGTGGCTCATTTGATTCGCCTGCTTCTGCACTACAATCTCTGAAATTGTAGGCCTTTTCTCAAGCCATGGTAGTGGAAAAACTATAAAACAAGAAGAAGTGATGAAAAGTGCACATATCTGAGAGAAGTGAAGCGAGCAACTCAAGTTTCTATGGTAGCTAAGGTAGCTAAGGTAGCTACGGTAGCTACAGCAGCTACCCAACAACGCCAGCAAGATCAAGAAAGACTTGTAGCCTCAGGGATGATAGTAAGAAAGCAGGAGAATCAGATAGGCACATAAAAAACCTTGGTTGTCTATCTGGTTGTAGAGTTATAAGTGTTATAAAATTGATGTTGTTGGAAATCTATTCTTGAGCGATAACTACTGTAACTTCTCAGCAATGCCACAAAAATTTAGAGAAGCCTGAAAATTCACAGATTGTAGAAGAGATGTAGAGGAATCAAACTAGCCACTTACATTTCTATTTAGTCGCTTTGTTGTGGAGTTATGTGTATTGCAGTTGACTCTATCCAGAAAATGTATCGGACCGGTGATAGTATCGGACCGGTGATAGACACCCTATCCTTTGGATAGGGTGTCCCGGACGTACCGAAGGGGCGGGAGGAGGGGGGTATTGCCCCCCCATGGGCACGGGTACTAGGGTACGGTACGTACCGCTCTGAGCTATCACGTGACCGACTCCATCTAATCGATACGGTAATCCACCCGAGGAAGCCGGCGACGCCACGCCAGGGGACGCGCCATCGTCATTCGTCGCTTCCTTGCGCCCATCGAGGTATCTGGAAAGCTGCGCGCGGGTGGAGGTGCTTGCAGTAGCTCGACTCCAAGAGCTACTCTCCGTACGAGGGTAGGTATGTTACGTACGAGTACCTTCCCAATGCTTCCGTAGCCTAACGTATTTAAGGATGTCCGAGCGGTGCTCGTAGATGCGAATCGTCATCATCATTCCCAGTCGAGTCGTCCAAAGTTCTTGGTGGCATCGCCGTAGCATCGCGGTATCGCAGCATCGCAGATCGCAGCATCGCAGCATCGCAGCTCTGACGCCGTACCGTACGCTATTGGTATCGGGAATTATTCGGACAGCGTCGTCTTCCTCTTCTTTCGACGTACAGTACTTGCTCACTCGTCCATAGCTTCCTCTCTTGCTAGCTCTGTTGCCGGCTCTGTTGCCAGCTTCCTCTGTCGCCAGCTTCCTCTGTCGCCAGCTCCCTCAGTCGCCAGCTCTGCCATCGGCTCGATCGCGAGCTCTGCCGCCAGCTCCGCCACCAGCTCCGCCACCAGCTTGGTCGCTAGCATTCTCCCTTCTGACCCAAGGCCCTCATCGCCTCGACGACGGCGGTCGAGTCGTCCTCTCATCGGCCGCAGCAGTAGCGGGGTGGGGTTCGCCGGAGCGAAACGGGAGGAGCAGCTCCCACTTCGCTCCCGGATCGTCATATGAGCAGCCACCTCTGGAAGTTCTACCTCGAAGACGATGTCGACTCCTTCCGACGTCTGCTGGCCGAGGCCGGCTACGTCACAGGTCCTTTTCAGCACAAGTCCGTGCACCGGCCGCCTCAGCGGATCGGTGGCTCGGCTACCTCCTCCTTAGGGACCTCGGGCGCGACATCGTCGACATCCAAAGCACGCAAGGCATCCGCCGGTGGCGGCCACGGTGGGAAGGCTAGGGCGAGTCGTTTCGCCCACGGGCATTGGACGAACCTCACGCTCGCTCGAGCCGACATCAACCTGCGCGACCGCGCTGGCCTGACCATCCTACACCATGCGTCGTCTTCGAGTGCACCCGATGCGATTGGCTTTGCGACGGCCTTGATCGACCATCCTCTGGTCGACCTCTACCTGCAAGACGAGGAGAATGGCTGGACCGCGCTCCACAGGGCGCTCTATTTTGGCAACGTCACGACTGCGCGGGCCATTCTGACGCGTGACATGAGCGATGCTGTCGGTCACGATCGCAGCGGAGTTGCCCTCCATGCCGGTGGCATCATTCGGGTCAAGGACAACGAAGGAAACAGCCCGTTCGACCTCTTCAACGCAACCATCCCGACGGGCGCCGTCTCCCGTAGGCTCTTCGGAGATGACGGCTTGGAGGCCTCAAGATACGACTGCTGCAGCATCAACATCAGCAGCAACAGCAGCTGCAGCAGTTGCAAGAGCATCGATCACCACGGAAGCTGTGATCTCGACCATGCCCTTGAGCGAGACGATCCGGATCTGGCCTTTCGGACCAAACTCGAGGGAGACGAGGTATACATGTTTGGGAGCAACAAGAACCTCAATCTAGGATTCGGTGACGAGGACGACCGCCAGTATCCGGAACGCCTTAGTCTGAGAAGGCCAGACCACCTCTGTTTCGACAACCACCGCTCTTTCCGCATTCAGAGGCACCCGTTCGGTGACCAGGGCGTCGAGGCCGATCCCCAACGGTTCCCGAGCCGGCCGGAGTCGATGCCGGTCTCGCTACGCTACAAGGCTCTGGCGATCCGTGACGTTGCCATCTCCAAGTTCCACACCGCCATCGTCACCACCGACGAGCTGGCCAATCTGTACGTCTGTGGCTACGGCGCCGGTGGCAGATTGGGTACCGGGGACGAGGCGACCCGGTTCACGTTCGTCTGCGTCGAGGGAGGAGGACTCGCGCGCAAGCACGTCATCGGCGTTGGCCTGGGCCAGAATCACACGCTGGCCACCACCAGCGACGGCGAAGTCTTCACGTGGGGCACCAACACCTATGGCCAGCTCGGGTACGCCCTACCGCAGCCACAGCCACAGCCAGGCGATGACGGGCTCGTTCAGGCCTCGCCGCGGCGGCTGTTTGGGCCCTTGAAGCGCGAGTTCGTGATCGGGGTCGCAGCCTCGAGGATCCACTCGGTCGTCCACACCGCCACCAAACTCTACACCTTCGGCAAGAACGAGGGTCAGCTGGGCTTCGTGGCCTCGGACACTCGCGCGCTCGAGGTCCAGCCGATCCCGAGAAGTGTGGGATTATCGCAGTCCTCGTCTCGGATTCGTATGGTCTCGGCCATCGACCGCGCAACCGTATGCCTGCTCGAACATGGCGAGGTCTTGGTCTTTGCGAATTTTGGCTGCGCGCGACTGTCGTTCCCCGCCGAGGCCTTCGACGACCATTTCGTCGGGCCGGCCCTCGGCATGTCCAAATTCGATCGGATATTCAAGATCTTCTCGGGTGGCGACACGATCTGCGCGCTGTCCGGCCTCGGTGACGTCTTTGCGCTCCGCGTCGACCAGAAGCTCGAGCCCGGGCCGGCAGAAGGTTCGACGACGAACCCGAACAAGCTTCGGAGCGCCCTTACCCATCCCCAGCGCATCTGGTCGTCTCGGAAGGTCTCGATGGCCGTGCGCGACCTCGGCATCGGCCAGGACGGGTCGATCATCATCTGCACACAATCCGGGTCGGTCTGGCGGCGAGAGCGGCGCACAAAACAGGAGAAGGTCAAGCCGGGGCGCGTCAGCGGTCCGAAATCAAAGGATTTCAAGTTCTCCAGAGTTCCTGGCCTCACGAGGATCGCGGCCGTGCGTAGCAACGCCGTTGGCGTCTTCTCCGCCATCCGCAAGGACGATGATGTCATGAAGACGCACGTCACGGTCGAGGAGAGCTCCATGCAGGCTGATACCACGGAGCTGCTGTCGTTTCGTGACGTACTCGTGATGAAGGACTCGGACGACGCAACAACCTGGCCGTCTGCCACATCGATAGGCCCGAAGTCGTCCGACGTCTTTGTTGATCTACCACGCCGGGTGGTAGGCCAAGAGCCTGCTGCGCTGGAGGCCGACGTTGCCGCGGCCATCTCCCGGAACGATCCCTCTACCGATCTCGTCTACGATGCTGATCTGTGCACGACCACGTCGCCCGTCAGGATCCCCGTCCACCGCTTCATCTTGGCACGGAGCCTGGTGATTGACAGAGCCCTGACGGAGAGTAGCCGACTGCAAGACAGCCGCGCGCCAGATCTGTTCAGCATTTCCTCCGGGCACGGCGGTCGGATGGAGATCATGTTTCAGGGTCTCGATTTCCTCGTCCTTCTCAACCTCGTGCTCTACCTGTACGCGGACAAGTTGATTCCTGTCTGGGCTCCGACTTGGACCCGGTCCGTGCCGCAACAAGTTTCGCGCCTTCGCCAAGCCCGGACAGAGCTTTTGAGGCTGGCGTCAAGCCTCGAGCTGCGACATGTCGAGACTGCGATGTGGTACCGTCGTGCCTCGATGGCTGCCTTTCGAGTCGAGATCGAAAGCGCGTTGACGAGACCTGAGTTCTCTGACCACGCCGATACGATTGTCGAGCTGGACGGGGCCGAGGTCAAGGTGCATAGCGCTCTCATGTGCCAGCGCTGCCCTTTCTTCCATGGCCTCTTTCGCGGTCGATCTGCCGGCCAGTGGCTATCGACCCGAGATCGAGGGGACGGATCCAAGGCCATCAAGGTCGACCTCGCACATGTCAACCCGGTCGTCTTCCAATTCGTGCTGCGCTACGTCTACGCCGACGCCGACGAGGCCATGTTCGAGGACGTCGTCACGGCCGACGTGGATGAATTTCTGGATCTCGTCGTCGAGGTGCTGTCGGTGGCCAACGAGCTGATGCTCGAGAGGTTGTGCCGGATCTGTCAGAAGGTGCTTGGTCGCTTTGTCACCGCTCGCAACGCATGCCCCCTGTTGAATGCGGTTGCGCCGTCCTCCGTGACGGCGTTCAAGGACGCGTGCTTGGAATATCTGTGTTTTGGCTTGGAAGGCATGCTTGAGAACCAGTCAGTAGTCCAGTCACCTGCGCGGCAGCCCGTTACTGACCCGTCTCGTCCCCAAGTCTCCTGGACAATCTAGAGGAGGATTGGATGCTCGAGCTCGACGAGGCTGTTCGTGCGAACCAACTCAGATACCTTCCTTTTGCGAGAAGCGATAAACCAGAGTCGCTACTGCACGAGAAGTTCCCGCATCTGAAAGACGCTCGCGATCAGGAGAGAAGAGCGAAATTCAACTCGGTTGTATCGTCGATGAGGAAGCCCAGCGGCGGTGACACTCGATCTTTCAGCTCCGGGGGTAGCCGAGCACATGGTAATGGCAGCCCGTTTGGCTCTGCGACCATGCCGAAGGGCCGCCGCGGCGCCTCTGGTGACAGCCGCTCTCATCCCAGCAGCCCGGCGCTGCTCCCTGGGCGGTCCGGGCCGGATCCAATCTTTCGGATGGATGAAGACGACGATGCCAGTGACGCGCAACGACTTGCTATTGGGTCCGTTCAGCACGGGGAACCAGCCCGCGAAGGGGCTTCGGCCGCCGCGGCGGATCAAGAAGGGATGCTACCCGTCGGGATCAGCGCCGGCGCAGCGTCGCCAACTCTCTCGGAGCAGGCCGCACAAGGCTCCGGGGACGTTCCGCTTGATGACGAGCGGCATGCAGGTGCTCCGGCGCCGGCGGGAAACCAGTCAGGCGGCGTATGGGGGACTACCGCAGTCTTTCCGACTCAGAAGCAGGGACTCAAGGAGATTATGGCACAGACTCCTCCTAACCAGGCCTCCAATCTCTCAGCTGGACTCTCTCGACGGGAATCAAGCCACAGTAGACTGGCCGGGCCGGTTGGTGGAAAGATGAGCCAAAAGGAACGGAAAAAGCAGCAGCAGCAGCAGCAGCAGCAGCAGCAGCAGCAGCAGCAGAGCCCACGGCAACCGCACAGAGAGGAAGCCGTGTCCCCCAGCGCAACACCCAACACGACGTCAGCCAAGGAAAACGCTGCATCGCCCTGGCAGACATCTCATCCTGTCCGCACGGTGTCGCTAAGAACCGTGCTGGAGTCGGAACAAAAGGAGAGAGGCAGGCCAGCAGATCAGCCCTCTACAAGACCCGGCCCAGACAGCAGGACGGACAAGCAGCGTGCCGAAAGCACGCACGTCACGACCCCTCCACAGGACATTCTGAGATCACGGCAGAGCACCACCATCGAGGGACACGGCTTCTCGACGGGGTCTCTAGAGGATCCTCAGCG
Source organism: Lichina pygmaea (assembly GCA_963422465.1). Classification (NCBI taxonomy): domain Eukaryota; kingdom Fungi; phylum Ascomycota; class Lichinomycetes; order Lichinales; family Lichinaceae; genus Lichina; species Lichina pygmaea. The sequence goes on from OY730170.1 coordinate 3,686,998, forward strand.
CTCCCAGCCGTCCTGCCGAAGACATCTACAAGCCGAGAACGCAAGGAAGGACAAGGTGTCCCCCCTTCACATCAACGCTGAACCGTCGCTGCAGCTGTCGATGGCCGACATCATCTCGCAGCAACAAGCCGAGCAGGAGGTATATCGCCAGGTCGTGGCCAAGAGACCGCTGCCGGATATTCAGCAGGAGCAGGAGTTCATGGAGTGGTGGGATGCCGAGAGCAGGAAGGTGATGGCAGAAAGTGCTGGTGGCGGTGGTGAAGCGGCAGACAACATCGACGCAGCTGCAGAAGGGCAAGGATCTACTGGAGCTCGTGCTCGTGCCAGCAAAGACAGAGGAGGAGGAAGGGATCAGGGTCGGGGTCGAGGTCGAGGTCGGGGTCAGCCTACAGGGGGCAGAGGGGGCAGAGAGGGTAGAGATAGTGGCGCCGGGAGGGGTAAGAGAAAGAGAAGTGGAAACGGGCCAGCTGCCGGCGTCAGCGGCTGATCCAGTCTGGGCTCCACGACAGCTGCTACCACTGCTGCTGGCAGCAGCGGCGCCACTCTACACTAGCCAAGGTGGCACTGTTGTTGTTGTCGTCATTGTTCTTTTGGTCTTGGCATTGCTCTAGACCCTCGCTATACACGGCTGCCCAAGATAAAAGAGCAGAGTGGAGAGAGAAGAGGGGGGGGGAAGAGGGAGAGGAAGAGAGCTGCAGCTATATATAATTACGGACAATTACCGCCGTACCCCCTTCTATGCAGATTTCTTACTTCTGTGCCCCCTCTTACTTTGATGCCCCCCGCCCTGGACAAACTAAGTACGTACGTACGGTCCGTACTAATTACTAAATTCTCGGGGATCAGGCCACTGACCACCCCAACTCCACACCGCTGACAAAGTCCCCACACCCCTGAAAATGTGATACATAAAATCAAAAGTAAGATCTGACTTCATGAACATAGACCTAGGCATTAGACATGACTAGAAGAAAATGTATCATGTGATACCTCCAAGACTTATGAAATCCATACCTTGCCTGACATGAAGGAATACCTAGCCTTATATAATGTGGCTCAGCAAAGTGCATGTACTGATTTATGTGGAGAGGCATGGAAGTAAGAGGGGGGGCACAGAAGTAAGGAATCTGCACAATGGAGGGTACTTCCGCACAGCGGTACGTACTGTATGTATGTCTTGGCTAGCAGCCGAGATGACTGCGACAGACACTGTCCAGTCTGTCGTCGGCTGTTTGTCGTCGGCTGTAGTTACGGAGAGGTAGCTTCCGTATAGTACGTAACGTACGGACAGGTGTTTATGCGTACCGTACTTTACACATGGTGAAAGTATGAGCCAATCTGTGGCGGCTCTGATTCGTTTTCCATATGATCTGTACGAACGAGCGATGGTACTATATGTAGGGGCACGAGGGGATGGCTGAGCTAGAAATTCTAGCTGCATCGTTGTCGACACCTGCAATGATCTCTGTTCTTCTCCTCTGCTGATCTTCTCATCGTCTCATCGGTGGGCTCACCTTTTCTATTGTCTGTCGAGTCCTTCGTTCGTTGTGCCTTGGACATTACCAGGAGAGAGAGAGAGTACTGAGAGAGCGAGAAAGAGCGACATGAGGGGATCATACATCTTCTTCGGTCTTTTGGCCTGCGCCGTAACAACCGCCTCTGGAACGACGCTCCCACAGGACGGACACTCTGGCGTCAGAGTCCCCCAGCTTGAAGCTCGGTCTCTCGAACAGCAGACGATCAAGGATGGCTCGGCATGGTCCTCTGGTACAAGACTTGCAAAGCGAAGTTCCACGGCGAGACTTGGCAAGCGGTCGGATTCAACTCAAAGGATGCTGTCGAATATGAGGCGGTACGAGCAGCAACTGTGGGCCGAGTTTTACGACTGCGTTCAGTATAAGGTCAGTTGAGTGAGCGTTCAGAGATGGTCGAAACTGCCGATAGCGACCCCCTACTATCCAAGATCTTGTGGACGTATTGGTCTGATTTGCCCAAAACGTCGCGAAAGATCTTCTCCCCCACCTACCCAAGGCGCGGAGCCGAGACGGCGGAGGAATACAACAAGATGGTGGAGGCCGAGTGCATAGAAAAGCTTGGCTGGACGCCCGAACAATATACAGAGCTGGTCCAGCTGCGACAGGCAAGACAGGCACGGGAGAGAGGGCCAGAGTCGAGGGGTGACAACAGGCCGATGCAGTTCTCCTTACCCTCTACGGACGACATCGGCCGCTTCCCAGGCAAGGTCACCGAGTCCGCCAAGCGTTACCTGTTCGGGAGCGGTGCGTCAAGAGGAGCGGCCGTTCAACCCAACCGGCCTGTCTTTCAGAGAGTGCGGCCTCGATAGGGGTCTTCTTTCCTCCAGGAAACGCAATGTCATCCTCTGGGCTCACCATATCCCCCTGCCGAACAAACGACGCGGAATATGCACTGGTTTTCCCAGTGTATCTATTTATCCATGTACGGAAGTACACCCGTACAGTATCAGCCTGCATGCACTCTGTTGGACTGTACGAGTACATACGTACTTCCGTAGATATGACACGATGTTTATTATTCTGCCAAGAGGAATCTTCGGTTCTGGCTAGCCCCGCGGTTGCTCTAGCTGTTCGAGGTCAGGGGAATGGCCCCCGGCTGCGTATATACATCTCGCTCCAAGAGCTATGCTTCACCTACTTTCTACTGTAGTGCTACTGCTCAAGCTGCCGAGTATCTCTCTGGCCTTCTCGCTGTGGTCAGTGCCGCGCTTGCTCCTAGAGCTGCGCTTGCTCATAGGGCTGTGCTCAGTGGCTAGGTTTCTTGTTTCAGCTCTCGGTACTTTCTCGATGATCTGCCCGGGGCTCCGCCTCTGCCGTTCTCTACGGTACCATGCGGGATCCAGCAGCTGGGGCGTTGGTGGCGGCGTTTCCAGTAGTACTATGCACGTATCTTACCTCGGCGGGCCCCTCTCACTTGCATACCCCCTTCGCTTAGCACAAGTACTTCTAGTTTGGTTGCAGTACCTAGACAAACTAAGTACTACTGTACTGACCTTTTGGGGCATCAACCCACCGACCGCTCAACTCGACACCACCGACGAAGTCCCCACACCCCTGAAAATGCAATATAAGACATCAAGATACCCTCAAGACTTATGAAGTCTGTACCTTGATTAACGTTGAAGCAAATCCATACGTACCTGGCTTTATACGGTGTGGCTCGGCAAAGTGCATGTACTGATTTATGCCGGGGGGGCATGGAAGTAAGAGGGGGTACGGAAGTATAGTATGTATACGGTACGTATGTACATGCGTACATTGTACTTGATTGACTGCAGTTACGATACAATGTTCATTCTATGGTCTTGCTCTGTCCTGTACGTACGGTACATACGATGCTGTTCTGTTGTCGTGTCCTACTGTCCTGTCATGCGGTCCATCTTGTTGTTCCCATCCTGTTGTCCCATCCTGTTGCTCTGTTCTGCCCTGTTCGTACTGTTTGGTAAGTACGGAAGTACTGTGCCGTAGGAGTTCTGCTGGTACGTACTGTAATGTTGCGGCCGCTAGGCCGCAGACCTGCTAGCTTAGTCAGTGGATGTAGCTTAGTCAGCCGGGGCCATATAGCTCCGAGCCCTCGAGGGCCTTGATCGAGCAGACTTCTCCTCTTCCCGATAGGCCGATGGCTTACGTAGTACGAGTAGTTGTGCCATGTACGAGTACGGAAAATAGAAGAACGGGAAGCGATGGTTTTAGGACTGAGAGCAGCTTGTTCGAGGACAGGGAATATGCCACGACACATTAGGATCTGCTACCCTGACCCAGGAGAAGGTTGAAACCCTGGCAAGATACCACGGTACCGGATGGTAAGGATGTACGGTACGGAAGCGTATCAAGTGACCCTTCGCCTCCACGCTAGCTCAACGGAAACTCGGAAGAGCTGGCGAACGTTCGTACGTGACGTTAGTTATGTAGATCTCCTACCGGTATACGACCACGAGCGGTTATGTTTTCAGTTGAGTCACGTGCCAAGGTAACACTCTACCGTACGGTAGTTTGTGGTGTTCAAGGGTGAGACCTTCCCGGTGCTGATGGTAGTTACGTACATTACGTTGGATTCGGCCTTCCACGCATGTCGGCTTGACTCTACCATGTCATATCTTGGATCATGACCGTATCACGCACCCGTCCGTATCCACGTTCCGACGACCACCTGAGCTGGTGCTTCAGCAACGACATGAGTTCGCCACCGAGTTGTAGCAGGGGTGTTTCGTGCGTAGTACGAGTACCTGTGTCCTAGCCTTATCTCTTCGTATCCAATAGCAGGCTACTCATGTACTGTTACTGTACGTATGAGTATGTACGAAACGTACAGCACCGTGATTCTGTCGCATCTACGTATGTACGTATGTACAACAGCAAAGATGTGTCCAAGTTCCCGTCGTATTGGTGAAAGCTTTTCTACCGAAAAGACCGAGACACACCCTGAGATGAGATCGCCGTCAGCTTTCTCCCCTGTCTCGTCGTACTATAACTCCAAAAGCGAGTTTTACGAAACGCATTGCCCTGGAAATGGACTGACGCGACAACTTGCCATGTGGGACTCGATAGCTTCTATTTGTTGGGAGGCGTTGGAACGAGCACGGAGATACGTAAGGGACGGGCCGGATACGTCACTATATATGATGTCCTCACTGTCCATCGCTCGGTGGCAAGAGCCCTGTCAGCTCAAGAGGTTGACGTGCAGCAGCTGCTCCACGTCCAATTAGTGACAAGCGACAGAGCTGCTGTTCCAGACTCCGGGATAATCCTCCAGAATGCAGTCTCTTGTTCTTGCTCTATGCCTAGCCTGGCTCAGCTCGAGCTTGGCGTTTCCAGTTAGCCCCGTGGATAGCACTTCGGAATCAGCATTGAAGAGTGAACCAGGTCTTGGACTGTCCATACCGGCGGATGAGTTGCCTCAATCACTGGGTCAACATGTCCTCCAGAGCGAATGGATCAGCGCCAAAGCGCAGACACTGACTGGAACATCTACCAACTCGAGAACGCTACGGAGACGCTCTGACAAACCTGGAGAAGGTCGTCCTCAAGGAGATCGTCCCGAAACCGAGTTAATACTTCTGATGGATCAAATGAAGAAAGACCTGATATCGACTGGAACATCCCCAGAGATGGCTCAATGTTTGGTGGTACGTTTAAGTCATCCAGGCCCGTCCAACATATTCAGTGAACATGTCTCATCCTTGTCCCTCCTTCACAATGATCTGATCGGAAGCATGCCCTTCTTGATGTGAATATGTAACATGCCTGGAACGAGCAGGGTCTGACGAGCAGGCACTTGGACAGACCAAATGCTACGGGAAATTACGCAGAGGTGAATCGCTGCCGACTGAGCCGGAGTGGGAACAAATGTGGATTGAATGCCAAATGCAAACAGAGTGGCGACGACTCGGGAACGGCGAAGAGGGAGAGGGGGGGAACCCAAATTTCCAGCTCAACTTGAACGTTGATCTCGGGACCGTCAAGTCTCATCTGCGGCGCGTGATCCAACAGACGAGGAACGGGTGGTCCAATGCCTTCCCGACCGATCGCGCACCGGATCCACGTGACCCGAACAAGGTCAAAAGGCCGCCCGGCCGCGGTGTGGGTCTGCCTCGTGAAGGGGGAGGAGGGGGAGGACTACGTGGCCCTTACAAACCTCCACCCAGGCCAATGTGATGGTAGATGACCAGATACGAGTATGGTCATGTTGGCACCCCCAGAGGGGGAGGGGGTTTGCTGACCTATCACAGGTAGTCGCAGCCACAAGCAAAGCTCTCTTGATAGGAAGATTTAAATGCCAACATCGACTCTCCGAGACCCCGTCGTGCTTTTCTAGAACTGGTCGATGACCGTAAGCTAGAAGTTCCGGATGAGTTGAGCGATCCTTGACACATCTTGAGGCAAGGGTTGATATACATACCCTGCCAATACAGCCTGTACTCGTACTCGTATGTCTCTTTGTCCCCCCCCCCCCCCCCCCCGTCCATTGCTCACATGGCTTCTTTACACTTCCCACACACTACTACTTTTAATGCTTTAGTCCTGTAAGACTTTTTTTGAAGGGGCTTCGGCTTTCTGGCACTGACCGATTTGGCGTTGATCTCTACGTACTTCGAACCCAACTAACCACTCGTTGACATTTGACTCTCTGTTGACGCCAACGTAGACACCGCCATTGACATCGACACCGAAACATCTACAGTACATCGACCGGCTCAGAATCTAGAAACAGCGATGCCGACAAGGGGGGAAGACGGCTAAGGAGCCCCATTCTAAAGCTAGCCAGACTAGACTAGATGATGCCGGGGAACTGTGTAAGCCGGTAAGGAAAGCTCCAGGTCTTCTGAGCCTAGGCCAAAAACCTCCCCCCTGTGGTGCCCCCCCCCCCCCCCCCCCCCCCTGGGGCGGGCGCTCTTCCGGCGAGATGGCTGTGAACACAAGGGAAGAGACTGCTTGCTAGGCAGTCAAACAAGAAGAGAGAGAGAGAGAGAGAGAGAGAGAGAGAGAGAGAGATGATCTCGGGCCCATGAGAACCGGGGAAGGAGATCTAGGCGGAGGAAACCCACACTACTAAGACGGCGGCTGGTCGGCGGTCCGAGGTCAGTTAGCTGCTTGGAGTCAGTTGTCGAGGTGGACTGGCGTTAACACCTGCCGCTCCCCGGAGAAAAGCCTGGGCAATCTAAGATCACACATGTTTTGCTGTCTCCCACTGCCACCCGCAGGGGGCAGGCCGGTGAGGAGAAGCCGGGTACCCGGCATTCGTGCAGGAAGGTGGGGCCAAGTAAGCACTGTTACAGCCAGATATAAATTGATAGGTAAATAGAGCCAGAGAATAGATCAACATAGTGCAGAACCCCCCCCTCTTTATTTTCCTTTGCTTTCCCTCCTCTCTTTCTCGACAAGAAAGATGACGCTGTGGCGACAATGGCAATGACGAATGAAAATGACAATGAAAAACAAGACGGTACATACTGTTGCTGCTGCTGCTGCTGCTGCTGCTACTGCTACCTTTGATAAACAAGACGATTCTGATGTGATGACGACGACGACGACGATGATAGTGGTGGTGGTGGAGGTGGTGTTGATGAAGGAGGACGAGAAGAAGAGGACAATGGTTGCGCATGCCTTCCTGAGCTACCTTCCGCTGGGGCCGTGCCGACCCGGCCGTCCTCGAGACTCCTGCGGCTGGAGTGACCGCCGATCTCGCTCATCGCGAACAGCAGTGGCTCGTCCTCGTCGTACCCGCCCGGTCGCGAGAAACTGTACGTCGGCCGGTCTGGCGTGCCGCTGTCGCCGGCGTAGCCCCTCTGCGGCGACGTCGAGCCGAGACGGCCGCCGCGCTGCGTCACATGATGATGTGGACCGTGGCGGTGGCGAGAGCTCGACGACCGACGGCCCGACGCCGCCGCGCGGACGGCCGTCCGGGGCTGCGACGAGGACGAGCTCTGCCGCGACATTGGCTCGACTTGCAGGTTTAGCCGTTGTGGCCGCGCCGACGCCGATGCCGGGCGTGACTCGTCGGCCGGAGACCCGGCGCCGTCGCCGTCCGAGGGATCCTGCAGCCCCAAGAGCGCGCTGAGGCTCAACGGTGGTCGCTCTTGCGCACCGAGGCTGGCGCTCCGCATGCCATACGGCAACAGGTCGCCCGTCTCGTCTTCGATTGCCAGGGCCCGGTTCCGCTGTGACACCGAGCTGGACCGTCGCTTGTGCGCGCGAAGCGGTCTCGGTGAGCGTGGAATGTCGATCGCACCGCTTCTCCGGCCGGACCCCGTATCTTCCTGCCGGCCTTCTTCCGGCCGCCGCCTCCGCTCGTCCCGATCGATGCGGGCCGCCGCGTCCTCGCGCGCGTCGTCGGGACCGCCGGCGTACACTGCCACGGACTGCGCGCTCAGCCGCGAAGGTACGGCCGGCGTGTGGGGTGTGTGGGGGGAGATGGGCTTCCCCGGCGACGACGACGGCGACATGGACGTGCCGGCCACCATCGGCGGCACGCTCGACAGCTGACGGCTCGACGTGCTGGACGACCGTTGGAGGGTGAACGACGACGACAACGAATCGGACAGCGCTGCGTGGGAGTCGCGCATCTTCTGGAAGCGCGACAGCGCGGCGCTGGTCCGCTTCGTCGACGCGTCGACGGCGGCGGGGTTGCCGGTCGACTCGAAGCTCTTGAGCGTCCTCTTCGATTCCAGTAGCTTCAAGAAATCCGAGATGTTGTCATCGTCCGTCGGTATGGATCCCGAGCTCGCGGCCGTGCCGCCGCCGCCACCGCCACCACCGCCGCCAACGCCAACGCCAACGCCAACGCCAACGCCAACGCCAACGCCAACGCCAACGCCAACGCCCCCACCACCTTCGGCGAGGATGCCGGATCCAGGCTGAGCTTGCGAAGACGTCTGGCTTGCCCGTCCGCTGCTGCTGTTGTTCTCGTCGTCGGGCTTGCCGACCCCGCCCGACGACGGCCGGCCCCGACGGTGTCCGAAGCTGCTGCTGTATCGACCGACGGACGCCGGCCGAGGCGACGCGGACCCGGACGACGCCGCAGATGTCTCGGGTATGCTCGAGGGACCCTTGCCGGACGACGACGACGGTTGCACCTCGAGCGAGGTGCGATTCCGGGCCTGGGTCAGCGCGCTGACCAACGGCGTCCGGCCGAGCGAGTTGCGAGGCGACAGCGGAGCCAAGGGGTTGGCCTGCGACGGCGAGGCCGAGAGCGAGGGTGTCTTGAAGGGCATGAACGAGACGGACGGGCGTCGCTGGACGCCCGACGGCGGCGGTCCCTCGACCGAACGAAGCGACGACTTGGAGCTGTGGGCGGACCTCACGTTGGGCAAGGCGCGATTGGGAGGCGACGACGAGGCCGACTCGGGATTGAGGTCTCGTGCCGCCCGCAGGGCCGAGAGAGGGCTCGACGCCATCGGTGGGCCGGCCTGGTGGAAGGACGAGAGGCTCCCGTACGCTTGGCTTCGGTCCGGCAGCTCCACAGGCTCTCGACGCTCCGACGGAAGCGAGCCCAGCTCCTTGGTCGAGACGGCGCGGCCGGCGAGCCGGTCGTCCGGCCGGGCCAACGAGGGCCGGAACAGGCCGTCGTCGACGCCCATGAGCTGCGAGCTCAACAGGGCCTCGGCGTCGTCGACGCGGAACTCGCAGTTGGTCCGGTACGCGACCGTCACCGAGAAGGGCCCGGCGGGCGACTCGGTCGCGCCAAAGGAGAACTCGTCCGTGACGCGGCCGAGGCCGCTGCCCGTCGACAGCGGCGACGTGAGGCCATCGACGTGCGAGCTCAGCGAGGTGTCGAGCGCGCCTCGATCGACGATCCGGCAGTTCACCTTGAGGGCGCGGTGCAGCTGTCGGGGCTTGGAACTCTGCCTGGCAAACTTCCAGGCCGGCAAGAACTTGGAATACGTGTACAGCGACCGAAACAGCACGATACTCTTCTTGTACACGACGGGGAGGAGCGTGTTCAGATCCGCAGGCTGGTCGACCGGGGCCGGGCCCAGCTCGACCGTCCAGCGTTCCAAGACGACCCTGGACGTGCTCGAGGCAACCGACGACGGCGGCCCGAGGCTCGAGTTCGGAGAGGCATTGAGCATCTCTTCGACACTCCACCGCTTGCCTTGATCGTCTATGAGGACGAGAGATTGGTTCTTGGTCAGGGCCGTCATGTCAAGGTAGGTCTCGATGATCATCGGCGGTGGCCGATTCGCCTCGGCGTCGCACGTCTTCCAGATCCTCCAATCTTCCCGGAAGATGTCGGTCTCGTCAATCTCGACGTTGAACTGGGGGGCGATCGGGGTCAGCAGAAGGCTCGAGCGCGGGGACGAGTGCGGGGACGAGATACAGAGCGAAGGGGGCTTGAGTTTCTTCCGGCAGACCTACCCATTTGTTTACCCGCTTGACGCCAGTTCCCTTGTTGTACGACGGCGGGCACGTCATGCGGGAATGGACAATGATCAAGGCAGCCTTGATGAAGTAGTTCTGGAGAGTACGATCCAGCATCAGCCAACGTACAGTCCCGAGTCTCGAGATCAGGCTTCGGAAGCACCCGGATCGAGAGGACAATGACAAGGAACCAATCCCTTCACCTGCACAATCTGATTCATCTTCGCCATAGCTTCTTTGCTGTGGCCGGCCAAGGGTTTGCCGGGGCCAACGACGGCCTTGTCGCCAGCTCTGCCTGGCGCACCCGACGACATCCTAGGTTGAGAAGCTCGGTTCCAGTCTCGAGATTCGGCGGCGGCGCTATCATTGGGCTTCGAGGGCGCCGGCCGCGGCGTGGCCTTCGAGGACGGCCGGGGAAGCTGATGCATCGTGATGGTGATGGGCCAACTAACGCGCCTCTGGCCTCGTTGCGCAGTCCGGTGGATTATCGTATAGATTCACACGGCGGATGAAGGGGTTTGGTACGAAGCAGCGTTGTAACGAATGGATGTTGAACCCATCGACACGGCCATCGACGCAGAGGCGGTATATCGACGCTTGCGAGACTCGTCGACCGAGTTGGACCGAGCAACAGGGAAAGAAGGGAGACGCCGGAGCTATCGCTGTGATCGGGCCAAGCTGAATCCTCGTCGTCGAGGATCAATCTCCATCTGGACGCACGGACGGACGCAACACGCTTCTGTCAGCCATGGCAGGATCGATGGAACAGTCGACGGGTGGAAAGTGCTCACCATGGACGACTGCTTCGTCCGCACCGTCTGTCGGCACCGAATGCTTGTGAGAGAGGGAGAGCAAGAGGAAGAGGGATGTTGAATCTCCCCCAGGAACGAATGACGGGTCCTAGTCCTCGGTCGTTGACGTGGTTGCCTGGTGAATAGGTTCGACACTGCCTGGTAACGGGTCCCGGTAGCCGACAATGGGCGCGGATCGTCAGCGTCAAGCATGCACCTTCATCCGAAGAAGGCTGGCATCGGAGAGTTTGTGCTGCAGCCAATCGAGCGTGGGACGAGGCTAGATTCGACGAACGTGCATAAGATGTTGCTTAGACCATCCGTTTTCCTCACAATACGTACGTGCAGTATGTGCAGAAGCGGAGGTGAGTACGTAGGTACCGTACCCGTAGAGTCCGATATTCTAGGTGGATTGACGAAGGCAAGAGCGACGACCAGACTTGGCTTGGGGAGGAAATAGAAGGGTCAATGGCAGGATGACTACGAGTATCAAGCAGCTTTGCACGAGTACGAGGTGGAGGTGGAGAAGCAGAAGGCCGGGGGCGTGTGACTGATGGGGATGACTCGATCCAACGGCGGGAGCTCTCCGGGCTCTTCCAAGGGTACTTGACGATACGCCGTGGGGACAGCGAGACGAGCAGTATTCTTAAGATTTGGCGCGCGGTAACCCCAACAAAGCTCCTCCGATGCTGCTGCAGGCTTACCGTAAGTCAGAGCTCATGAGACACGCCACAACTTGGCCGAGCGCAAACTCGTCTGATTACTTATGCTGTTATTGAAGCTTGCTTGACCACTCATTTATATTCAAAGAAGTATGCAAGTTCCAAGACTATCAACCGGACGGAGCCCTGGTCACGACTCTCAGGACTAGTGGAGCATGTCATAACTCACCATACTGGGTGACCAAATCCTCGAGTCACACGTCGAATATGCGGTACTATACTTCCGTAGGGTGGTGTATTGCAAAAGCCGCTCCGCAGCCACGCACCATGACCAACCCCCCCCTTCTTTGCCCCCTCGTGCCGCCGAACACAACCCGCAGGTCTTCTGTAGCACAGACTAAGAGAGAGAGGGAGAGAGTCACATGATCACCAGCATTAAAGACTTGAGTGAAGAAGCTTCTCCACACCTCTAAATCAAGCAGCCTGTACGTAACGTACGTACGTACAGGATAAGCACTCTACACAGAACTCATCAGAACTATAGGTTCAACACAAGTTGATTCTTCTAAGATGGACTTGAAGCCTGCTGTATACGGTACTGTACTTGTACTCTTGAGCTCCCCTATTCCGTCTCTGCCCGACTACAGTAAGCTCCTACCGTACCTGCGAGTAGGAGCTCCCCGGGTTGTGGTGGCACCTGTCGGGCCAATACGTAGGCTCCGGCCAGACTGAGCTAAGTTCCAGGCCAAGTACATCAATGACAGATATGATGTTTGTATTAGCTTGAGAAGGACTCTTTCTCACCGTCCCCTATACCTTGCAGATCTGTCAATCAGAGATCAGGCTAGTTCTTCATGTTTGTTCCTATCCATGTTTGTTGTTGTTGTTGTTGTTGTTGTTGTTGTTGTTGTTGTTGTTCTTGTTGTAATTACAGAAGAGCTTCAGGTGATCTTGTAGGAAATAGGTTTCTTGGTCTGGCTGTTCGGTAGCCACCATCAAGTACACCAGGAAGCCTCTGTGCTATCTTCAACAGAGTAGTGATTACTGCGAAGAAATGTAAGCAAGCAGGTCTCTGTCTCGGCCTCTTGTATGTCCTGTACAGTACAGTAGATGCTGTAGTCGATAACGAGTGACAAGCGCAACAGAGGTATGCAGGTCCGCTGGTCTCCTTCGTGACTAGCTACCTATAGGCTCACTTGTAGCTTTCTTTCCCATACTTCTGCAGTACGCCAATTCTTATATCCATTGCCTGTGCGATCTCACACCTGTTTGCGTTGCTGTGCCACCACTACCGCAAACGCTGCCATGTTCCACTCCGTGACCATTTCCACTCCCACATCAACACCACACTTGTTTCCACGTCGCCATCTCCCGGCTCTCAATCTTGGTCTCGGAACCAGGACTAGAGCCAGGGCCAGTCGCCAGATCGAGAGCAAGGAGGAGAGATGGGTAGACAGATCAAAGATAGAACAATTGATGGAGGGAGGGTGGTCGATCATTCCACCGACCAGTTTCGGTTCAGGAGAGGCCAACGAGGCGACGGTTGTGCAGAATCAACGCCATCAGTCGTTTCTCGAGCTGTTCGCCTTCCGTGGCATGTTTTGCCAGTTGCGACTCGGCGTCTTTGACTTTGCGCGCGAGGTCCTCGAGTTGGCCGATGAAGTTGTCGCTGTTGCTGTTGTCGTTGTTGCCGTTGTTGTTTTTGTTGTTTTTGTTGCTGTTGTTGTTGCTGCTGCTGCCGCTGTTGCTGATGCTGCTATTGGGAATGTTATCAGAGTTGTGGCTCCCAAACGGGATGGTCAAGATCGTCGTGCTCGGCGTAGGCGTGGTACGATATGGGTTGTTCACAGTAGTCCCTAGGCCGAGACCGGAAGCGAGGCTGGTTCCGAGACTGATGCCGGAGCCGGAGCCGGCTCCGGCTTGCTGGTCTTTGGCGTTCGTCGCGACAGATACGGCGGAGCTCGAAGCCGAGAGAAGTGAAGTGGACAACGGAGGTAGGTTGACGGTCACGCTCGGCGGTTTGCCGGAGAGAGCGGCGGCGGCCATGGTGTTCCAGCCCTCGGATGTGTTCACTCCGTCAGTGGCCGACGACGACGACGCCGACGCCATGGTTTGATTGAGGATTGCCAGGAACGCTCTCTGTTCGGCCTCGCCCATCTCGAGCACGCGCTGTTCGAGCTCGGCCAAGCGGGCGTCCTGGCCGGGATCGAGCCCGCGGACGACCGAGCCGCTTTGAGGCACATGTTCGCGCAGGGACTCTCGCGTCCTGACCGCGCCACCTCCGCCTGCTCCAAGGCCGCCACCCTCGAGGTGGGCCCGGTGTTTGGGCAACGTGATGGATTTGCGGATGTGCGCGTCCTGATCGGCAAGACTGTGCTCGAGCGTCTTGCCAAACCCTGGAGCTGGGTTGAAGAAGGCTAGCGTGGCCGGGTCGAGCTCGCCTTCGGCGACGAGGCTGGTCATGATCATCGCGGGGGTCAAGTGCAGGAACTCGTCCGAGGGAGAAGCGTCAGATCTCGCTGTCGGTCCGGAACCTGCTCTGCTTTCTTTTGCGACGTCCTCTTCCGGCTTGAGCACCTGGGTCTCGATTTCGCTGTCCTTCTTTCCATCAGCGTGCGTGCCAAGGTTCTTCTCGATCGGCTTTGCCGATTCTGCAGGCTCCTTCGCGTCGACTGCTCCGGAGGGCTCGCTTTCCCTGCCGTCGTCCTTGGCGGGCTCGATCTCGCCCGGAACGGGCGACGAGGGCCTGCTGATCGGTGTGGCGGGGACGTCGCGACGGCTGGGCCTAGGCTTGGGTTTCTTCTTTTTCCTACCGATGATCGGAGCGACTTCTTCATCGGTCACCTTGCTGACGAGCAGGTCATCCGGTTCCTTGCGCGCTGCCTCTTTCTTCTCCGTTATTTTCTTCTCCTGTTCCTTGGCTTTCATCTGCTTCTTTGCTTCCTGCCTTTGTTTCTTCCTGAACGCCTTGGAGCTCTCACGCGTTGCCTCGGCACCCCCTCGCGCAGGTGGCGGCGAGTTGGCTCGAGAGAGTAGACCGGGTGTGCCGGAGCCTAGCTCTGACGGGTTGTCGGTCACCGGCGTTGCTGGCACCTGCGTCGAGGCGGCGCTCGACTTGTGTGTCTGAGAAGCTGCAGCTGACGATGCAGTGTCTCCGGCGGCGATGGCGATACCACGCGTTTTGTCTTGAGGCGTTGACAGCTTTGGCGTCGCGACGACCCGCAGCGTCTTTGCAGGCGGCAGTCGAGGGTTCGGTGCACTCGCCGGGGTCCTACCGGCAGAGGTTATGGGCTTCTTCTGGGATGACGTTTTGGCTGCTCCGAGAGCCGATAGGGCTTGCGTCTCTCTGATGAGCTCCCGAGTGGCGGCCATGATGTCGAGCTTTCCTGGCGGTGACCGCTTGACGGCGTCCTTTGCAGCCTTCGTTGTACCGCCTGAACCGACCTTTGTCCAGACTGCAGCTGGAGCAGTCGCCTCGGCCTTCTCCTCGGCCTCGCTTGAGCTTCGGAGGCCGCTCTGCTTCCCTGCATCAGGAACGGACTGGGTTTGCGTAGCAGACTTCTCGACCATGACGAGAGCACCGGCTCCTGAATCGGATCCTGGTATTTCTTCACCTGTGTGCGGGGTCGCATCGGGGCTCTCCGCCGGTGATTCTGGCGGCTGCTCGTGCATGGATACCTTTGCCGTCTGCTTGATGGGTATGATGGGAAGAGCAGGCGTGATCGCTCTCAAGCTAGAAGAAGCCTCGCTCTCCGCAGGAGCGTCTCGAGCTACGACGACCCCAACGGCGGCATCACTCCGGGCGGCCGAGGGCTCTTCGGGCGGGAGTGTTATCGGAGTCGCCGTCAAGGCTTTTTGGATCTCGGCCGGCTGCTCCGCTTGTGCTTCTGCGACCTCGATCCCGCACGGAACGATAGCCCTATCGCCGACGAGAGCATCCACGGCCTCGGACGCTTCATCGAGCCCACCGATTTCTTGCTCATCTGCCCAAGGTCTCTTTGTCAGCGGCGTCAAGCTCTCACGAGTGGGGAACGTTGGTGTGACGCAAGAAATAACGACGGATGGGACGAAAATCATGGTGGTGGTTCCAACGGGGCAGCAAGGCATCTTCCAGTCGGCAGCGGCAGGCAGCTTTGCAAGCAGGCGCGTCATTGCAGCGGGACGTTCGAAAGGATCGAGAGCCCTGAGGAGACTCTGTCCTCGGCCGGCACACCGCCGCAGGGGCACAGTTGTGAAGACGTCAAGCGTACGAAAGGGAAAAAGGTTTTTTTTTTGGTGCTCCGTTGGCGTGCGTACAAGCAGCCCTTTGAATGCGCCCTAAGATACACTGGCTCCTCGACCGGTCATGCGAGAACGCCATTACCTGTCTCTTCTCGGGGAGGATCAAACTCTTGCATTGCATGAAGCTGTCAAATGGCGAAACAAAACACCGCAATGCAATGAGATGCCAAAAATCGAAGATCAGACGGGAGGTCGTGAGGGCAATCAGAACCAACATGGCCCGAAAGTATTCGACATGGGATGCTTGGCTTGGCAGACGCTCATACGACTGGCCTAGGCCATCGATTCGCCAAGTACTTCTCAAACCCGACCAAAGAGGAGGAAAGAGACCTACTTGAACATGAACGAACGCAGAATGGTCCGGGACACGAAAACATGCATCGTGAAATACAAGTCCAGGTCGACGAAGAATGAGAGATTTGTTGAGATGAAGCTGTTGATCACGGGCGTGTTTCTCTGTGCGCGTGTGCGCATGTGCGCGCGTGTTTGTGCCTGCCTGCCTGCCGCTGCCTGCCGCTACCACCGGCCGATGCCCCCACCGTACATCGCGCTGACATGGTTGAACCCACCTTGTCCGTGGGCGCCGGCGCCATACAGTCCCTGCCCAAGGCCGGGGTTGCCGCTCTGCTGTTGCATCCTGGCGTGCAAGATGCTCGGGTCCGCAAGATCCACTACACCACCTCCGTCGCCGGAGGAAGTGTCAGCATGTCTCTGCCTCTTCCCCTTCTTCTGCTGCCGCTGCTGTTGCCGGATACGCTGCCGTGGACCCCGGCCTCGATGGACGCCCGACTGCGGCCCGGGGGACATGCCAGGCGAGCAGGAGGCAGAGGCTGCAACCGAACCGGAGGGAAACTGCTGGAGAAAAGGAGACGTGAACTCACGCTTTCCAGGGTCGGCCGCCTGACCTCCCCCAATGCCCGCTGCGGCAGCGGCGGCGGCAGCGGCGGCGGTGGCAGCCCCCCGAGCACGAAGCATCTCGCGCAACATGTCCGACTTGTCGTCAGCGTGACCCACGTTGGCGTTTCCGAACCCTGGAGCGCCGGCGAATGTGCCGCCGAGACCTTGGCTTTGACCGAACAAGCCCCCTCCGCTGACCGGCGTAGCGGTCGCCGATTTTAGTCCGGGAGGCGGGATGGGTATGGAGCTTCCGTACATCTGGTTGCCCAGGTGATGTTGCGTGTGGTGTCCTTGGGCCATGTGCGTGTTGTTGCCAGCCGAGCTTGGCAGCATGCTTGCCTGTTGCGCCATGAACCTGGCATTGGCCACAGGCTTCACCGTCGCCGTTGCGGAGCCGGTGTCA
Source organism: Lichina pygmaea (assembly GCA_963422465.1). Taxonomy (NCBI): domain Eukaryota; kingdom Fungi; phylum Ascomycota; class Lichinomycetes; order Lichinales; family Lichinaceae; genus Lichina; species Lichina pygmaea. The sequence goes on from OY730170.1 coordinate 3,703,925, forward strand.
TTGGCGAAGCTGAAGCGCGACGCCTGTCGAGCGTGACTCTGCGCCGTGAGCTGTTGTTGTTGATGCTGATGCTGATGTTGATGTTGATGTTGATGTTGATGATGCTGATGCTGATTTTGATGCTGATGGTGATGGTGATGATGATGATGATGATGCTGCTGCTGCTGCTGCTGCTGCTGCTGCTGCTGCTGCTGCTGCTGATGCTGATGCTGCTGCTGGGCGGGTCGAAAGCTGTCTGCAGGCTGTTGCTGAGCCGCGCTGAGTGCGCCAGGATACTGCTCGAAGATACCGGTGGAAGGTTGCGCGTTGGTTTTCGTCAACATGTGATGCTGAGAGGTTTGTGACGGGCCAAGGCCCCTGCCGTTTAGGACGAGGTTCGAGAGAGCGTTCATCGAGGAATATCCGGTTCCGAAGGCGGCATCGGCGCTGGTCATGCCGCCGAGCGGATGTTGAGACGGCGGCTGGATGGGCTGTCGTTGCTGATCTCGAGACCCGACCTCTGTCGATTCCATGCCTGCGACGCCGTCCCCGATCTGGCGGACTTCCGGTTCGCCGCCGAGCTGTAGGCTCCCGCTCCCGAAGACGCCCTCGGCCTCGGCCCGTCCTGCGGCCTGCGCGACCTTTCTCGCGAGCTCCTCGTTGCGTTGTTGTGCTTGTGCAGCCCGAATCTGCTCGAGCTTCGCACCTCCATCGCGGGCAAGGAGCGACGGATAGCGCAGAAGAGCGTCGAGATCAAACCCAGAGGAGTCCACCTTGGCACAGGTGAAGCGAAAATTCGGGGAGCACACGGACTCCAGAAGCGGCCTCAGGAGGCCGAGCGATACCTTGTAAGTTAGCATGTCAGACGGGCTCGGTGCATCCGGCGACGGCGACGTGGATGGTGGGGAGGCTTGATCCTTCGTCGACGGGGCGACGGTTTCCACGGCTTCCTCCGGTACGGGTGCTTGTTTTCGTTCCGCCTGCGGTCTTCCAGTGACGGCGGCGTTGTTTACCCGGGGACTCGGGGTCGACGCGCTTGGTGTTTGACTTCCTCTTCGACTCTCTTGCTGCACGCCGCCTCGCGTAGCCCAGTGGGCCGACGACGGTAGAGCCGAACCGTCGCCACTATCGATCGGGCTCATCCCATCCTTGCTCGGATCGCGAACGATCGAGGTGGCGGCGGCAAGCGGCGGATGCTGGACTGGGGGCTGTGGATGAGGCTGACCGTGTCGGCTCCCAGCTGCGGCCACGCCGGCGGACGAGGCATGGGCCGGACCCTGGGCGGGCCGTTGTGACGATACCGCATTCATGGACGACAGATCCTGTCGGGTAAAGCTATCCTTCTCCTCGCCAGGTTCGTGCAGGAACATGCAGCTCTTGTTCGTGCAGTTCTCGTTGCGAAGGTATGCCGCGCAGTATTTGGTCGTCCCGTACTGGGCTCTGAGAAACGGTCACGGTCAGATGACGGACCACATGGCCAGTTCCATTGTTGGTGGTGGTGGTGGTGGTGATGGTGTTGGGGGGGGGGGGGGGGGGGGGCATACCTCAAGGTGCGTCCGCCGTTCTCCGATCCATCAACCGCCACGATGCACCTCGCTGCATCCTCCTTGCGCGCAAAGGTCACGTGTACTCCAAGAGACTGGGGATTGTGGTTGTCTTTCGACTTGCTGACGACAATCTTGATGATCTTACCGTACTGGCCAAAGTACTGGGAACCACGTAACGTACGCAGAAGATCCTCTTCCTTGATCTGCGGGTTCAGACCGACAACATACACCAAGTTCTTTTGCACGACCCGGAGACCAGCCAAGTGCTTTCGATTCAAGCTCTCGGCTTCCTTCTTCTGGGCCTCTTTCTGTCGAATCTCGGCTTTCTTGCGCGCTTGCTTCTGTAGATCGGCTTTGAACCTGGCCAGACGTTGTCGTTAGCGTCGGGCTTGCCCCTACTGTTCCTTGAAGTGAACAAGCGACGGCCCAGGCTCACTCTTCAGGGCTGATGACTTTCCACTCGATGGTCTTGTCATCGTACGGTCGTCGACATGCCGGGCATAGTCCGTTCATGTTGTTCTTGATGTTGTTGAAGCAGAACTGGCATACCTGTGTCGGTTTCGATGGTAAGCCATGGGTCGAGTCCGTTACGAGCCTGGAAGCAATGCCGTCGACAGAGGCCTGCTATCAAGCAGAGCCACTCACTTGATATCCACATGGGCATGGTCTGAAATTGCGGTCCGAAAGATCGAGTTCTTCCACGCATAGTGGGCTGCGAAACCGGGAAGTTAGCCACGCGGTACGGTGTCAGAGAGCAAACAAGTCGTCAAGCGGACATCGAGCATCTGGCAAGAAGACGGACTGACCATGCGTCGGAGTCGTCAATGAAGCTGTCTTGCTGGACTCGGCCGGCCATGTCGAGAGTTGAGAGCCAGAGTCTCGATGAGACCCAGCGGCGAACCGACTATGGGAGGATGCCCGTCAAGGTCGAGCGGGTCTTGTAGATGTAAGAGTGAGACTGTATCCACGGCGGAGAAGGTTCTGCGGTCGAGTGGAGATGGGGAAGGACAACTGAAAGGACGAAACGGGTATTTGAAATTGAGAAGAGGATGGCACGGATGGCACGCGGTCGAGCTTTCGCTTACGAATTGATGCCGGGCCGAACACTGCACAATTCGCATGACTAATACGGTACCGTACTGGTTGGCCAAGTCACGTGGTATATCCGGATGCGGCTCTGGGAACGACCTCATCACGTTTGGTCGAGTGGTATCTGGTAGCGGAGCGCAGCAGAGCTGTCGTCAACGGGATCAGGTGCTCAGACCGCCAATAAAGATGATCAAGAATGCTTCTAGGAGGCTAAAGAAGAGCCCATGCCGCTTATTCCTCGAGGCCGGTTCGACGCAAGCTGCCGGTCCTCGAGGTCTCACGACGACGTGTCGAAGGCGCAAAGATGTGGCCTCGCAAGTACCTCAACCGAACCTGAGGCATGCTGAGAGACCTCGTAGGTCTTTACTTCCGCCACTGGAGCTAGGCTTCTGTAAAGGCACTCGCTGACGGATGGGATCGTAGCTCTCGGGCCGATCAAGGCGCCCATCGTCAACCCTGCCGACAGATACGTCGAGCGATCAAAGGGCCTCCATGAGTACGGCCAATATCTGCTGTCATGTCTGCCGAGATACATCCAGCAGTTCTCGGTCTGGAAGGACGAACTGGCAATCTATATCGCTCCGTCGGCAGTGATGCCCGTCTTCACCTTCCTCAAGTACCACACCGCGGCGGAGTTTACATCGGTCATGGACATCACGGCCGTGGACTACCCTACACGGGACCAGCGGTTCGAGGTGGTCTACAACCTGCTCAGCGTCCGACACAACTCCCGCATCCGAGTCAAGACTTACGCCGACGAGGCGAGACCCGTTCCCAGCATCACATCCCTGTACGACGGCGCCAACTGGTACGAGCGGGAGGTGTATGACCTTTTTGGCGTCTTCTTCTCCGGTCATCCCGATCTAAGACGGATCATGACGGACTACGGCTTCGACGGTCACCCTCTCCGGAAAGATTTTCCCCTGACGGGTTACACGGAGATCAGATATGACGAAGAGAAGAAGCGGATCGTGTACGAGCCACTCGAGATGACCCAGGCCTTTCGTGATTTTCAAGGTGGGAGCTCGGTTTGGGAACAGGTTGGAGAGGGGAAGGACTACAGACCTGATCAGGTACGTTTTTATCCTTGCTCCACGCCTATTGCGTCTCCGCCCTTTTCGTCGACTGGGGGCCCTTCACTGCAACTGAGCTAAGAGTGTCCTCGCACGACCAGTTCAAGCTGCCTACACCGAAGCCGGAGGAGAAGAAGGATGATCCACCTAAGAAATAGACTTGTCCGCCACATGTGTATACGGCTGGTGTATTGTCCATTTGGATCCTCCTAGTCTTCTCGCCTTTATCAGTGTCAAGTAATATCCCCTCTTAGCTGCTGCCTTGTAAAAGGTTCCTTTCGATACCTACGTACCCCAGTCTCTGACATTTAGGGGAAGGGTGGTTCCACACAGTGGACAGATGCTCTGGTGAGGAGCAGTCAGCCACCAGTTTTGTAAAATCCTCGCAGAGAGTTGGGGACACATGTACGGGTGTAGCTCAGTAGATTCTGTGAAGAGTGGGTCTCTGGTCCATGCTCTTACTAGTGGAGCAGTTGCTGGAGTGGCCTGTGGACAGTGGTGTGGGTTTGTAACTGGCCGAGGCTCTGCTCTCACAACTTTGGCAGCTCTTTCCATTTATTCTATGGGGTTTTCATAAGTAGTAAGAGGGTGATGATCGTCGAGGTAATCCCATCCTTCCACCTTTGCTAGTTTACCGGTAATGTCAGTCCGTGCATGTGCCCCCCCCTCTTCAGAGATGCTGAGCGTGTATGCTCCCTGTGCCGAATTTGCATGCCGGGGCAATACGACAGAGGTCTGGCTGAGCTGAAGAACTCAGACACTGGGTGGCTGGAAACAGTAGATTGATGGATCTACATTCACCTGGCAGGTTGCTATAAGCAATTGCGAGAGGGCGGAGGCCTGGCGGTGCCTGGTCGGAGCCTGGGCGGTGGCAGGAGCTCTCTCTCGGGTTTTAGCATAGCAGTGTGACAGAGAGATAGAAGAAGGCAGTCCTGTGGGCCCTAGGAGGCACTACTAGAGACACTGGGACTGAGTCGGGCCAGGGCCAGAAGCGCCTGCAGCGGATGTGTAGGTTCATTGATCGCTGCTAAGTAGAAGCTGCTAAGCTAAGCAGCTGACTAAGCGTGGTCAGGTGACACGGGGTGGAGCGGTCGCTCGTGACAGCAATAGTGGGTGTTGTAGTATCACTCACAGGTCACAGAATGTGTTAGTAGTCCTCCCTTGGTATCCTTGGCCGTAGACTGTCCACAGGTTCAGTGGAACCCCATTTGCCCACCACACTGCGGTAATTGGGTTGGTACGTACATTCTGTGGACCCAGAACATTTACAGACAATTACTGCCGTAGCCCCCTCTGTGTAGACTTCTTGCTCCCATGGCCCCTCTTATTTCAATGCCCCCGCTGGATTACCACTGGTACTTCTGGTTTTGTGGGAACCCCGGGTGATACCAAGTACTACTAACCTTTTGAACCGTCAGCCCCCGACTGATGTTGTCACACAGCTATCGGAGTCTCTACCCTCTCCGTGTTACACGTGGGGCTCTAGGTCCATAGGTATCACGTGAGGCTGCGGCCAGTCAGCACGGTAGGTGTGGCTCAGTAGGAACGTGAAGATCAGCAGTTGATTATTATATTGCAATGCCGAGCCCAAATCCGGCAGGTAGATCGTCGTCACTCATCAGTCTGCCCAAAGTTACTGCTAGCTACGGAGTACGTAGTTACTAGTTACTAGCTACTAGCTACGTACTGTATGTACCTGGCATGGCAATCACGCGTCGCACACTCAACTCAGCAATTGGATTCCCTGTCAAGCTTGACACGTACGGAGTACGCAAGGCAAGGTAAAGATTCTGAAAGTCGATATCACGTGACATGGGATGAGTAATGACAGCGACCACGATGAGTAAGCACAAGGACCTTGTACCTCGCAGTGCTGTACGGAGTACGGAGTACACCAGTACCTAGGTACGGAGGTACGTATCAGAAAGGAAGACGCTAAGCACAACGGCCAGAAATATCCACACACGACAAGCCGACTACAATACGGCTACACTCAACTGTGACGGGGCACTCCTACAGAGCATGGACAACTTCCTAGGGCAGCAAGACAATCAATTGCTCCCTAGTACGTCTCCGTCTCGGAGATGAATCCCGCGATGTTTCTAGCTAGGAAGCGAAATCGCTTTTGTGCGTCTACGGAGCAATGTCTTTCCGCTCCGAGGGCCGTCTAGTCTTCGACCCCCCTAACAGTATCTACGACAAGGCGATATAGCATCACTGACAGACGTCATCATTGCACGGAAACCACCTGACAAGGGACAACCCATTCACAACAGACCCAAGGCGGTGCAGTAGCCGTATCAGCTGAGTTCCCAAGACACTTGGAGCACACGGCCGGAACAAGGAGTCTCCAACAAGTACAGCGAGCAAGGGCACCAGCTGCCGCTCAACACCCCGTGATGCTAGGGTGCTCAGCCGTCCGCAGCCCAATTGCTTGGCAACCAGCGCTTGGCAGCCGTTGTACGTATGTACGTATGTAGGGTCAAATAGAGTCTGATACGTGGTCTGGAGTCGAAAACACCAATGACGTCTACGAAAACCCAGCGGCGCTCTCGTGAGCTGTGCAGGGGTCGTGGCCCCCACGGCCTACATGTCCCTGGCCGATTTGGAGACGGTCGCACGAGTAGGTAGTGTAAGGTATAGTACGAGTAGGTACTGTACGCCGATAGCCAGCCACTGTCAAAGAACACGGTAGCTTACGTACCACTTCGTACTGGTCAGCCGCCGAGGTCAAGCCCATCGAAGCCCTAACGGAGGGACACCGTACAATTGCGGCCGGAAGCGATAATCGCCGAGGGACAGTGGCGGGGCACGGCGGATCGAGTCGACATGTGCTGGTGCGTATGTACGAACGAGTGGAGATGGATAGATAAGTAGACAGCCCAGGAAACCCGGGAGAACTCGTCCGTCTCTAGAACGTCTTCGCGGAACGGTCACGACGACGGCCCTGCCGGAACGGAAAGCTCCTCTCACTCCTGCAACGGATAGCTCGACGAAGAAACACACGTCACACGAAGAGGCCGGGTCCAACGACAGCCATGGCTTCACCGTCGCCCTTCGACGTGAGCGAGCTCTTCCGGGTCGACGGCATGGTGGCCGTGATCACCGGAGGAGGTACCGGCATCGGCTTGATGATGGCCAAGGCCTTGGTCGCCAACGGCGCCGCAAAGGTGTACATCGTCGGTCGACGCAAAGAAAAGCTCGAAGCGACCGCCAAAGACGATGTAAGCAACGTGGAGAGGAGAGGGTGGAGAGTGCTCCTCTCTTGCTTTCCATCCCTTCGACGGCGCCGTGTAGATAGCACCACCCTCACCCGGGAAAGATGAAGAAGATGGAGAAGGAGGAGGAGAAGAAGAAGAAGAAGAAGAAGAAGAAGAAGAAGAAGAAGAAGAAGAAGAAGAGAGGAACCCCCTACCATGCCGCCTTCAGCGCAATTTCCAAACCTCACAGACGACATCTGCTTGCCGTGCGAGAAGAAAACCTCCTGACCTCGAATCCGGTGCGCTTGATGTAGGAGTCTGGCAACATCGTCCCGATCCAGGGGGACGTGACGTCCAAGGAATCCCTCGCGGCGGTGGCGAAGCAGATCGAGGACGACGTAGGCTTCGTCAACCTCGTCATCGCCAACTCGGGCGCGAGTGGGCCGGGCGTAGGCATGCTCAAGGAAGACGCCTCGCTCGCCGAATTGCGGGACTTCATCTGGAACACGCCCATGGAAGAGTTCAACGAGACGTTCCACACCAACGTCACCGGCGTCCTGTACACCGTCGCCGCCTTCCTCGATCTGCTCGACCGCGGCAACAAGAAGGGCAACCTGAGCCAGCACAGCCAGGTCATCGGCGTGTCCACCATCGGTAGCTTCTGCCGGGACGTGTTCGTCACCTTTCCCTACCAAACCAGCAAGGCCGCCGTCAACCATCTCATGAAGATGCTGTCGTCGGCCTGTGGGAAGTACAACATTCGCCACAACACCCTGGCTCCGGGATGTCAGTGATCGATCCCTCTTCTCTCTTTCCTTCCCTTCATTCCTCCCCCTCTCCTCCCCTCCCCTCCAACCTCTCTCCCTCTCTCGCGCACACATGCTCTGATCTGGCTCATCTGGAGTCCTGACGTCCCTTAGTATTCCCCTCGGACATGGCCGCGCCACTGTTTCAGGGTGCCGACATCAGCCAGACCGGATCGCTCCCGGCCACGAGGTTATCGGCCCAGAGAGCAGGCAACGAGCAAGACATGGGAGCCACGATCCTCTACATGGCGAGCAAGGCAGGAGCGTACTGCGACGGTAGCATCGTCGTGTTGGACGGGGGGCAGATGAGCACCGTCAAGTCGGCGTACTGAGACGGTCGCAGCCTAGCCCAAGTCGAGTCACATCCTGAAGGGACTCCCGAGGGCTCGACGCCTTCGCAAGGGGCGAGAGGTGAGGTCAAGTATCGAAAACACTCGTGGCCGTTCGAGCTTTATATAAACTAGCGATCTTCGAGTGCGTGCATCCGTATCGAGCACTTTCACCCATTCAGATGTTTGCTGTCTTGTCAAACCCTCGAGGCTGGCCTCCCGCCATGACCAAGCGCCCCCGTCTTAGAAGTCTCCAGCGCTCAAGCCCGGAGAGCCCGCTCGTCTCGTTCCCATAGCAGCCAGATCATGGGAGCGCACGGTCCCGCCACGATAGCCAAGCCAGCCGTCTTGGCTACGAGGCTCGACCAAGCAGACCACGTATGCGCGCGCGTCGAGCTGGTCTGGTTGACCGAGATGGCCCAGAGCGTGGTTGCCAGCGACCCGATGTACTCGTCGTAGAGCAAAATAACGAGCAGACCTTCTCCCATGCCAGACACCTTCCTCGAGCTGTTCGGTGCCGGTGGCAGGAACACCCGACGGGGATGAAGGTGCAGGGCGACGGCGGGATTGAAGATTGCTGGAAACAGCACGGACGACAAGGAGAGTGTCCAGGCACCAATGTGCGGTATGGCGGCGCAAAGAATCGCAAAGGCGTAGACGGCCCGCAGGCGCCCAAGCACATGCGCCCTGCGCTCAGCCGAGGACTGGTACTCGGTCGTCGTAGATGGCAGCAGCCTCGACAGCAGAGACCGCACGGCGGGCTGCAAGACACCAGTCACGACGGGGAAACCTTGCCAGACGGACATGAAGACCTGGTGGGTCTCATAGGAGGTGACAGCAGGGGAGGGCAAGCCCTGGAGGATTGCTGGCAAGACGTAGCCAAGTATCGATGATATAGGCAGGGCCTGAAGTTCCCGAACAGGCACCAACAGATCGGATGGGCTGCCTGGGGAGTTTCTGTCCGCGCCACCAAGTATCGCGGGCGAGGTCCACATGTAGAGAGCTAAGTAGAGGGGGACGACGACAGTGAACCCAAGAGCTTGCATCAATATTCCCCACACAGAGAGACTATGCCACGGTAAGCGTATCAGAGAGGTTCTCGGACGAGGAGAAGGCGGCATAGCACGGCTTGACCCTCACAGAGAGACGATCCTCCCTCGGTTGCCCACTCTCCTGGCCTCGATCCCGAGCAGGATCCACACGACCATGAGCTGGCCGGCAAACTCGTACGCGTGCAGTGACAGATTTGGCGTGCTACCGTCGACCGCCGGCCAGAACATCGTGACCAACGTGGTAAGGAAGTGGTCCACGGGGACGGCGATGCCAGTGTAGACGCTCTTGACTGGCACGTCCGTGCGGGGAAGCAGCCGTGGCGATGCATCTTGCACCTGTCGAGACAGTTCGAAAAAGCCATTGCGCTCCGATATCATCCAGGTGCAGTAGAACCCGGCTGCGCTGAAGACGGGTAGCACGTACTTGACGAACGTCGAGAACGACATGGTCACTGTGCCTCATCTCGTCGTCAGCTGGCGGGATCCAAAGACTGGATGATATACCGGTACGTAACGCAGGGTAAGTAAGAGGAGCGTGGTCACGTGACGTACGGTAATCCTGACCGGTGTTGGAGCTGGGAGGCAGGGAAGAGCCGTTATCAATTTCTTTAGGGAAAAAGCACTCGCTATATACACGAATTTAACCCCTGTTCAGTCCCTATTCAGCCTCTATTCTGCAGCCTGCCGTGTCCTTCCCGAGATTAGACCTTGGCAGTGTTGCAATCCTAACAACCGGGACTACTGTAGCTTACGACAGAGGGGTGTCTAACCGTAGCTAGGCATCCAGGGCCCCCCTAGGCTCGAGTCGCCAATGATTGTCCTGCGTTATCGGCACGATACCACATCCAGAACAATCCAAACTTCGAGCGGCAATGGGCAAGAGGAAGAGAGACGCCGTCAGCGAAGAGGCGCAGCAAGACGCCGCGAAGAGCCAAGAGATCCAGAGACGAGCCGTTCGAAAGAAGCTATCGCTAGGGAGCAAGGCTCTGACTCGTGCGCTCAAGAAGAGCAAACGCCATGAGATCCAACGTCTTGCGAAGAGGACAACGAGAGCCAAGTCGGCAGGTGACTCGGAGCAACGCACGAGGCTACAGAGAGAGGTCGAGGCGCTCAAGGTCCGTCGAGGCTCGCCCAATGTCGATCGGTACAGGCCTAACCACACGTTTCACGTAGAACCTGGATCTCACGGCCGTAGCAGACGCTCAGCTGCGGAAAGCGGTCCTCAAATGCAAGGAGCTCGCCGCGGCTCATCTATCGCTGGATCATGTTGCAGTCACTGCCGCCGTTGCAAATGACGTTGTAGACAGCGTCGCCGTTCTTGCTAGAAACAACGTGACGGCACGGCTTTACAATTCGAAGGACGTCAAGGAGCAATTGGCTGCGGCGTTGACGGGTCTCCGTAAGGCTCTTGGAGTGGCTGCCTCGAGCAACGGTGCAAAAGCGTCAAAGGACAAAGGGTCGGGGCAGACGATTGCGTCCGGACGGATTGGCAACAGTCGAAGCAAGGGCCCTGTGACGACACCCGAGCATGGAGGCACCGACGCCAAAGGGTCTGAACTGGCGCGGGAGATCGATCGTGCGACCACCGAAGATTCGTTCTCCCGCCCTGAGCCGGAAGACGATGCCAACCCGGAGGTACGACAAGGCCACAGCCCTCCAGCGGCTTCTACAGCAAGCATCGGCGCAGCCGATGACAATCTCACGGAGGACGGAACGTTGGCTTTCTCGGACGCCGAGTCCGAGGACGGTCACCCATCCAGGTCATCGGGAACGGAAGACCGACGGACAGTCAAGACGCCCACCTCGACATTTCTTCCGTCTCTCATCACGGGCGGTTACTGGTCCGGGTCCGAGTCGGCCGAGGACCTGGACGAGATGCAGCCGCGCAAGAACCGGCGGGGTCAGCGCGCACGACGAGCCATATGGGAGCTGAAGTACGGCGCCGGGGCGAACCACATCAGGAAAGCGCCCCGCGGGAAGGACCGCGGTTCTCGACGAGGACCCCGAGAAAGCGGTGCCTCCACCCTCACCAGGAAGCCCACTCGTGGCCACGACGCTGTCCCATCACGTCAATCGTCATACCTACCCGGCAGGCAGCCGCCCTCTTTCCAGCGCCGGGACCCTCAATCGAGGCCCGGCCCCAAGCCGGAGCCAGATCGCCCGATACACCCATCGTGGGAGGCCGCTCGTGAATCCAAGCAGCGCAAACAGGCGGCGAGTTTCAAGGGGACGAAGACGGTGTTCGATTAGTCCGTCGAGGAGGAGTGGGAACCGGGTGCTGTTTGGCGGTCATGCGGCCTATGGCGCCATCGCGCTTCGTCTGTTGCCCCTATAAGCAGTCCTGTTATCTTAGCGAGAGCCCGTCAAATTCCGCGCACCGCTCGGGTCCAGATTTCGCGACGCCTGTTCGTGGAGCAAACCGTCAACGCTGGCCCGACCGAGCTTCCAGCGCCTTCGACACCGTCTCCACCACCAAACTCACCACCTTGGAAGTAGGAGCGGAGGACGGTCTCAGCTGTCGCGGGTGCCGAGGATGTCGGAGATAGCCGACACATACAAAAGTCAGTTTGCGCATCCGGCCGTGCCCCACCGGGACTCTGTCCGGACCGAGCCCACGGTCACCGGTTGTTTGGGTCGACCCCGCCCATCTGTTCGGATTGCTGACGACGTAGGCCGCTGGCAGATGCGGTCCGCGTCGCCGTCATCGGTGGGACCGGCCTCAAAGAGCTGCCAGGCTTCAAGCAGGTGGCGTCCCTCGACGTGACGACGCCGTGGGGCTCTCCGTCGTCGCCCATCGTGATCCTCCATCACCCTTCGCCGTCGACCGGTCAAGAGGTGCCCGTAGCGTTCCTGTCCAGACACGGCCCGCATCACCAGATCGCGCCGCACGAGGTTCCCAACCGCGCCAACGTTGCCGCCCTGCGATCTCTCGGGGTCCGTACCGTCATCGCGTTCTCCGCCGTCGGTAGCCTCCGCGAGGATATCAAGCCGAAGGACTTTGTCGTTCCGACGCAGATCATCGACCGGACCAAGGGTGTCCGTCCGTGGACATTCTTCGAGGGAGGCTTGGTCGGCCACGTCGGCTTTGCCGATCCGTTTGACGAGAAGATCGCAGCGGTCGTGAGAGGGTGCGGCCATGCGCTCGAGGGCGAGGGAGTCGTTCTCCACGACGAGGGGACCTTGATCTGTATGGGTGGGTAGTGCGTCCGGGTGGAGAATGCGAAGCGCACCATCCTCCCTTGTCCCGCATTGCTCTGGAGTTGCTGTCGTCATGTCATCGTTCGGGATGGAGGGTCCTGCTCACGGACCGACGCAGAAGGACCGCAGTTCAGCACCCGGGCCGAAAGTAACCTCTACCGCAGCTGGGGCGGGAGCGTCGTCAACATGTCGGCGCTCCCCGAAGCGAAGCTGGCGCGCGAGGCCGAGATGGCATACCAGATGATCTGCATGTCGACCGACTACGACTGCTGGCGCGTCGACGCCGGCCGCGACACGGTATCCCAGTCGCCGCACGTCGCATCCGTCACGGTCGAGCTCGTGATGGCGAGCATGCGGGCCAACGCCGGCAACGCGCGCCGTCTCGTCGCCGCCGTGCTCGACGAGCTGAGCCGCGACGAACACGTCGACGTCGTGCTCGCTCGCCACCTGCAGGGCCAAAGCAAGATGGCGAGTGGCATCACGGCGCCCTCTGGCCGGAACGACGAGGCCGTGCGGAAGCTGCGGTGGTTGTTTCCAGACTACTTCTGAGAAGGGTCGTCCATGCCGTACGTGGCATTCGGAAGACTTTGAGGCTGAAGTGGCCGGAACGGAGGGGCTGGGAGGGAGGTCAGCATAGTAGAGCAGGATACAGCGGTATAGAACAGGCCATGGCAGTAGGACAGCAGTATAACCGCAGTATCGAATCGGCCATGGCAATATCATATTACAACAAGACACAGCAACGTAGAACAAGCCCCGTCAGTCTACAACGCCACAGTGGTCTACAGCAGCCTAGATCATCGATCCCGCAGCAGTCTCTTTACAGCAGCTTCTCAGCAGCCTTGGAACAGTCTACCACAGCAGTCGACTCCGCATCAGTCTAGTTGATCAATCTCCCATCAGTCTAGTACATCAGCAGTCTGGACTATTAATTCCCCAGCAGTCCAGAGCATTGATCTCCCAGCAGTCTAGTCTATTAATCTCCCACCAGTCCAGACTATCAAGCCAGCAGTCTACCAGTAGATATTCCATCTCCTGGAAGTTTTACAAGCCAGTCCAAAAAACCTCTTGGCAGTCTATTCTACTATTGATCCCTGGGGATGTTTTAACGTACTGTACAGTACTGTACCGGTACAGCAAAGGAGTCACCAGCAAAACCCTCCAGCAGTCCTCTAGCAGTCTCCCAGCACTCTCCCAGCAGTTCCCCAGCAGTTCCCCAGCAGTCCTCCAGCAGTCCCTTGGCAGCCCGGCCAGCAATGTACTGTACAGCAGTTTCCCAGCAGCAAAGTACAGCAGGGTACAGTAGTGTACAGCAACATACAAGTATAGCAGTGTACTTGTACAGCAGTGTACTTGCACAGCAGTTTACATACATACATACAGCAGTATCCAGCAGGGTACGTTACGTACGTAACTACTGCTACAGCATCTCTCAGCATCTCTTAGCAGTGTACAGCAACCCCCCCCTCTCCCCTTCCCCCCCTCTCTCCCTGTAAGCAAAGCACTCGAAGACTGTACTCTGACACTGCAAACAAGTTCCAAGGTCTAATGAAAGATTTAAATCTGGATTTAGCTATTGCACCTTTTACTCCCACCAGAGCAAGATCTCTTTCAGAAAAACCATGTTCTGCAATTGATCTGTCTTTTATTTCTTCTTCTCTTTCTAACTCCCTGATTTTCTCTAAAGTGGCTCTCCAGTTCTTTCATGGGTCTGACCACAGACCTATACTAACTAGCCTGGACCTGGATCCTCCAAGGAAAACCTGGAAGCCAGAAAGGAACTGGAAGACACTGGACTCAAACCTTGCAAGAGTAGAGTGTGAGAAGCTACAGATACCTTCCCACTTTCAAGACAAAAATGAAGTGGATAAGTACTTGGAGTACCTGGACAACTTTCTCCAAGAAGTGGCAAGCAAATGTACACAGCTCCAGAAGCAATCTGGTCACTCAGTTCCCTGGTGGAACCAAGACATCTAAAACAAGGTTAGAGAGGAAAGAAGAGTAAGAAGACAAGTTCTCAGAGGACAGGCATCCCAAGAAGACCTTGAGCAAGCAACTAAGAACAAGAAAAAAGCAGTCAGAGAGGGAAAGCAGACCACCTTCAGACAACAAGTCCATGAGCTAGCCAGTTCTTCAAAATTCTGGAAGCTTGCAAAGTGGGGAAAAACAAAAGCCAACAGGACTCCGGATCTTCCTCTGGTCCCAGATTTAGAAACACAAGAAGGACTAGCTAAAACCTTTGAGGAGAAGACAAAAGCATTCTCAGCCCAGTTCTTCCCCAAAGCACTTGTTCCAGAACCAAGTACAGAGAGTTCCCAGAGTACTCCAGAGATCCAGCTCTCTCAGGAAGTTACTGCTGAAGAAGTAGAACAAATCCTGAACAAAAAGAAACCTTTCACAGCAGGGGGAAAAGATAAGCTGCCAAATGGATTTCTGAAACCTCTGGGTTCCAAGTTCTGCCAAGCTATGGCTGTTCTCACATCAACATGCTGGAGACTGGAATACTTTCCAGAGAGGTTCAAGAATGCAAAGACAGTCTGTCTAAGAAAACCTGGTAAAGGATGCTATAACCAAGCTAAAGCCTGGCGCCCTATAGCTTTGCTAAACACAACTGGCAAGCTGATGGAAGCTATTGTGACGAGGCAATGGCAGAGCAGAACTCGAGCCTAACTGATCCAGTAACCTTGACCTGACTTGGCTTGAGACTTGAGATTGATGTACAAGACGAAAGACAAGGAAGGAAGAAAAAGAGAAAAGAAGAAGAGAAGAAGCTGGGGGAGCAGGAGAAGTTCTTATAGGCAGGGGATCAGGCAACGGCGGAGCAAGCAGGCAACAGTGCAGATGGGACTTCCCGGCAAGGTGCGTGACTTGTGCCAGATATGCAACTGGGCCAGAACCGTGACATTACCCCCCTCCTTCACATAGCAAACTCCTGTGAGCCTCAGGCCGCTCGTGGGCGTAGTTCCGTGGCTGTGGTTTCCTTGGGTATTTCTCATGGAAGTTATAGATGGCGTCTTTGGTGTTGTCAAGATGCTCAATAGGCTCTTCAGTGGTATCTTCAATTGGCCATCCAGACTATTTGACCAGGTACTTGAACTTCTGTCGAGACGTTGCTGGCTTGGAGTCAAGGATTTCTTCAACCTGGAACTTTTCATCTGTGTCTTGACCAATAACAGGGCCAGGGTGTTCATTTGATTGGCCAGGGATAGGATTAGCAGGTGTCAGACGTAGAAGGGAAACATGAAAGACAGAGTGGATCTTGAGAGTGTGTGGAAGCTCCAGATGGCAGGTACGGCTTCTGATTGTCTTCAACACCTTGAATAGTCCAATCCACTTGTCGTCAAGCTTTTTGCATGGGTGGCGTGTCCTGATGTTCTTGGTATTCAGCCAAACAAGATCTCCAGTTTGATAGGACGGTGACAGGACTTGATGCAAATTGGTGGTGTGAGCTTGAGCTTCCTGGGATAGTCAGAGTTCAGCTTGCAACTGTTCCAGAATCTGCGTCATTTCTCCAGAGATTTCCATAGCATCTTGGTTGCAGGCTTCACTTGTGGGTGTGATGCTGAGCTGTGGATGGAACCCTTTGTTGGCAAAGAACGTGTTACGACCTCTGGGATGGGAGCCACTTATTTATAGGCAATCAGGCCGCAGGCCAGGCAAGAGGACACCATGGAAGTCAAGTGACCAACCAACAAGGGGTCACGTGACTGTCAAGACACACACAGGCAGCTCGACGCAGCATGCATGAAGCATTGAGACAATCTCACCAGTCTTGATGCAGGATGCAGGAAGCATCGAGACAGCCTTACCAGTCTTGACACAGTGTGCATGAAGCATTGAGACAATCTCACCAGTCTCGACGCAGAGTGCATAACATGGTGGGACTGTCAAGACAATCTCACCCGTCTTGACATCAAGACTGTTGAGACAATCTTGATTGTCTTGACAGGCCAGCACTATATAGTCTGGTGATAGTTCTCTTATGGAACAATTGTCTTCAACTCATGTTGTGATCCAGACAACTAGATCTACTTTAATATAATCCTTTTGTACAAAGCTATTGATCAGGTGTCAAAAAAACTCTTCCCAGAACCACGTTCTTCAAGGACCATCAATTTTGACAAACACCACAATTTGTCATATGTTCTGGAAAACAGCCGAGTTCCTCTCTGAAACCACCCAAACCTTAAGGTGAAAACCCATCACCTTTGAGAATCACACCTGTTTGTCAAAAGTTGTGATCTTGAATCCACGATCTTCTTCTTCAACAACCAGCAATCTACCCACAACCAGAGAGAGAGTCTCAGGATAAGAGGAATGGTTAGAGTCTGACTGACTCTGAAGCTAGCAGAGTCTTTGGCTCAAGGAAAGTCTAGATAGGGGGTCTGGTCCCTAGTCTAGGTTAATACTTCTAGCTTTGCCCAGAGCTTAGTTGGAAAAAGCTGCCCAGGAAAGTCTAGTCTTGGGGATTGGTCCCAGGACTAGATTATTACTGCTGGGAAACCAGGTGACTCTTCTTTCTGGCAGTACTCTGCAGACAGGAAACACCCAACCAGTGCCAAACAATCTCTAACATGGCTCCCAAGAAGAAAAAACCCACCTTTTCAGAAAGTAACACCAGAGCTACACCAGCTATACTCTCCCAACCAGCTCCCAGTCTGGCTAGCACCCAGTCCAGCTCTCCTACCCCCCAACCAGCTCCCCAGAGTGACTACAAACTAGTAGACTCCTGGATCAAAACTCAACCAGTCCCAGAATCCATTCTGAAAAGCTGGGAAAATATCAAAAAGAACTCCTTCCCTACAGAAGCCCAGTCTAGCTCCAGTGGCCTCACCAACAGAATCTTCCAGGAGCTGGAGAATATCAACAAGCGGCTGGACAAACAAGAAGCCAAGCCATCATATGCCCAGGCTGTCCAAAAATCTATTCCAGCACAAATCCCT
Organism: Lichina pygmaea; assembly: GCA_963422465.1. Taxonomy (NCBI): domain Eukaryota; kingdom Fungi; phylum Ascomycota; class Lichinomycetes; order Lichinales; family Lichinaceae; genus Lichina; species Lichina pygmaea. Next base: position 3,721,141 of record OY730170.1, read on the forward strand.
CTACCTGCAAGAATTCTCAAAGAAGTTCTTGTACATCCTGGTATCCAGCCACCTGACATGGCTAATAGAACTCACATCCAGCTTTTCCAGGCTCTTCAAGACAGACTACCCAGCCCCTACAACAAGCAGGTCAGAGCAGTAAGGAAACTTCCTTCAGAGGATATCCTTATTAACACAGAAAGCCAAGAGACTAAAGTCTTCCTAGAGAAAAACCCTGCCTGGGTATCAGCTATCTTCACAAAGGAAGCAACCATCCAGCCCAAGAGATTTCCAGTTCTGATCCATGGAGTCAGAACAGAAGATATCCAACCTGAAGACCTGGAGAAAACCTGCCAGATAATCCAGAACAGCAACCCATCTCTGAGCAAGCAAATCACCATCCTGAGAGCCTACTGGTCTAAGAAGGCTATAGCTCAAAAGAAGCCAGTTACCTCTCTCCACCTGGATCTGGCTACCCCTGAACAAGCCAATCTTTTGATTGAGAGTGGGCTAGTGCTGGGGCACAGGATGCATGAAGCAGAACCTTTTCTGGCAGACACAGTTATTGCACAATGTTTCAAGTGCTTTGGCTATGGGCACCAAGCACGCTTCTGCAAGAACAAAGCTGTGTGTGGTGCCTGTGGAGGCCAGCATGAAAGGAGAGCCTGCCAAGTTCCTGAACAGCTTCTCAAGCCAAAATACTGCAACTGCAGAGGAGCTCACCCAGCCTGGGCCAGTGTCTGTCCAGTACGCCAGGAAGCAGCCAAGAAGGCAAGAGAAGCATGGAACACACGCCCAGGAAAATATGAGATCCCAACAGCTACCTCTGTTCCAGCTCTACAACCCCCCCCAGTTATGTCTTTCTCTCTCTCTCAGTCTCTACCAGGGGGGAAAAACGTAAAACAGCTGAGCCAAGCAGAAGCTCAGAGAGACTCAGAGGTGCACTCCCAGAAGTGCAAATTCTTTCTTCAAGATCAGCCAACTCTGGAGGAAAGCTACCAGCTAACTTCTTCAAGATCTTTGATGCTGAGATGTCTGCATGAAAGACACAAAGCTGACACTTCTCCAGTATAATGTGCAAAAAAGCCAATCAGTCCAAGAGCTACTGCTAGCAACCTCAGCTCTCCAAGAGGTGGACATTATTGCACTTCAAGAGCCCTGGAAAAACCCTCACCTAGAAACAAGCACTTCAACTGTTTTCTCTTCCTTTCTTCCTCTCTACTGTTCAGAGATTGGCAGAACACTTTTTCTTATTAATAAAAATCTGAAACTCTCTTCTCTTCATCCTACCTTCTGGAATAAAGACTTTGTTTCTCTTGAAATCTACTTGGAAAACTCTTCTACTTCTCTTTGGGTACATAATCTCTACTTCACCCCATCAAGTCAAGAAAACTACACAGAGGCATCAGAAGCTCTTCTCTGTTTACTCCAAAATGCTTTACAAGAACAAGGACAACATATTCTTCTCACAGACTCAAATCTTCACCACCCAGACTGGTCAAAGAAAAGAAGACTGTACTCTGAGACTGCAAACAAGTTTCAAGACCTAATGAAAGATTTAAATCTGGATTTAGCTATTGCACCTTTCACCCCTACCAGAGCAAGATCTCTTTCTGAAAAACCATGTTCTTCTATTGATCTGTCTTTTATTTCTTCTTCTCTTTCTAACTCTCTGATTTTCTCTAAAGTGGCTCTTCAGTTCTTTCATGGGTCTGACCACAGACCTGTACTAACCTGCCTGGACCTGGATCCTCCAAGGAAAATCTGGAAACCAGAAAGAAACTGGAGAACACTGGACTCAAACCTTGCAAGAGTAGAGTGTGAGAAGCTACACCTGCCCTTCCACTTCCAAGACAAATATGAAGTGGATGAGTACTTGGAGTATCTTAACAACTTTCTCCAAGAAATAGCAAGCAAATCCACACAGCTCCAGAAGCAATCTGGCCACTCAGTTCCCTGGTGGAATCAAGAGATCCAAAACAAGGTTAAAGAGGAAAGAAGAGTAAGAAGAAAAGTGCAAAAAAGGCAAGCAAGTCAAGAGGAACTTGAGCAAGCAACTAAGCTCAAGAAAAAAGCAGTCAGAGATGGAAAACAGAACACTTTCAGACACCAAATCCATGAGCTGGCCAGCTCTTCAAAGTTCTGGAAGCTTGCAAAGTGGGGAAAGTCCAAAGCCAACAAGACTCCTGATCTTCCTCTGGTTCCTGACCTGGAAACACAAAAAGGAATAGCCAAAACCTTTGAGGAAAAGACTAAAGCCTTCTCACAACAGTTCTTTCCAAAAGCTCTAGTTCCAGAACCAGGCTCAGAAAGCTCCCAGACTATCTCTGAGATACAGCTCTCCCAGGAGGTAACATGTGAAGAAGTGGAGCAAATTCTGGCCAAGAAGAAACCTTTCACAGCAGGAGGGAGAGATAAGCTGCCAAATGGATTTCTGAGAGCTCTGGGGCCTAGGTTCTGCCAAGCTCTAGCTATTCTGACTTCAACATGCTGGAAACTGGAGTACTTCCCTGAAAGATTTAAGAGTGCAAAAACAGTCTGCTTGAGGAAACCTGGCAAGGGAACCTACAATCAAGCTAAAGCCTGGTGCCCTATAGCTCTGCTAAACACAACAGGCGAACTGATGGAAGCTATTGCTGCAGCCAGACTAAGCAAGATAGCAGAAGAAGCTGGACTATTGCCAGATATCCAGATGGGCTTTAGGAAAGGGAGATCCACAGAAGCAGCACTTTTCCTTCTAACCTCCCAAGTGGAAAAAGTCTGGAAGGAAGGCATGGTTGCATCCCTACTCTCACTGGATATCTCAGGAGCCTATGACAGAGTTCTCCCCAAGATACTACAGCAAATTCTGAAAAGAAAAGGAATACCTGCCTGGCTAGCTTCCTGGATCTACTCCTTCTGTGATAAGCGCTCTACCACTCTTGTCTTTGATGATTCTGAGTCTTATTCTATTCCTATTCATTGTGGAGTTTCTCAAGGTTCTCCATTATCCCCTATTCTTTTTCTATTCTACATTTCTGAATTGCATGAGACTGTGCATACTCCCTCTTCTGGTGTATCTGCCCTGGGGTTTGCAGATGATACAAATCTGCTTGCTTTTGGTCACTCCTTGAAAAGTAACCTTCTGAAGTTAAAGAACACACACCACAAATGTCTATCCTGGGCTGCAAGACATGGAATGGTCTTCTCACCTGAGAAATATGAAATACTTTATTTTTCCAGAAGAAGATCAGACAATCTTCAGCTCAAGCTCAGACTGGGGAATGTGATTCTCAAACCAAAAGAAGAAGTGCGAGTACTTGGAGTGTACCTAGATGCAAAGCTCCACTGGCACAAACACCAGAGGATTATTCTTCAAAAAGCACAGAAAGCACTCTCTTCTCTTTCTAGAACTTCCTATTCTACTTGGGGCTTTCCAGTTCACACATCACGTCTGGTGTACACTGCTATACTGAGATCTCTACTGAGCTATGCAGTGGGGATCTGGTTTAACCCTCTAAGAAAATCCTCCAATATCTCTTCTCTTGTTTCATTTCAAAACAGATGCCTAAGACTTATTGGGGGTGCCTTCAAAGCCACTCCTTCTTTTCTATTAGAGAGTGAGCTTTTTCTTCTACCTCTAGACCTATACTTTAAATTTCGCACTGCCTGTTTTCTTTCTTCTATTCAAAACTCCCCTCTCAAATACTTTCTTGACAGTATCTTTTCCACTATTTCCAGCTATGCCTCTCTCTTGAAGAAACCTTTAAAGGAATCCTCAACTATCTCTCCTAAGTGGAAATTCACTTGGTTAAGTCAAATAACTACTAACCAGGCTAGTTCAAAGAAAGAACTACAAAAGCTCTTTACTAAAGAGTGGGAAGACCAATAGGAAGAGAAGAAAAGAAGAAGCTATCCAGACTGGCAGACTTTCTGTCAAAAGCCACACAAAAACAATCTGAAGCTCTACAAAGAGTTACAGAAAGCTGAGGCAAGTCTGCTACTGCAAATCAGGACTGGAAGAATTGGTCTGGCAAGTTTTCTTTTCAGAGCTGGAGCTCCTGACTTCCCTACCCCACTATGTGTGTGTGGCCAAGCAGAAGAAACTGCAAAACATATCACCTCTTCATGCTCTCTTTATTCAAGACAAAGACAACAAGTCTCTTTTAATCCCCAAGACTTCACCACTATTATTTCAAACCCAGAGCTACTACAGAAGTTCTTGTACTGGTTTATGTCTTTGAAAAGACTAAACCAGTTTAATCTAGCTTTCAAACTCCACTATTCCCAATCCAATACCTAGATTCTCTTCTCTTACCAGAAACTTCAAGATTCCTTTTGTTACATTCCCTAGTCACACCCTGCCTTCAGTTTTTATCCCTTCAAAGGTTTTCTGAAGGAGTTCACTATTAGCTAGAAGATCTGCATGGCTGTAAAGCTACTACCAGTGTAAGAATCAAATAAAAAAAAAATAAAATTGATCAGGTGTCACCACCACCATGTTCCACCAAACTTCTTCGCACTCCTTGACACTTCTCTCCTGCAAGAACCAACCTGCCTTCCACATCTTGCCCTTAATCCTATACTCAGTTAGGAGGCCTGCGAAGACTCAAACCTCCACGCGGTGCAGGCTGGGAATCTCGGGGCAGCGATGGCAGGCAGTCTCCCAAGCTGCTTGTAGTCGCTGCACCGAGAGCTAATTGAGTCACCGGTCGAGCTGCTGGTGCCCGTGGAGTGACGGGCCACCGGAGGTGTTGTGCAGGCACCCTGGACACCCCCGTGAAGCGACATCAGCAGAACAGAGGACTTCGACCAAACTGGTTATGAAAACCACCCGACAGATGTCTACCGTGTACGCTACAGCCCGAAGCCAGCCTTGCAACTGGTGGATGTGAAGTCTAGACACCCGACAGGGCACCTCTGGAGTAGACGAGAGGAGTTCCTATCGCACACCCCCCTTCTGGCAGAGTCTCCAGTAGCTGATGCATCAAGGATCTTGTTCTAGGAGGGGAGTGATGTCTGTACTGTGGTGTTGTTAATTGAACAGGGACTACGTGTTAAAGAAGGCAAGCAGGTGGCACAAAGGGTTTCTGCTGCTCCAGTACCTAAGGGCTGTGTGATAGTCAAAGTGCTGGCTTGATGGTTTTGCCTAAGGTCTTGCCACGGATTCTCTTCAGGCCACCTACAGACTGGGGCTAGAGCACTGGAGGTTCTCCAGTGGGCCACCACGTACATCTGGGGTCCCACAGGCAACAGCGGGCAGACGGAGACTTCTCCCTACTTGGTTAGTGGGCTGGAAAAGTGGTCCTGCAGGTGCTGGCATGGCCTGCAGGGTCTGTAGAGTCTGTGAGGCATGGTCGGCCTCTGTACGAGAGATCTACAGAGATAACGTGAAACAGTGAGAGCTGCGGGGTGTGGCATATAATGGCAGTGACAGCAGTAGGGTCTGGGCCTACTACGAGACTGTCTATATGGCCTGAGAGGATGGAAGCGCATGCCAGTCCGTACAGAGTGCAGGCTCAGGCTGCAAATGACGGGCTCGAGAAGCAAACTGCAGTTGGAGCGTGGGCTCCGGGCTGGCAACCCAGCGCTCCGAAGCAGGACCTAGGGGTGAGCGTACATGGCGGAGCGCAAAAGACCTCAGGACTGCGGGGAAGCGTGGCAGAGACCCTGCACAGGATGTCGACTCTGCGCTATGCCTCGGTATAGCTCAACTGTGGCACAACAGGCAAGCTGATGGAAGCTATTGCTGCAGCCAGACTAAGCAAGATAGCAGAAGAAGCTGGACTATTGCCAGATATCCAGATGAGCTTTAGGAAAGGAAGTGTTGCGGTCTGTACTGTACCGTCCTATCCGAGTATAGGATTAGGGTGAGAGGTGGAAGGCGGGTTGGTTCTCGCAGGAGAGGAGTGTCAAGGAGTGCGAAGGGGTTTGGTGGAACATGGTGGTGGTGACACCTGATCAATGACTTCGTACAAAAGGATTGTATTGAAGTAGATCTAGTTGTCTGGATCACAACATGTGTTGAAGACAATTGTTCCATAGGGGAACTATCGCCAGACTATATAGTGCTCAGTTCGTGAGCACAGTGAGCTCTGCTCACTTTGCTCACTTTGCTCACAGTTCATGCACGCTGCGGTGAGCTGGGTGAGCTCTGCTCACTTTGCTCACTTGTTCATGCACACTGCAGCAAGCTGGGTGAGCTCTGCTCACTTTGCTCACTTGTTCATGCACGCTGCGGTGAGCTGGGTGAGCTCTGCTCACTTTGCTCACTTGTTCATGCACGCTGTGGCAAGCTGGGTGAGCTCTGCTCACTTTGCTCACTTGTTCGTGCATATACATACTGCGGCGAGCACCCCCTGGTTTGTCTCGCCAGTCACGTGACTGGTTCCTGTGTCACACTGCCTGGTACTTCTGTCTAGTATCCTGTCTGCTGCTTCCTGTGAGTATATAAAGACTATGTTCCTCCTGGGTCGTAACACTATCCTCCTCTCCATCTTTCATCATCTTGATGAAATCTGGTCATGCCTCCAAAGTCATGTGCAACTGTTAGCTGAACTCAGCTTGCTGCTCAAATCTGCGATCAGGGTTTTGTTTCGCGTACACCCTGCGACTTTTGTGTTCTTTGTGGTCATCCGTGCTTCCAGATGTTGGGAGAAGATGATAAGTTGAAATATACTGAGTGCACTTGGTGCGGAAGGTCTTGTGTCTCTGTGTCCTGGGAATCTCTGAACATATCCTGGGACAACCTCTGTGAGGATGTGGCCACTGACAAGGCAACACGCGATGCACTCTTTGAACAACTTGCCACGGTGCAGGCTTGTCTGTCTCGGAAGTGAAAGGTGTTGGAGGACACCAAGGTCTGTGCAAGGCAGAAGCTTCAGTGCTTGGTGAAAGAGATGGAGTCGGATGGTGAGGATTTGACTTGATCAGTCATTGACACATCCCTCCTGCAGGCTGAGCTGTTCAGTCCTACTCCTGCCGAAACTGTCGCAGAAGAAGCTGGCAGTTCACGAGGTTCTTGAGTGGTTTCCAGGTATTTTCCGAGTCTGGGTATTCTTTCCACTTGACAAGGTATTACTGACTTTTTCTAGCCAGGATCTGTTCAACTTCAAACTCTTGTTCTTCTTCAGGTTGATAATGGAATGTTTCCTGCAAGGGTGTGCTCTGGTCAGCTGGTTCAATCATCAATATATGAAAGTTTGGATGGACTCTGGCATCCCTTGGTAGTCGTATCTTGATGTTGACTGGTCCTGTTTTTTCTTTGACTGAAAATAGTCTGACCTTGATGTTGTCAAGTTTCTTTATCTTTGGTTTCTTTGTTTTCCAATTTCTTGTGAGGAGGTAGACTTTATCCCCCTTCTTTAGCTGAGGTGCTATTTTTGATTTCTTGTCCATTTGATGTTGTATTCTTTCTGAGGTCTCTTGAAGGTAGTGCCTCATCATTGTGTGTGTTTGTCGTAGGAGCTTGTCATGTTGGAGTGCTTTCTCTGTGTTTAGTGAAGCTCTGCTTGGTATCCTGATGTTCGCATGTTGTCCAAAATTGGCAAAAAATAGTGATTTCTTTGTTGAGTCTGATCTGTGCTGGTTGATTGCCAGCTGTGCCACCAGTAATAACTGTACCCAATTGCTGTGGGTCTGGTTGATGTAATGCTGTAAGTAAGTCTCCAGGACTTGGTTTGCTTGCTCTGTCTGGCTGTCAGTTTGTGGGTGATAGGCTGTAGACATTTTAGGTTTTGTTCCCATGGCTGCACTGATTGTCTTCCAGTAGTTGGATATGAAGAGTTTGTCTCTGTCTGTAATGATTATGATCAGAACTCCGTGGTCTCTGACCAATCTGTCCAGTAAGAGGTGTCCCAACTGTTCTGCTGTGTGGGTCTCCTTGAATAGTACCACTATTAGATATTTTGTGAATCTGTCCACTATCACTATAATCAAGTTGTAGATGATTCCTGTGACTGGGTCTTTGGACTTGGGTAGCTTTGTGATGAAGTCCATTGACATGTCTTCCCACAGACCTCTCAGTATTGTGTTCAGATGTCCTTCTCCGTATAGCTTATGTCTTCCATGTTTGTTTTTCTGGTATAGTAGACACTTGCTGATGTAGTTTGTGACATGTTGTCAGAGGTTAATGACATTGTTCCCTGCCCATTGGATAAGGTCTATAGTCTTGGAGATTCTTGGGTGACCATGTGCTGGATTATCGTGGTAGTTTCTTATTAGTTCTTCAGTGTCTTCTGCTGTGAGCTTGTTGATCTGTGGTTGAGGTACCAGGTTTCCTTGCTGGTCCTGCTGTAAGATTGTTCCTTGGTGTTCATCATCTTCCATGTGGTCTTTTCATCAGCTTAGTGTGTCTGCTCTCCTATTGTCTTGTCCAGGGGTGTACAAGATCTTGAACTTGTGTTGCCCTAGGAGTTCAGCCTATCTGACTTGCTGTCTGTTCAGCTTCTTGGTTGTCGTGAACATTGTCAGATTCTTGTAGTCTGTGAGAATAGTGAGTTCAGAACTGCTTTCCACGTACACTCTCCAGTGTTCAAGTGCGTTGACGACTGCCAGTAGCTCTTTGTCGTGGATATCATAGTTTTGTTCCACTTGTGTTATTTTTTGTGAGTAGTAGGCAACTGGGTGCCACTTGCTGTCTGCCTGTTGGCATAGACATGCTCCCACTGCCTGATCTGAAGTGTCTGTCTTGATTCATGTCGGTTGGCCTGTCTTGAAGTTGAGGAGAACTGGTCTCTTGGCGCAAGTGTCCTTGAGCTGTTGGAATACTTTTTGTTATCTCTCCGTCCACCAGTACTCCACATCCTTCTTTGTGAGTCCTGTCAGTGGTGTTGCCATCTGTGAGTAGTTCTTAATGAACTGTCAGTTGAAGTTGGCAAATCCTAGGAAGGCTTGTACTTCCTTAACTGATGTTGGTGTTGGCCATTGCTAAATCACTTTGATTTTCTCAGGGTCAATCTTGATCCCTTTGATCCCTATGATGTATCCAAGGAATTCAACTTCCGGTTTGTTGAACTCGCATTTCTTCAGGTTGAGCTTGAGCCCTGCCTCTTGTAGGTATCATAGAACATCCTTCACATGTTTGGTATGTTCTTGTTATGTGTTTGAGTAGACAAGAATGTTGTCCAGGTAGGTGATAGCTGTTTGGTCCAGGTGTGCTCTGATGATGTTATTGATCAATGCTTGACATGTTGCTGGTATGTTTGTGAGTCCAAATAGCATCACCAGATACTTGTAGTGTCTGTATCAGGTTCTGAAGGCTGTCTTCCATTCTTCTCCTTCTTTCATGCATATCAGGTTGTATGCTCCTTTCAAGTCCAGCTTGGTAAAGATTGTAGCTTGGCTGATCCTGTCTTGCAATTCGTTCACATTTAGCAACAGATATCAGTTCTTGATGGTAATGTTGTTGAGTTTCCTGTAATCCACACAAAGTCGAAGACTTCCATCTTTCTTTAGTGCAAATAGTATTGGGTATCCTGCTGGCGATTGAGATTCTTGAATGAAACTCTTTTTCAGGTTTTCCTCCAGGTACTCGCGAAGTACTTGGAGCTTTTTCTCTGATAACTGGTAAATTAGTCCAAATTCTGGCTCCATCCCTGGTTGCAACTTGATCTCATGATCCCAAGGTTGGTGCTTAGGCAACACTGCTGTTGTTGTCTCTTCCTGAAAGAGGTTATCATACCCAGGTCAGTACTCTTCAGAGATCTCCAGAGAGTTAACAACTTCCTCTCTCTTCATCTCTGACTGTTTGGCCACCTGGTTCCAGGGTGTGCCTGTCAAGGTGGACCTCTTCTCTTGAGAGTCATCCTTTCTGTTGGTGAGGTTCCACTGAGGACTCCTTCCCTCATCTGTCCACACCTTCTGCGGCTGGTAACAGGTCCGAGCTGTGTTGTTAGTGCAGTTCCTAAACATGAGTACTCCTGTCCTCCAGTTAACAACTGGGTTGTGCTTCTTTAGCCAAGGCATCCCTAAATAGATATCCTGAGTGGCCAACTCGACAATATCAAGGTGGATCCTTTCAGCATAGTGTCTGGTAATCATTTCCATTGGCTGCGTCTTATGGCAGACTAGCTCTGTCTGTCTATTTGCCATCGTGAGCTGATAGGGCTGCTGCTTGTGTCTTCTTCCAGTGCCGAGGGTATTGTAAAGTTGTCTTGAGATGTAGTTTCCACTGGCTCCAGAGTCAACAAGTGCGTATGTCTGTACTGGCGTGTTGGCGTGTTTTTTGATTTGATTTGATTTGATTCTTACACTGTTTGTAGCTTTACAGCCATGCAGATCTTCCAGCTAATAGTGAACTTCTTCAGAAAACCTTTAAAGGAATAAAAACTGAAGACAGGGAGGTGACTAGAAAGTGTAGCAAAAGGAAATCTTGTAGTGTCTGGTAGGAAAAGCTTCTAGATGTTGGAGTGTGAATAGTGAAGTTTGAAAGCCAGATTAAATTGGTTTAGTCTTTTCAAAGACATAAACCAGTACAGAAACTTCTGTAGAAGCTCTGGGTTTGAAATAATAGTAGTGAAATCTTGGGGGTTAAAGAGAGCATGTTGTCTTTGACTTGAGTAGAGAGAGCATGAAGAGGTGATATGCTTTACTGTCTCTTCTGCTTGACCACACATGCATAGGGGGGTAGGAAAGTCAGGGACTCCAGCTCTGAAAAGAAAACTTGCTAGACCAATTCTCCCAGTTCTGGTTTGCAGTAGTAGACTTGCCTCAGCTTTCTGTAGCTTTTTGTAGAGCTTTAGGTTGTTGTAGTGAGGTTTTTGGCAAAACACCTGCCATCCAGCATAGCCTTTTCTTTTCTTCTCCTCCCATTGGTTTTCCCACTCTTTAGTAAAGAGTATTTGTAGTTCTTTCTTTGAACTAGCCTGGTTAGTAGTTATTTGACTTAACCAAGTGAACTTCCAATTAGGAGAGATAGTTGAGCATTTCTTTAAAGGTTTCCTCAGTGAAGAAGCATAGGAAGAAATAGTAGAAAAGGTACTGTCAAGAAAGTCTTTCAGAGAGGAGGTTTGGATAGAAGATAGAAAACAAGCTGTGCGAAATTTAAAATAGAGATCTAGAGGTAAAAGAAAAAGCTCACTCTCTAATAGAAAAGAAGGAGTGGCTTTGAAAGCACCCCCAATAAGTCTCAGACATTTGTTTTGGAATATGATAAGAGAGGAAATATTAGAGGATTTTCTGAGTGGGTTGAACCAAATTCCCACTGCATAGCTCAGTACAGATCTGAGTATTGCAGTGTACACAAGGCGTGCTGTGAGAACTGGAAAGCCCCAGGTGGAGTAAGAGGTTCTAGAAAGAGAAGATAGTGCTTTTTGTGCTTTTTGAAGAATAATTCTCTGGTGTTTGTGCCAGTGGAGTTTGGCATCCAGGTACACTCCCAATACTCGCACTTCTTCTTTTGGTTTTAGAATCACATTCCCAAGTCTAAGCTTGAGCTGCAGATTGTCTGATCTTCTTCTGGAAAAATGAAGTATTTCATATTTCTCAGGAGAGAAGACCATTCCATGTCTTGCAGCCCAAGATAGACATTTAAGATGTGTATTCTTCAACTTCAGAAGGTTGCTTTTAAGAGAGTGTCCAAATGCAAGCAGATTTGTATCATCTGCAAATCCCAGAGCAGAAACACCAGTAGTAGGAGAATGTACAGTCTCATGAAGTTCAGAAATATAGAATAGAAAAAGAATAGGAGACAAAGGGGAACCTTGGGGAACTCCACAGTGAATAGGAATAGAAGAGGACTCAGAGTCATCAAAAACTAGGGTGGTGGTACGTCTGGTATAGAAAGAGAAGATCCAAGAAGTTAGCCAGAGAGGGATTCCTTTTCTCTCCAGAATCTTTTGAAGAATCTCTGGAAGAACTCTGTCATATGCTCCTGAGATGTCCAGAGAAAGTAGAGATGCAACCATGCCTTCTTTCCAGACTTTTTCCACTTGGGAAGTTAGAAGGAAAAGTGCTGATTCAGTTGATCTGCCTTTCCTGAACCCCATCTGGATTTCTGGCAAGAGTTTAGCCTCTTCTGCTACCTTGCTTAGTCTGGCTGCTGTAATAGCTTCCATCAGCTTGCCAGTTGTGTTTAGCAGAGCTATAGGGCGCCAGGCTTTAGCTTGGTTATAGATTCCCTTGCCAGGTTTTCTTAGACAGACTGTTTTTGCATTCTTGAATTTCTCTGGAAAGTATTCCAGTCTCCAGCATGTTGATGTGAGAACAGCTATAGCTTGGCAGAACTTGGAACCCAGAGCTTTCAGAAATCCATTTGGCAGCTTGTCTTTTCCTCCTGCTGTAAAAGGTTTCTTCTTGTTCAGAATTTGCTCCACTTCTTCAGTGGTAACCTCCTGAGAAAGCTGGATCTCTGGGGTACTCTGGTGACTTTCTGTACTTGGTTCTGGAACACGTGCTTCTGGAAAGAATTGAGCTGAGAAAGATTTTGTCTTCTCCTCAAAGCTTTTGGCTAGTCCTTCTTGAGTCTCCAGATCAGGGACCAGAGGAAGATCAGGGGTCTTGTTAGCTTTTGATTTTCCCCACTTTGCAAGCTTCCAGAATTTTGAGGAACTGGCTAGCTCATGAACTTGTTTTCTGAAGGTGTTCTGTTTGCCTTCTCTGACAGCTTTCTTCTTGAGCTTAGTTGCTTCTTCTAGCTCTTCTTGGCTTGCCTGTCCTCTGAGCACTTGTCTTCTTATTCTTCTTTCCTGCTTAACTTTAGTTTGGATCTCTTGGTTCCACCAGGGGACTGAGTGGCTAGATTGCTTCTGGAGTTCTGTGCATCTGTCTGCTATTTCTTGGAGAAAGTGGTTAAGATATTCCAAGTACTCATCCACTTCATGTTTATCTTGAAAGTGGAAGGGCAGCTGCAAATTATTACACTCTTGTTTTGCCAGGTTTGTGTCCAGTGTTTTCCAGTTCCTTTCTGGCTTCCAGGTTTTTCTTGGTGAGTCCAGGTCCAGGCTAGTTAGCACAGGTCTGTGGTCAGACCCATGAAAGAACTGCAAAGCAATTTTAGAAAAGATTAGAGAGTTAGAAAGAGAAGAAGATATAAAGGAAAGATCAATAGGTGAACAGGGTTTGTGGGAAAGAGATCTAGCTCTTGTGGGTGTAAAAGGTGCAATAGCTAACTCCAGATTTGAGTTTTTCATTAGAGTTTGGAACTTGTGTGCAGTGTCAGAATATAGTCTTCTTTTCTTTGACCAGTCAGGGTGGTGAAGATTTGAGTCTGTAAGAAGAATATGCTGCCCTTTTGCTTGTAAAGCATTTTGGAGTAGACAGAGAAGAGCTTCTGATGCTTGTAGGTAGTTCTCTTGACTTGAGGAAGTGAAGTATAGATTATGCACCCACAGAGAAGTAGAGGTGTTTTCCAGATGAATTTCAAGAGAAACAAAGTCTTTACTCCAGAAAGTAGGGTGGAGAGATGACAGATTCAGGTTTTTGTTATTAAGAAAAAGAGTTCTACCAATCTCTGGAGAATATAAAGGAAGAAAAGAAGAAAAAACAGTTGAGGTGCTGGTTTGAAGGTGAGGATTCTTCCAGAGTTCTTGAAGTGCAATAATATCTACTTCTTGAAGAGTTGGGGTTGCTAGAAGTAGCTCTTGGACTGATTGGCTTTTCTGCACATTGTATTGAAGAAGTGTGAACTTTGTATTCTTCATGTAGACATTTCATCTTCAAAGATCTTGAAGGGGTTGACTGACTGCTTTCCCCCTGTGTTTGTTGATCTTGTAGACAGAATTTGCACTTCTGGAGACCCTCCTCTGAGTCTCTCTGAGCTTCTAGTTGGCTCTGTGGTTTTCCGTCTTTTTCCCCCTGGAAGAGTCTGTATGAAGGGGAAAGTAACTGGAGACTGTGTGACTGGGACAGTGGTAGCAGTGGAGATCTCATACTTCCCTGGGCGGGAAATCCATGCCTCTCTTGCCTTCTTGACTGCTTCTTGGCGTACTGGGCATGTGCTAGCCCAGGCTGGGTGAGCTCCTTTGCAGTTGCTGCATTTTGGCTTTAGCAGTTGCTCAGGGATTTGGCAGGTTCTTCTTTCATGCTGGCCTCCACAGGCACCACATACAGCTTGATTCCTGCACAGGCGAGCTTGGTGTCCATACCCAAAGCACTTGAAGTATTGTGCCACCACTGTGTTAGCCAGAAAAGGCTCTGCCTCATGCAATCTGTGGCCCAGCACTACTCCACTCTCAATTAGAAGATTGGCCTGTTCCGGGGTGGCCAGATCCAGGTGGAGTGAAGTAACTGGTTTCTTTTGAGCTATAGCCTTCTTTGACCAGTAGGCTCTTAGAATAGTGATTTGCTTGCTCAGGGATGGGTTGCTGTTCTGGATAGTCTGGCGAGTTTTTTCCAGGTTTTCTGGCTGGATGTCTGTGGTTCTGACTCCATGAATCAACACTGGGAATCTCTTGGGTTGGATAGTTGCTTCCTTGGTAAAAATAGCTGATATCCAGGCAGAGTCTTTCTCCAGAAAACTCTTAGTCTCTTGGGTTTCAGTGTTAATAAGAATGTCCCCTGAGGGAAGTTTTCTCACTGCTCTGACTTGTTTATTATAGGGACTGGGGAGTCTGTCTTGGAGAGCTTGAAAAAGCTGGATGTGAGTCCTGTTGGCCATATCAGGTGTCTGGTTACCAGGGTGGACAAGAACTTCCTTCAGAATCCTTGGAGCTAGAGGGATTTGAGCTGGGATATGTTTCTGAACAGCCTGGGCATATGATGGCTTGGATTCTTGCTTGTCTAGCTGCTTGCTAATATTCTCCAGCTCCTGGAAAATCTTGTTGGTCAGACCAGTGGGGAGAGACTGGGTTTTGGTGGACTGGGCTTCATTAGTACAAGAGTTTTTCTTAATATTCTCCCAGCTTTTCAGTACAGATTCTGGGGTAGCTTGAGTCTTGAGCCATGAGTCCAGTAGGTTGTAGTCATTCTGGAGAGCTGGATAGGGGGTAGAAGAACTAGGCTGAGTACCAGCAGAACTGGGAGCT